>CM060368.1:149370858-150570858 GCA_030545235.1 Helianthus tuberosus
ATCAAATTCATCATTTCTTAACATTGTGTTTTATCAGTTTACGGTTTCTTCACACCGTGTTATATCAATTTTCACAATTAAACACAACCCCTCATTTTTTTGAAACAAAAAACACATTCATTATTTCTTGACGTTGTGTTTTATCAGTTTTTGATTTCTTCACCTTGTGTTATACCAATTTTTTCACAATTAAATACACCCCTCACTCATAAAACACAATAGTGTCTGAAATGCACAGTATAAAACACAAAGACAATATGTAAAACACACTAGTGTCTGAATTACTTGAATCGTAATTTTTTAGATATGTAACAATATGGTACTCATATTAAAGATAAAAAAACTCTCATTATTATGGTATATATATTTTTTTTAAAAACAAATTATGTATAAAAAAGTTATTGACGTTTTAAAAAGATGGGGGAAGCTGCATGTGATTCTTAAATTTAAAGCATACAAAATTTACTTCTATACACTTAATTCAATAAAGCAATCAATTTAATTAAAACAAATATTACAATTTTGCCACTCATTTAATCTCATCCTTCAATTACCTAATCTAATGGCCATAATCACTTCTTACATTTTTTTAGACAAAACACACTTTGTAGAGGAACCCCACCCTAATAAAGTAAATCAATTTGAGACATGACAATCATTGAGACTATCTAGAATTCTATTTTCCCGCCTTAAACATAATCCTTTTAGTTTCATTAGTTAATCCTAAATTCAACAAAAAAAAAATTATCCTTAAATCTTGGATGAAATAAATTAATCCCTACTTAATATTTTTATCCAAATTTTAATTTTCAAATTCAAATTAATACGATAACATCTTACTACTATTGATTACATTTTATTAATATTGTTATACTTATTTTTGTAATTTACAATTGATTAAATTTTATTAATATTGTTATACTTTCTATTTATATTTAATGTTGTTATACATAAATATTATATTTTTTTAGTATAACTATTAATATATATGTACGACAAAAAGTAATATTGTTTTATTAATAATATTATTATTATCACTGCTATTTGTATTATTTATAATTTCTACCATTATCATTATTATTATTATTATTATTATTATTATTATTATTGTACCTTTCTGATATTGATATATTTGTGTAAGAGATTTTAATCAAGTTATCAGAAAAGTCTACGAGCCAGTCTAGGAGTGTGCGTAAGCAGTGGCCGTTTTTGCTATCAACACCTAGTATTGTTATGTTGCATTGGGACCATATATTCATAGATCTCCACTTCCACTATCTGTCGGTTTTGCAATGACAATTAATATAAGCCAAGGTCTGTCACTATCCAAGGTTGGTTTATGTTTAGGATTACTGGATTCACCCATGGTCAATTGTATCTAGCATTTTTAATAATTAAAGGTAGAGACGGGGTAAAACTACAAATTCTAGATAGAGATGGTAAAGTTATGAATAAAAGATGTCATGTTGTGTATAGATAAATATATAGATATTTATGTATTATTTGAATAATTTATGGATTTAAATTACTTTTGATAATGTGCGAGTTATAATTGTAACATTTTATTTCTCATTACATAAATGTAATGTAATACGTAAATACAATAATAAGTATTATATAATATATTTATTTTTGTATTATTTTCAACGACAGTTCGATCACACACTTTTTGATGAATTTTATAATACTAACATAGATCAACTTTATATTAACTCATTTATGTAAATTTGCTATATAAATGTCTCCGTCTTTGATTTGCATTTACAAGAAATATTTATTATAAGGTTTAAATTGTTCAACCTGTGTAACACACGGGGAACTAACCTAGTTTTACATATGAAAAAACAATGATGTCCCGAGACCTAAGTGTTGATAATGTAGCTTCGTCCATGATTGTGAACGAATGAAAAAACAGTGTTTGATAGGTCAATGGAACGTATTACCTATGACACAGAAAATCTAATTCCCTTTAAACATTTTAAATTCATTCCATCTACACTTTTTTTTCATTTTGTTCTCTCTTTCAACTTTCATCACTATCACCATTATGGGTGTAAACAAGCCCAGAGGCTCGAGAACTACTCGTGATCGGCCGGCTAAAAGCTCGAACGAGCCGAGCCCTAACGAGCCCGAGCTTGAGCCTGAAATACATAGCTCGTTTAGGTTCACGAGCCTAAACGGGCCCAACAAAATTTTAGTTTTTTATATATAATATAATAATGAAAATAACATAGGCGTGCCGAGCTTTGGCTCATTTAAGAGATACTGAAGCAAGCTCGAGACGTGCTATTAGCTCGTTTGAGGTTTTTCTCAAAATGGTTCGAGTCGAGTCGAGTCGAGCCGAGCCGAGCCCGAGCTTTGTGTTTCGTTCATGGAGCTCAAATAAGTAGGCTTAAACCGAGCCGAGTTCGAGCTTCATAAAAACATGACGAGCCGAGCTTAAGCCTAGTCGGGCTCGGGCTGGCTCGTTTACACCCCTAATCACCATCACTGACCACCACCACCACCACCACCCTCACCCACTACCACCACAAACACTCCCCAGCGGCATCCCTGCCACCGCCGCCTCTCCACCACCACCAACAACATCGATCGTCGATTTTATTCCTTAGTCTTGTCCTACCTACCGAGAAATACAAAGTAATGATTCACTTCATTCTCACAAAGTAACCAAACTCAACCATAGAATTGTAATGATCCATTTTATTTTGTCCATTTCATTGTATCGTCCATGCCTTTCCTCGTTCAATTCACTACCACATACCAAACGAACCTTCACCTAATTATTTAAATGATGTGACCCACAACTAAAAATAATGAGATTTCAAATGTTGTAAAGTGTAGGGTTGTAAATGAACCGAACGAACACGAACATAGGCATGTTCGTGTTCATTCATTTAACTTTAATCGAACACGAACATATAATCGAATACATTTTTTGCTTGTATACATTTATTAAAAAATGGGTATGTTCGTTTAAAACCTAAACGAACAGTTCACAAACGTAAACGGACCTAGACAAAAAAAAAACTTAATTGAACACAATTTAACAAACTGTAAACAACACAAATGAACATAATTGAAGAAACATAAACGAATACAAATAAATGTCTACCATAAATTCAGTCGAAAAACTCATTTTTGTTATTGAAAACCCATTTGCCAATTAGTTATATTTGTATAAATATAACTACTTATGTATTTAAATTGAAACAAACATAAGCAAACACATATAAATGAATAAACATAAACAATTGTAAATAAACGAACATAAACGGACGTTCATGAAAATAAATGAACGAGCACAACGTGTGTTCATGTTCGTTCGTTTAATTAAATGAACAATTTTATTCCAACCAGTAATCAAATCCTCTGGCAAGATACTGGAGGGCATCCGACATGATAAGAACCATACAATAACAGGGAATCACCGATTTTACATGTAAAAAAATATTTTTACATAGAATTTTTTTTACATATTTTTCGGAACTTTTTTATATAAACACATTTAAAAGCCGTTCATATAAAAATATTATTTTTTACTATTTATTTACTTTTTTTAATTGGTTTCTAAACCTTTTTTTTTGTTTTTTAAAATTTTCTATTAAAACTACTTCTAGTAAAAGCTCCGAAAAAAATTAGATAAAAATCGGGTAAATATAACTTTGTATGTATTTTCTTACATGATTCCCCAATTTCTTATTTTTTTTTCTAGTTCCCCATCAAACTTCAAACATTTATGAACATCCACATCGCCAAGTTCGGCGATGTTGTTTGGATATCAGACCAACAAACCGAACGACTCAAGCGACGGAGGAGATGAGGTGGAGTGGTTTGAAGTGCTTGTGGTCCGGTGGAGCGAACTAGTCAGTTGAGGTGATGGTGGGTCCCTTGTGGACTCCCTTTATTTTAATAAAAAATCTTGTTTAAATTTAACTATAATAACATAAATTAAAAAAACATATATTTAAAATAAAAATAATTCAAAGTAAAAAAAAAACAATATGTTAAAAAAAATTAAAAACATTACACAAACCAAAGAATTAAACCTAAACAAACTACATAATTAAATCCAAACACACTAGATAGTTAAATCTAAACAAGACGAGATAATTAAAGCTAAACAAACTAGATAATAAACATAAACAAAACAAATAATTAAACCTAAACAAACCAGATAATAAACATAAACAAAACAAATAATTAAACCTAATCATCAATCCCTGAACTGAAGAAACCGGCATCCAAAGGGGGGACGGGGGGCACTTTGTATACAAAGATTGTTTCTTATTAATTGCCAGGATGACATGTTAAAAAATCTTCTATTGTGTATGATACGTCGTCACCTTGAGCCATCATGTAGTCGAAGAATGCATGAAATGTGCGAACCTCTCTGGACAAAATAAGAAACCTTGACTAAGTGGCGTACGAAGAGCGATTGGTTTCTCACACACGTTGCCGGAATCTTTCAGATAAGGGTTCTCTATTTGAAATGGTTCCTCGACTGTTATCGTAAAAGTCTATCCAAAAGTTGACCAAAGCCATGTCTTCTTCTTTGTCCAAGGGTTTCTTACCTTTTTTTGATAAATATTTGTAGTGAATTATCAGTTGAGAAGTGCACATGTAGCTTCAAATACAAATTGAATTTATAGCCAGTAAAGATTAGCCGTTAAAAAAGTAGCCGTTTGAAAAGAGGCGTTTAAGATAGCCGTTTTAAGAATTAAATATTCTTTTTTACTATTGTATTTGAATTTATTATTAAATAAAAATAATAGATAACCAAACCAAAAACATAATATAAAATAACTAATAAATAAAGTATCTTGTTATGAACTAGTAAAAAGCCCCGCGCTTCGCGGCGGGTTAAAACCGTATTATCAACGCATCTTGGTGTTGCATCAAATTGATTGTATTCAAAATATACAGAACATCTTGAAGCATGATTGAAACAACAAAGTGACAAAAATCATCTTTATATTACGAATACATTGTAAAATCCAAGCAAAGTATGATAACATGTGGTAAAATATGTACTTCTGTAGAAGGAAGCAATGGATCCATTGAAGTGCCATGAAACATTACACTTCAAAGCTGCACCCTAGCATTTGATGGCCAACCCATGTACTCCTTCCAAACATCCATGATATATCTACAAAAACCAAACACACATATTTGTGAAAGCAATATGTTACTATTAAAATTAATACATCAAGATTCGGAATCAAAATTTGCCTTGATCAATCATCAATCTAAAGAAATTCCACTTTAGATGGAGTTTCGTCTATTATCTTCTATTATAAAGACAACAAAAATAGGTGCTCCATGTGTGTTTACACTTATAATCAGTATTGTAAGAGGTTCAATTCTCCATTTAGCGATAACTGCAGAATATGAAATTGTGATTAAAAATAAGTAATCAAAATTGAACTTAACCAAGGTTAAATGACAGTTCATTGATACGTAAGTTTGAAATTCCAAAGCCTTGCCTTCTCATAAAAAAAAGTACCTGCACCAAGAAAGCCAAAAAAAATCATCAAATTCTATAAAACATACTTAATTACAAATAACTGAAACAAAAGGATACACATTTGGTATCTTTTGCTTTCCATACTTGATCCCACCTTATATCCATAACATAATCACAAACAAAAGTAGCAAACAGAATGAAAACCAAGAGCAAACTGAAAGCATAATCAACCAGCTCCCGTTTTCACCCTAGACACTTTCAACTCCGAACAGACGACCAGCCACCATCTTCGTTGGTTCGCCGGAATCGAAATTGAAAGGAGCGACGTTTCTTAACGGACTGAAGAAGGAGGAACGGGAGGACGTCAACGTTGTGGCCCATCGTAGGCGATCGCCTGTTCCCCTTCCATTCAGGATGTCTCTCTTTATGTCGCTTTGATCTTCTCTCCTCTCACTCTACTGAACCAATCTTCTCCCTTCTCAGACAGAAGGAGTAGGTGAATACATTCATAGAGAAAGCAAAGTGAGCAGAAAGAAGAAGAAAACGAAGAAGATGGGGCTGCGTGTTTTCAGTGGTAGGATGGAAGACCGATAGATGCCAGTCATGATAAACCGGGAAACTTGAACTGTTCCTAAGGCATTTCATTATTTGTATATATACTAGTGTTTAAACCCCCGCGTTGCGGGTGCGGGGTTGTTAAACCATGAAAAATTGTAAAAGAAAAACACAAATTTACACTAGTAAGCAAACGACGGCCAAAATCATGAAAAGTCGGAAAAATACGAATTTATACCGTCACGTGACGTAAAACGTATATAACGACAAACGTGAACTTATACCGCAGTCACGTGACGTAAAACGTATATAACGACAAACGTGAACTTATACCGTTGGGGTTTATGCTTTCGTCTTTGGTTGGGCTAGGGGGAAACATGCTTGTGTAGACCTCACGGGGGTTTCCCCTCTGGTTTGTTTAAGGGAAAACGGGTTTGTAGCTGGACAAGCAGCAACAAAGGCAGAATCGAAGAAAGTTGATAAGCACGCTAAAGCTTGTGCAGAGAACCAACATGTTTTTGTCCCTTTTGCCTTTGACACATTTGGCTCCCTAGCGCCAGAAGCTATCCAATTCCTGACCAGGGTCCAACGGGTCATCCACAATAATTGCTCAGCCTCAGGGGGACGGGGTTTTGTCTTTGGTAGATTAGGGTTTGCAATTCAGAAAGGGGTGGCGGCGTAGCTTGTTGCCCGTCTACCTTCTGTTTTAATGTAACTTGACAAGTATGAATGAAATCCATCAGTTTATTATAAAAAAAAACTAAGCTAGTATCGATCTTGAACTAGCGAATGCTCTAATTAACATAATAGTAGTAAATTTACCTCCTTTCTCTCTTCCTTATCTTTTATCTTATTTTCTCTCACCCCCAACATCAAAACCCCACAATGGATAAATTTCTCCCCAAACCCTTGTAAGCAAATTATTTGCTCGTTCAACATAAATCACCTATATATATATCAATGGGTGGGCGCCTTTTTTTGACAAAAAGAAACACAGATGGTCATTTCCACCCTAAATTGAAACATCATTGTGTTTTTCATGTTTTGTGTTGTTTGTTTGTTTTGTGTATGTGAATTGTGATGTATGCATTTACATTGCATGTGTGTGTGTTTGGTTTGGTGGAACACTACACGTTGTTGTTGAATGTAGTTTAGGGAGTCAATATTTGTTTTTGTCAAGAGTTTGTGATGCTTTAGTTCATGGTTTGTGAGTTAAATTGATACATAAAATGATTTATATGTTGTGAGTTTTGAATTTAGTTAAGTAATTATGGAAGGAGATGCTTATCAGAGGTGACGGAGCTAGGCCACAATTTGTTGTTTAGTTGTGATGGTGTTTTGTGTGAGGTCATGGTTTAATCAATGTTGGTTAGTGTGAGATGGTGGCTTGATTGGCGGTAGAGGGTAATGATTTTATAGTTTATGGACAAGATATGCTTTCATTATATATTTAGAGACATAATAATAATGTCTTGAAAGAAAATAATAATAAGAGTGAATTACAGGGACATAAGATGGATAAACCAGGCTTTTATCTCCTCTATTTATTAATTTGTTTGAGAGTTAACAAGGATTTCTACACTTACTGTATCCTTTACCAAAAGATTATCTTTAAACACCTTATAATCAACCCTCAAACTGATTAAACAACCTGACCTTCCTTTGTAAGTCTTTATGAACTGTCACTTATACATGCACCATCCTTTTTCCAAAGTATTAACTGAATCAAAGACCACATGTTACATTGTTTCATTTTTGAATTCACCAACTAATAGATAATTGAAACTAAAGTTTAATGATTATCTTGATTTTCTGTCTATCAACAGACCCTCTAAGTTCGCATTTTTTGTCACACCCTACCAAAGGCAGAAATACGAGGCGTGACCACGAAAGGTTTTCAAGCATTCGATTTGTAAACATCTCCGTGATTAAAAGATCAACGATACCAACTGTGTTTAAAATTACAGACCCAAGTTTTTAATTGTTAGGCATACTTTTCCCAAATAAAACATGTTTAAAATACTTAACAAAAGTTATTGTTTATAAAACTAAAGGCTTTTGACAAGTATATTAAATACGAAGACGAAAAGAATACAAGTCAAACCCACAAAAGGTACCGTCATAATGCAAGTTACATGTTTTCCAAAAGCTGTGAGACGCCGCTCACTTACCAAAATACATGCTTAAATATGTCAAAATATTGTTTCTGAGTTCACAAGTTTGAATGACACAAATGAAACTTTAAATCATTTAATAAAAACTGATATGCATAGTCTACTGAAAATCGCGATGATCAAATCATTGTCTTGCAAAACAATGACTTATGTGACCACATAAGCCCGTAACTAAACCATAACAAATTGTTGACTAGCCACGCCACCATTCAAGGTGACGCGAAACGAATTAGGACACAATTGCACTTCTACATGGTCATGGAGTTCATGATCGGGGCTGGTTAAGCCCAATAGATCTAATCGACTGTTCCACGGTCAATGGAGACTAATGGTTACTAAATAAATAATATCACGAGGGCTTCCCGAGCTCAATGAATCAACTTATGCACACATAATAGATCGATGGATTTCATTCCCCAACTACCATACCCCGTAAACAAGCATGTATCTCCCCTAATTTAAATAAACATTTAAAACAAAAAGGGGTCGTGAAACTCACCTAAGTGTATCCATGCACCGCTAGAAAATAATAGTATGTCCGAACAAGAAATAATCCCGACCTACAAGTGTCTAAACCAATAAGACACTAAGGTCTAAAGTTTGTCTGCCCACAAGTCTTTCACCAAACTAGCTTAGACATGAGATGTTATCCCTTTTTATGTAAAGTGTTTGTATGTTACGTCGCGTTGGTGGGTGATTATTGACGTGTCTGGGTGTGCTTATAAAATGATAGTTATTTTTAGGTTGTTTTATCCACTAGTTCAAGGATACACAAGTTTTAGTACCTAGTTGTCGTTAACGTCTAGCCAAGTCCAAAAGTTGAGTTAAAAAAAAGAATCTAAAATAAATGGCTCAAGAGGAAATTAAAAGTGTAGTAATCAATGATAGGAAAAAAGGTGTTTAGGATCAACATACCTTTTAATGCTTCGTTAACTAGCTCGGACCATGGGGTCGCAAGGGCTTGATTGTCCTAAAATGCATAAATAACAAATATGAATATTTAGGTTAAATATTGCAAACAATTGAAGATATTAATGTGAGTTACCGTAGTCAGGAGCATCTTCACCGGCTAATCAGATTCTCCAGCCTATGATCGCCGATCGATTTCTTGCAAGGAGGGAAAATTAATGTCTGATAATCGTAGTAAGTCATGAGAAGACCTAATTCTGATCGAAGGGATTTATATAAACTAGCAAAACGTGTGATCGTTGCTGAGGAAGAGGAAGTGCCCAAGTTTAATTTGACGAGTAGGTAGAAATGATCGGTCACACATTAAAATTTACCGTGTCCATTTACTACCTTTAGCCACACAACACGCTTTACCATGACCACACAAATTTTTAAGTGGCCATATGTAATATATTTTAGCCACAACATTAAAAAACAGTTGTTGCATATAGTTAGTTACATATAGCCACACTTTTCTATTGTAGCTAGAGTGTCACGTATTTTATTGAACGTTTGACTAAAGGTTTTAAAGAGATGTGTTTTCGTCTCATAATTCAAGAAATCAAACAAACAAAGTGCTAGTAGATTACATTTGGCCACACTTTTCTAGTTGTGGCTAATAAATGTCACAGTTTTTACTAAATGTGTGGCTAAAGGTTTTGATCTATTATACAATGGTCACATTAGTAATAAAATGTATGACTACAGATTTTGAGTTGTTATACAATGGTCACATTAATAATAAAATGTGTGGCTAAAAGTGTTTTAAAATATTATAAATACCCTTTAGCCAGGGCGGTTTTGAAAAGACTGTGGCCGTAGCCTAATTTTGGCGTAGTGATGTAACACTCTTCTTATAATTCCATTGTTTAATGATAAAATACAGACTTTTTAAAACGAAATACATAGTTAACAAAAACTTAGTTAATAAACTAAGATGTACTTCATTATAGCATTTGAACATAGTCAACTAACTAGATTAAAATATTCAACGTTTAGAAGTGTTTACAAAACAACATGGTTTGAACTACATTAGATTATCGCGGAAGCATTCAAAACTTGTGTTCGGTTCTTGATTTCCTTGCTTGATCGACATCCACAACGAAACGAGCATTACCTAAGGTCAAAACCACATCAATTATTAGTTTTGACATCATAATATCAAATAAATTCAAGTTCTATTACTAAACAACGAAAAACAAACAAATTCAAAATTTTATTTCAAACCGACCGTAGGTTACGGTTTGCCAAGCTCAAAACAGAAGTGCCAGACTATGAGCCACGGTTCAGAACCGTGGCCTACAGTTCGCCCAGCTCAAAGCAGAATTGCCAGACTGTGAGACACGGTTCAGAACCGTGGCCTACGGTTCGCCCAGCTCAGCCTTCTTTATATTTTTTTTCGCTTAATTACTCATAACTTTTTATTTACATATCCGTTTTAGCCGATTCTTTTTCCTATATGTCCGTATTAAGATTACGGATCTAACCATATAAATTTCACTTAACTAACCCGAATTATGAACGAATGGCCCACAAAATCATAGTTTCGATTATTCGACCCGTTAACTATGTGTGCAATTTGTTCGCCAATTTATTCTTTGGCATTCTAATCTTATTTACCCATTCCCCGGGCTTGAAATTCTTGGTGTATCCGTACCATTACATGGCTTAACGCTCGTATTCGAATTTCATGCTTGTTTTCTATGAATTCAAGCATTGCCACTTTATGCAATTCTTGCAACTAGTTTCTACCATTCGACCCGATAACACGGATTCATAACCTTAACTTAGTATAACCATTCATTACTAAAATTGCTATGTAGCACCAGCGCAATATGAGGCTTTCAAATCTTTACGCGCAGAATCGATATAAGGACATAGTTTTTGACCCGTTTGGTTGACGAGTGAAAATCCTCACTTTAATGTCAAGCCAAACTATTTCTAACCAATATTTGACCCGTTCTCAATGATACACCGAACGATTCTAACCGTTCATTTCAACCTGTATGGTTTATTCCCACCATACTTTAACCATTTACTTTGACCCATTTGGTTTGCCGAGTGAACTTCGTCACTTCCACGGCTTACCAAACATACTCTAATCATTAAATTTGACCCGTTTGATCTATCGAGTGAACTTCGTCACTTCAATGACACATCAAACGCGCATATCACACCACGATACTATTAACAAGCTATAACTAAACATTCTTGCATAACGTAACGAAACTAATAGTTACGTACCTTTAGTGTTTTTCCTTCAAGCGCGCATTAACCCCGACTCGTCCGCTTGAAGATTCAATTCCTTTGCCTATAGAGTTCAATCAATGACTTGTTTAGAACTCTTATTATTTCATATAACGCATAATTCACCATAACGTTCAAAATGCGTTTTTACTCAATATTTCAACATCTAGTTTTCTTTTAGGCATTTCAACAAACACCTAAAGGGCATAATTTTGCTAAATCAATAACCAAGTTTCATGACTAGTTATTTAGCCAATTTTGAGCATTTTTTTTCACAAATTCAAATGTCTAGTTATACATCAACACCTAGACTTATTTCATGGAGCTCAAGTAACACTAGATTAATATTCATAATTCTAGTGTTCATCATATTTCTACAAAACCCATTTAACACATAAATGGATGATTATGAATATCATATCTATTGACACTAATGCATCAAATTATTGACTAGGGTTTGTTCTAAATCATGAATTTATCATAACTTCATTCCAAAATCAAACATGCAAGTTCAGATTTCTACTTCATGTGTTCATCAAGAAATCAGAACGAAACCAAAAGACTAAATTCAACATACCTTGTGATCCCCTCACTTGAGTGATCACTAGTTTGAGCTTGGTTTCTGATTTGAACTTGATTTGCCTTCTTGATTTGATCAATTTTGTAAGCTAGGGTTTGGGTTTTTGAGAGCTCTTTTGGCTCCTGTGATTTACACGACCAGAACTGTTTTTAATAAATAAAACCCATTTTAACTTTTGTTCAACATTAGCCCCTTTACTTATTCAAGTTTTGTAAAGGGTATTTTAACCATGTTTGTTCTCTTATGTCAAGACACTAACTAACTAGGTTATTTATTCCTAGTTATTTTATCTTGACTATTACCGATGTTTAGTTTACAATATAATATTTATATTTTCGGGGTGTTACAAGTCTACCCCCCTTAAAGAGGTTTCGTCCTCGAAACCTTTATCACGTAATTCAATGGGTTAAAGTTAATGAACCTGATTTTGGCGATTTACTTTGGGCATTGCTCGTGTTCACTAATCTTACTAGGGAATTATAGTAACGTCTTTTTGGTTTCTAAGCGTATGCGCCTTTTACGTGTAAGGCCTCATGGGCCGTTACCTTCGGCTCTTATCCTTTATCTTTATTGATTGCTCGTCTTGGCGGTTAGACTTATTAGTCACCGGTTACCTTATACCCTATTGCCCGGGTATATCCACTTTACCTTCTTAAGTCTTACAAACTTCTATTATCCCCAATTCATAGTTCACGCTATAACGTGATTATATTCCATATTACTTTTCTTAACCGTGATCGCTTCACGTCATGTTTAAGTTTATATAAAACTTTTCATTATCGAAAATATTCATTTTTGTCAACCAGACCCTTCATGATCTCTTCATTTAAACTCATTTAATTAACTTAGCGAAACCCATCGCTTCTATACTAACCTTACCTCCCGTTATTATTTTACACGGGGAGTTACAACCAGTTTCCTTGCTTTACATTATTGACTCGTAGGCTCTCTTTTACTTAGCCTCATAGGCTATTTCCTTAGATTTCCACCTTTTTAAGGTGAGACTCAAACAATTTGTTTCTTTCTATTTATGACCCAAGGGTCTTTCCGGTCTCGTAGACCTTAACATTACTTATAATTCCTGGAGGTTGTGATGATCCCGTAGATTCATTTTTTACTCATGTCGTTCTAAAATATACTTTCGGTGTCAATGCACCCTTTTTAAGTTTAGAAATCATTCGTTTTCGTTCTTGAATTCTATGGACCTTGACCGTAGTCTAAGGCTACATTTGTTTTCTTCTGAATTATCCTTCCAACTCTATGACTTCTAACGTCATTTACACGTCGGTTTGTCCTACGTTTACCGTCACTCGGTTCTTACCTATACTTCCTTACGACCCGTTACCTGGGGTTCTTTATCTTAATGTTTTTAACATTATTATTTCGCTAGTTTGCGTTTTCCTTACTATTTCAAGTGTTATTCCTTTCGCGCATCTCCTCAGTCATGAGGAATACCGTATTGTCGCCAACTATGGTTGACATCACTCCATTGTAACAATAACAAAAATCAATTCATTTCATTTTAGTATTCCATGTCGTTGTATGGAATTTGCCCACATCGTTTATCAATATAAACGATGTTCCTACATGTTTTATTTGGTTTGGCCAAGTCTACAACCTTTGTTGTGACAACTCGAAATTTCCAACATTCTTTATTTGCACTTATTTCACGTTGACTTTGACTGTTTAGTTGTTTGACTTGTCTGACTTGTAACTGTACACTTCGTGTTATAATAAACGTATTGTGTTTACATGATTATGTGTTTGATTGTATAACATGGAACCTGTCGAGAAACGTAAACTGCTTAACTTATGAAAGAACCCGACGAAACACAAGTGTGTTTCGCCATAGCAAATCTCGACGAAACAGACTGTTTCGCCAAAAGCATCTCGACGAAACAGAAGTCTGTTTCGCCGAGCCCAGTTTCACCGAAGCCCAGTTCGGGCCCAACACGCTATTTTGAGTTTAAAACGTGAAACAACATCAGTTTTTACATCTGCTATCAAACAACCAAAACCCTAGAGCCCCTTTCCCTCCTGTGCGACGGCAGTTGGAGGTTCCCGGCGATATCTTAGCGATCGATTCGTATTTCTCTTATTCCGGTTAGTGTGTGTTCGTTAATCGGTTTAATATTTCTGTAATAGCTCGATTCATGTTTGTGTATATACTTGATTTCTGGATTATATAGGAGTATATGGGTATGATGTTCTTGATTGCGATATACATGGTTAATCGGATGCGTAATTCTATGCGAAACTGAATATGATCGAATGCTCGGTTCTGAATGTTGTTAATATGATTTGATTCTGAATTCAAGTTAGCATCTTGATAGGGTTCAATGATATGATTGTTGGATGTTAAATTTATATGTTATACACAAAAACTAGGGTTTATGCTAGACAATGATTCTTGGATGATTGAGTTGTGATGATTCGTTCTGCACATTGACCTTCATATGATTTCTGATACTGATAACGGCTGCTAGCATGATTAGGGTTCTGTGTATATTCGTAACTGCTGCATCTGTTGTCTGCGAAACTGACGTCCGACGAAACAGAACTCTCGGCGAAACAGAATGTGTTTCGCCAAGAGTAGTCGACGAATCAGAAGTTCTGTTTCGCCAGGGGACACCTCGACGAAACAGAATGTGTTTCGTCAATATCTTGTTTCGCCAACATATGTGTTTCGCCGTATATGTGTTTCGTCGAGCTGTGCTGTAACTTGAATGGATTCTGTTAAGTGTTAACTGGAATATTTAACTGCTGTTAGACGTTAGACATGACTTGTATGATTGTGAATACGTGCTACCTGCTTATACGTGAGCAACTTGAACACCAACTGATTATTCTATACGTGCGTACTTTAGGACGTGATTGACTTACTTTGAGCACATACTTAGCATACCGAGCAAACTCAGGTGAGTTCACACACTTTCTAAGGCATGGGATTCCCGGTGGTTGGGAATGGGTTAAAGAAATTAAACGGAACCTACATATCCTCCTTGGGTAGGATATGTACCGCCATCCTCCATGGGTAGGATGCCAATATTAATCCTGCGTATTCTCCTTGGGTAGAATACGTACGTTCGTCCTCCTTGGGTAGGACAACAACCTTAACTATACTAAAACGATCTTCGCAAACATGCCTGGAATGGCCGCGAACTATACTAGAACGATCTTCGCAAACATGCCTGGAATGGCCGCGAACTATACTAGAACGATCTTCGCAAACATGCCTGGAATGGCCGCGAACTATACTAAAACGATCTTCGCAAACATGCCTGGAATGGCCGCGAACTATACTTTAATCTTCGCAAACATGCCTGGAGGGCCGCGATACAAATATAACTAGTCTATAAAACATGGGAAACCCCCACTAAACTTCGCAAACATGCCTTGAGGGCCGCGATGCTATTACATACGATACATGATTACTAATCGAACATACGATTTACGAAATGAACATTATAACTAAATAACCAACTGTGAACTCGCTCAACTAGTTGTTGACTCTCTGTTACATGCCTTGCAGGACCATAGGTACTTTTGGAGCTTGCACGGGAGGCACAGTCGTTGTGGACATGGATCGTGAATGTGTTGTCAAACATTATAACTTTTTGTACTTAAACTTATGATGGGTTTTACAGTAATGCTTCCGCTACACACTTGTTTATATTTGGTTTTGCAAACACCTATCGTATTGATGAATGACTTTTACTTTATACTTATGTTCAATATGATTGGTGGCTTGATCCTGGTCATGTCACGCCTCCAAGCGGTGGTACTCCGTGTGTGGATTTTTGGGGGTGTGACAGATTGGTATCAGAGCCATTGGTTATAGAGAACTCGGTTTTAATAAAGGGAAAACGATTTCGTTAAAACCAGACTATAACCAGAACAGTGCTCTCAACGATCCACAACGACGCTTCGCTCCACGTGCAAGGCTCAACATCATAGGTACTACTATTCATGTTACTTTACCTACATGCTAGAACTACATAGAACTTTGCTCGCGGTATGCTTAGATTACAGAACCTACTATATGTTGTTGCTTGAGAATACTTGGGTGCTCACTCTCTTCGCACTATTCGCGAACCTCTCACCCACATGTTCTCCTTGATGTCAAGATCATGTGTGGACGCGTTAACCTAACTCAAGCCCAGTTGGCGGCTTCGATCACTGAACAAGTCACTGCAGCACTCGCAGCTGCCCAGGCAGGAGGTGTAACCTGCCATCGCCACTTACTCTAGGATTTTTAGATCCTACTCTCGTAACTCAACACTTGTGCTTAATTTTGGTTACTCTTACGCACACGACAAGTCAACACGCTCAGCCACCTGTATGCATATACACGACTTTTTATGGACTGTCGTCCTACTACTTTCAACGACACGGAAGGAGCTGTTGGACTCCTCCGTTAAGTTCGAGGAACTCGAATCGGACTTCGATTATGCGAATGACCCGAGGCTAGTAAGGTGAAATATGCCACTGATAGTCTCGAAGACACTGAACAAACTTGGTGGAACGCGCAAGTTACGATGCTGGGGGCTGGCGGCTGCTAATGCCACCCCTTGGGACGAATTCAAGAAACTAATCAAACTAGAATACTGTAACTATGATAACATCCACAAACTGGAAGTGGAGTTCTTTAACCTGAAGATGACGGGGTCAGAAATAGAGGCGTATACGAAGCGATCTAACGAACTGGCAACTTTGTGCCCTACTATGGTGGAACCTCCCATCAAGCGCACCGAGAGCGGTACCTCAAAGGCTTAGTACCAGAAATTCAAAGTCATGTGATGACTGCTAATCTTGCTACTATTCAAGATGTTACTCATCTTGCTCATCGTCCCACAGACCAGGCAGTGGAACAGAACAAGCTGCCTAGACGTATTGGTGCTACTACTTCAACTACTTTTGCTATCCTCAGTGACAACGAATGAAAGTGGAATGGAACCTCTGGCAAGGGTTCGACTACGATTCTGTCCCAGGCACAACAGTGAAAGATCGATGACAACCAAAGTCCTGGTCAGCAACCTTTCAGCAGTCAATGGCAGGGTGGATACAGGGGAAACCACCCTAAGTGCAAACGATGTAACTTGCACCACAGCGGGCAGTGCAACCGAAATCATTGTCAATGATGCGACAAGCTTGGTCATGGAGCCAAGGATGGTAGAAACTCACGTTCTGCAAGCCAGAACCAACAACAACAGATACAAGATCTATAGAATCAGCAGCAACGGCAGGGTAACAAGGGATGTTATCAGTGTGGGGCTGAAGGTCACTTCAAGAGACACTGCCCACGATTGAATCAGAACCAGAATCAGAACTACAACCAAGGAAACGGGAACTAGGGAAGACAACAACGTGGGGTAATAACGATGACAATGGTGCTAGGGAACGAGCATTCGTGATTGGTCAGGCTGATGCAAGGAACGATCCTAATGTGATTATGGGTAAGTTTCTTCTCGACGACTTTTATGTTACTATACTATTTGATTCGGGTGCGGATACCAGTTTTATGTCTCTGAAAGTTAGTCAAATGCTTAAACGCGCACCAACACTTTTGAACACCAAACATGTCGTAGAGTTAGCAAACGGTAAAAGTTTAGAAGCCACACATAGTTCAGGGTTGTAACCTTATCCTCGCTGGTCAGACTTTCTCTATCGACCTCATTCCTATAACTCTGGGTAGCTTTGACGTCGTCATTGGTATGGATTGGTTATCTCAACAGCAAGCGGAGATCTTATGTAAAGAAAAGGTTATTCGTATTCCTCGTGCGGGCAAGGAACCTCTCGAAGTTCAAGGCGACAAGAGTGGTGTCGTGAGTGGCATCATACCCTTCTTGAAGGCCCAGAAGTGTTTACGAAAGGACGGCCACACAGCTGTTTTAGCACTCGTTACTGATACATCGAAGAAAGAGAAAAAGATTGGGGATATTCCAGTGGTCGAATTTCAGATCGAGCTCGCTCCAGGAGCAGCACCCATAGCTCGAGCACCTTATCGCTTAGCTCCAACGGAACTGGAAGAACTGTCTAAGCAACTACAAGAACTCTTGGAAAAGGGTTTCATACGTCCTAGCTCTTCGCCTTGGGGAGCTCCAGTGTTATTCGTAAAGAAGAAAGACGGTACGTTCAGGATGTGTATAGACTACCGTGAACTCAACAAGGTGACGATCAAGAATCGTTATCCTCTTCCGCGCATAGATGATTTATTCGACCAGCTGCAAGGGTCGAGCTACTACTCCAAGATAGACTTAAGGTCAGGATACCATCAGCTGAGAGTCCGGGATGAGGACGTCTCCAAAACAGCATTCAGAACTCGCTACGGCTATTACGAGTTTTTGGTCCTGCCATTCGGGCTAACGGACGCGCCTGCGGTTTTCATGGAATCTTATGAACAGGGTGTGCAAACCTTATCTTGACAAGTCCGTTATTGTTTTTATTGACGACATCCTGATCTATTCGAAGAGTCAGGAGGAACACGAGCAGCACTTACGACTTATTTTGGAACTCCTTCGAACGGAACAACTGTACGCCAAATTTTCGAAATGCGACTTCTGGCTTCGTGAAGTCCACTTTCTAGGCCATGTAGTAAACAAGGATGGGATTCATGTCGAACCATCCAAGGTAGATACGATCAAGAACTGGCCTGCACCTCGCACACCGACAGAAATACGCCAATTCTTGGGTTTGGCAGGTTATTACAGACGATTCATCAAAGACTTCTCGAAGATTGCTCAGCCGCTTACACTACTGACACAGAAAGGTGTTGCTTACCGTTGGGGTAATACACAGGAGACAGCGTTTCAGCACTTAAAGGATAGACTTTTGTAGCGCACCTATCCTCTCATTGCCTGAAGGCACGGACGATTTTGTAGTTTACTGCGACGCATCCATCCAAGGTCTTGGATGTGTGTTGATGCAACGGGATAAAGTCATTGCTTATGCTTCGCGCCAACTTAAGATTCACGAACGGAATTACACTACTCATGATTTAGAGCTGGGAGCCGTTGTTTTTGCGCTCAAGATATGGCGACATTACCTGTATGGCACTAAGGGCACCATCTACACCAATCACAGGAGTCTCGAACATATTTTCAAGCAGAAAGAGTTGAACATGCGACAACGTAGATGGGTCGAGCTGCTGAACGATTATGAGTGTGCCATAAAGTACCATCCGGGCAAAGCCAATGTGGTGGCCGACGCCCTCAATCGAAAGGATACTACACCTAGGCGTGTACGAGCGTTGCAACTCACCATTCAGTCTAGTCTTCCTTCACAAATACGAGATGCTCAGGTAGAAGCACTGAAACCAGAAAACGTCAGGGCTGAAGCTCTACGCGGTTCATGGCAACGGTTAGAACCAAGGACAGACGGCGCCTACTATGTAACCGGACGCATCTGGGTCCCACTCTATGGTAATTTACGCGAACTTGTAATGGATGAAGCTCATAAGTCTCGCTACTCAGTACATCCTGGTTCAGATAAGATGTACCACGACCTCAAAACTACATACTGGTGGCCTAGCATGAAGGCCCACATAGCGACATACGTTAGCAAGTGCCTGACTTGTACAAGAGTCAAAGCCGAATACCAGAAACCATCAGGTTCACTTCAACAACCTGAGATACCACAATGGAAATGGGAACAAATTTCCATGGATTTTGTTACAGGCTTACCTAGATCTCAGCACGGAAATGATACTATTTGGGTGATCGTGGATCGACTCACAAAGTCTGCTCACTTCCTGGCTATTAAGGAAACAGACAAGTTCTCTACCCTAGCAGACGTCTACTTAAAAGAAATGGTTTCAAGGCACGGGGTGCCAACCTCTATCATCTCTGATCGTGATGCACGCTTTACTTCAGAACTGTGGCAAGCAATGCATAAATCTTTTGGCTCTCGACTAGACATGAGCACAGCTTATCATCCTCAGACGGATGGGCAGTCTGAGCGTACTATTCAAACTCTAGAAGACATGCTTCGGGCGTGCGTAATTGACTTTGGCAATGGTTGGGAAAAACATCTGCCACTTGTGAAATTTTCTTACAACAACAGCTACCACACCAGCATTAAAGCTGCACCACTCGAGGCACTGTACGGGCGTAAGTGCCAGTCACCTCTCTGTTGGGCAGAGGTGGGAGAAAGTCAAATCACAGGTCCAGAAATGGTAGTCGATACTACAGAAAAGATTGCATAAATACGACAACGCATGGCGGCAGCACGCGACCGTCAGAAAGCATACGCTGATTGAGACAGGAAACTACTCGAATTCCAGGTTGGAGATCGAGCGCTACTTAAAGTTTCACCCTGGAAGGGTGTGGTTCGTTTTGGCAAACACGGCAAACTAAATCCACGATATGTTGGACCTTTCAAGGTTATTGAGAAAATAGGCAAAGTGGCCTACAGATTGAACTTACCACCTGAACTCAGTGCAGTTCACAATGTCTTTCACGTGTCGAATCTGAAGAAGTGTACGTCAGATGAGACCCACATAGTTCCCTTAAAGGAACTCACTATCGACGAGCGGTTGCACTTCGTCGAGGAACCTGTTGAAATCACGGACCGGGATGTTAAGGTCCTCAAGAACACGAGAATCCCTCTTGTACGAGTTCGTTGGAACTCCCGTCGTGGCCCAGAGTATACCTGGGAACGAGAAGATCAAATGGAACTCAAATATCCCCAGTTATTCGGAACCAATGCAACTACTACTGAGGCTGAAGCTACTATTGCAGAATTTCGGGACGAAATTCCAAATCAACGGGGGGGGGGGGGGGATAATGTGACACCCCAGGAAAACCAGTAATCTTCGCATACATGCTCGGGGAGCCGCGATACGAAACAGGTAAACAACGTCACACTATTAGCTTCCTCAGTAACTGCATACTAAATTTCGGGACGAAATTTCTTTCAAGTTGGGGATAATGTGACAACTCGAAATTTCCAACATTCTTTATTTGCACTTATTGCACGTTGACTTTGACTGTTTAGTTGTTTGACTTGTCTGACTTGTAACTGTACACTTCGTGTTATAATAAACGTATTGTGTTTACATGATTATGTGTTTGATTGTATAACATGGAACCTGTCGAGAAACGTAAACTGCTTAACTTATGAAAGAACCCGACGAAACACAAGTGTGTTTCGCCATAGCAAATCTCGACGAAACAGACTGTTTCGCCAAAAGCATCTCGACGAAACAGAAGTCTGTTTCGCCGAGCCCAGTTTCACCGAAGCCCAGTTCGGGCCCAACACGCTATTTTGAGTTTAAAACGTGAAACAACATCAGTTTTTACATCTGCTATCAAACAACCAAAACCCTAGAGCCCCTTTCCCTCCTGTGCGACGGCAGTTGGAGGTTCCCGGCGATATCTTAGCGATCGATTCGTATTTCTCTTATTCCGGTTAGTGTGTGTTCGTTAATCGGTTTAATATTTCTGTAATAGCTCGATTCATGTTTGTGTATATACTTGATTTCTGGATTATATAGGAGTATATGGGTATGATGTTCTTGATTGCGATATACATGGTTAATCGGATGCGTAATTCTATGCGAAACTGAATATGATCGAATGCTCGGTTCTGAATGTTGTTAATATGATTTGATTCTGAATTCAAGTTAGCATCTTGATAGGGTTCAATGATATGATTGTTGGATGTTAAATTTATATGTTATACACAAAAACTAGGGTTTATGCTAGACAATGATTCTTGGATGATTGAGTTGTGATGATTCGTTCTGCACATTGACCTTCATATGATTTCTGATACTGATAACGGCTGCTAGCATGATTAGGGTTCTGTGTATATTCGTAACTGCTGCATCTGTTGTCTGCGAAACTGACGTCCGACGAAACAGAACTCTCGGCGAAACAGAATGTGTTTCGCCAAGAGTAGTCGACGAATCAGAAGTTCTGTTTCGCCAGGGGACACCTCGACGAAACAGAATGTGTTTCGTCAATATCTTGTTTCGCCAACATATGTGTTTCGCCGTATATGTGTTTCGTCGAGCTGTGCTGTAACTTGAATGGATTCTGTTAAGTGTTAACTGGAATATTTAACTGCTGTTAGACGTTAGACATGACTTGTATGATTGTGAATACGTGCTACCTGCTTATACGTGAGCAACTTGAACACCAACTGATTATTCTATACGTGCGTACTTTAGGACGTGATTGACTTACTTTGAGCACATACTTAGCATACCGAGCAAACTCAGGTGAGTTCACACACTTTCTAAGGCATGGGATTCCCGGTGGTTGGGAATGGGTTAAAGAAATTAAACGGAACCTACATATCCTCCTTGGGTAGGATATGTACCGCCATCCTCCATGGGTAGGATGCCAATATTAATCCTGCGTATTCTCCTTGGGTAGAATACGTACGTTCGTCCTCCTTGGGTAGGACAACAACCTTAACTATACTAAAACGATCTTCGCAAACATGCCTGGAATGGCCGCGAACTATACTAGAACGATCTTCGCAAACATGCCTGGAATGGCCGCGAACTATACTAGAACGATCTTCGCAAACATGCCTGGAATGGCCGCGAACTATACTAGAACGATCTTCGCAAACATGCCTGGAATGGCCGCGAACTATACTAGAACGATCTTCGCAAACATGCCTGGAATGGCCGCGAACTATACTAAAACGATCTTCGCAAACATGCCTGGAATGGCCGCGAACTATACTTTAATCTTCGCAAACATGTCTGGAGGGCCGCGATACAAATATAACTAGTCTATAAAACATGGGAAACCCCCACTAAACTTCGCAAACATGCCTTGAGGGCCGCGATGCTATTACATACGATACATGATTACTAATCGAACATACGATTTACGAAATTAACATTATAACTAAATAACCAACTGTGAACTCGCTCAACTAGTTGTTGACTCTCTGTTACATGCCTTGCAGGACCATAGGTACTTTTGGAGCTTGCACGGGAGGCACAGTCGTTGTGGACATGGATCGTGAATGTGTTGTCAAACATTATAACTTTTTGTACTTAAACTTATGATGGGTTTTACAGTAATGCTTCCGCTACACACTTGTTTATATTTGGTTTTGCAAACACCTATCGTATTGATGAATGACTTTTACTTTATACTTATGTTCAATATGATTGGTGGCTTGATCCTGGTCATGTCACGCCTCCAAGCGGTGGTACTCCGTGTGTGGATTTTTGGGGGTGTGACATTTGTCTTCGCCATTTACTACTATTACAAATTCCGGGTTCGGGTGTAATTACACTCCTTCCCAACACAACATTTATTCACTTCATTAAGTTCCCGGATTCGAGTGTACATGCACTCCTTCCCATTGCAATATTTATCGAGATTACTTTTACCTCGGTTTCACATACTCGTCATTATTTATTTATTTATATATATATATATATATATTTATATTTTTACATAATTCATTCATTTCACTAATCATATATGCTCATATGCAACTATCGTTCATTATGTGAATTATTGCATTCTACTTATCTTATCTTAATTTATAACGTGTACCTGATTGATATTCGCCCTGATGTACTCCGTTGTCTCAAGTCATCGCTTGATTTGAGTTCTTTGCTAGCATGTTCTTTGTCATGCTTCCGAATCTTCCTTCACTTAGATTATTTATCTCCCGTCATCTTCTGATGCGGTTATCATATCATTCGAACATTTCCAATTTATTATTAATCTTGCTATTCAATGTTGCCCGTCTTATTATACGAGGCATTTAAATATACTTATTTCATAAGTACTTATTTTATAGTCAATCTATGGTTAGGGTTTATACTACCTAATCATCTTTTATCAACACTAGACATCTCGATTCCGTAATGTTTATGTCACTATTAAACATTTCGTTTTATAACATATGCATCAAGATCCTCTTCCAGCCTTCAGGATCCTCTTTTCAGGCTTTAGGGTCCTCTTTTCAGGCTTTAGAGTGGACAATTGGGAAGGCGTTATGGATCAACAACTATGAGTCAGGCTTTAGGGTCCAACTTACAGCCTTCAGGATCATCTTTTCAGCCTTCAGGATCCTCTTTCCAGCATCAGGGATCCTTCGTTAGCTCAGGAGGATATATGGGGACGCACACAGTTCAAGGATCCTCTCAGGTTCAAGGATCCTCCTTTTAGGTTCAAGGATCCTCATCTCAGGTTTATGAATCCATGGATTATCCTCCAAGACCCCCAGTCACAGCACATCAAGGATCCAACATCTTTCAGGATCAATGATTCTTAAGGAATGTGCAACCCGCAAGTACAGATGTTCATCAAGGAGACTTCATTCCAATGCAGACCATTGCTTCTTCTGGTCCTTCAGTCATACGAGAATCTCGTCAATATGGATTCACATATGGAATTCCAAACTTGAATCCTCCGGGAGGTAACACTTTGAATAATTCTTATAACACTAACCATGGCTTTGTGCAGGATACAGGTATCAATCAAGCTACGGCTAGGGAATTACAGAAATTGAAGGATATGATATCCAGCGTTCCAGGAGTGGTTAAGCCCATTCCTGAAATTGCCGATGGAAGCCACAGGATATCTCGCTTTGCACCACCCATTTGTGATGCAGAAATCCCAAAGAGGTTTCAAATACCAACCATGAAGCTATATGATGGCTCGACGGATCCAGAAGAACATGTAGCTCAATATAGAGAAAGGATGGAGATCAATCCCATCCCGGAGAGGTTAAAAGAAGCATGTTTGTGCAAGGGTTTCGGATCCACATTAACGGGATCAGCTCTTAAATGGCTGCTAAGTCTTCCCCCTTACTCTATTTATTCATTTGCTAATCTAGTTAACTTGTTTAATAGTCAATTCTCATGTAGTAGAAAATTTGAACGTTTAACTAGTGACCTATATAGGGTAACACAAGGTCAAAATGAATCACTTAGAGATTATATCACTAAGTTCAGTAAAGAATCCTTAGATATTCCTAATCTGGATATAGCTACGGCTGTGGAAGCCTTTAAAATGGGTTTGCTTAGGGATTCATTGTTCTATGATGATCTTGTCATGACCCTTTGCAGGAATCTTGATGAAGTAAGAACCAGGGCCCTTAGATTCATCCGGCTAGAGGATGATAAAAGGATCCAAGAAAGACTGGCAGGATCCTCGAAGTAGGAGAAACAAGGATCCTACTTCAGGAACAACAAGTCCAAATCTTACAACAAGTCTGACAACCAGAACATGCATGTAGTAGAATAGGAAGAGGATGATGAGGATTATCCTCCCATTTCTGAATATTGTTTTTCTGTTGATAACAATGAACTAATCCTTGCAATGTAGAACCTAGGTGACAAAGCAAGATGGCCCAGAAAAAGTGATAAGCCAGCTGCAACAAAAGGCAAATCCAAATGGTGTGCATATCATGAGGATTTCGGGCATCTCACTGAAGAATGTATTGCACTGAGAAAAGAGATTGGTTACTTGTTAAGCAAGGTGCACTTGAAGGAGCTTTTGGGAAGAAAAAAGTCTAGGATCCAGGATCTTGAAAAGGTTCCAGAAAGAGCTCCTGCTCCTCCGGCAGATGCACAAGTTATAAACTTCATATCCGGTGGATCAGACATTTGTGGTACTTTCTTTTCAGCAGCCAAGAGACATGCCAAGGAAACCAAGATGGATAATGGGGATAGACCCATCCAAACCTCTACTGTTACACAGGAAAAAGTTATAACTTTTGATGAGGATGATCGTGTTGATGTCCAGGATGCTCATCATGATGGTCTTGTTATTACCTTATTTGTTGAATCGTGTTCGTGACCCTAAACAGTCATTCAGAGTAGTTCATCATCATTTACAAAGGCGGAATCAATGTAAACAACGTCAAACAACTTGTATCCTTTTAATCTTTCTTTCTATTACTGATTGCGAGCTTTTACAATGTATTCTGACAAAAATCCGGCAGCACCTTCGCTCACACACACATACATGTCCGTCTGAAATGAGCCTTGCACGACCCTATTTATAGATGTTGCTGATCCGCTCACACACACAACTTGTATCCTTTTAATCTTTCTTTCTATTACTGATTGCGAGCTTTTACAATGTATTCTTGACACACCCGTTCAAACGGACATGCTTCAAACGGATATGCTCAAACGGACTGCCTCAAACGAACCTGACATGTTTCAAACGGACTGGACCATTTCAAACGGACAGGTTACCTAAAACATAATCAAACCCTAATTTAATCACTGTTTTGCACTCATTCAACCTATCTAGAAATAAGACTCGATAAGACGTAGTTAACAGACAGTAGATGCACCAACAGACTCCCCCTTGGATGTTGACGAAGTCTTCGGCATCAAGTCTTTAGTCTTTGTCTTTCTCCAAATTTTGTCAATGTAAAGCTCCTTCTTCACAGGTTCAGGAATTCAATCGAGCTCCATCTTCAAACTCCCCTTTGACTGTTGATCCAGAAATCTGACTCCCCCTTTCGCAGACTCCCCCTCTCGGAATGCTGGGACTTAAAATCTGGTTCAAACTTTAACATTTTGTTGCCATGGGGATTCCTGTTACCTGCATATACTTTACCTAAATATAAGATATATGACAATAATAGAATCAATCCAAACTTACCATTTAACCTCAATTGATAGTCTAACCAGTGTTTAGAAATCCACTTAAGTATTCAGGTCCAAGTTAATGACCCTGATTACTCAATTTATCTACCAAGTCCAATTTAATGACCTTGGTTGATCAGAGATAATTCACACTGACATTTAGTTCAACTTTTTCTGAAAATTTACAAGTTTCAAATTAACGAACTTGTTTTTAACTTTCCAATTTTCACCAACTTATCATATTTAGCTCACGACTCATCCTCCAGCCCAGAAATCTCCTGCATCTGCTTTCAACTTTCGAATCCGAAGATCAACTCTCCACTTTGGTTTGTCAAAAATAAAGCAGAAGTGTAAAATCTTTTTGGATTTTTAATAAAGCTTCTAAACTAGAAATGAAATACAGAACTAAAATGCAATAAAACTAAACTATTTACAAACATATTTTTGGTGAGCGTGTTAGGAAATCATATCAGCTATTCGACAAGTCACAAGTACCGTTAAGCTTCAATTACATACTCAGAATTAAACAATTCGCTTAGATTGTCGATATACTGATCCACTTTAAATTCTCACACAAATTTCAATCTGTCCAGGATACGGATTAAGTGTTTTAGAGACTTAAACTTATACGTGTGTCCCACCTCTTGAATATACTCCCGTATCCAGATCCCAATATTCAGTCTTACAGGTAAGTATAACACAAATGATATCTGTAAGGGGTTAATAAATTATGTAAAATCATGAGAGCTCAGGTCAGAACTACCGTTCAGCAGAGAGATCATGACTCAACTTTTGGGTGTGTCCCCATTAGAGGATCTTTTTTACAACAGCATTGCTAAGTAATTTTATTGTCTTATCAAATATGCTGATGGTGATGCTATGTTTCAAGCATTGCGGAAAGTATTATTCGAGGACTAGGTCAGAACTTCCATTCAGCAGAAGTCCCGGAATAATACCCTAGATATCACTGAGTATAAAAACCTAGTATATCAGAAAAAGGAATCTTTCAAACGAAATTTCAGGGGTTACCTATATATCCAAGTAGTGTTCCCCACGAAATAAGTAAGTAAAGATTTAAGTTTATATCCCGAACAAACCTACTAAATGAGTAAAAACCTATCGGCATATCATCAGTGAGACTGTTTAACGCATTTAAACATTCCATTTCTTTAGCATACTGTAACTGTCAAGCCGATGTACTATCATTTTCCCTTTTTACACAAGCTCTTTTCAGATTTTCTATTGTTTTTGGATTTTAAAAAATATCTCATGTTTTTGTATTTTTGCCATTTTTTATTGTTTTTGTATTTTCTGAAATATTTACCCTATACCTCCCCCTAAATACCAAAACAGGTAAAAGATCGACAAACCATTGCAGATTGCTTCTTAACATCATCTACAATGTCTCCTTCATCAACGCCAATAATCTCTTCCAACACCGATAAAAGCTTCATACCATTCAGTTTTAGTAAATATTGAAAACGTGTTTTATCAAACGCTTTGGTATGTAAATCAGCTTTTTGTTCGTCAGTGTGGATTTTCTCAATTCGTATCAACTTCTTCTCGAAACAATCGCGAATGAAGTGATGACGAATCTCAATGTGTTTGGTTTTAGCGTGATGAACTGGATTTTTAGTAATGTTAATTGCTGCCTCATTATCAACAAAGATAGGGGTGTTTAGAAATTGCAAACCGTAATCGCGCATCTGTTGCTGGATCCACAAGATCTGTGAGCAGCAACTGCTAGCAGATACATACTCCGCTTCACATGTAGATAAAGCCACAGAGGTCTGCTTTTTGCATTGCCAAGTGACCAATCGTGATCCGAAAAACTGGCACCCTGCTGTTGTTGATTTAGCATTAAATTTGCAGCATCCGAAATCGGAATCGGAATACCCTTCGAGCGTGAAATCGCCTTCTCTTGGATACCACAACCCCAATGATTGAGTTCCTTTCAGGTAGCGTAATATCCTTTTCACAATCACCATATGCGATGCTCTCGGGTTAGATTGAAATCTTGCTGCGAGGCAGGTTGGGTACATAATATCGGGTCTTGAAGCTGTCAAATACATCAGCGATCCGATCATGGAACGATACATCGTTTCATCTACCTTCTCTCCAGTGAGATCAGGGTTTATCCCCTGATTCGTTGCTAATGGGGTGGAAGCTGGAGTAGAACCTGACATCCCGAATTTCTCCAAGATATCATGAACGTACTTCGTTTGATGTATGAAAATTCCTTTGGGTAGTTGATCAACCTGCAATCCCAAAAAGAATTTCATCTCACCCATCGATGACATTTCAAATTTCTGCTTCATAACTCTTTCAAAATCTTTGCATAGATCCTCATTTGTTGACCCAAATATGATGTCGTCCACATAAATTTGAACTATCAGAAGATGTCCGTCGACCTCTTTGGTGAAGAGAGTGGCATCCACTTTTCCACGGATGAAGCTGTTGGCTAGTAGGTGTTGAGACAATGTCTCATACCAAGCTCTCGGGGCCTGGTGTAAACCATACAACACTTTGTCTAGCAAGTAGACCTTGTCTTTGTGAAGTGGATCGGTAAAGCCCGGTGGCTGACCGACATATACCTCCTCTTTTACCTTCCCGTAAAGAAACGCCGATTTAACATCTAACTGATAAACTTTGAATTTTTTCCATGATGCAAATGCTAGAAAGATTCTGATCGCTTCTAGTCGAGCTACAGGAGCATACACTTTGGTAAAATCTATACCCTCCTGCTGACTGAAACCCTGGACTACGAGTCGAGCTTTGTTGCGAACCACAACTCCTCTATCGTCTCTCTTACACTTGAACACCCACTTGGTGTTTATCTTCCTCTGACCATCAGGTAAATCCACTAACTTCCACACTCCCAACTTTTCGAATTGGCTCAGTTCCTCCTGCATTGCATTGACCCAAGAATCTTCAGTAAGCGCCTCTTTATAAGTCCTTGGTTCAACCTGCGAGATAAAACAACTCAATGAGAAATCAGTTTGCAAAGGAGCAACTTTTGTATAAAAACATGTAAGCCCTTTATCAAGCTGTCTTCGAGTGCGAACGCCTGTCTGCAATTCTCCAATGACCAATTCCTCTGGATGATATGAAAGAGTTTGTGGCATTACTTCGCCTGGAACATCTACATCACCTTCCAGATTAGTAACATTCCGATTTGCATCTTGTTCACTGACTGGGTTTGTTTGACTTGAGATCTGAATTTGCTCCCCCTTAGAATCTGAATCACCCTGATCAAATACTGGCATGTTCTCAGATTCTTGATTATCATTCTGTGCCGACTGATTATCTTGAGCAACTTCATTTTGTTGGACATCATCATGTTCTCCAGCATTGCTTGAACCTGCTTCATCATCATTTGAAGCTCGTTGCGGTCTTTTTGAATACTCAGCTGGAAACCTTTCCTGCGATTCTTCATACTCTCTTAGAATATCCAACTCATCAAAGAAATCTTCTTCTTCTTCCATCATGTCAAACGAATCCCACAGTTTATGATAATTAAAACGCCATGAGTCACCGGGATTTTGAGGCGGCATAGTATACCCTTGACACTCAACATGTTGTGCTTCGATGATCTGCTTCAGACTTGGAACAAAAACACGTCTTTGTGGACTTGAGTAACCCACAAATATTCCTTCGATACTCTTTGGACCAAACTTACCAAAAGGCTCTAGAACTGTACAAGGAGACCCAAACGGTTCTAAAAACTTCAGGTTCGGTTTGCGGTTATTGATCAACTCAAAGCATGTCTTGTTGAATTTCTTTACAGTGAGAACCCGGTAGAGTGTATAGCATGCGGCGGAAACTGCTTCTGCTCAAAAATTTATCGTAGCTTTGAATCAGCAAGCATTGTTCTAGCCGTTTCGATTAGCGTCCTGTTTTTACGTTCTGCAACTCCATTCTGCTGCGGAGTGTACGGAGCACTAAACTCATGCAAGATACCTCTTTCATCACAATATTCTTCTATCTTGTTGTTCTTGAACTCAGTACCATTATCACTTCTGATTCTTCTGATACGCCTTTGGTACAGATTTTCAATCTTTCTGAACAATGCATCAAACTATCAAACGTTTCATCTTTCGACTTCAAGAATGATACCCACGAAAATCTGGAATAATCATCAGTAACCACAAGACAATAGAGATCCCCTGTAATACTTTTGACATTTACCGGACCAAACAGATCCATATGTAGTCTCTCTAACGGTCTGGAAACTGAATTGGCTTGCTTTTTAGGGTGTGACTTTTTCTTCTGCTTGCCTTTGACGCAACTAATGCACTCCCCTTCCAGATGAAAACCTTTGATATTAACTCCAAGAACTAAATCATTGTGCACCAAGTGATTCATTTTTCTAAGATGTATATGCCCCATCTTCCGGTGCCACAACTTCGATTCTTTCGCTGTTGCTCTAGACACAAAACAATGAGCCTGACCCGTGGTTGTAGTAGCTACACTCATATCCAACACGTACAGATCATTGACTCTTGGTGCCCGCATGATAATCCATTCTTCAGGGATAACAAATCCTGGTTTCAAGATCAAACATTCTTTGTCTGTGAAGTGAGTAGTATACATCCTGTCACAAATCTGCGAGATGCTCAACAAATTATTCTCCAGCTCAGCAATGTAGTTAACTCTCTCAAACGTAACAATCCCATTGGATAACGTTCCTTTACCGACAATTCTACTACCTTGATTTCCTGCGAATCCCACATAACCACCATTGAAATTTCTAACATCGTATAACAATGCAGTCTTCCCTGTCATATGTCGAGACGCTCCACTATCCATAATCCATCGTGAAATCGCTCTCGGAAGTTCCTGCACATATCATAAATTGATTTTAAAAACACATTTCAATAAAGATGTCGATTCATGCTTCACAATTACCAACTAGGAAGATCCGGCAAGTCCAAAATCTTTAGTGAGATTTTGATGCTACCCAAGCCTCTTTTGACTCGGGTAACTTGACTTTAATGTGAGTTTTAGCAGTGACAAGTGGCGGAAAATTTTTATCATTTATCTTTAATGTTTCCTCAGATTCAACCTCAACCCTTTTGTATAAGAAAAACTCATCTATCTTAAGTTGACCGGTTGGTTGATTCTTCTTTTGAACATTCTTCTTCTCTGTTGAAGTAGAAGATTGTTTCTCCAATTGTTCATAATAATCCAAAGGAACATCCATCTTTACCGGAATGGTAGAAGACGATTGTTTTTCTTTCTCAGAAACCTTTGGTTTAGATGAACTTGGTTTCTTTTCAACCACTTTTGGCTTCCATGTTTGTTGAGATGATGCAACCCGTTTGTAAAATTTGTCATTTTTAGTTACCACATTCTTAACAGGTTCAATTTTGACTTTTGATTTCTCATTTTTCAAAATTTTCTCAACAACCATTGGAGCTTTGCCTTTTGCATCAACCTTCTTCTTTTGATTCTCAACAACTTCAGTCTTAGGCTTGAAGTGGGTGCAATTTCTTGCAATGTGACCAACTTTGTTGCATCTAAAGCATGTACGAGTATCAACTACCCAACTCGTGCCTTCAGACTGAGGTTGTGAGGCCCTCTTCTAAAAAAATTCTTCATTTGATTTCGAAAAGATTTCATTTTCCTCATCAGAAAGTGAACTTGAACCGTTCACAAACACCTTCTTTTCAGCAAACCTTTTGTTTTGAAAACTCCTTTTCTGATAACTCTTACCACCCTTATATCCTCCCGACCAATTGTTTCGATTGTTATTATAAAAACGCGGTGGAACTACAGGTTTCTTGTAGTAAGCTTTATCTTTCTCAAAATTCATTTGCCTTTTTGTTTGTTTTAAACTTTTTACTTCAGACAAATCAATTTCAACCATTTTGAACACATTTGTCAATTTTGAAACATTTACATTCTCTAGAGGAAACTCAGAATCCGAATACAACTTATCAGATCCAGCCATCTTGTACATCACAAGACCCGGTTCATCACCTAAGTTGTTTTTGGATTTTGGTTTCTGAATGTAATTGTCCAGAAAACATTCTTTATCCTTAGCAGAATCACTATCCAAAATACTTTCAGCCATGCCTTTAACAATCTCAGTTTGAACACTATCATCAGATGATGAAGAAGAAAATGTAACATCAATTGAATCAGATTAACCAACCCAGATTGTTTTTTCGAATAATTGTCCAGAACTGGTGGTGGAAATTGATGAAACCCAACCCAGTTCCATCACAGTATACATCTTCGCCTGCTTTGTCTTTCCCGATGGGTTTAGGAATAATGTGTTGCAAAACAAAGCTTGCAGAGTTGTAACTGTTCAATTTCAAATTGATTCGCTCATTCTCAATCTTAGCTTCTTCAAATTGAAGTTTCAATTTAGCAATCTCATCCAATTGTTTGTTGATTAATTCTTCTTTTATTCTCAAAACACACTGCAATTGGCAATTTTCTTTGTATGTTTTACCATTTCTATCATCATTATCTTTAATCGTGCTTTTAAGCTTCTCAAATTTTTCAGTAATCTGACGATTTTCAAGAACTAACCTCTCATTTTCTTTCCTAACCTTTTCCTGATCAATTTTATCGGTTTCAATTTTGTTAGTTAATTCTTTTAATCGTTCAGTTGAAGCTTTCACCATTTTATCACGATCAAGGATTTGATCCTCAACACTTCTGACTTTAGCAGTCAGATCATCAATTTTCTTACCTTTGAGATAAGTGTTTGTACTACAAACCTTGCATTCTTTGATGCAATTTTTGCAGTCAACATTACCACTGACTTTCTTACCTGACTCATCCGTTGACACGTTTGAACTGACTTGGCTTTTAGACTCAGAGATGGATTTAGAATCTACCTCAAGTGCCTTAGCAGCCAGCACCTTGTCAGCCATCTTTCCCGTGTTTTCAGCATTCAACTTTTGAGTCGTGTCAATGATTCCAGTATCAATCTTCTTTGACTTCTCTTTTTCTTCTTTTTCTTTCTCTTTCTCTTCTCCGCTTCCCCACCATTTCCTTTGCCAATAATCATCTTCTTCTTTATACTCTTTGATTATGGTTTCCAAATCAAGAGTGTTATGATCAATAGCAATGTTTCCATAGGAGTCAAGATAACATTCCCTGTCTGGATCCCATCTATTTGCTCTTTTTGCATCAGAAAAAATACCAGATATTCTGATCAATTTGTTTGTAGCCAACATCTTTCTGTGATTATACTTCTGTTCTTCATTTCTGTTGTCTTTCCAAGGAACAGGTTCAGATTTTGCCATGAATGCATATCCAACTGCATCCTCCTCAGGTAACAATTCACTCCAGTCGTAACCTTCATCGTCGTGAATTACAGCAAGAGCTCTTGATTTCTCTTTGTTCTCTTCAAGCTGCTTCAATCTTGGCGGCTTTGATTTATTCTGATGATAAATCGCTTTCTTGTAGTAATCTTCTCTGAACGGGTTCTCAGATTCAACAGCATACGCATTTCGACATTCGCGCTTAAAGTGACCTTTCTGTTTGCACTTAAAGCATGTCTCCTTAGACTTGTCAAAGCCTAACTTGGAAGATGGTCCACCAATAGACTTTCTTCCAGTTATCTCCATGAAACGCTGTGCTCGACGAACTGCATTGGCCATACACCACCTTATGTCGATCAGTTCCATCTCCTCATGATCAATCTGATCATAATCTTCCTTCGTCAGGTTGGTGTTGCCTATCTTCCCTGCTACAAGACTTTCATAAGATTCTAGCACAGATGCTAGGAAAACCATCTGTTGTTTAGCAGACTCCTCGCTGAAATTCTGAGCATTCTTTAAGTCTACAGCGATGTTGCATTGGAATAGATTCTTTGCATCAGAATGATTTGTAGATGACGAAGATCCACTGTGAAATCCACTGCTTTGACTTTCTTTGTTTGATGTGTTAACATTTTCGGCAGAAAAAGTTGTCTTGGGAGATGTACTCTTTGGCATCATGCTCTTTGGATAATACAAATCCAAGTTCTGCTGATAAGACGAATGATTTACTTTGTGTGTCTTCTTTAATTCCAACTCGTGACTTTCTAGTCTTTCAATCAGCAAATCCACTGTAAGTTCCTCAGACTTGATCGTATTCTTCAACATCAAGGCATAATATTGCCAATCCATCTCATCTGGCAATGCATCAAACAATTTGTCGACTAGCTCTTCTCGAGAATAGGAAATTTCATGTCTCGCCAGCTCCAGTTTTAGATGCCCAAACCTCTCAATCATTTTACAAACTGATTCATTCTTTAAACAACCGAATAAATCAAATTCTTTTCTGAGCAATTTCTTTTTGTTTTTCACAATTTCTGTACTTCCTAAACATTTGGTTTCTAACTTTTTCCAGAGATCTTTAGAACTGCTGTACTCGATCAAAGAAATTATATCTTCTCGAACAGACTGAAATAACAGTGCAACGCATTTTTGCTCAGCAACAAATGTCTCTATTTCTTCAGGTGTTGTTAAGGTTTCGCCACGTTTCCCTCCATCATTGTAACCATTTTTTAGACTCTTCCAGCTGGGAAAAGCAAATGCTCTCAACCAATCTTCAAACTTCTTTGCCCACCGACTGTATTCTTCGATAGCCATCAACTTCGGGGGTTTGTTATAGGTTCCAAAAGCACTTTCAACCTCCAATGCATCCGATAGCTTTTTCTTTGTATTCGGCGTGTTCTCATTGGTGTTACTAGAATATGTATCATTTCCACCGCCTCCAGCAAACGCAAAGGCATCATAAAACGGATTGAAATCATCCATCTTGTACCTGAAATGATTAACAAAAACTTAGAAAATTCTTGGTTTTGCAAAATGACAGATTCTAACGAAATCTGTTCAAGCGGAATAGTTCAAACGATATATTTCAAACGAAATCTGGTATTCCGTTTGAAACAACACTAATCAGGTTTTCAAACGAAACCTAGTTCAAGCGAAACCCTGTTCAAACGTGAACTACTTATGTGTTTTCAAACGGAACACCTTTCAAACATAAACCACTTTTCAAACGGAAACCATTTTCAAACGTTTAGAAACTTTTCAAACGAACCACTTCAAACGAAAGCAAGTTTCAAATGGTTCACTTTTCAAACGTGAACTCTCAAACGAAGTGTGACTTTCAAACGGACAGTTTTCAAACGGAAGCCAGTTTCAAACGAATGTGACCAATTTCAAATAGAAAGCCAAGCCTCAAACGGATGACGTCAGCATCTAACGAACAGTTTCAAACGGACTAGTTGATTTCGATCAGTTTTAGGTCGAATTTTAGTTCAAAACTTTCAAGGATTCGTTATTACTGTATTTCGTTTGAAATGTGAAAGTTTTACACCATTTTAACCGTAAACACTTGTTCAAATTAGAAAAGAAAGGTAGAAGTGAGAAAATCCGGTATAATCAAGCTGCAATGGTATGAACTCCTCGTCCTGAGCTCTGATACCACTTGTTGGATCGTGTTCGTGACCCTAAACAGTCATTCAGAGTAGTTCATCATCATTTACAAAGGCGGAATCAATGTAAACAACGTCAAACAACTTGTATCCTTTTAATCTTTCTTTCTATCACTGATTGCGAGCTTTTACAATGTATTCTGAAAAAAATCCGGCAGCACCTTCGCTCACACACACATACATGTCCGTCTGAAATGAGCCTTGCACGACCCTATTTATAGATGTTGCTGATCCGTTTGAACTTGACACACCCGTTCAAACAGACAGGCTTCAAACGGATATGCTCAAATGGATATGCTCAAACGGACTACCACAAACGAACCTGACATGTTTCAAACGGACTGGACCATTTCAAACGGACATGTTACCTAAAACATAATCAAACCCTAATTTAGTCACTGTTTTGCACTCATTCAACCTATCTAGACATAAGACTCGATAAGACGTAGTTAACAGACAGTAGATGCACCAACATTATTTATATCTAACCATTTTGTTCGCAGGATCTTGATAGATGGAGGAAGCTCAGTAAACATCATTCAGCTTGATGTCCTCAAGAAAATGAACATCCCTGAATCGGATATTGTCCCAAGATCCTCAATTCTTGTGGGATTCAGCGGAGAAACCAAGAATACATTGGGGGACATTAAACTTCCCATCTACATTGAAGGACTTCATTCTTATAAAAAAATTTGTGTTATAGATTGCTTATCCTGTTGCAATGTTATCCTTGGCAGGCCATGGATACATGACATGAAGGCAGTTGCATCTACATATCATCAATGTGTGAAGCTTCCTAGTCTATGGGGGTGGTGAAGATTGAGAGTGATCAACAAGAAGCGAAGAATTGCTACACCTCATCGATGAAGCCAGTCTCAAGACCAAGGGAGCAATAGCAATTAAAGCATACTCCAAGAGATGTCCTGGAGGCAAGGGAACAGGATGTGAAAGATATCCTTATGGATCCTCAGGATCCTGAATCCAAGATCTTCATAGGATCAGGGATCCACAGCAACATTGAACAGGATTTGGTATCCTTCCTTAAGAGGAGAAAAACTACCTTTTCCTGGAAGCATGAAGACATGACAGGTATCTCTAAAGATATAATTACTCATACACTTGGCATTGACAGGTCATTCAAACCCATACATCAGAAGAGGAGGAAGTTTGCACCTGAGAGGAATGCTATTATCAAGGAGGAGGTAGATAAACTGCTCAGAGCAGGTATGATAAGAGAGGTCAAGTATCCAAGGTGGTTAGCCAATGTGGTTGTTGTTCAAAATAAAAATGGAAAGTGGAGGGTATGTGTCGATTTTACTGATTTAAACAAGGCATGTCCCAAGGATCCTTTCCCATTACCCCACATTGACTCCATGGCGGATGCTACCGCGGGTCATGAGTTGTTGACTTTTATGGATGCTTCATTTGGATTTCAACAAATTCAGATGGAACCATCTGATCAAGAGGATACAACCTTTATGATCCCAACTGGTATATACTGTTATATTGCTATGCCGTTTGGACTAAGAAATGCAGGTGCTACTTATCAAAGGCTAGTCAATATGATGTTTAAGGAACAAATTGGACACACTATGGAAGTCTATTAGACGACATGGTGGTTAAGTCCAAGAAAGCTGAGGATCACCTTAGAGACTTGGAGGAAGCATTTGATATCCTTGATAAATTCAACATGAAATTGAATCCTTCAAAGTGTCACTTTGGTGTTAAAGCAGGGAAGTTCCTAGGCTACATGGTAACAAAAAGAGGTATTGAAGCAAGTCCAGAGCAAATCAAGGCAATTGTGAATATAAAATCTCCTGCCAATGCCAAGGATGTGCAAAGGTTGACGGGGAGGATCACAACCTTGAATAGGTTCATATCTAAGTCATCAGAAAAGTGCAAGGAATTCTATGACATTTTGAGAAAGAACAAGAAATTTGAATGGACCGATAAGCATGAGAATGCTCTCAAAGCCCTTAAGGATTACCTATCCTCAGCTCATGCCTTAATGAAACCAGAAAAATGGGATATATTATCCTTATATTTGGCAGTCTCTTCCAAAGCAGTAAGTGCAGTCCTTGTTAAGGATCACGAAGGTACAAAACATCCTGTCTATTATGTAAGTAAGAGTTTGCTTGATGCTGAATCCAGGTATTCACATTTAGAAAAACTTATCCTTGCTTTGATTATGGCATCTACAAAACTTAGACATTATTTTGAAACTCATGCCATTATTGTTAGAACTAACTTTCCAATTAAGAATGTTCTCAGGAAACCTGAGATGTCAGGAAGGATGGCCAAATGGGCAGTGAAGCTTAGTGCTTATGATATAAGATATGAGCCAAGAACTGCCATTAAATCTCAAGCCTTAGCTGACTTTGTCGCAGCTTTCATTAGTGATTTACAAAGGGAAGATGAGTTAGAAGTTCAGCAGCTTGAGGAGACCAAGGATCCTTGGATACTCTTCACAGATGGAGCCTCTAATGTCAAGGGAACTGGACTTGGAATACTACTAAAATCGCCACTGGGGGACATAATACCCCACTCAATAGCTTGCGAGTTTCAAACTACTAATAATGAGGCTGAATTTAAAGCCTTGATAGCTGGTTTGCAAATTGCCAAGCATATGACGATCAGGTATCTTGAAGTACATGTAGATTCATTGTTAATTACTAATCACTTTAATGGATCCTATGCTGTTAAAGGTGAAAAGCTAATCGAATATTTAGAGATAGTCAAAGAATTGGCACTCTCTTTTGTTTCCTTTAGTTTGACACAGGTACCCAGAGAAGAAAATGCAGAAGCTGATGCATTGGCCAACCTAGGATCATCCTTGAAGATTCCAGAGGATATCAAAATCCCTATTATTCATATCCTAACTACTGCTATTGAGGATCATCTAGCTATGGAGATAGGAGAGGATTCCGCAGTCATCCCTAGTAATGATACACAATCTCACTCAGAATCATGGATCCTTCCAATCATGAGATATATACAACATGGAGAGATTTCTACAGGAGAAAACCCTAGGGCTTTCAAAATCAAGGTATCTCAATTTACAATATTGAATAACGTGTTATATAAACGATCTCTTACAGGACCATATCTAAGATGCATTGAGGATCCTGAAGTCCAAGAAGTCCTAAAGGATTTTCATGAAGGAGATTGTGGAAACCACACTGGGGGCAGGGCACTGTTCTCAAGGATCCTGAAGACAGGATACTATTGGCATACAATGAAGAAGGATACTGTGGATTATGCCAAGAAATGTGATCCTTGTCAGAGACATAGTAATATCCTTCACCAACCAGCAGAACTCCTGCATCCTATATCCTCTTCTTGGCCATTCATGAGATGGAGAATGGATATAGTTGGCAAATTTCCCAAGGCACCTGGTGGAAAAGTGTTCATGCTTGCTATGACTGATTACTTCTCCAAGTGGATAGAAGCTGAAGCTTTTGCTCAAGTCAGAGAAAAAGAAGTGATATCCTTTATTAAGAGAAATATTATTACTAGATTTGGTATCCCTTCTGAAATTGTTTGTGATAATGGATCCCAATTTATTGGGAGTAGAACTACTAACTTTTGTGACAGCTGGGGGATCAAGATGATAACATCAACACCAGTCCACCCACAAGCCAATGGTCAAGCAGAATCATCCAACAAGATCATCATCAACAACTTGAAAAAGAAGCTTGGATCCAAGAAAGGAAAATGGACAGAAGAACTACCTTATGTACTATGGGCTGATAGGATGACTCCCAAGAATGCTACAGGCCAAACTCCATTTTCTTTAGTGTTTGGAGCAGAATCAGTGATCCCTACAGAGATGGTGGTTCCTAGTGCAAGAACAAGCATCCGTGATCCTGAAGGAAATGCTGAAAACTTGGTTCAAGACTTGGATACCATAGAAGAACTCAGGGATTTGGCAAGGATAAGAATGGCTAGTTATCAACAAAGGATGGCTGGAGCTTATAACAAAAACGTCAGGATCAGGAAGTTTCAAGTCAGTGATATGGTGTTGAGGAAAGCATTTCAGAATACCATAAATCCTGCTGATGGAAAGTTGGCACCAAAGTGGGAAGGCCACTATCTTATTAAAGCAGAAGCAGGAAAGGAGGCATATAGATTACTAACAATGGAAGGTGATTTACTACCAAGAGCTTGGAATGCTATCCACTTGAAGAAATACTTCATGTAATAAGGATCTAGGATCCTTAGCTATATTCATGACCGATATCCTCGAAGGATCCTTAGAGGATAAATGATCCTCATTCTGGTAATGATCTAATTTCAATCTATTTAATTCTTTAATTATCTTATATACAAGGAGAAGGATTCTGGATCCTTTATCCTTCTTTCATTTAGTTCTGAGTTTTGCAGAAGATTGATATATCCTTAATGAAGGATCAAGTATCCACAGAAGTCTCCTAAGTTTTATGGGCTTGTCCCCAGTTTTATGGGCTTGCCCCCAGTTTTTGGGCTTGTCCCCAGTCTTTTGGGCTAGTCCCCAGTTGTTGGGCCTGTCCCCAGTATCGCCAGTAGCGCACGATGATCCTGGTGCAGTTCAAGGCAATAGGACCAATACCCGCTTTAGGGGCTGACAATTTCATTGTACTGGCTGTATTCAGGATCCTACGTATAATGGTAGACGTACCATATATCCGTTCCTAAGGTTTCTAACGTTTTCACGTTAGCTAAGGTTTTGGCATTTTCATGTCACTCAGTTTGGATAGTCGCCAGTGAGGGCCATACTCCAGTTTACACAAGATCCTTTGGGCTTATCCCCAGTTTTTTGGGCTGGTCCCCAGTTTATTGGGCTTGTCCCCAGTTTATTGGGCTTGTCCCCAGATTGTTGGGCTTGTCCCCAGTTGCTAACTCTTCTCTTATATTGGCTTAGTCCCAAGTTATGTTCCATTTCAGGTTTTTGAAGCTAAACAACTAAGGATCCTTGATCCTTACCCTTTATTAAGGTTTGTCTTTTGGTTATCCTGATTGTAAGTATTGAAGGTTTAGGATCCTAACTTGGATTCTTAGGTATGATCCTTAATCACCTTAATTTTATTCTTTGTTTATCTAAGTGACCCTAATTCTTTGACAACAGGATGCATGATCCTTAAGTTATATCACTTTTTTGAATTTTTCGATTAAAGGATATTTGATCCTTGATCATATCCTAAACTTTTTGACATAATCTATTAAACTTTTGTTCATAACTTATGAATTCAAACAGAATGTATCCTAACAATTGAAAGGTAAAGTATTCACAAAAATAAAAACACATGAGATAGTCAAAAGATTAAGCTTTTATTTATTTAGCAAAAGGTTAACCCTCTAAAGGTTGTCAAAATTACCTACCCCTAGCATCTACCAGCAATCCATGGCCCCTCCGCAGGGGTAGGTAAAGGGTGTCCATGATAATAAGTTCTAATATGTGCAGGAATAAAAAGATGGCAGGATCACAATGGCTTCATCCCCCAAACAGAGGATCCCTCCACCATTTGTTATCCTACCTATTGTCTGAAGGATCAGTGATCCTTAAACCTAATTACTATTGTTTAAGTACAAACCAACCATTGTTCTAAAAACATCATCAAACATTCAAAAAACTACCAAACCATAAAAAATGGGCTCCGGCCATGTCTAGATAAATCCATCATCGCCCATTGTTGCAGCCTACACCATCGCTGCATCACCATCACCTCCAGCCTCTGCTTCACCAGCCTGATCCTTCGCCCCGCTGCCGCTTGCCTCGACTGCCAGAGCCTCTTCAGTCACCTCTTCATCCTCCAGCTCAGCTAGCTTGGCCTTCCAACCTTCCTGGTCCCAGGTAGCCTTGTCAAAGCTAGGATCCTCAGCCTCCTTCGCCATCTGAAGCCTGATCTTGAGCATAGCAATGGCGGCAGAAAGCTTAGCACCCTCCATCACTTCAGCCTTCTCATGATCAGCATTGATGTGGGCCATGGCCAGCTGCTTTTTCGCTAAGTTAAGCTCCTTCTTGAGGGTAGAGATGGTCTCATCCTTTGCCAGGAAGATCTTCTGAAAGTCCAAGTGCTTCTGCTCAGCCTCTTCAACATACGCATCAAAGAGCATCTGGATCTCAGCAAATTTCTGCAAAAAAGGAAAGATACAATTCAGGATCCGTTATCCTCAAATGGGTAGGATAGAATTACGGATCAGGGATCCTCACATCAGAGAAGTATTCTTCAAACTGATGCTGGATGAGGGGCAGGCCTTCAAGATCGTCAGCGGTCTTCCTCTTTTTTCCGCCCTTGCCCTTGGAGGTGACAGGTTTAGGAATTGGAACGCTAGGGCTGGTAGCAATTCGTTTCTTGCCGGACCGGGCAGTGACAGCATCAAGATCACTGACGCTGAAGCGAGAAGCTGATTTCGAGGACTTTCCAGCACCTACAAACGGCAAACAACAGATAAGTATCCTTGATCTAAATCTATTTAATCATACATAAATGTAAATACTTACTTGACATGGTGACTGATCCAGAGGATACTTCTTGTGAATCCTTTGTGTTGGCCTGGAATGTTCTAACTGCAGGATTAAGGTACCAGAAGGCAGCGATTCTTTCTTTTGTTGTAGGGGACTGAATGAGATAAGAAACTGAGATAGCTGCACAAAAGACAGAGAAGGATTAGTTATCCTTAACAGAAACAGAATCATCCTATGATCCTTCTATAAGGATCCTATATCCTACCATGGGTGGTCCACTCTTTGGGGAGATCTTTCCCGTCTGGAATAGAATCTCTCTTAACAAAGAAGAAGCGGTTTTTCCAGTGGGTATCATTCTTTGTGGTTTTAAGGATTGGATGAGGATCACCAAGCTTATGTTTGAACAAGTAACGGTGTGAACCATGGCTCACAAGATTATACAGCTCAGCCAGTTCCGACATTCCTATCTCTATGCCTTCCTGCTCTATGATGTTTTCTAAGGTATGCAAAACCCTCCACATCATCGGCACGACCTGGATATAGCACATACCGGTGAGTGCAAAGAAAGATTGGGTGAAGGCAGGGAAAGGATAGGAGAATCCTATCAAGAATGGGGTGGCCGAAAAAGCAACCCAAGTGTCGGAGACGGAGTCACTTTTGGCAGTAGGGTCAAAAGGTTTAAAGACGGTATCCGCCGGGAAACAATGGCGAATCCGGTCAATCTCTGGGTCGGTAAAGCGGCATAGCTCAGACGAAGGATTTTTGATGATGCCTTGGCTTTTCAAGGAATCATCCTTCTTTGGATCCTTGGCAGCGGAGGATCGTTGCTTCATTGTAATATTAAGATTTTGATGAAACGTAAAAGAAGACGAAGAGAGAAGGAGAAGAGAGATACCTGTTCCGATCTTTGAATGAGGATTTAAAGGGAAGTATCGCTCGAATTTAAATGCAAATTGATCCTTATCTCTAACCTATATATAATGATGATTCTGCAGGTTGTCACTTCATTGACGCAAGATGTGTAACGGCTAGTCCTGCTCTAACGGCTATATTTACGTAATTTAGTTCGTTGGGGATAAGATTAAAAATATGACTCATTAAGTTATATTTTACTCCTCATATTTTAGGGGCAATTGTTAGGGATAGATTTTCTAAACCCAAGGATCACGGATCCTCAAATACTGCCAGGATCACGGATCCTCAATTCTGTTTGAATTAAGGATCCTTAGAAGACGTTGCAGGATCAGGATCCAGGATCCTCATTGTTATCCTTACACTAATGGTTGCTTTCACTATATTTAAGCTTGTTTTGCAGGAGTATACGCATTGGACCTAGTCTTGTCGATATTCTTGGGGAATATGCTCTCAATATTCAGCACGTGCATAGCTTAATGACCGTTGTGGAAGTCGTGGGTAGCTAGCACCATTTGCGGGTTGTTAGTTATTTGGATTATTTCTATTTTTAAAAAGGGGATAACAAGCTTGAATTAGAACAAGTTAGCAAACACACACACTCTCGCAAGCTCTCTGCAACTTATTACCGAATATATACATTTTGCACTCTAGTGATCCTTGTAACAAGCTTGTTATCATCCCGAGTTGTAATCATCATTTGTTTAATTATAGTTGGTGATCGGTAGTTTCCATCACTCGATGTTTTTTATGTCGGAGATCATACATTGATCAAGGGCTTTTTCCTCGTATAAATCCTTGTGTCACTTATTAATTTCATCTACAAGTTGTTCATACATTTGTTCATTGATTCAAGCATCATACCTCACAAAAGAAGATTTGGCTGCATTATCCTAGTCTGATTTTTGACCAAAACAGACATTATGGTGTTTTATGTTTTTTTACACTTTGTAGGAAAAATGGACTTTGTAGCCAACTCCCACCCTATGTTTATTAACCCAACTGCGATGCCCAAGCGATTTAGTTTACGTTACACTGAGCATGGGGCTTGTAGATATAACCCCTAAGTGGGCCTGACCCATCGAAGTTAGGGGATGCCCATATCTCCTATATAATGAGGTGTTCACCTCATTACAAGGGCAGAAGATATGGAGCCACCCCACTTTTTGTAGCTGAAAATAAGGGATTCTTCCCCTACCGGCCATCTCTACATCCCCACTTTTCTCTCCTCTCCATTATAGATCTAGGATCAATAGGGAGAACAAGGTGTGATTCTCAGTCTCTTATATAAAGCGATTCAAATAACTCAAGCAGTGATTCCGTGTTTCTTCAAATACCAAGCCGTTATAGAACTATAACAAACAACTAAATCACTATTTACAACCCGTTATGCAACAAACGTTGCAAATTTATAATTTGTAAATATGAAAAAAAAAAGAAATAATCTTTTTTTAAATAAAGTTACAACCGCCACCGAGACATTTACACATTAATTTTATTTTATTTATTATTATTAGTTTTTTTTTTGCCAAGAGAACAATTTCATTCCAACCAAAATAAAAACTGTTCCCTTAGCAAGTAGCTAACACGAGAAGGTACACCTAACAATACAAAAACACAGGAGCCAAAGCAACATACATCAGTATAACATCCTAACCAAAGTCTAGTCTCCAAAGGTTCTCCTAGCTAGCTCTGTTCCAGTCGCACGGCTTCTCTTTACCACCTACCAAAACGCAGTTTCTTTGATGTCATCGACCACAGTGGTAACCGTTGTATAATTGAGGTTCATGATCATGTCGTCTGAGTAGTCCAGTTCTTCCCGAGAACTAGCAAAAAAATAGCATACATCACCTTCTTTTTCTTTGCACCTGCTCCGAACTTTTTACTGTATGTTAGCAGCAGGGCCGGTCCTGAGAATTACTATGCCCAGTTTGAGATCGAAAAAACCTGCCCTCGGGCCTTAACGAAATAAATAATTTAAACTAGTTTTTCATCCAAGCGTGAACCGTTAACAAAAATATAGCATTCGCTAAACAATGCAATTAACAAAATACAAAATATAGTATTCGAATGAGTGACATACCGTAAAAACTAATAAGCTAATAGCTAACCAACGATTCGGGAAGCCCTCTTTGCATTCTTGATAGCAAATTGGTGAATCAACTCTTCACAATTTAAATCATACCTGAATTCGACAAAAAAAAAAAAAAAAATACGGTGCAGAATTTGACAATCGTTTTTGTATAAATTACCAACAATTTATTCTTCAGCACAACAGAAAAGGGCATGAATTCGACAATAACTAATCACCTAAACAAGGGCCTGAATTCGACAAAAAGAAACATAATAATTAATAACTAATAAGGGTCTGAATGAGTGAACCCGACCAAAAACAAAACAACAGAAGTACTGAACAAGGGCCGATTGACGATTGATGATTCGATGTTTACTTGAATACGTGCTCCGTGATTGTGTGACTGAGTTCGTCGAACAGACTCTATGCGTGGTGGCCCGAGGTTGCGTGCAAGACTGAAATTGAAGAACAAAAGAGTGAAGACTCTGTGGCTTTTTTGCGTGCAGACTCATTGAGTTCTTCGTCGAACCACGTGTGCCTCCTACTCTCCTGCTATATGACGTTTCAATATCCACAGGGCACTAGTTGCCACCCAACATGGACTAATTGTTTTTTATTAGTTTTTAAAACCATTTGGGTATTGGGCTCACTAACCTAATCCCAATGGGCTAACTAATCTAACCCATATGATTTTTTTTTTGTAAGTGGGCCTATGGTATGTTAGTATTTGCTTGGCTATACCCTATTAATTTTTTTACAAATAGAGTATCGGATTTTTTTTTAAAAAAATTATGTGCCCTACGAAATCACGGGCCCTAGTCGGTGGTCCTCCCCGCCCACCTCCAGGGCCGACCTTGGTTAGCAGCTATTTCGTACCAGAAAAGTGAGTTTTTTTTGAATGGAAAGGAACGACGTGGCAACCACCCTAACACCGGGCACTGTGGCCAAGGTCGACTATTCGTCCGCCGCCAACCCCTTGGCTTTCCCAGATGCGCGAAAACCTGACCTCCACCCGCCCGAAGGTATGACAGTTGAATAATCGGTAAAACCTTGCCTCCCATCCAAGACGAACCGGCACCACCCGTATTCGCCCTTCACCTGGATGCCGCAGAAAATAATGGGGAGAGTGGGAGTCGAACCTGAGTCACAAGGAACACTAAGTCTTTCCCCAACCACTCCACCAACTGAGATTTCCAGCGAAACACAAACAGCCCATCAAATAGATTTAGTAAATAAACAGGCCACGAGAAGATGCTCACTCGTTTCAGGCACTATCCCACACAAAGGGCAGACACCATCTCCGAAGAGAACATTCCGCGTCGCTTACCCCCCCCCCCCCCCCGATGTTGGGATTTGGATACGCCAAAATATTCATAGTCACATGGCTGACGACCTCACACAAATATTTTCCACGACCAATGGATTTCTTCTTGGAGGACATGTGATTAGGGGTGTTAAGAATTCGATTCGAATTCGAAAAATTTGAAATTCGTGTTGATTCGTCTTCGAGTCTAGTAATCGAATTCGAATCGAATACGAATTTATGATTTTCAATTCGAATTCAATTTATATATAATTTTTTAATATATACACAAACACATATATATACACACATGTATAATTTCTAAATTTGGGCAAAAATATGAGTTACATCCATAAGTAATAAGTTTATTATTTATAACATTACCAAATCTAGTGACAAATAGTCTATACTACTTATTTCTAAATTTTTATCTAACTTAAATCGCTAACAATAACCAACCTATCTTCTAAATTTTGGTGTTTTGACATACTGATAGTTGATTAATTTCACAAATTATTGTATTTTATGTTAAATATAATTAGTTTTTAGTAGTTTTAAAAAATGAAAGTAAAATAGCTTATTGTAGTAGTTTCAAATACGAATCGAATACGAATTCGAGTAAAATAAAAATTCAATTCCATTAATTTAAAAATTCGTTATTCGATTCGAGTGGATCCGCCAAAACCAAGTCACACCACCGGCGTTCTAACATGAACAATAAACGTATATTTCTTAAAGGTTGAAAAGTCAATATATATTGCAACAAAATTGCCTCGTTATTTATAAATTTATTATATTATATTATATTATTAGTTTATAGACCCGCGTACTACACGGGCTTGAAGATAAAAATAATGTAATGTATAATGTGTAAACCAATTTACATAAATGAATTACTTTTATTAAATCAAACAATATAAAATCAAGATACATATTACATTTACAAATTTCTAAACACTTCTTTAAACACGACATTCGTAGTTTTGTTTGTATTTTAACCATCCTCATCAAGTATCAAAAGTTTAAGGTCATCTTTACTTTTTACTCTAGACAATGCCACATATTGTTGGCCATGCGTAAAAATTGGTTCTTTCCGAAACAACCCTCTCTTACATAGCAACTTTTCATGACTTTTATCAAATATTACATATGGATAAGATATGTTCCTAAACAACGCGATCGCCATCATTACCGATAGGGTTTCTCACTGTAATAAACAATTAATTGGTAACCTTGAGCGAAATAGGTAATTCTAGATAAGGAATTTCAAGCATACAATTAAAATACATATGATATAAATATGTTTGTGAATACAAAATTATATATGCAATCACATATGGTAGTGATGAAATCGAGAATAATTATTAGATATAGAATAGAGATTATAAAACTTACCTGGTGTGAGTTAACTTGCAGAGAGAGGTCGTGGTGATTATGTGAAGCTACAAAGAGGAGCAGTTTAATTGTAGGAGTTTAAAGAGGGTCTAATTAGGGTTTTTTAAATTCTAATATAAAAACTAAAATAAATCTAATTAATTGTTGATTAATTAAAAAATATAAACCAAATCCAATTTAAAAATCAAAGTAAATCTAATTACTTGTTGATTAATTAAAAATATAAACCAATTTCGTTGTTACCTTCATAATTGGAAAAAAAGAAAAGATAATAGTTTTAGATTTTTTTTCTCCTGTCGTGATTTTCAAAATTGGAAGAAGGAAAAGATATTAGTTTTTGATTCTTCAGTGGTGTGATTTGAGAAAAATCCAGAAATTTATGAGAAAGATAATTGTGTTTTTGATTTTTTATATCTTCATTCGTGATTTGAGAAAATTCCAGAAATTAGTTAATTTTTTTTGGTAGAATTTGAAAAACTTATTGACAAAATTATAATTTGTATTTTAAAAGCTCAATTGCATTAAAAAGTGACAAGTGACATTTTATGAAACCTTTTGCATTAGAAATTGACAAGTGACATTTTATGGAACCTTTTATTAAATTTAGATATTATATTATGTTATATTATATTATATTATATTATATTATATTATATTATATTATTGTTCTGGTCAAAATTACCGAAGCAATTTAGTGATCAAATTAGTTAAGGGAGATAGTGTGCTAACAATGTGTGTTGAAAATATTCTGATTATCTCGTTTGTAAAAACAGTTTTCAGGATATAGCTTATGATACCGAGCTATATCAATAATCAAACAATGAGCAAAAAGGTAAAGGGTGACACGAGATATACGAGGAAAGCCCTTGATCAATGTAGATCGCCGGCACAAAACCTCGGGAGCTGACAATCGCAGCTGCCTTGTTCTTCTTATTACTTCAAACTTCAGGATACAGTGCAGGATATGATGCGGATCAACTAACTGTTACAATGTAATTCGAGTGTGAGTGTATGTGTTGCGAGTAATTGCAGCTAGTAGAGAGTAGAAGTGTGTGAAAATTCGTGTATTCCTACTGATCCGATCATTCCTTTATATAGCAAAAGAAATAACAACCTATCCTAAGAATGGGGGATTCTTCGAATATTCCCATATGAACGTTGGAGACCCTTTCTTTGCAGCTTTAACGTTCTCTTCTCAACAGCTGAGTCCGAGTCTTCAGGAGAAACAATCTTCTTGACCGTTATAAGCAAGCCTTTCTAATCTGCACGTGAACTAATTAGTTATTACCAGGATACTGCATCAGGATGTTACCAATATCCTGATCCAGTATCCTGATCATGATCAAAAGTAATACAGTCAGAATATAATCTAGGATATATGTTTAGAAAACCACCCACAACAATTGTCCCCGAAATATATCTGTTGGAATCCCAAATTCAAACGGATATATTTTAAATCTTATCTCTTGGATCGAGGCAATTAAGTTGATATGACGGTTGGAATGACAAGCTGCAACTTCCCATGCGATATTTACTCAATACCCCCTATATCCAGCCTATATCTACTCGAATTATTTGTATTATGATCATAACACTCCGAGCAAATTTCAGGTATTCTTCTTCCTTTTCCTTTCTATTTTTCTTTGCTAAGATCCTCCATGGCCAGCCTAACAATATCCCATACGGCCGACTCAATTCCAACCTTCGAGGACCAGAATCTTCTCAAAGAACCTGAAAAAGAAGTCTGCTCCTTCGACTATGCCGATATCGCCACCCTAAGAGCCTCCGGCACTTTTCCTGCCGACACGATTATTCGTACGTTCGACCGAGAGGTCTGATCGGACGTATCTTCCGACTAACGGGTGTGCTTCCTGGCTTACCCTTTTTCTATAGGGCTCCGGTATCCTTTCCCAGCTTTCATTTCCCGTTTTTTCGAACTCACTGGCCTTAGTTACGCCCAAACCATGCCTATGGTCTGGCGTGTGCTAGTTACCTTGGACCAGATCAAATCTCGTCATATTCCTGATCTCTGCATTGAGGATCTTCCTGTCGCATATCGTCTTCGTTCTCATGGCAACAGTTGTTTTCTTCTTTTTTCAACTTCCAAAAATCCCCTTATCCTCAAGGCCACAAAGAATGAGGATAAGTGGTAATGAAAGTACTTTTTTGTTAAAATGGATTGCATCGCTAAGGGTGTTGACCTCCCGGTGAAGTGGTTGACCTCTGGTAGGATTTAGGGTTTTTGGAATATCCCTAAATGTATTCTGAAACTATATCCTAAACTGATATCTTTGTTTCCTGTGCAGCAAATTTCAAAGAGCTAGCCCCTCCGAGTGCAGAATCAGAGCAAAGGATCAAGGACATCTACCGACTCCCGGAGAGTGAAAGAACCTTTTCCCTGTCCTTCGGAAGTTCAAGTCAAATATCAAGTTCCGACATGTCTGGTAAGTACATTCATACATATTAAACTAGTTATAATTTATAAGTATTCAAAAGTTTAGTATTTCTCCCTTTTATGTAGTGCAGGTCATAAATCTTGAAGGCTTCCAACTCGAGGAGTTGGATAGTTATTCAGGCCCTGTGCAAGTCAAGCAAGAAGCTAATCCCAAACCAGCAGTCACGTCGAAACCCACCCGCTCCAAGGCTGCCGCTGTCCCCAAGCCTTCCACTGCATCAAAGCCACGCGGCTCTAGTTCTCGTAAAAGAAAGGAACCAGACTCCCCTGCTGCCTCGGATATCTTTCCCTTTGAGAACCATGGATTCTCGGAGTCCAGCAAGTTCATGACTGGCTTCCTCAACCAAGTAGGTATCCTTGTCTTATATCCTGCACATATATGCCGAATATATATTTTGAGTACATATACTGATATCTGTTTACCTGATTACAGGGCCTCGAGCGGTTAGTGTTCCTTTACGAGGATTCATGCGGGCTGAACAAGATGTTGGAGGCTAAGTTGAAGAAGGGTGAAACCACCATCGCGGATCAAGCAACAATTGCCACTGCCAAGTCGGAGCACTATGAAGCCAAGTATAAAGCAATGACCCAGGAACACCAGGCTGCCATCAAGAAGATCACCCACGAGGCTCAAGCCAAGTCCGATGCTGCCCAGGTCCAACATGAGCAGGATATGGCTTCATACCGGGAAGGCCTCAAGAATTCCGTTGTCATCTCCCTCCTCCAAGATAGGTTGAAAATGGCCTATGAGGCCAAGGCCATGGGCTTCGAATGCCCCTCATGGAATGTTGAGGCTTGGGAGGCGAAGTTGAGGGATCTTGGTGGCAATCCCGTGGAGCATCCTGTGAAGCCTGTTGCTAAGGAGCCTGCTAAGCTAGCTGAGAAGGTGGTCAATACTGACGCCGATGCTGGGAATGATGCTGGTGGTGATACTGGAGTGGATGCTGGGGCGGATGTCAATGAAGCGATGATTGAAGAGGGTGCTGCCCCTTAAAAGCAGCGAAGTGGGCGATGATGGATGTTGATGCCGAGGCCGGAGCCCACTTTTTAAATTTGATGGTTTGTGGTTGTCGAACAATTTATCTTTTCGTCTGTTGAACAATTTTATTTTCCTGCACTTAGACAATATGATGGCCAAAGGTGGAGGGATCCTGAGTTTCAGGACGAAGCCCTTGGTCATCAATTAGTATGCTTTATTTTGAACAATATAACAGTTGGAGGCGGATGGATCTTGGGTTTCAAGATGAAACCTTCAACTGTTTAAGTAAATATGGTTAAAAACTAATTGTGCTTTTGGTGGATGGGTCTCGGTTTGAGATGAAACCAAAAGCACAACCTTTTGCAATGTTAATAAACTAACCTTTTTTGTCCTTATCCATTGTTGTTCATTCTTACTTTGCAAATCTTGATATGTGTTGTTTGATTTGGATGTAGTTTCAATTTTTAATCCCAGTATCCAATTTCAAATATTCTGACCAAATAACCAGAGAATATATCCTGGTCAGGAAACTTATAAATATTCCATCAAGAGTTTTGTCAAACATGGTTCCAAAAACTTAGATAATTTGAATAAGGCTTCCATAGAACAAAAGGAGAGATCATACTAGAAATATAATATATCTCAAGCCTTAGACTTTAATCTTCTTGTAACCATCGAAGATGTCCCAAGTCAGGGAGATTCAGTACACCAAGTCCAAACTTGATCCTTTTTCACAATGTCTTTCGAGGGATGTCCCCTGTGAATGTAATTTTTTTAAATACTTAGGAATTTTTTTGCATCAATCTGATCACTACCGATGTTATACTTGTACATAATTTTAATATTACAGGGGATAAACCCTAAATATTCTGGAGATTGATCCTCAACATTCTGGGGGTAAACCCTAAGTATACTGGGGAAAATCCCAAATTTTCGTGCGCTACAGGCGAGAGTGTATGAACTCCAAGACTTAGAAAGGTGAAAACCTTTAAACCTTAGAGAGTATGAAAATACCCTTTTGTGAGAGAGGATGATCAATCCTCATATACCTTTAGGATCCAGGATATAGCCAATAATAACAAAATTGTCAGCCACTTTTACATGGACTGGTCCCGTTATCTTGCAGTATCCCTAGATACCTTGTGCTCTAGGCGGGGTGTTTAAACCCAATTCGAGAGAAATGTAAATACCTTTAAACCTGTGAAGGGATGAGAATCCTTTAAACGTGAGAGAGGGGGCCAATCCTCTAATCTTTCGACTCATCCCGAGTGTATATCCCGGAATTATATCCTGAAGCATATTATGCAAAACAACCTTAAGCTAAGGTGGGTGTTAGCTTGGCTAACACCCCTCTGATGCTTAAGTCAGTATTGGGTTCATTAGGAACAAAATGAAATTATATTTAAAAGAGATAGAATTCATACCATCCTGAGTTAGAAATTAAATTCTAAACTCACTTGAAGTAGGCTTTGAGGTGGATAGCATTCCAGGATCTTGGCAATATATCCTCCTCCATATTCTTAAGCCGGTATGCTCCTTTCCCAGATTCCGATTCAATCTCATATGGTCCTTCCCATTTTGGAGCTAACTTTCCATCAGCAGGATTAGTAGTATTCTGAAAAGCTTTCCTCAATACCCAATTTCCAACTTGAAACCTTCTAGTCCTTAGGTTTTTGTTATATGCTCTGTATATCCTCTGTTGATATGCTGCCATTCTTAATTTTTCCGCATCCCTTGTCTCATCGACAGTATCCAACTCTTGGCATAGAGCTTTAGGATTCTTCTCAGGATCTCGGAGGTTGGATCTTGCTATAGGTATCACCATCTCTGTTGGGATCACTGCTTCTGCTCCAAATACTAAGGAAAATGGGGTTTGCCCAGTTGCACTTTTTACTATTGTCCTATCGGCCCATAAAACAAAGGGTAGCTCTTCTGCCCATCTTCCTTTCTTAGCTCCTAGTCTTTTCTTCAAATTGTTGACAATTATCTTGTTCGAGGATTCTGCTTGTCCATTTGCTTGAGGATGTACCGGAGTAAATGTGATCATTTTGATTCCCCAACTCTTGCAAAAGTCAGTAGTCCTCTTACTGATAAACTGAGAGCCATTGTTACAAATTATCTCGGCTGGTATCCCAAACCTAGTCAGGATATTCCTCTTTATGAAGGATACTACTTTTTGGTCTCTGACTTGAACAAATGCCTCATCTTCAACCCATTTGGAGAAATAATCCGTCATTTCCAGCATAAAAACTTTTCCTCTTGGAGCTTTTGGCAACTTTCCCACTATGTCCATACCCCATTTCATGAATGGCCAAGGGGAAGCAATAGGATATAGTGGTTCAACAGGTTGATGTAGTATATTGTTGTGCCTTTGACACACATCACATCTTCGAGCATATTCTGCAGCATTTTTCCTCATCGTCGGCCAATAGTATCATGTTCTTAACACCTTTGAGAATAACGATCTGCCCCCAGTATGGTTGCCACAATCTCCTTCGTGTATATCCTGAAGTACTTCCTTAGTTTCGGGATCCTCCAAGCACCTCAGGTATGGTCCTGCAATAGATTTCTTATATAAAACATTATTTATAATAGTGAATCGAGATACCTTCATCCTAAAAGCCTTTGGGTTCTCATCCTTTGGGATGTGTCCTTCTCTGAGGTATTTCATGATTGGGGCCGTCCGGGACTTAGGATCCTCCTCAGGATACTCATCATCAGGATCCTGGATACTTGCTACTTCCTTATCCTGAGATTTGAAAAGATCCACTGCAGGATATAGGATATGTAGTATTGGTATCTGAGTTCCTTTTGGTATTCTGACTGATGATCCTAAGTTTGCCAAGGCATCTGCTTCAGCATTATCCTCTCTTGGTACCTGTTCAAGTGTAAAAATATCGAAATATCCTGCTAATTTTTTCAGAATTTCAAGATACTTGATTAACCTTTCACCTTTGACTGCATAGGATCTATTAAAATGGTTAGTAATTAACAAGGAATCAACATATACTTGCAATCTTTTAATATTCATACTCCTGGCCAACTCTAATCCTGCAATCAAAGCTTCGTATTCTGCTTCATTATTAGCGGCAGGAAATTCACATCTAATAGCCTGGGGTAATATGTCCCCCTGTGGAGATTTTAGTAGTATACCCAATCCTACACCTCTCACATTAGATGCACCATCAGTATATAATGTCCAGGATTCTAAGGTTTCTCCTAGTTGTTGTACTTCTAGGTCTACTTCATTTTGAATATCACTACTGAAATCAGCCACAAAGTATGCTAGAGCCTGAGACTTTATAGCATTTCTAGGTTCATATATTAGATCATAGGCACTTAATTTTACCGACCACTTAGCCATTCTACCAGACATCTCAGGTTTCCTAAGCACATTTTTAACAGGATAATTAGTTTTAACATGAATCCTATGTGTCTCAAAATAATGTCTAAGCTTAGTCGATGCCATAACTAGGGCCAATATCAACTTTTCTAAGTGAGAATGTCTAGTTTCAGCATCTAATAAACTTTTACTAACATAATAGACAGGATACTGCTGACCTTCATGATCCTTTACCAGAACAACACTTACTGCATTCCCTGATACTGCAAGATACAGTGATAATGGTTCACCATCCTCTAGCTTCATCAATAGAGGTGCAGTTGAAAGATATTGCTTCAATTGCTGCAAGGCTGCTTCATGCTTCTCTCCCCATTCAAATTTCTTATTCTTTTTTAGGATATCGTAGAATTCCTTGCATTTCTCCGAGGATCTCGATATAAACCTGTTTAACGCTACTACTCGCCATGTTATTCTTTGTACATCTTTCATGTTGGAAGGTGACTTGATATCCAGGATAGCTTTAATCTGTTCCGGGTTTGCTTCTATCCCCCTTTTAGTCACCATATATCCTAAAAATTTTCCTGCCCCCACTCCAAAATGGCATTTGACAGGATTTAGTTTCATGTTGTACTGGTCCAGGATATCAAATGCTCCTTCAATATCCCGGAGATGATCCTCAGCCTTCTTGGATTTTACCACCATATCATCAATGTACACCTCCATGGTGTCCCCCAGTTTTTCTTTAAACATCATGTTCACCAATCTCTAAAATATGTTGCACCTGCATTTTTCAGACCAAAAGGCATAGCAGTATAACAATAAATACCTGTTGGTGTTATGAAAGCAGTATCCTCTTGGTCCGAAGGTTCCATTTGTATCTGCTGGAATCCTGAGGATGCATCCATGAAGGTTAACTTTTCATGACTAGCAGTGGCATCCACCATCGAGTCTATATGAGGCAGAGGGAATGGGTTTTTAGGGCATGCTTTATTCAAGTCTGTGTAGTCTACACAAACTCTCCATTTCCCATTCTTCTTTTGAACCACAACTACATTTGCTAGCCATTTGGGAAATTTGACTTCTCTAATCATCTTGGACTTCAATAATCTTTCAACCTCTTCTTGAATAATTGCATTTCACTCAGGAGCAAACTTCCTTCTCTTTTGCTGAACAGGCTTGAAAGACCTGTTAATTCCAAGCTTGTGAGTTATAATATCCTTTGAAATACCTGTCATATCCTCATGCTTCCATGCGAATGTCGACATCCTGCATTTCAAAAAGTTAGTTAACTGAGTTTCAATATCCTGAGGGATATTGGTTCCTACGAGCACCGAGATATCTGGATTATCCTGATCCAGGATAATTTTCTTAGCATCCTGCTCTGAAGCCTCCGTGATATCCTGGGCTCGTATCTTTAATTGCTATCCTGCTTTGGGCTTGGTTGAGGGTTTCATCGAGGAAGAATAACATTCCTTTGCCTCTTGTTGATCAATTTCCACCTTGACAACCCCCCAAGGGGTAGGTGTTTTGGTCAAAAATTACCGAAGCAATTTAGTGATCAAATTAGAATTGTGAGGTAGTGTGCTAGAAAGTGTATTGAGAATATGCTTGTTGAGTTATTTAGAAAATTAGTATTCAGGATACGGCTCAGGATATTGAGCTGTATCAACGACCAAACAATGAGCAAACAATGAGCAAAAAATAAAGGAAATGACACGAGATGTACGAGGAAAGCCCTTGATCAATCTAGATCGCCGGCATAAAACCTCGGGAGCTGACAATCGCAGCTGCCTTGTTCTTCTTATTGCTTTAAACTTCAGGATACAGTGCAGGATATCAACCAGATCGCTAAGTGTTACAATGTATTCGTGCGAGAGTACAAATTGCGAGAGAACAAGTGTTAGAGTGTAGTGAGTGTGATTGCAGTGAGATTGTTGTGTCCTATTTGATCTGGTGTTCCTCCTATTTATAGTAACGAAATACAAACAAATATTCCTATAAATATGGGATACTCCGAATATTCCACCACGAACGTTGTAGACCGAGTAATAAGGTTTCAACGTCTTTCTTTGAACGGCCTGGACCGAGTCTTCCGCGGAATAAGTCTTGTTAACGTTGCTAGCTTCTATCCCACGTACCTGCACATAATCCATTAGTAATCCTGAGGATACCTTTCAGGATATTACCAATATCCTGAACCAGCATCCCGGACATAAACAGATACTACACAACCAAGATATAAACCAAGATATTTTCCAGGATATGGGCTCAGAATTTCACCCATAACAATTGTCCCCAAAAATGTTACCGTTTGATATCCTAACGGTTACATTTTTTCACAGTGGCCGAGGCAATTAAGAGATAAGACTTCTGATGTGATAGCTTTCAACCACCCGACCTATATTTACTCATCATACCCTATATCTTCTCATCCTCATCTCCTTTTTTACCCACAATCGACAAGAAAAAGGTAATATGCCTAGGCAAACGAGGTCCAGTTCAGGCGACTCGGCTCCCACATTCATCCAACAGAACCTTCTCCAAGAACCGGAGAATGAAACATGCACTTTTGATAGTGCTCATCTGTCGGCTTTGAAATCCTCCGGTATCTTTCCGGATGGAACCATATTCCGACCCTTTGACAGAGAAATCCGGTCAGATATGGTTTCCAGCGAGTGGATTTGTTTCAATGCTTTCCCCTTTACCATAGGGCTACGATTCCCCTTTCCGGACTTCATTACCGAATTTTTTAACATCACTAAAATTTCTTTTAGTCAAACCATGCCAATGCTTTGGCGTGTTTTGTCTGTTCTTGACCAAATTAAAAGAAACCACATACCTGACCTTTCCGTCCATGACCTCCCTTTAGCCTACAAGCTTAGATGCCACGGCTCATCTAGATTCCTATTTTATTCTACTTCCGGTGATCCATTGATACTTCGTGCCACCAAAAACGAGGATGGTTGGCAATCCAAGTTTTTCTTCGTAAAAAGGGATTCAATCCCCGGTGGAACGTATTATCCGATGAGATGGTTAAGAAAGGGTAGGACTTAGGGTTTAAGAATGATCCTGTCTCTTATCCTGTCTCATATTCTGAACTAATAAATTTTCATTTTTGTGCAGCCGATTTCAGGAAGATTGCACCTCCTCTTGCTAATTCTCAAGAAAGAATAGACGCCATCAGACTTCTTCCAGAGGCAGAGAGAAGTTTCAATCCTTCTCCACCAACTCCAAGCCCTCTTTCAAGTGCCAACATGTCTGGTAAGGATCCTGCAAGATATCCTGCACACATATGTTTTTTATCTGTTATTCATAGGAGGGATTTAGAATTTACTCCCTGTGTGCAGATTCCAGCAAAGTCCCAGTCTATCTAGACCTGGATGAACTTGACAGCTATCCAACTCCAGCCATAGTCAAGAAGGAGACTCCTGCTGCTACTAGCTCCAAGCCACTCCCGGCTCCCAAGGCCAATCCAAGAACCCGTGCTTCCGCAGCGAAAAAGAGAAAGGGTCTTGAGGTCAGTGCTCCAGGCTCAGAAGGGTTTTCTTATGACGAACTCAGCTTCTCTGACTCCTTAGAGCCAATGACATCCTTCCTCAACAAGGTAATATCCTGACGCATATCCTTCATATATATCCTGCACATATATCCTGCACGTATATCCTAATAGGATATCCTGGTAGGATATCTTAGTCAGCATACATTCTAACTCCATACCTGTAATTAATGTGCAGGGCCTCCAGCATTTGCTCCACTTGTACAACGACGCTTGTGGTACTGTGGCACTTCATGAAGCCAGGATCAAGCAGCTCGAGAGCACCGTTGCTGACCAAGGTGCTATTGCTGAAGCGAAGAGCCGGCACTATGAAAGCTTGCTAAAGAAGGTCACCCAAGACGCTGAGGTCAAACTTGCCAGCGTTCAAATGGATCATGATCAGGCCTTGATCAACTTTCGAGAGGGAATCAAGGCCTCTGCTATCGTCTCCCTGCTACAAGCACGCATCAAGATGGCCTACGAGGCCAAGGAGACGGGTCTTGTTTGTCCATCTTGGCCAGTTGAATCCTGGGTGGCTAAGTTAAAGGAGCTCGGAGGCAAGGCTGTGCCACTTCCTGCTGAAGCCGGTGAGTCTTCTAAGTCAGCAGATGTGGTGGTCCAAGCTGGAGAGAAGAAGGATGCTGGAGCTGATACTGGGATGGACATTGGTCAGGATGCTGCGCAGGATGCTGGTCAGGATGCTGGAGCGGAGAAGTCTGATAAAGTTGGAGGAGATACCGCTGTGTGAGGGCATTTAGGTGGGCGATGACGGATATACGTGCCAAGGCCAGAGCCCACCTTTTTGAATTTGAATGTTGGTTTGTAGTTCCACAAACAATTTACTTTTCTGCCTTTTACTTTCCCGTACCTGAACAATTTACATTTCCTGCATGCTTTTTGAACAATACAACAGTTGAAGGTGGATGGGTCTCGGTTTGAGATGAAGCCTTCAACTGTTGGGTAAACATGGTTATGAACTATTAGTTCTCTTAGTGGATGGGCCTTGTTTTGAGGTGAAACTAAGAGCACATCTTTTGGTATGTTAATAATATAACTACTCTTTTGACTTTATTGTTATTGTCATACAAATTTTACTTATGAAAATTGTTTGGTTTGAACATTCTTAGGAACATATATTATAAATGAATCCTGGAAGATATCCTGAAAGATATCTTGATCAGGATATTAAAATACACCTATAAATTGTCCAAATAAAAAGGAGAGATCATACCAGAGATCCTTAGAGGATCAGTTCCAATCCTTTATCATAAGTTTGTCCCCAGTGTATACTTATAAACTTGGATCCATCCTTTGAGCAGTATTACGTATGTCCCCTGTGTTTGCCAAAAACACCAATGTATTTATATTTTGACTCCAATGAACACCGAATACCCCAAGGCAAAACCCATGATATCCTGAAATGAATCCTTAGCATACTTGGGATAAACCCTTATTATCCTGGGGATAAACCCTGACATCGGGGGATAAACCCTAAATTTCATGCGCTACAGGCGAGAGTGTATAAACTCCAATTCTTAGAAAGGTGAAAACCTTTAAACCTTAGAGAGTATGAAAATACCCTTTCGCGAGAGAGGGTGATCAATCCTCATATACCTTAAGGATCCAGGGTATAGCCAACAGTAACGAAATTGTCAGCCACTTTTACATGAACTGGTCCCGCTACCTTGAACTACCCCTGGATAACTTGCGCTCCAGGCGGGGTGTTTAAACCCAATTCGTGAGAAAGGTGAATACCTTTAAACCTGTGAAGGGATCATGATCCCTTAAACGTGAGAGAGGGGGCCAATCCTCTAATCTTTCGATTTATCCTGAGCATATATCCTGAAGCACATCCTACAAAACAATTATAAACTAAGGTGGGTGTTAGCTTGGCTAACACCCCTCCGATGCTTAAGTCAGTATTGGGTTCAAGATAATAAACAAACATACTTAAAATAGAATACATACCATTCCGAGATAGAAAATAAATTCTACTCTTACTTGAAATAGAGTTTTAAATGTATTGCATTCCAGGATCTTGGTAGCATATCCCCTTCCATATTCTTGAGTCGATATGCTCCTTTACCTGCTTCTGACTCGACTTCATATGGTCCTTCCCATTTAGGAGCTAGCTTGCCATCGGCAGGATTAGTGGTATTTTGAAAAGCCTTTCTTAACACCCAATCACCAACTCGAAATCTTCTAGTCCTTATGTTCTTATTATATGCTCTGGATATTCTTTGCTGATATGCTGCTATCCTTAGCCTTGCTGCATCTCTTTTTTCGTCTATAGTATCCAAATCCTGACATAAGACTTCAGGATTCTGTTCAGGATTCTGCAGCATAGATCTTGCAGTAGGTATCGTCATTTCTGTTGGAATCATCGCCTCCGCTCCAAATACCAAGGAAAACGGGGTTTGGCCGGTTGCATTCTTCACCGTTGTCCTATCAGCCCACAAAACAAAGGGTAATTCATCTGCCCATCTTCCTTTTTTGGCTCCAAGTCTCTTCTTTAAGTTATTCACTATTATCTTGTTTGAAGATTCAGCTTGTCCATTCGCTTGAGGATGTACCGGAGTAGATGTGATCATTTTGATTCCCCAACTCTTGCAAAAGTCGGTAGTCCTTTTGCTTATAAACTGAGACCCATTGTCACAAATGATCTCTGCTGGCACTCCAAACCTAGTCAGGATATTCCTCTTTATGAAGGATACTACTTCTTGGTCTCTAACTTGGACAAATGCTTCAGCCTCAACCCACTTGGAGAAATAATCTGTCAAAGCCAACATAAAAACTTTTCCTCCCGGAGCTTTTGGTAACTTCCCTACTATGTCCATCCCCCACTTCATGAATGGCCAAGGGGAAACTACAGGATATAATGGTTCAGCTGGTTGATGTAGTATGTTACTATGTCTTTGACATGCATCACATCTTCGAGCATATTCTGCAGCATCTTTCCTCATCGTTGGCCAATAATATCCTGTCCTTAACACTTTCGAGAACAATGATCTGCCCCCGGTGTGATTACCACAATCCCCTTCATGTATATCCTGAAGTACTTCTTTGGCTTCAGGATCCTCCAAGCATCTCAAATACGGTCCTGCAAGAGATTTTTTGTATAAAACATTATTTATAATAGTGAACCGTGATACCTTCATCCGAAATGCCTTAGGATTTTCATTTTCGGGGATATATCCTTCTTTTAGATATCTCATAATTGGAGCCGTCCAAGATTTAGGATCCTGTTCAGGATATTCTACTTCAGGATCCTGAATACCCGCTACTGCTTTATCCTGAGGATTCGTTGCAGGATATAAGACATGTAATATTGGTATTTGGGTCCCTTCAGGTATCCTGATTGATGATCCCAAATTTGCTAAGGCATCTGCTTCAGCATTATCCTCCCTTGGTACCTGTTCAAGTGTAAAAACATCGAAATATCCTGCTAATTTTTTGAGAATATCAAGATATTCTATTAACTTCTCACCCTTAACTGCATAGGATCCATTAAAATGGTTAGTAATTAACAAAGAATCAACATATACTTGTAAATTTTTGATACTCATGCTTTTAGCCAATTCTAATCCTGCAATTAAAGCCTCATATTCTGCTTCATTATTGGTAGCAGGAAATTCGAACCTAATAGCCTGGGGTAATATGTCCCCCTGTGGCGATTTTCGTAGTATTCCTAATCCTACTCCTCTTATATTAGATGCACCATTAGTATATAATGTCCAGGATCCTGAGGATTCCCCTAGTTGTTGAACTTCTAGGTCTACCTCATCCTGAATGTCACTACTAAAATCGGCCACAAAGTCAGCTAAAGCCTGAGACTTTATGGCATTCCTAGGTTCATATACTAAATCATAGGCACTTAACTTTACTGACCACTTAGCCATTCTACCCGACATTTCCGGTTTCCTAAGTACACTTTTAACAGGATAATTTGTTTTAACGTGTATCATATGTGTCTCAAAGTAGTGTCTAAGTTTCGTTGATGCCATGACTAATGCTAGTATCAATTTTTCTAAATGAGAGTACCTAGTCTCAGCATCTAACAAACTTTTACTAACATAATAAACAGGATATTGCTAACCTTCATGGTCTTTTATAAGAACGGCACTTACAGCATTCCCTGATACAGCAAGGTACAAGGATAGTGGTTCACCATTTTCAGGTTTCATCAGTAGAGGTGCGGTTGAGAGATATCGTTTCAAATCCTGTAGGGCTGCTTCATGCTTCTCACCCCACTCGAATTTTTTGTTCTTCTTCAGGATATCATAAAAATCCTTACATTTTTCTGAAGACCTTGAGATAAATCTATTCAATGCTGCCACTCGCCATGTTAATCGTTGAACATCCTTCATATTTGAGGGTGATTTAATGTCCAAGATGGCTTTAATTTGTTCCGGGCTTGCTTCTATTCTGCTTTTGGTCACCATATATCCTAGGAATTTTCCTGCTCCTACTCCAAAATGGCACTTAGCAGGATTCAGCTTCATATTATATTGATCCAGGATATCAAACGCTCCTTTAATATCCTGGAGGTGATCCTGATCTTTCTTTGACTTTACCACCATATCGTCAATATACACCTCCATGGTGTCCCCCAGTTTGTCTTTGAACATCATGTTTACCAATCTTTGGTATGTTGCACCTGCATTTTTCAAACCAAAAGGCATAGCTGTATAACAATAAATACCTGTTGGTGTCATGAAGGCAGTATCCTCCTGGTCAGAAGGCTCCATTTGGATTTGTTGAAATCCTGAGGATGCATCCATGAAAGTCAGCATTTCATGCCCAGCAGTGGCATCTACCATTGCATCAATGTGGGGGAGAGGAAATGGATCTTTAGGACAAGCTTTGTTCAAATCTGTGTAGTCTACACAAACTCTCCATTTCCCATTTTTCTTCTGTACTACAACCACGTTTGCTAGCCACCTTGGGAACTTAACTTCTCTGATCATCCTGGACTTCAATAATCTCTCAACTTCCTCTTGGATAATCGTATTCCGCTCAGGAGCAAACTTCCTTCTTTTTTGCTGAACAGGCTTGAATGATTTATCAATTCCAAGCTTGTGAGTGATAATATCTTTGGATATGCCTGTCATATCCTCATGCTTCCACGCAAACGTCGACATCCTGCATTTTAAAAAGTTAATTAATTGCTCTTCAATATCCTGAGGGATATTGGTTCCCACGAGCACAGAAATATCGGGATTATCCTGGTCTAGGTTAATTTTCTTCACATCCTACTCCGGATCCTCCACGATATCCTGGGCCCGCGTCTTTAATTGCTATGCTGCACTAGGTTTGGTTGAGGATTTCATCGAGGATGAGTAGCATTCTTTCGCCTCCTGCTGATCGCTATCAACTTTAACAACTCCCCAAGGGGTAGGTATCTTGATGCATTGGTGATATGTTGATGGCACAGCCTTCATATCGTGAATCCACGGTCTTCCCAGTATAATGTTATAGCAGGATAGAGAGTCCATCACACAAAAACGTTGTATTGAGTTGACTCCTTCAACGTACACCGGTAACTTTATCTCTCCCACTGTGTTTCTGGCCTCTCCACTGAACCCAACAAGCACGGTAGACTTTGAAGTGATATCCATTGGAGATACATTCATTCTTTTGAGTGTTTCTAGTTGGATTATGTTGACGGAGCTGCCATTACCAACCAATATCCTGCGTACAAAATGGTTAGCCACATATAACGTTATTACCAGAGCATCATGGTGAGGATCCTGGACAGTATCCCTGTCATCAGCATCAAATGTGATAACTTTGTCAGTTGTGAGTGTAGTCATCCTGACAGGTTTGTCTCCCCTTTCGGCCTTAGCTTCTTTTGCATGTCTCTTTGCTGCCGAATACGAAGTCCCACAAATGTCGGATCCTCCCGAAATGAAGTTGATTATCTTGGCATCCGCGGGAGGTGATGCTGCTCGCTCAGGATCCTTCTCAGTATCCTGACCCTTATTCTTCTTTCTTCCTAAGAGATCTTTCAAATATCCTTTGCTTAGAAGATAGCTTATTTCTTTCCTCAAAGCGATGCAATCCTCAGTCATATGCCCGAAATCTTCGTGGAAAGCACACCATTTTGATTTGTCTTTCCAATCCGCTTTTTGTTGATTCTTTCGAGGCCATCTTGCCTTGTCCCTTAGACCCTGCATGGCATACATCAATTCAGGAATGTTAACAGAAAAGCAATATTCAGATAACTCAGGATACTCTTCAGGATCCTCATCTTCGACAGCATTCACTCTCTTGTTCTCATTTCTGCCATATGGCTTAGGCCGATACGACTTGAATGAGGATTCTGACTTCCAGTTAGTTGACTCATAAGTGTTGGATGAGTTCATCCTTTCTTGCATCTTTCTGTCATCTTCCAACCGAATGTATCTTAGGGCCCTGTTCCGAGCTTCATCCAGGTTCCTGCATGGGTTCATTACAAGGTCTTGGTAAAATTGAGAATCCTTTTGTAACCCCATCTTGAAAGCTTGCACAGCTGTTGCAACATCAAGATGAGGAATGTCTAGTGATTCCCGGCTGAACTTGTTCACATAATCCCTAAGGGATTCCTGAGGCCCTTGTGTTATCCTGTAGAGATCACTTGTTAATTTTTCGAAGCTTCTACTACAAGAAAACCGACTATTAAATAAATTTACTAAATGAGCAAAAGATGTAATTGAATGTGGAGGAACATTCAAGAGCCATTTCAAAGCTGATCCTGTCAAGGTTGAACCAAAACCCTTGCACAAGCATGCTTCCTTGAGATCCGGAGGGATAGGGTTGATCTCCATCCTTTCCCTATATTGAGCAATATGCTCTTCAGGATCCGTTGTTCCGTCGTAAAGCTTCATGTTGGGGGTTTGGAACCTCTTTGGGATCTCAGCATCACAGATAGGATATGCAAAACGAGATATCTTGTGACTGTCTTGAGACACTTCCGGGATTGGCTGGACCACCCCGGGTACACTTGATATCATGTCCTTCAACTTCTGAAGTTCCCTAGTAAGTGCCGATGTCACACCTATATCCTGCAAAGATCCACTATTGTTAGTAGCATGAGTATTATTATTATTTGACACGTTACCCGTTGGAGGATTTTGCCCATATCCTGAAGCATATCCTGAGCTCCTTATGGTTGACATCCTGACCGAGGAGGGTATTTCAGGAGTATGATTTTGAGGAAGGCTGGGCACAATATTCCCCCTGTTATCCTCAGTATACACAGCCGAGCTGAAGTTCAACGTTCTGGGATGTAATGGAGTGACAATATCCTCAGCAGATCTGCTCGAGCCAGACTTCAGGAGTTGTATTTCCCTCAAAAGCATTTGGTTTGTTTCCTGTTGTTGCCTCATTTGTTCCTGCACACTTCCAAATAAGGTTAAAATTTCGTCGTTAGAAGCTAAAACGGGAGCAGATCCCTGGACACTCCGAGTAGGGATAACATCTTGAGATTGCGTAGAAGCTGGCATCCTTGGAGGAGGTGGTGGAAGCACCGAACCAGTAGTGGCAGAAGTCATAGCAGACACAGTAGAGGAACTCATGTTTGATCTTGAGGCCATTATGGACAATGTGGCAAAAAGTTTTGAAAATAAAAAACCGATTAGCGATTTAACAAAAATTTTTAGTAAAGAGAGCACCACTTACCCCACGGTGGGCGCCAAATTGTTTTGGTCAAAAATTACCGAAGCAATTTAGTGATCAAATTAGTAATGTGAGGTAGTGTGCTAGAAAGTGTATTGAAAATATGCTTGTTGAGTTATTTAGAAAATTAGTATTCAGGATACGGCTCAGGATATTGAGCTGTATCAACGATCAAACAATGAGCAAACAATGAGCAAAAAATAAAGGAAATGACACGAGATGTACGAGGAAAGCCCTTGATCAATCTAGATCGCCGGCATAAAACCTCGGGAGCTGACAATCGCAGCTGCGTTGTTCTTCTTATTGCTTTAAACTTCAGGATACAGTGCAGGATATCAACCAGATCGCTAAGTGTTACAATGTATTCGTGCGAGAGTACAAATTGCGAGAGAACAAGTGTTAGAGTGTAGTGAGTGTGATTGCAGTGAGATTGTTGTGTCCTATTTGATCTGGTGTTCCTCCTATTTATAGTAACGAAATACAAACAAATATTCCTATAAATATGGGATACTCCGAATATTCCACCACGAACGTTGTAGACCGAGTAATAAGGTTTCAACGTCTTTCTTTGAACGGCCTGGACCGAGTCTTCCGTGGAATAAGTCTTGTTAACGTTGCTAGCTTCTATCCCACGTACCTGCACATAATCCATTAGTAATCCTGAGGATACCTTTCAGGATATTACCAATATCCTGAACCAGCATCCTGGACGTAAACAGATACTACACAACCAAGATACAAACCAAGATATTTTCCAGGATATGGGCTCAGAATTTCACCCATAACAGTAGGGATCTTGATACACTGGTGATAGGTTGATGGCACAGCTTTCATATCATGGATCCATGGCCTGCCTAATATGATATTGTAGCAGGATAAGGAGTCCATGACACAGAAGCGTTGCATTGAGTTGACTCCTTCAACATATACTAGCAGCTTTATTTCTCCAACAGTATTCTTGGCCTCTCCACTGAACCCCACAAGTACAGTGGATTTTGAAGTGATCTCCATCGGGGAAATATTCATCCTTTTTAGCGTTTCTAGTTGAATAATGTTGACGGAGCTGCCATTATCCACCAGTATCCTGCGCACAAAATGATTAGCTATATGTAAAGTTATTACCAAACCATCATGATGGGGATCCTGGACAGTATCCCTGTCAACACTGTCGAACGTGATCAATTTATCAGTTGTGAGGGTTGTCATCCTGGTTGGCTTGTCTCCCCGTTCTGCCTTAGCCTCATTTGCATGTCTTTTTGCTGTAGAATAAGAGGTTCCACAAATGTCGGATCCTCCTGAAATAAAGTTAATTATCTTGGCATCCGCAGGAGGCGACGCTGCTCGTTCAGGATCTTTCTCAGTATCCTGGCCCTTGTTCTTCTTTCTGCCCAGAAGATCCTTCAGATATCCTTTGCTTAGCAGGTAGCTTATTTCGTTCCTCAGGGCTATGCAATCCTTCGTAACATGTCCAAAATCCTCATGGAAGGCACACCACTTGGATTTATCCTTCCAATCAGCTTTTTGTTGGTTTTTCCTAGGCCACCTCATTTTATCTCCCAAACCCTGCATAGCATACATCAGTTTAGGTATATTAACAGAAAAACAATATTCTGACAATTCAGGATACTCCTCAGGATCTTCGTCCTCAACAGCATTCACTTTCTTGCTGTCATTCCTGCTATATGGCTTAGAGCGATATGGTTTGTGTTTTGGTAAAAAATTACCAAAGAAATTAAGTGATCAAATTAATTAAGTGAGGTAGTGTGCTGAGAATGTGAGTTGAAAAATATGTTGGCTTGTTAGTTTGCAAAAACAGTTTTCAGGATACGGCTCAGGATATTGAGCAGTATCTATGATCAAACAATGAGCTAAAATGTAAAGGATTACACGGGATGTACGAGGAAAGCCCTTGATCAATCTAGATCGCCGGAACAAAACCTCGGGAGCTGACAATCGAAGCTGCCTTGTTCTTCTTATTGCTTCAAATATCAGGATACAGTGAAGGATATGATGCGGATCAACTAAGTGTTACCATGTAATTTGAATACAAGTGTAAGTGTGTTGTGAGTGTTTGCAGCTAGAGAGAAAAAGTGTACGCGAGATTGTGTGTCCCTAATCTGATCCGATCAATCCCTTTTATAGCAAAAGAAATTAACTAACTATCCTATTATTCCGGGATTCAGCAAATATTCCATATGTGAACGTTGTAGTCCACGTCTTCCGGCTTCAACGTCCATAATATAACTGATTTGCCCGAGTATTGAGGAGAAGAAGTCCACCTGACCGTTAGAGACTGATTACAACAATCTGCACGTGAGTTAATTTGTTACAACCAGGATATCGCATCAGGATGTTATCAATATCCTGATCCGGTATCCTGATCACAACAAAAGAAACATAGTCAGAATATTAGCCAGGATATAAGAACAGAAAATCACCCATAACAATTGTCCCCAAAAATATATCTGTTGGTATACCAATTCCAACGGATATATTTTTAATCTTATCTCTTAAATCGAGGTTAATAAACCAAAACGACGCTTGATGTGACTTGGTGCAACTTCCAACGCGATATTTACTCTTTACCCCCTATACTCAGCCCCTTATTTAGCTAATTTATTCATCATCATGATCATCACTTTCCAAGTCATTTTCCAGGTATTTCCTTTCTCTCTAGGTATTCGGTACCCTTTTCCTGAATTCATGATGCAGTCTTTTTCGAACCACTGGTATTTCCTTTGCCCAAACAATGCCCATGGTCTGGAGAGTACTGATCGTACTCAACCAAATCAAAAACCTTCATTGTCCTGACCTCTGCATCGAGGATATCCCGATCGCCTACCGCCTCCGATCACACAGTTCCAGTCGGTTCTTACTCTTTTCAACTTCCAGCAAACCCCTCATTCTTAAAGCCACCAAGAAAGAGGATGGATGGCAACATAAATTCTTCTTCGTTAAGCGAGACTCCATCTATGAGGGTGCTAGCCTTCCGGTGGAGTGGTTAACCACCGGTAGGGTTCAGGGTTTCGAGAATATCCCCAAATACTTCTAGGCCTATATCCTGTGCTAATACATTTTTATTTGGCCTTTATGCAGTGAACTTTAAAGAAGTAGCCCCTCCTACTGCAGAATCTGAAAAAAGAATCAAAGCAATCTACCAGTTACCGGATGGTGATAGGAGTTTTTTCGCACACCTCCCAAGCTCTAGTCAATATTCATCATCCGATATGCCTGGTAAGAGTTATCCTGCAAATAACTAATTAATATAATATAATGAAATAGCTGTAAAGATTTAAGACTTCTCTTTTATGCAGCACCAGCAAAAATCCCAGAAGTTTTTGACCTTGAGGAGTTGGACAGTTACTCCGATCCCATCCAGGTCAAGAAAGAACCAAGTCCCAAAACCGTTACTTCGTCCAAGCCTACTAGCTCCAAAGCCATCATCATTCCCAAACCTTCACCAGCCACCAAGCCTCGGACTTCTAGTTCCCGCAAAAGGAAAGAGACTGATTCACCTTCCACCTCCGATACGTTCCCCTACAAGAATCATGGGTTTATTGAGGCAAGGGGGTTCATGACTTCCTTTCTTAACCAGGTATAAATCCTTATTCCATATCCTGCACATATACGTCAAACTAATATCCTGGTTATCATAATACCTGTGTCTTTGGGTGTAGGGCCTCGAACGTCTAGTTCATTTGTACGAAGAATCCTGTGGGCTCAACAAGATGCTCGAGTCCAAGTTGAAGAAAGCCGAGGTTACCATTTCCGATCAAGGTATGATTGCTGCTGCCAAATCTCGGCATTACGAAGACAAGTTCAAGGCCATGACCCAGGAGCGTCAGGCTGCTCTCAAAAAAGCCACCCATGAAGCCCAGGCACATCTGGACGCTGCCCACGCCCAACATGAACGCGATATGGTTACCCACCGGGAAGGCCTCAAAAGCTCCGTTGTTATCTCTCTTCTTCAGGCTAGGCTAAAAATGGCTTACGAAGCCAAGGCCCTGGGCTTCGAATGCCCTTCTTGGAACGTTGACACTTGGGAGGCGAAGCTAAGGGGTCTTGGTGGTAATCCTGTGGAGCATCCCGCTAAGTCTGCGGCTGAGGGGTCTTCAAAAGCGATTGAAAAGCTAAATGGTGCTGATGGTGAGGCTGAGAAGGAGGTTCAAGCTAATCCTAAAGCGGATGCTGGTGAAGATACGATGAATGAAGAAGTCGTTGCCCCTTAAAAGCAGCGAAGCGGGCAGCGATAGATGCTCATGCCTGAGCCCATTTCTCTTAAATTTGATGGTTGTGTTTGTTTGAACAATTTTATTTCTTGTCCTTTGAACAAATTTTTTTCTAGTATCGTTTGTTTTGGACAATACAACCTTCTTTTGACTTACCTGCTATGCATTGCTTTAGTTCATATTATTTTTTGAAAATATCCTGATCAGTATACTCGGTAATATCCTACAAAGACTTTCGTCTAATAGGGTTTTTCAAAATTCAAACAATTCAGATAAAGTTTTTAAAGAAAAAAGGACAGTTTATTTCACAAAATCCGTTTTGATAATACTTGTTTGACTAGAGTTTTAGTTTTCAACCCAAGTATTATATCCCAAATATTCCAACCAAATATCCTGAAACATATTCCGAAAACACATTTTGAGAATATATCCTAATCAGGATATTTAAGCCTTTTTCACACATAGTTTCAAAAGTTCAAATGACTTATATAAGGTTTACAAAGGAAAGATCATACCAGGTGTTTTGGTCAAAAATCAAGCAAAGATAATGCAACCAAATATTTTGTTGTGAGGTGTGATGCTTGAATCAATGAACAATATTAAGGATCACTCAGAAATGTAACGAACAAGTGACCTAAGGATTTATACGAGGAAAAAACCCTTGATCAAGAGTTGATCTCCGGCATAAAAAACCTCGGGTGATGGAAACTACCGATCACCAACTAAGATTAAACAAAAGTAGTTTACAACTCGGGATGATAACAAGCTTGTTACAAGGATCACTAGTGTGTAATGTGCCAAAAAATGTATGAAATCACCAAGTATTGTTTGAGAGCTGACTGAGAGCTGTTACGAGTGTGTGTAGTTGCTAAATTTGCTAAGTGTTTTCTATCAAGCTTGTTATCCCCATTTAAATTAGAAATAACTAAGTTAACAAACTATCCGATAATTATGCAAGCTCCCCACGATCTCCACAACGTCCATAATGGTCAAACACGTGTGGAATCTTTAGAGAATATGCTCCAGGAATTTCAGTGAGACTTGGTCCATGCCTTTACTCCTGCAAAACAAGTTTACGTACAAGGTAGACAATTGTTAGTAGTAGGATAACAACAGTGATCCTGAATCCTGATCCTGCGACACCTGCTGAGGATCCTTAATTCAAACAGAATTGAGGATCCATGATCCTGGTAGCAGTTGAGGACCCGTGATCCTTAGGATTTAGAAAATCCTCCCCTAATAATTGCCCCCAAAATATAAGGAGTAAAGTGTAAATTGTCGAGTTATATTTTCTTGATCTTATCCGCAACAAACTAACAGATATATAGCCGTTATGATCGAACTATCTGTTGCAGATCTTACGTCATCTGAAGCGACATCCCTGCAAATCATGATTATAAATTGAAGTTAGAGATAAGGATCAATGTGCATTTAAATTCGAGCAAGACTCCCTTTAAATCCACATTCGAAGACCAAGCAGGTATCTCTCTCTTCTCTCTTTCTCTTCATCTTCTTCTTGCTCTGTTCTTCTTCTTTTTCTGAATCACAATGAAGCTAAGATCATCCCCTGCTAAGGATCATCGAAAAGATATTCCCTTAAAAAGCCAAGGGATCATCGAAGACTCTCCGAAGGAACGTTGCTGCTTTACTGATCCTGAGATCGACAGGATTCGTCATTGCTTTCCGGCGAGCACTGTTTTCAAATCCTTTGACCCTACCGTCCGGAGTGAATTTATCTCTGAAACATGGGTTGCATTTCCAGTCACCCCCTTCTCGATAGGATATTCCTATCCTATTCCTGATTTTACCCAATCTTTCTTCTCCCTTACCGGCATATCTTATATCCAAGCTATGCCAATGATGTCGAGGGTTTTATATACACTAGAAAGGATCATTGAGCAAGAGGATATAGATTTAGGATTGTCTGAACTTGCTGACTTGTACAACCTTGTGAGCCATGGTTCACATCACTTTCTATTCAAACATAAACCCGGTGAACCTCATCCAATCTTGAAAACCACCAAGAATGATACCAAGTGGAAGAAACGTTTATTCTTTGTCAGGAGGGATTCCATCCCGGATGGGAAGGAACTTCCAAGAAAATGGGCCACCCATGGTAGGATAGAGGATCCTTATAGAAGGATCATAGGATAACCTTCTTTCTGTTGAGGATCACTAACTACTTTTCTGTTTTGCAGCCATCTCTGTTTCTCATCTCATTACATCACCTGCAACAAAGAAGAGGATCGAGGCCTTCTGCAATCTTGATCCTGCAACAAGATCATTCCAAGCAATCACCAAGGATTCTCAAGAAGTATCCTCAAGCTCAGTCACTATGTCAAGTAAGTATCCATGTTTGTATGTAATTAAATGATTAAATGAAAATAAAACAGGAACACTTATCTTGTTATTTTGGATTGACAGGCGCTGGAAAATCTTCAAGGTCTGCCTCCCGCTTTAGTGTCACCGATCTTACTACCGTTCCTCCCAGGTCTGGGAAGAAGAAAACTGTTGCTAGCCCGAGTGTTGTGGTTCCCAAGCCTACCACCTCCAAGGGGGAAAGAAAAGAAAGGCCTCCGAAGCAGACAGACTCAATGGCTTGCCTCTTATCCGTCACCAGTTCCAAGAATACTTTGCTGATGTAAGGATCACTGACTATGCTTGATCATCCTGCCCACTCGAGGATCACATGATCTTGAACTTTACCTTGTTTTCTTTGCAGAAATTTGCCGAGGTCGAAATGCTGTTTGATGCATATGTTGAGGAGGTGGAACAAAAGCACCAGGAGTTCCAAAAGTTCTTCTTGGCCAAGGATCAAACCATCTCTCGCCTTGAAAAGGATCTCACTCTGGTGAAGCAGCAAGTGGTCATGGCCCAGATAGAGGCTGATCATGAGAGGCACGACCTACTGGAGGATGCTAAAGTCTCTGCTGCCATCACCATGTATAAGATGAAGCTGCAAATGGCTCAGGAGGCTGAGGATCCTAACTTCGACAGGACCACTTGGGACAAGGAGGGTTGGAAGGAAAAGCTGGCAGAGCTGGAGGATGAAGAAGAGGCTACAGAGGTCTTGGCGATCGAGGCAAGTGGCAGTGGAAAGGATCAGGCTGGTGGTGATGATGCTGGTGGTGATGCAGCCAAGGTGTGAGCTGCTGAAATGGGCGATGATGGATATTTCTAGACGTGGCTGGAGCCCATTTTTTAGGATTTGGTAGTGGTTTTTTGGCTATGGTGTTTTAAACAATGTTGGGTTGTACTTTGAACAATAGTTTCTAGGGTTATGGATCATGGATCCTTAGACAATAGGTAGGATAATAGGTGGTGGAGGGATCCTCTGTTTGGGGGATGAAACCACTTGTTATCCTGCCATCTTATATTTCCTGCACTTGAAAGACCTATTACCAATGGACACCCTTTACCTACCCCAGCGGACGGGCTATGTATTGCTGGTAGATGCTTGGGGTAGGTAATTTTGACAACCTTTGAAGGGTTAACTTTTGTGAATAAAAATAACTTCAACTTTTTGGCTATTTCCCGTGTTGTTATCCTTGTGTATTCTTTATTTTCCTACTGTTGTTGTTCACTTTCTTGGAATTTGTAAGTAAAGGATAAAGGTTTAGTAAATCATGTTTAAAAGTTTTAGGATATGATCAAGAATCAAATATCCTATAGTCAATTAATTCAGAAAAGTTATGTAACTTAAGGATCATTAGTTCTGTTGTCAAAGGATAAGGGTCACTTAGATGAATAATGAATAAAATTAAAGTAATTAAGGATCATACCTGAGAATCCAAGTTAGGATCCTAACCCTTTAACATTCATAATCAGGATAACCAAAAGACAAACCTTAGTAAAAGGTAAGGATCAGGGATCCTTAGCTGTTTAACTTCGAAAGCCTGAAACAAAATATAACTTGGGACTAAACCAATATAAGTGAAAAGTTAGTAACTGGGGACAAGCCCAACAATTCTGGGGACAAGCCCAATATACTGGGGAGAAGCCCAAAGGATAATTGGGGACAAGCCCAAAGGATAACTGGGGACAAGCCCAAAGGATCTTGTGTAAACTGGAGTATGGCCCTCACCGGCGACTATCCAAACTTAGTGACATGAAAATGCCAAAACCTTAGCTAACGTGAAAACGTTAGAAACCTTAGGAACGGATGTATGGTACGTCTACCATTATACGTAGGATCCCGGATACAGCCAGTACAATGAAATTGCCAGCCCCTAAAGCGAGTACTGGTCCCACTGCCATGAACTGTACCAGGATCATCGTGCGCTACTGGCGATACTGGGGACATGCCCAAAAACTAGGGACTAGCCCAAAGAACTGGGGTCAAGCCCAAATAACTGGAGACTTCTGTAGATATTCAATCCTTCTGCAAAACTCAGAATCAAGTGAAAGGAGGATAAAGGATCCAGGATCCTTATCCTTATATATAGGATAATTAAAGAGTGAAATAGTTTAAGATTAGATCATTACCAAAATGAGAATCCTCTGTCTTGTAAAGATCCTTCAAGGATACTTGTTAGCTAAGGATCATGGATCCTTATTACATGAAGTATTTCTTCAAATGGACAGCATTCCAAGCTCTTGGTAGCAAATCACCTTCCATTGTTAGCAGTCGATATGCCCCCTTTCCCGCTTCAGCTTCAATCAAATATGGGCCTTCCCATTTTGGTGCTAACTTCCCATCAGCAGGATTGGTGGTATTCTGAAATGCTTTCCTTAATACCATATCACCAACTTGGAATTTCCTGATCCTGACATTCTTGTTGTAGGCTCCAGCCATCCTTTGTTGATAACTGGCCATCCTTATCCTTGCCAAATCCCTGAGTTCTTCTATAGTATCCAAGTCTTGAACCAAGTTTTCAGCATTTTCTTCAGGATCACGAATGCTTGTTCTTGCAGTAGGAACCACCATCTCTGTAGGGATCACTGATTCTGCTCCAAATACCAAGGAGAATGGAGTTTGACCAGTAGCATTCTTGGGAGTTGTCCTATCAGCCCAAAGTACATAAGGTAGTTCTTCTGCCCATTTTCCTTTCTTAGATCCAAGCTTCTTCTTCAAATTGTTGATGATGATCTTGTTGGATGATTCTGCCTGACCATTAGCTTGTGGGTGGACTGGTGTTGATGTTATCATCTTAATCCCCCTGCTGTTACAAAAGTTAGTAGTTCTACTACCAATAAATTGGGATCCATTATCACAAACAATTTCAGAAGGAATACCAAATCTAGTAATAATGTTTCTTTTGATAAAGGATATAACTTCTTTTTCTCTGACTTGAGCAAAGGCATCAGCCTCTATCCACTTGGAGAAGTAATCAATCATAGCCAGCATGAACACTTTTCCACCAGGTGCCTTGGGAAGTTTACCAACTATATCCATTCCCCATCTTATAAATGGCCAAGAAGAGGATATAGGATGCAAAAGCTCTGCTGGTTGATGAAGGATATTACTATGTCTCTGACAAGGATCAGATTTCTTGGCATATTCCACAGCATCCTTCTTCATGGTAGGCCAATAGTATCCTGTCCTCAGGATCCCCGAGAATAATGCCCTGCCCCCAGTGTGGTTTCCACAATCTCCTTCATGAAAATCCTTTAGGACTTCTTGGATTTCAGGATCCTCAATGCATCTTAAATATGGTCCTGCAAGAGATCGTTTATATAACATGTTATTCAATATTGTGAATTGAGATACCTTGATTTTGAAAGCCCTGGGGTTTTCTCCTGTAGGAATCTCTCCATGTTGTATGTATCTCATAATTGGAAGGATCCATGATCCTGAATGAGATTGTGTATCATCAGTAGGGATGATTGCAGAATCCTCTCCTATCTCCATGGCTACATGATCCTTAATAGCAGGGGATAAGATTTGGATAATAGGGATCCTGATATCCTCTGGAATCTTCAAGGATGATCCTAGATTGGCCAATGCATCAGCTTCTGCATTCACTTCTTTGGGTACCTGTGTCAAACTAAAGGAAACAAAAGAGAGTGCCAATTCTTTGACTATCTCTAAATATTTGATTAGTCTTTCACCTTTAACAGCATAGGATCCATTAAAGTGATTAGTAATTAACAATGAATCTACATGTACCTCAAGATACATGATCCTCATATGCTTGGCAATATGCAAACCAACTATCAAGGCTTCATACTCAGCCTCATTGTTAGTAGTTTGAAACTCACAAGCTATGGAGTGGGGTATTATGTCCCCCTGTGGCGATTTTAGTAGTATTCCAAGTCCTGTTCGTTTGACATTAGAGGCTCCATCAGTAAAAAGTATCCAAGGATCCTTAGTTTCTTCCAACTGTTGGACTTCTAACTCAGCTTCCTTTTGCAAGTCACTACTAAAATCTGCCACAAAGTCAGCTAAGGCTTGGGATTTGATGGGAGTCCTTGGTTCATATCTTATATCATAAGCACTAAGCTTCACTGCCCACTTAGCCATCCTTCCTGACATTTCAGGTTTCCTGAGAACATTCTTAATTGGGAAATTAGTCTTAACAATAATGGCATGAGTTTCAAAATAATGTTTTAATTTAGTAGATGCCATAATTAGTGCAAGGATAAGTTTTTCTAAATGTGAATACCTGGATTCAGCATCAAGTAAACTCTTACTTACATAATAGACAGGATGTTGTGTACCTTCGTGATCCTTAACAAGGACCACACTTACTGCTTTAGAGGATACCGCCACATACAAGGATAATATATCTCCTTTTTCTGGTTTCATCAAGGCAGGGGCTGAGGATAGGTAATCCTTGAGAGCTTTGAGAGCATTTTCATGCTTTTCAGTCCATTCAAATTTCTTGTTCTTCCTCAAAATGTCATAGAATTCCTTGCATTTTTCTGAGGATTTGGATATGAACCTGTTCAAGGCTGCGATCCTGCATGTCAATCTTTGCACATCCTTAGCATTGGCAGGATATTTGATATTCACAATAGCCTTAATTTCCTCTGGACTTGCTTCAATGCCTCTTTTTGTCACCATATAGCCTCGGAATTTACCTGCTTTACCACCAAAGTGACACTTGGAAGGATTTAGTTTCATATTAAATTTATCAAGGATATTGAATGCTTCCTCCAAGTGTCTAAGGTGATCCTCAGCTTTCTTGGACTTAACTACCATGTCATCTATATAGACTTCCATAGTGTGTCCAATTTGTTCCTTGAACATCATATTGGCTAGCCTTTGATAAGTAGCACCTGCATTCCTTAGTCCAAATGGCATAGCAATATAACAATATATACCAGTTGGGGTCATAAAGGCTGTATCCTCTTGATCAGATGGTTCCATCTGAATTTGTTAGAATCTAGATGAAGCATCCATAAAAGTCAACAACTCATGACCCGCGGTAGCATCCACCATGGAGTCAATGTGGGGTAATGGGAAAGGATCCTTGGGACATGCCTTGTTTAAATCAGTAAAATCGACACATACCCTCCACTTTCCATTTTTCTTTTGAACAACAACCACATTGGCTAACCACCTTGGATACTTAACCTCTCTTATCATACCTACCCGAAGTAGTTTATCTACCTCTTCCTGGATAATAGCATTCCTTTCAGGTGCAAATTTCCTCCTCTTCTGATGTATAGTCTTGAATGACCTGACAATGCCAAGCTTATGAGTAATTATATCTTTAGATATACCTGTCATATCCTCATGCTTCCAGGCAAAGGTAGTTTTCCTCCTCTTAAGGAAGGATACTAGATCTGTTCAATGTTGCTGAGGATCCCTGATCCTATGAAGACTATGGATTCAGGATCATGCGGATCTATAAGGATTTCTTTCACATCCTGTTCTCTTGCCTCTAAGACATCTCTTGAAGGATGCTTTAATTGCTATTGCTCCCTTGGTCTTGAGGCTGGCTTCATTGATGACGTATAACAATTCTTAGCTTCTTTTTAATCACTCTCAATTTTCACCACTCCCCATGGACTAGGAAGCTTTACACATTGATGATAGGTAGATGGGACTGCCTTCATGTCATGTATCCAAGGCCTGCCAAGGATAACATTACAACAGGATAAGTAATCTATGACACAAATTTTTTTATAAGAATGAAGTCCTTCAATATAGATGGGGAGTTTGATGTCCCCCAATGTATTCTTGGTTTCTCCGCTGAATCCCACAACAACAGAGGATCTTGGGACAATGTCTGATTCAGGAATGTTCATCTTCTTGAGGACATCAAGCTGAATAATGTTCACTGAGCTTCCTCCATCTATCAAGATCCTGCGAACAAAGTGGTTAGAAGTAAACAGAGTGATAACAAGACCATCATGATGAGGATCCTGAATATCTATACGATCATCCTCATCGAAAGTTATAATCTTATCCTTGGTAACAGTGGAGGTCCGGAAGGGTCTGTCTCCATTATCCATCTTGGTTTCCTTGGCATGTCTTTTGGCTGCTGAAAAGGAAGTATCACAAATGTCTGATCCTCCGGATATGAAGTTTATAACTTGTGCATCTGCTGGAGGAGCAGGAAGGATCCTGGATCCTTGACTTCTTTCGTCCCAAAAGCTCCTTCAAGTGCCCCTTGCTTAACAAGTGTTAGGGGTGGATTTCTAAATGACCAGTGATCCTTATTTACTGTTGGATTTAGTGATCCTCAATTCTGTCTGAAGTAGTGATCCTCAGAAGTGTTGCAGGATCAGGATCATGGATCACTATAAGGATACCTGTACTAACGATTGTCTACTTTGAATTCGTAAATGTTTTGCAGGAATATCAACTTGGACTTAGTCTTGGCGACATTCCTGGAGAATATTCTTAGTCTATTCCGCACGTGCTTGGCCAGAAATGGACGTTGTGGAGTCGTGGAAGACTTGCACTATTTGCGGAATGTTAGTTAGGCTTGATATTTTCTATTTTTAAAGGGGTAGCGAGCTATTTTAGAGACACTTAGCTATTTTTGGCTACACACACACTCATACAACCGCTCTCACTAGCTCTCGACAAAACACTTAGCATTTTTCATACATTTCGACACGTTACACTATAGTGATCCTTGTACTTAGCTCGCTATCATCCGAAGTTGTAACAGATTGTTTGTTTAATTTGAGTTGGTGATCGGTAATTTCCATCACCCGGGGTTTTTTGTGCCGGAGATAAACTCTTGATCAAGGGCTTATTCCCCGTATAAATCTTCGTGTCATTTGTTCATTACACTTCATAGTGATCCTTATTGTTGTTCATCAACTTAAGCATCATACCTCACAACAGAAAGTTTGGTTACATTGTCATTGCTTGATTTTTGACCAAAACAGTTTGGCGCCCACCGTGGGGCAATTGGTGCTTCATTCTTAGAAAGATTCGTGTTTTTGTGGTTATTTCGGTTCACTACAACCAAACAAATGGCCTCCTCAGTGAAGAATACTTCAAGTTTGATGCCCTCATTCAGTTCCTCACAAGGCGTTCTTCCTTTGCCTCCACCACCTTCTGGATCCCAGAAGAATGCTGAGAATGCTGCGAAGAAACCAACTCCTATTTTCCAAAAACCACCTACTTCTTCTGTTTCAACTAATCCTACTACTAATGATCTCTATACCTTGATTTTGCAGATGAGGAATCATGCATAAGAGCAGGATAAGACCAACGAAAGGATCCTCCGGGAAATCGATGAAATCAAGAAACAGAAGAAATCAGTGGAGGATCACTCCCCTCTGATGCCAAGATCGCTGAACTTCGACACTCCGGTCATAACCTCACAATACTCAGCAGTTCCGGACGTGCAATACTTGGGTGAACTATCAGGAAGGCGTTATGGGACAACAACAATGGGTCAGGCATTTGGCTCTTGCTTCCAGCCTCAGGGATTCTCTTCTCAACCATTAGGATCCTCTTCTCAGCAACAGGGATACTTCACGTCAGGAGGATATGAGGGAATGCACGCAGTACAAGGATCCTCCCAGGTCCAAGGATCCTCCCAGGTCCAAGGATCCTCCCAGGTCCGAGGATCCTCCCAGGTCCAAGGATCTTCCCAGGTCCAAGGATCCTCCCAGGTCCAAGGATCCTCCCAGGTCCAAAGACCCTCCCAGGTCCAAGGATCCTCCCAGGTCCTAGGATCCTCTCTGGTTCCAGGATTCTCCCTTGTTCAAGGATCCTCCCTGGTCCCAGGATCCTTTCAGGTTCAAGGATCATCGCAATTCCAAGGATCCAACCCCCTTCAAAATCAAGGATCCTCGAGAAATGTGCAACCTCAGAACTCAGACGTCCATCAAGGAGACTTCATACCAATGCAGACCATTGCCTCCTCTGGTCCTTCAATCATGCCAGAGTCTCGACAACATGGATTCACATCCGCAATTCCAAACTCGAATCCTGTGGGAGGTAACACTTTTAATAATTTATATAACACTAACCATGGCTTTATGCAGGATACAGGTATCAATCAGGCCATGGCTAGGGAACTGCAGAAGCTTAAGGATATGATATCCAGTGTACCAGGAGTGGTTAAACCCATTCCTGAGATTGCGGATGGTAGCCATAGGATATCTCGTTTTGCACCACCTTTGTGTGATGCTGAGATACCTAAAAGATTCCAGATACCATCAATGAAGCTATATGATGGTTCAACGGATCCAGAAGAACATGTAGCTCAATACAGGGAGAGGATGGAGATCAATCCAATTCTGGAAAGATTGAAAGAAGCATGCCTATGCAAGGGATTTGGGTCCACACTTACAGGATCTGCTCTTAAATGGCTGCTAAGTCTTCCCCCTTACTCTATTACTTCATTTGCTAATTTAGTTAACTTGTTCAATAGTCAATTCTCTTGTAGCAGAAAGTTTGAACGATTAACTAGTGATCTATATAGGGTAACACAAGGTCAAAATGAATCACTTAGAGATTATATCACTAAGTTTAGTAAAGAATCCTTAGACATTCCCAATTTGGATATAGCTACGGCTGTAGAAGCCTTTAAAATGGGATTGCTTAGGGATTCATTATTCTATGACGATCTTGTTATGACACCTTGCAAGAATCTTGATGAAGTAAGGACTAGGGCCCTTAGGTTCATCCGCCTAGAGGATGACAAAAGGATCCAGGACAGATTGACAGGATCCTCCAAATAGGATAAGCAAGGATCCTACTTCAGGAACTGTTAGGGGTCATTTTCTTTGCATACATATCCTGACCAATATCCTGCCTTTGTTTGTTTATTTGTGACCAGGATGCTGGAAGAGGATATTGCTAACATCTTGGGCGATATCCTGAGGTTTATTGAATTAACCACGTGCAGGTTAAAGGCTGAGACTTGCTAACGGTCAAGTGGACTTCTTCTCCTCAAGACTCGGACGAGTTTGTTGAAGGAGAGACGTTGAGCCCGAAAGACCAGGTCTACAACGTTCGATGAAGGAATATTCGGTGGATCCCGGAAGTTTAGGATAGTTTGTTACATTATCTTTACTATAAATAGATGGGGGAGGATCAGTTTAAGGCACACAATTTTTCACTAACACTCTCGAACACTTTCACTCTCTAGCTCATTGCAAACACCACACTTGTATTCAAATTTCATTGTAACACATAGTCGATCCGCACCACATCCTGCATTGTATCCTGACGTTTGAAGTAATAATAAGAACAAGGCAGCTGCGATTGTCAGCTCCCGAGGTTTTATGCCGGCGATCTAGATTGATCAAGGGCTTTCCTCGTACATCTCGTGTCATTTACTTTACTTTTGCTCATAGTTTGATCGTAGATACAGCTTAATGTCCTGAGCCGTATCCTGAATACTGATTTTCTAAATAACTAAACAAGCATATTTTTCACACACATTTCTAGCACACTACCTCACTTAACTAATTTGATCACTAAATTGCTTAGGTAATTTTTGACCAAAACAGGAACAACAAATCCAAGTCCTATAACAGATCTGATAATCAGAATGTGCACGCAGTGGAACAAGAAGAGGATGATGAGAATTATCCTCCTATTTCTGAATATTGTTTCTCTGTTGATAACAATGAACTAATCCTTGCAATGTAGAATCTAGGGGAGAAAGCTAGGTGGCCAAGGAAAAGTGATAAACCAGCTGCTACAAAGAATAAATCAAAGTGGTGTGCATATCATGAGCATTTTGGGCATCTCACTGAAGAATGTATTGCACTTAGAAAGGAGATTGGTTATTTTTTGAGCAAGGGGCATTTAAAGGAACTCTTGGGACGAAAGAAGTCAAGAACCCAGGATCCTGAAAGGATCCCGGAAAGGGCTCCTGCTCCTCCGGCAGATGCACAAGTCATAAATTTCATATCCGGTGGATCAGACATCTGTGGTACATCCTTCTCAGCAGCAAAAAGACACGCTAAGGAAACCAAGATGGATAATGGAGACAGACCCGTCAGGACCTCCGTTGTCACCCAGGATAAAGTCATTACTTTTGATGAGGATGATCGTGTTGACATCCAGGATCCTCACCATGACGGTCTCGTAATTACATTGTTTATTTCTAACCACTTTGTTCGCAGGATCCTTATAGATGGAGGAAGCTCTGTGAACATCATTCAGCTGGATGTTCTCAAGAAAATGAATATCCCAGAGTCCGATATTATCCCAAGATCCTCAGTACTTGTGGGATTCAGTGGGGAAACAAAGAATACATTGGGGGACATCAAACTCCCAATCTTTATTGAAGGATTGCATTCTTATCAAAAGTTTTGTGTTATTGATTGCTTATCGTGTTGTAACATTATCCTTGGCAGGCCATGGATACATGATATGAAGGCAGTTCCATCCACCTATCATCAGTGTGTAAAGCTTCCAAGTCCATGGGGAGTGGTGAAAATTGAGAGTGATCAACAGGAGGCTAAGAATTGCTATACCTCATCAATGAAACCAGCCTCAAGACCAAGGGAGCAATAGCAATTAAAGTATCCTTCAAGAGACGTCTTGGAGGCAAGAGAACAGGATTTGAAAGAAATCCTCATGGATCCTGATGATCCTGAATCCAAGATCTTCATAGGGTCAGGGATCCTTAGCGATATTGAACAAGAGCTAGTATCCTTCCTTAAAAGAAGGAAGACCACCTTTGCCTGGAAACATGAAGACATGACAGGTATATCTAAGGATATAAATACTCACAAACTTGGCATTGACAGGTCATTCAAGCCAATTCATCAAAAGAGGAGGAAGTTTGCACCTGAAAGAAATGCTATTATCCAGGAAGAGGTAGATAAGCTACTTCGAGCAGGTATGATTAGAGAGGTTAAGTATCCAAGATGGTTAGCCAATGTGGTTGTTGTTCAAAAGAAAAATGGAAAGTGGAGGGTATGTGTCGATTTTACAGATTTAAACAAGGCATGTCCCAAGGATCCTTTCCCATTACCCCACATTGACTCCATGGTGGATGCTACCGTGGGTCATGAGTTGTTAACTTTTATGGATGCTTCATCTGGATTTCAACAAATTCAGATGGAACCATCCGATCAAGAGGATACAGCCTTTATGACCCCAACTGGTATATACTGTTATATTGCTATGCCATTTGGATTAAGGAATGCAGGTGCTACTTACCAAAGGCTTGTCAATATGATGTTCAAAGAACAAATTGGATACACTATGGAAGTCTATATTGACGACATGGTGGTTAAGTCCAAAAGAGCTGAGGATCACCTTAAAGACTTGGAGGAAGCATTCAATATCCTTGATAAATTTAATATGAAACTAAATCCTTCTAGGTGTCATTTTGGTGTAAAGGCAGGTAAATTCTTAGGATATATGGTAACAAAGAGGGGCATTGAAGAAAGTCCAGAGCAAATTAAGGCTATCGTGAATATCAAATCTCCTGCCAATGCTAAGGATGTGCAAAGGTTGACTGGCAGGATCGCAGCCTTGAACAGATTCATATCCAAATCCTCAAAAAAGTGCAAGGAGTTCTATGACATCCTGAGGAAAAAACAAGAAATTTGAATGGACTGAGAAGCATGAAAGTGCCTTTAAAGCTCTTAAAGATTACCTATCCTCAGCCTCAGCCTTAATGAAACCAGAAAAGGGAGATGTGTTATCCTTATATTTGGCGGTATCCTCAAAAGCAGTAAGTGCGGTCCTTGTTAAGGATCACCAAGGTACACAACATCCTGTTTATTATGTAAGTAAGAGCTTACTTGATGCTGAATCCAGGTATTCACATTTAGAAAAACTAATCCTTGCATTAATTATGGCATCTACTAAATTAAGACATTATTTTGAGACTCATTCCATAATTGTTAAAACTAATTTCCCAATTAAGAATGTTCTCAGGAAACCTGAAATGTCAGGAAGGATGGCTAAGTGGGCAATGAAGTTGAGTGCATACGATATAAGATATGAGCCTAGGACAGCCATTAAATCCCAAGCATTAGTTGACTTTGTGGCAGATTTCAGTAGTGATTTAAAAAAGGAAGCTGAACTAGAGGTCCAACAGCTTGAAGAAACCAAGGATCCCTGGATACTGTTTACTGATGGATCCTCCAATGTAAATGGAACAGGGCTTGGAATACTACTAAAATCGCCACAGGGGGACATAATACCCCACTCCATAGCTTGTGAATTTCAAACTACCAACAATGAGGCTGAATATGAAGCCTTGATAGCTGGTTTGCAAATTGCAAAGCATATGAGTATCAGGTATCTTGAGGTACATGTAGATTCTTTATTGATCACTAATCACTTTAATGGATCCTATGCTGTTAAAGGTGAAAAGCTAATCAAATATTTGGAGATAGTCAAAGAATTGGCACTCTCTTTTGTATCGTTTAGTCTGACACAGGTACCAAGGGAAGAGAATGCAGAAGCTGATGCATTAGCCAATCTAGGATCATCTTTGAAGATTCCTGAGGATATTAAGGTCCCTATTATCCATATCTTGACCCCTGCTATCAAGGATCATGTAGCTATGGAGATAGGAGAAGATTCTGCAATCATCCCTAGTGATGATACCCAATCTCATTCAGGATCATGGATACTCCCAATCATGAGATACATACAACATGGAGAAATTCCTACAGGAGAAAACCCAAGGGCTTTTAAAATTAAGGTATCTCAATTTACAATATTAAATAATATGTTGTATAAACGATCTCTTGCAGGACCATATTTGAGATGCATTGAGGATCCTGAAATTCAAGAAGTCCTAAAGGATTTCCATGAAGGAGATTGTGGAAACCACACTGGGGGCAGGACATTATTCTCAAGGATCCTGAGAACAGGATACTATTGGCCCACTATGAAGAAGGACGCTGTGGAGTATGCCAAGAAGTGTGATCCTTGTCAGAGGCATAGTAATATCCTTCACCAACCAGCAGAGCTCTTGCATCCTATATCCTCTTCTTGGCCATTCCTGAGATGGGGAATGGATATAGTTGGAAAGCTTCCTAAGGCACCAGGTGGAAAAGTATTCATGCTTGCTAGGACTGATTACTTCTCCAAGTGGATAGAGGCTGAAGCCTTTGCTCAAGTCAGAGAAAAGGCAGTTATATCCTTTATTAAAAGGAATATTATTACTAGATTTGGCATCCCTTCTGAAATTATTTGTGATAATGGATCCCAATTTATTGGGAATAGAACCACTAACTTTTGTGCTGTGGGCTGATAGAACAACTCCCAAGAATGCTACAGGCCAAACTCCATTTTCTTTGGTGTTTTGGTCAAAAATTACCGAAGCAATTTAGTGATCAAATTAGTAATGTGAGGTAGTGTGCTAGAAAGTGTATTGAAAATATGCTTGTTGGGTTATTTAGAAAATTAGTATTCAGGATACGGCTCAGGATATTGAGCTGTATCAACGATCAAACAATGAGCAAACAATGAGCAAAAAATAAAGGAAATGACACGAGATGTACGAGGAAAGCCCTTGATCAATCTAGATCGCCGGCATAAAACCTCGGGAGCTGACAATCGCAGCTGCCTTGTTCTTCTTATTGCTTTAAACTTCAGGATACAGTGCAGGATATCAACCAGATCGCTAAGTGTTACAATGTATTCGTGCGAGAGTACAAATTGCGAGAGAACAAGTGTTAGAGTGTAGTGAGTGTGATTGCAGTGAGATTGTTGTGTCCTATTTGATCTGGTGTTCCTCCTATTTATAGTAACGAAATACAAACAAATATTCCTATAAATATGGGATACTCCGAATATTCCACCACGAACGTTGTAGACCGAGTAATAAGGTTTCAACGTCTTTCTTTGAACGGCCTGGACCGAGTCTTCCGCGGAATAAGTCTTGTTAACGTTGCTAGCTTCTATCCCACGTACCTGCACATAATCCATTAGTAATCCTGAGGATACCTTTCAGGATATTACCAATATCCTGAACCAGCATCCCGGACGTAAACAGATACTACACAACCAAGATATAAACCAAGATATTTTCCAGGATATGGGCTCAGAATTTCACCCATAACAATTGTCCCCAAAAATGTTACCGTTTGATATCCTAACGGTTACATTTTTTCACAGTGGCCGAGGCAATTAAGAGATAAGACTTCTGATGTGATAGCTTTCAACCACCCGGCCTATATTTACTCATCATACCTTATATCTTCTCATCCTCATCTCCTTTTTTACCCACAATCGACAAGAAAAAGGTAATATTCTCTCTCCCATCTTCATAACCATCTTTCATTTTACTCCGGAAAGAATTCAGGCGATCAAATGCCTAGGCAAACGAGGTCCAGTTCAGGCGACTCGGCTCCCACATTCATCCAACAGAACCTTCTCCAAGAACCGGAGAATGAAACATGCACTTTTGATAGTGCTCATCTGTCGGCTTTGAAATCCTCCGGTATCTTTCCGGATGGAACCATATTCCGACCCTTTGACAGAGAAATCCGGTCAGATATGGTTTCCAGGGAGTGGATTTGTTTCAATGCTTTCCCCTTTACCTTAGGGCTACGATTCCCCTTTCCGGACTTCATTACCGAATTTTTTAACATCACTAAAATTTCTTTTAGTCAAACCATGCCAATGCTTTGGCGTGTTTTGTCAGTTCTTGACCAAATTAAAAGAAACCACATACCTGACCTTTCCGTCCATGACCTCCCTTTAGCCAACAAGCTTAGATGCCACGGCTCATCTAGATTCCTATTTTATTCTACTTCCGGTGATCCATTGATACTTCGTGCCACCAAAAACGAGGATGGTTGGCAATCCAAGTTTTTCTTCGTAAAAAGGGATTCAATCCCCGGTGGAACGGATTATCCGATGAGATGGTTAAGAAAGGGTAGGACTTAGGGTTTAAGAATGATCCTGTCTCTTATCCTGTCTCATATTCTGAACTAATAAATTTTCATTTTTGTGCAGCCGATTTCAGGAAGATTGCACCTCCTCTTGCTAATTCTCAAGAAAGAATAGACGCCATCAGACTTCTTCCAGAGGCAGAGAGAAGTTTCAATCCTTCTCCACCAACTCCAAGCCCTCTTTCAAGTGCCAACATGTCTGGTAAGGATCCTGCAAGATATCCTGGATGAACTTGACAGCTATCCAACTCCAGCCATAGTCAAGAAGGAGACTCCTGCTGCTACTAGCTCCAAGCCACTCCCGGCTCCCAAGGCCAATCCAAGAACCCGTGCTTCCGCAGCGAAAAAGAGAAAGGGTCTTGAGGTCAGTGCTCCAGGCTCAGAAGGGTTTTCTTATGACGAACTCAGCTTCTCTGACTCCTTAGAGCCAATGACATCCTTCCTCAACAAGGTAATATCCTGACGCATATCCTTCATATATATCCTGCACATATATCCTGCACGTATATCCTAATAGGATATCCTGGTAGGATATCTTAGTCAGCATACATTCTAACTCCATACCTGTAATTAATGTGCAGGGCCTCCAGCATTTGCTCCACTTGTACAACGACGCTTGTGGTACTGTGGCACTTCAGGAAGCCAGGATCAAGCAGCTCGAGAGCACCGTTGCTGACCAAGGTGCTATTGCTGAAGTGAAGAGCCGGCACTATGAAAGCTTGCTAAAGAATGTCACCCAAGACGCTGAGGTCAAACTTGCCAGCGTTCAAATGGATCATGATCAGGCCTTGATCAACTTTCGAGAGGGAATCAAGGCCTCTGCTATCGTCTCCCTGCTACAAGCACGCATCAAGATGGCCTACGAGGCCAAGGAGACGGGTCTTGTTTGTCCATCTTGGCCAGTTGAATCCTGGGTGGCTAAGTTAAAGGAGCTCGGAGGCAAGGCTGTGCCACTTCCTGCTGAAGCCGGTGAGTCTTCTAAGTCAACAGATGTGGTGGTCCAAGCTGGAGGGAAGAAGGATGCTGGAGTTGATACTGGGATGGACATTGGTCAGGATGCTGCGCAGGATGCTGGTCAGGATGCTGGAGCGGAGAAGTCTGATAAAGTTGGAGGAGATGCCGCTGTGTGAGGGCATTTAGGTGGGCGATGACGGATATACGTGCCAAGGCAAGAGCCCACCTTTTTGAATTTGAATGTTGGTTTGTAGTTCCACAAACAATTTACTTTTCTGCCTTTTACTTTCCCGTACCTGAAAAATTTACATTTCCTGCATGCTTTTTGAACAATACAACAGTTGAAGGTGGATGGGTCTCGGTTTGAGATGAAGCCTTCAACTGTTGGGTAAACATGGTTATGAACTATTAGTGCTCTTAGTGGATGGGCCTTGTTTTGAGGTGAAACTAAGAGCACATCTTTTGGTATGTTAATAATATAACTACTCTTTTGACTTTATTGTTATTGTCATACAAATTTTACTTATGAAAATTGTTTGGTTTGAACATTCTTAGGAACATATATTATAAATGAATCCTGGAAGATATCCTGAAAGATATCTTGATCAGGATATTAAAATACACCTATAAATTGTCCAAATAAAAAGGAGAGATCATACCAGAGATCCTTAGAGGATCAGTTCCAATCCTTTATCATAAGTTTGTCCCCAGTGTATACTTATAAACTTGGATCCATCCTTTGAGCAGTATTACGTATGTCCCCTGTGTTTGCCAAAAACACCAATGTATTTATATTTTGACTCCAATGAACACCGAATACCCCAGGGCAAAACCCATGATATCCTGAAATGAATCCTTAGCATACTTGGGATAAACCCTTAATATCCTGGGGATAAACCCTGACATCTGGGGATAAACCCTAAATTTCATGCGCTACAGGCGAGAGTGTATAAACTCCAATTCTTAGAAAGGTGAAAACCTTTAAACCTTAGAGAGTATGAAAATACCCTTTCGCGAGAGAGGGTGATCAATCCTCATATACCTTAAGGATCCAGGGTATAGCCAACAGTAACGAAATTGTCAGCCACTTTTACATGAACTGGTCCCGCTACCTTGAACTACCCCTGGATAACTTGCGCTCCAGGCGGGGTGTTTAAACCCAATTCGTGAGAAAGGTGAATACCTTTAAACCTGTGAAGGGATCAGGATCCCTTAAACGTGAGAGAGGGGGCCAATCCTCTAATCTTTCGATTTATCCTGAGCATATATCCTGAAGCACATATCCTGAAGCACATCCTACAAAACAATTATAAACTAAGGTGGGTGTTAGCTTGGCTAACACCCCTCCGATGCTTAAGTCAGTATTGGGTTCAAGATAATAAACAAACATACTTAAAATAGAATACATACCATTCCGAGATAGAAAATAAATTCTACTCTTACTTGAAATAGAGTTTTAAATGTATTGCATTCCAGGATCTTGGTAGCATATCCCCTTCCATATTCTTGAGTCGATATGCTCCTTTACCTGCTTCTGACTCGACTTCATATGGTCCTTCCCATTTAGGAGCTAGCTTGCCATCGGCAGGATTAGTGGTATTTTGAAAAGCCTTTCTTAACACCCAATCACCAACTCGAAATCTTCTAGTCCTTATGTTCTTATTATATGCTCTGGATATTCTTTGCTGATATGCTGCTATCCTTAGCCTTGCTGCATCTCTTTTTTCGTCTATAGTATCCAAATCCTGACATAAGACTTCAGGATTCTGTTCAGGATTCTGCAGCATAGATCTTGCAGTAGGTATCGTCATTTCTGTTGGAATCATCGCCTCCGCTCCAAATACCAAGGAAAACGGGGTTTGGCCGGTTGCATTCTTCACCGTTGTCCTATCAGCCCACAAAACAAAGGGTAATTCATGTGCCCATCTTCCTTTTTTGGCTCCAAGTCTCTTCTTTAAGTTATTCACTATTATCTTGTTTGAAGATTCAGCTTGTTCATTCGCTTGAGGATGTACCGGAGTAGATGTGATCATTTTGATTCCCCAACTCTTGCAAAAGTCGGTAGTCCTTTTGCTTATAAACTGAGACCCATTGTCACAAATGATCTCTGCTGGTACTCCAAACCTAGTCAGGATATTCCTCTTTATGAAGGATACTACTTCTTGGTCTCTAACTTGGACAAATGCTTCAGCCTCAACCCACTTGGAGAAATAATCTGTCATAGCCAACATAAAAACTTTTCCTCCCAGAGCTTTTGGTAACTTCCCTACTATGTCCATCCCCCACTTCATGAATGGCCAAGGGGAAACTACAGGATATAATGGTTCAGCTGGTTGATGTAGTATGTTACTATGTCTTTGACATGCATCACATCTTCGAGCATATTCTGCAGCATCTTTCCTCATCGTTGGCCAATAATATCCTGTCCTTAACACTTTCGAGAACAATGATCTGCCCCCGGTGTGATTACCACAATCCCCTTCATGTATATCCTGAAGTACTTCTTTGGCTTCAGGATCCTCCAAGCATCTCAAATACGGTCCTGCAAGAGATTTTTTGTATAAAACATTATTTATAATAGTGAACCGTGATACCTTCATCCGAAATGCCTTAGGATTTTCATTTTCGGGGATATATCCTTCTTTGAGATATCTCATAATTGGAGTCGTCCAAGATTTAGGATCCTGTTCAGGATATTCTACTTCAGGATCCTGAATACCCGCTACTGCTTTATCCTGAGGATTCGTTGCAGGATATAAGACATGTAATATTGGTATTTGGGTCCCTTCAGGTATCCTGATTGATGATCCCAAATTTGCTAAGGCATCTGCTTCAGCATTATCCTCCCTTGGTACCTGTTCAAGTGTAAAAACATCGAAATATCCTGCTAATTTTTTGAGAATATCAAGATATTCTATTAACTTCTCACCCTTAACTGCATAGGATCCATTAAAATGGTTAGTAATTAACAAAGAATCAACATATACTTGTAAATTTTTGATACTCATGCTTTTAGCCAATTCTAATCCTGCAATTAAAGCCTCATATTCTGCTTCATTATTGGTAGCAGGAAATTCACACCTAATAGCCTGGGGTAATATGTCCCCCTGTGGCGATTTTAGTAGTATTCCTAATCCTACTCCTCTTATATTAGATGCACCATCAGTATATAATGTCCAGGATCCTGAGGATTCCCCTAGTTGTTGAACTTCTAGGTCTACCTCATCCTGAATGTCACTACTAAAATCAGCCACAAAGTCAGCTAAAGCCTGAGACTTTATGGCATTCCTAGGTTCATATACTAAATCATAGGCACTTAACTTTACTGACCACTTAGCCATTCTACCCGACATTTTCGGTTTCCTAAGTACACTTTTAACAGGATAATTTGTTTTAACGTGTATCCTATGTGTCTCAAAGTAGTGTCTAAGTTTCGTTGATGCCATGACTAATGCTAGTATCAATTTTTCTAAATGAGAGTACCTAGTCTCAGCATCTAACAAACTTTTACTAACATAATAAACAGGATATTGCTGACCTTCATGGTCTTTTATAAGAACGGCACTTACAGCATTCCCTGATACAGCAAGGTACAAGGATAGTGGTTCACCATTTTCAGGTTTCATCAGTAGAGGTGCGGTTGAGAGATATCGTTTCAAATCCTGTAGGGCTGCTTCATGCTTCTCACCCCACTCGAATTTTTTGTTCTTCTTCAGGATATCATAAAAATCCTTACATTTTTCTGAAGACCTTGAGATAAATCTATTCAATGCTGCCACTCGCCCTGTTAATCGTTGAACATCCTTCATATTTGAGGGTGATTTAATGTCCAAGATGGCTTTAATTTGTTCCGGGCTTGCTTCTATTCCTCTTTTGGTCACCATATATCCTAGGAATTTTCCTGCTCCTACTCCAAAATGGCACTTAGCAGGATTCAGCTTCATATTATACTGATCCAGGATATCAAACGCTCCTTTAATATCCTGGAGGTGATCCTGAGCTTTCTTTGACTTTACCACCATATCGTCAATATACACCTCCATGGTGTCCCCCAGTTTGTCTTTGAACATCATGTTTACCAATCTTTTGTATGTTGCACCTGCATTTTTCAAACCAAAAGGCATAGCTGTATAACAATAAATACCTATTGGTGTCATGAAGGCAGTATCCTCCTGGTCAGAAGGCTCCATTTGGATTTGTTGAAATCCTGAGGATGCATCCATGAAAGTCAGCATTTCATGCCCAGCAGTGGCATCTACCATTGCATCAATGTGGGGGAGAGGAAATGGATCTTTAGGACAAGCTTTGTTCAAATCTGTGTAGTCTACACAAACTCTCCATTTCCCATTTTTCTTCTGTACCACAACCACGTTTGTTAGCCACCTTGGGAACTTAACTTCTCTGATCATCCTGGACTTCAATAATCTCTCAACTTCCTCTTGGATAATCGTATTCCGCTCAGGAGCAAACTTCCTTTTTTTTGCTGAACAGGCTTGAATGATTTATCAATTCCAAGCTTGTGAGTGATAATATCTTTGGATATGCCTGTCATATCCTCATGCTTCCACGCAAACGTCGACATCCTGCATTTTAAAAAGTTAATTAATTGCTCTTCAATATCCTGAGGGATATTGGTTCCCACGAGCACAGAAATATCGGGATTATCCTGGTCTAGGATAATTTTCTTCACATCCTGCTCCGGATCCTCCACGATATCCTGGGCCCGCGTCTTTAATTGCTATGCTGCACTAGGTTTGGTTGAGGATTTCATCGAGGATGAGTAGCATTCTTTCGCCTCCTGCTGATCGCTATCAACTTTAACAACTCCCCAAGGGGTAGGTATCTTGATGCATTGGTGATATGTTGATGGCACAGCCTTCATATCGTGAATCCACGGTCTTCCCAGTATAATGTTATAGCAGGATAGAGAGTCCATCACACAAAAACGTTGTATTGAGTTGACTCCTTCAACGTACACCGGTAACTTTATCTCTCCCACTGTGTTTCTGGCCTCTCCACTGAACCCAACAAGCACGGTAGACTTTGAAGTGATATCCATTGGAGGTACATTCATTCTTTTGAGTGTTTCTAGTTGGATTATGTTGACGGAGCTGCCATTATCAACCAATATCCTGCGTACAAAATGGTTAGCCACATATAACGTTATTACCAGAGCATCATGGTGAGGATCCTGGACAGTATCCCTGTCATCAGCATCAAATGTGATCACTTTGTCAGTTGTGAGTGTAGTCATCCTGACAGGTTTGTCTCCCCTTTCGGCCTTAGCTTCTTTTGCATGTCTCTTTGCTGCCGAATACGAAGTCCCACAAATGTCGGATCCTCCCGAAATGAAGTTGATTATCTTGGCATCCGCGGGAGGTGATGCTGCTCGCTCAGGATCCTTCTCAGTATCCTGACCCTTATTCTTCTTTCTTCCTAAGAGATCTTTCAAATATCCTTTGCTTAGAAGATAGCTTATTTCTTTCCTCAAAGCGATGCAATCCTCAGTCATATGCCCGAAATCTTCGTGGAAAGCACACCATTTTGATTTGTCTTTCCAATCCGCTTTTTGTTGATTCTTTCGAGGCCATCTTGCCTTGTCCCCTAGACCCTGCATGGCATACATCAATTCAGGAATGTCAACAGAAAAGCAATATTCAGATAACTCAGGATACTCTTCAGGATCCTCATCTTCGACAGCATTCACTCTCTTGTTCTCATTTCTGCCATATGGCTTAGGCCGATACGACTTGAATGAGGATTCTGACTTCCTGTTAGTTGACTCATAAGTGTTGGATGAGTTCATCCTTTCTTGCATCTTTCTGTCATCTTCCAACCGAATGTATCTTAGGGCCCTGTTCCGAGCTTCATCCAGGTTCCTGCATGGGTTCATTACAAGGTCTTGGTAAAATTGAGAATCCTTTTGTAACCCCATCTTGAAAGCTTGCACAGCTGTTGCAACATCAAGATGAGGAATGTCTAGTGATTCCCGGCTGAACTTGTTCACATAATCCCTAAGGGATTCCTGAGGCCCTTGTGTTATCCTGTAGAGATCACTTGTTAATTTTTCGAAGCTTCTACTACAAGAAAACTGACTATTAAATAAATTTACTAAATGAGCAAAAGATGTAATTGAATGTGGAGGAACATTCAAGAGCCATTTCAAAGCTGATCCTGTCAAGGTTGAACCAAAACCCTTGCACAAGCATGCTTCCTTGAGATCCAGAGGGATATGGTTGATCTCCATCCTTTCCCTATATTGAGCAATATGCTCTTCAGGATCCGTTGTTCCGTCGTAAAGCTTCATGTTGGGGGTTTGGAACCTCTTTGGGATCTCAGCATCACAGATAGGATATGCAAAACGAGATATCTTGTGACTGTCTTGAGACACTTCCGGGATTGGCTGGACCACCCCGGGTACACTTGATATCATGTCCTTCAACTTCTGAAGTTCCCTAGTAAGTGCCGATGTCACACCTGTATCCTGCAAAGATCCACTATAGTTAGTAGCATGAGTATTATTATTATTTGACACGTTACCCGTTGGAGGATTTTGCCCATATCCTGAAGCATATCCTGAGCTCCTTATGGTCGACATCCTGACTGAGGAGGGTATTTCAGGAGTATGATTTTGAGGAAGGCTGGGCACAATATTCCCCCTGTTATCCTCAGTATACACAGCCGAGCTGAAGTTCAACGTTCTGGGATGTAATGGAGTGACAATATCCTCAGCAGATCTGCTCGAGCCAGACTTCAGGAGTTGTATTTCCCTCAAAAGCATTTGGTTTGTTTCTTGTTGCTGCCTCATTTGTTCCTGCACACTTCCAAATAAGGTTAAAATTTCGTCGTTAGAAGCTAAAACGGGAGCAGATCCCTGGACACTCCGAGTAGGGATAACATCTTGAGATTGCGTAGAAGCTGGCATCCTTGGAGGAGGTGGTGGAAGCACCGAACCAGTAGTGGCAGAAGTCATAGCAGACATAGTAGAGGAACTCATGTTTGATCTTGAGGCCATTATGGACAATGTGGCAAAAAGTTTTGAGAATAAAAAATCGATTAGCGATTTAACAAAAATTTTTAGTAAAGAGAGCACCACTTGCCCCATGGTGGGCGCCAAATTGTTTTGGTCAAAAATTACCGAAGCAATTTAGTGATCAAATTAGTAATGTGAGGTAGTGTGCTAGAAAGTGTATTGAAAATATGCTTGTTGAGTTATTTAGAAAATTAGTATTCAGGATACGGCTCAGGATATTGAGCTGTATCAACGATCAAACAATGAGCAAACAATGAGCAAAAAATAAAGGAAATGACACGAGATGTACGAGGAAAGCCCTTGATCAATCTAGATCGCCGGCATAAAACCTCGGGAGCTGACAAAGTATTGTACTTTGTCATTCGTCATTAATTTGACGGATCATCGTTAATTCGATGGATGAAGTATCGCACTTTGTCGTTCGTTGTGAGAATTTGATCTCGTGAGTTATCGTAAATGCTGTATTAAGTTAAATACCTAATTTGTGAGCAAATTAGGTTAAGAAGATAATCAGTAGGCTAAACTCTGCCTGTATAAATCTACAATTGGAAACAAGGTAGCATCACTTGGAAATTTTAAGGTACGGATAGGTTCCTTTCTTTCAATTTACTTCATTTGATACAAGTATATCATTTCTGATTTTAAAGTCCGTATTAAGATCTAAGTATAAGTTATAAGTTCCGTACGGGTAGATTCCTTTCTTTCGATTTCTGTCAATTCTGATATATCATACGGGTAGATTCCTTCCTTTCGATTTCTGTCAATTCTGATTTTAAATTCCGTATTAAGATAAGTTATAAATTCCGTACGGATAGGTTCCTTCCTTTCGATTTATGTCAATCCTGATTTTAAATTCCGTATTAAGATTTAAGGTATAAGTTATAAGTTCAGTACGGATAGGTTCATTTCTTTTGATTTATGTCAATTGGATACAGATAGATTCCTTTCTTTCGATTTCTGTCAATTCTGATATATCGTACGGGTAGATTCCTTTCTTCCGATTTCTGACAATTCTGATATACGGGTAGAATCCTTTCTTTCGATTTATGTCGTTTTTATAAGAATCCTTTCTTTCAATTTATGTCGTTTTTATAAGAACCCTTTCTGTCGATTTATGTCCGTTGGGTATGGATAGAATCCCTTTCTTTTGATTGATGTCGTTCCTGAATTTAAGTTTCCATATTAAGATTAAGTTATGAAATAAGTAATAGATTCCGTATTAAGATTAAGTTATGAAATAAGTTATAGATTCCGTATTAAGATTAAGTTATGAAATAAGTTATAGATTCCGTATTAAGATTAAGTTATGAAATAAGTTATAGATTCCGTATTAAGATTAAGTTATGAGACATGTGTTGAAAGTTACAAACGTTTTGAAAAGGTTTTGTTTTACATCAGTTATTTAGAAAATGGTTTATTTTATACAAGTTTCATTTCCTACTCTAGTGGTTCCTTATTAACGAGTCAAGGTTTTATCTTGTTTCGTTTAATAAACCACATTTTGGGGACGAAATTGTCAAGATAGGATTGATAACCATACCTTGATGACTGGTTCCACTCTTATATTTTCAATCTCGCCAAAGATTCGTATTTTACAAGTTACAAGTTAAATATCTTAAGACTTATAAGTTATAAGTAAATAAGTTACAAGTTTAATATGATATATAAGTATTATGTTACTCAAGTCAAATTGTTTTAAATTACTATGTCTTGTTTTTAAAACTCCTCACGTCTTTGATTATCGATTCATTTGACAGTCCGTTTGATTTCTATTCTAATCATTTGATTTAGTTTCATGTCATGCGATAGTTTTTCTGTTAAGTTGTACTCATTATCGCATGTTCCAATATATGTTCCGTTCTGTTCTGAAAATAAGTTTTATAAGTTATGTGAATAAGACCATTTGTACTCTGATGCCCTGAGTATCGCTTCTCGTGGAGTGTCCCACGAGCATGTTGTTGTGGCATCAACATCATGTGCTCCATCCGTGACGGAGAGATTAGTTCACGGCGTCTCTTAAGTACAAGTGTGGTACATATAAGATATTAGGGGGCGTATGGATCGATCCTAGAATTTAAGTTATAAGGAGATGGATAACGGGTATGCCAACTCGCCATTTCATGTGATAAGTATGCAGGAGTAGCTACCTGTGTATTGTCACGTTTTAAGTTTGGCTCATGGGTATATCCGTAAGATATGATTATGAAATTATGTTCAAAATAAGTTTTTGTTTTCCTCTATCCGCACACTGGGCAAAACTTTCCAAAATTTTGCTCAGACGTACGTTTTTGTGTGTTTTCTTCTTTACGTCAGGTTATCAGGACAATCTGGGACGGACTATGGAAGAGTGCTCGAGTGTTTGGAAAAGACGATAAAAATTAATTGTAATGGATTAGATATCCTTTATTAAGTTGTAAAGCCTTGTAATACATTCAAGTATAAATGGAATTATGTTTTTGATCTGACTACTGTTATAGTGACACGCCGGCCCGTTCCGGGACGGGGTGTTACAGCTATGGTATCAGAGCAAAGGCTCTTTCCTGTAGAAAACTTAAACATAAGTTAAGACCTGTGAGGTAATGGGTAGACATTGGGTTAGGATTTCGATGTTCAATCAGTCGATACATCGGTTAGTAACTTTTCTTTTCACTTCATGATAGTCTCGAACATAAGTATTTCGTCATCTTCATTGTTTTTACTCTAGCTTTATTTCAAGTATGACCATTGATCATAGTGGGTCACGTTCAAGTATGATTATTAATATATATATAGGTATGCAATAATTTCGAGGACGAAATTTTTTTAAGAGGGGTAGATTTGTAACACCCGAAAATTTTAAAACATAAAAAGTAACAACCCTTATGATTTATAGTCCAATAAGAAACCCTAATTAAGACACCCAAGTTATTCTGCACAAACCCTAAGATTTCCAGAACAATCAGAATCAGGATTAGGGCCCCTAAAACTCAAAGGGGGTATTTCCCACTTGACGATTATCCATATAACCCATTATATAATTCGAATTTATTCGTTTTGTCGACTCAACAGGCCTAGTCCCACGCGTGGCAAGCCTATAATGAGTTGGTGTCCTTTACGGACCGTAACCTTATGATGCTTACGGTCCGTAAGCTAGTTCAATTTCGTGTATAAATAGCAGAGTCTGGGACTTGAATTCTGCAATTAGAACGACGTTCAAACTTCAAATTCACGCTGAGTTTTTGTCCGAATACTCTCAAAACACACACAAAACACAAATTAAGTATAGCGGGGTGCTGCAGAACAGGGTAATAACTCAATCGCTATTACGATTCATTGTCCGATCGATCGATGTACTCAATGGATGTTTAAGTGCTGCCCACATTAGGGTTATACTTTGTCGTTCGTCATTAATTTGACGGATCATCGTTAATTCGATGGATAAAGTATTGTACTTTGTCATTCGTCATTAATTTGACGGATCATCGTTAATTCGATGGATGAAGTATCGCACTTTGTCGTTCGTTGTGAGAATTTGATCTCGTGAGTTATCGTAAATGCTGTATTAAGTTAAATACCTAGTTTGTGAGCAAATTAGGTTAAGAAGATAATCAGTAGGCTAAACTCTGCCTGTATAAATCTACAATTGGAAACAAGGTAGCATCACTTGGAAATTTTAAGGTACGGATAGGTTCCTTTCTTTCAATTTACTTCATTTGATACAAGTATATCATTTCTGATTTTAAAGTCCGTATTAAGATCTAAGTATAAGTTATAAGTTCCGTACGGGTAGATTCCTTTCTTTCGATTTCTGTCAATTCTGATATATCATACGGGTAGATTCCTTCCTTTCGATTTCTGTCAATTCTGATTTTAAATTCCGTATTAAGATAAGTTATAAATTCCGTACGGATAGGTTCCTTCCTTTCGATTTATGTCAATCCTGATTTTAAATTCCGTATTAAGATTTAAGGTATAAGTTATAAGTTCAGTACTGATAGGTTCATTTCTTTTGATTTATGTCAATTGGATACAGATAGATTCCTTTCTTTCGATTTCTGTCAATTCTGATATATCGTACGGGTAGATTCCTTTCTTTCGATTTCTGACAATTCTGATATACGGGTAGAATCCTTTCTTTCGATTTATGTCGTTTTTATAAGAATCCTTTCTTTCAATTTATGTCATTTTTATAAGAACCCTTTCTGTCGATTTATGTCCGTTGGGTACGGATAGAATCCCTTTCTTTTGATTGATGTCGTTCCTGAATTTAAGTTTCCATATTAAGATTAAGTTATGAAATAAGTAATAGATTCCGTATTAAGATTAAGTTATGAAATAAGTTATAGATTCCGTATTAAGATTAAGTTATGAAATAAGTTATAGATTCCGTATTAAGATTAAGTTATGAAATAAGTTATAGATTCCGTATTAAGATTAAGTTATGAGACATGTGTTGAAAGTTACAAACGTTTTGAAAAGGTTTTGTTTTACATCAGTTATTTAGAAAATGGTTTATTTTATACAAGTTTCATTTCCTACTCTAGTGGTTCCTTATTAACGAGTCAAGGTTTTATCTTGTTTCGTTTAATAAACCACATTTTGGGGACGAAATTGTCAAGATAGGATTGATAACCATACCTTGATGACTGGTTCCACTCTTATATTTTCAATCTCGCCAAAGATTCGTATTTTACAAGTTACAAGTTAAATATCTTAAGACTTATAAGTTATAAGTAATTAAGTTACAAGTTTAATATGATATATAAGTATTATGTTACTCAAGTCAAATTGTTTTAAATTACTATGTCTTGTTTTTAAAACTCCTCACGTCTTTGATTATCGATTCATTTGACAGTCCGTTCGATTTCTATTCTAATCATTTGATTTAGTTTCATGTCATGCGATAGTTTTTCTGTTAAGTTGTACTCATTATCGCATGTTCCAATATATGTTCCGTTCTGTTCTGAAAATAAGTTTTATAAGTTATGTGAATAAGACCATTTGTACTCTGATGCCCTGAGTATCGCTTCTCGTGGAGTGTCCCACGAGCATGTTGTTGTGGCATCAACATCATGTGCTCCATCCGTGACGGAGAGATTAGTTCACGGCGTCTCTTAAGTACAAGTGTGGTACATATAAGATATTAGGGGGCGTATGGATCGATCCTAGAATTTAAGTTATAAGGAGATGGATAACGGGTATGCCAACTCGCCATTTCATGTGATAAGTATGCAGGAGTAGCTACCTGTGTATTGTCACGTTTTAAGTTTGGCTCATGGGTATATCCGTAAGATATGATTATGAAATTATGTTCAAAATAAGTTTTTGTTTTCCTCTATCCGCACACTGGGCAAAACTTTCCAAAATTTTGCTCAGACGTACGTTTTTGTGTGTTTTCTTCTTTACGTCAGGTTATCAGGACAATCTGGGACGGACTATGGAAGAGTGCTCGAGTGTTTGGAAAAGACGATAAAAATTAATTGTAATGGATTAGATATCCTTTATTAAGTTGTAAAGCCTTGTAATACATTCAAGTATAAATGGAATTATGTTTTTGATCTGACTACTGTTATAGTGACACGCCGGCCCGTTCCGGGACGGGGTGTTACAGCTATGGTATCAGAGCAAAGGCTCTTTCCTGTAGAAAACTTAAACATAAGTTAAGACCTGTGAGGTAATGGGTAGACATTGGGTTAGGATTTCGATGTTCAATCAGTCGATACATCGGTTAGTAACTTTTCTTTTCACTTCATGATAGTCTCGAACATAAGTATTTCGTCATCTTCATTGTTTTTACTCTAGCTTTATTTCAAGTATGACCATTGATCATAGTGGGTCACGTTCAAGTATGATTATTAATATATATATAGGTATGCAATAATTTCGAGGACGAAATTTTTTTAAGAGGGGTAGATTTGTAACACCCGAAAATTTTAAAACATAAAAAGTAACAACCCTTATGATTTATAGTCCAATAAGAAACCCTAATTAAGACACCCAAGTTATTCTGCACAAACCCTAAGATTTCCAGAACAATCAGAATCAGGATTAGGGCCCCTAAAACTCAAAGGGGGTATTTCCCACTTGACGATTATCCATATAACCCATTATATAATTCGAATTTATTCGTTTTGTCGACTCAACAGGCCTAGTCCCACGCGTGGCAAGCCTATAATGAGTTGGTGTCCTTTACGGACCGTAACCTTATGATGCTTACGGTCCGTAAGCTAGTTCAATTTCGTGTATAAATAGCAGAGTCTGGGACTTGAATTCTGCAATTAGAACGACGTTCAAACTTCAAATTCACGCTGAGTTTTTGTCCGAATACTCTCAAAACACACACAAAACACAAATTAAGTATAGCGGGGTGCTGCAGAACAGGGTAATAACTCAATCGCTATTACGATTCATTGTCCGATCGATCGATGTACTCAATGGATGTTTAAGTGCTGCCCACATTAGGGTTATACTTTGTCGTTCGTCATTAATTTGACGGATCATCGTTAATTCGATGGATAAAGTATTGTACTTTGTCATTCGTCATTAATTTGACGGATCATCGTTAATTCGATGGATGAAGTATCGCACTTTGTCGTTCGTTGTGAGAATTTGATCTCGTGAGTTATCGTAAATGCTGTATTAAGTTAAATACCTAGTTTGTGAGCAAATTAGGTTAAGAAGATAATCAGTAGGCTAAACTCTGCCTGTATAAATCTACAATTGGAAACAAGGTAGCATCACTTGGAAATTTTAAGGTACGGATAGGTTCCTTTCTTTCAATTTACTTCATTTGATACAAGTATATCATTTCTGATTTTAAAGTCCGTATTAAGATCTAAGTATAAGTTATAAGTTCCGTACGGGTAGATTCCTTTCTTTCGATTTCTGTCAATTCTGATATATCATACGGGTAGATTCCTTCCTTTCGATTTCTGTCAATTCTGATTTTAAATTCCGTATTAAGATAAGTTATAAATTCCGTACGGATAGGTTCCTTCCTTTCGATTTATGTCAATCCTGATTTTAAATTCCGTATTAAGATTTAAGGTATAAGTTATAAGTTCAGTACGGATAGGTTCATTTCTTTTGATTTATGTCAATTGGATACAGATAGATTCCTTTCTTTCGATTTCTGTCAATTCTGATATATCGTACGGGTAGATTCCTTTCTTTCGATTTCTGACAATTCTGATATACGGGTAGAATCCTTTCTTTCGATTTATGTCGTTTTTATAAGAATCCTTTCTTTCAATTTATGTCGTTTTTATAAGAACCCTTTCTGTCGATTTATGTCCGTTGGGTACGGATAGAATCCCTTTCTTTTGATTGATGTCGTTCCTGAATTTAAGTTTCCATATTAAGATTAAGTTATGAAATAAGTAATAGATTCCGTATTAAGATTAAGTTATGAAATAAGTTATAGATTCCGTATTAAGATTAAGTTATGAAATAAGTTATAGATTCCGTATTAAGATTAAGTTATGAGACATGTGTTGAAAGTTACAAACGTTTTGAAAAGGTTTTGTTTTACATCAGTTATTTAGAAAATGGTTTATTTTATACAAGTTTCATTTCCTACTCTAGTGGTTCCTTATTAACGAGTCAAGGTTTTATCTTGTTTCGTTTAATAAACCACATTTTGGGGACGAAATTGTCAAGATAGGATTGATAACCATACCTTGATGACTGGTTCCACTCTTATATTTTCAATCTCGCCAAAGATTCGTATTTTACAAGTTACAAGTTAAATATCTTAAGACTTATAAGTTATAAGTAAATAAGTTACAAGTTTAATATGATATATAAGTATTATGTTACTCAAGTCAAATTGTTTTAAATTACTATGTCTTGTTTTTAAAACTCCTCACGTCTTTGATTATCGATTCATTTGACAGTCCGTTCGATTTCTATTCTAATCATTTGATTTAGTTTCATGTCATGCGATAGTTTTTCTGTTAAGTTGTACTCATTATCGCATGTTCCAATATATGTTCCGTTCTGTTCTGAAAATAAGTTTTATAAGTTATGTGAATAAGACCATTTGTACTCTGATGCCCTGAGTATCGCTTCTCGTGGAGTGTCCCACGAGCATGTTGTTGTGGCATCAACATCATGTGCTCCATCCGTGACGGAGAGATTAGTTCACGGCGTCTCTTAAGTACAAGTGTGGTACATATAAGATATTAGGGGGCGTATGGATCGATCCTAGAATTTAAGTTATAAGGAGATGGATAACGGGTATGCCAACTCGCCATTTCATGTGATAAGTATGCAGGAGTAGCTACCTGTGTATTGTCACGTTTTAAGTTTGGCTCATGGGTATATCCGTAAGATATGATTATGAAATTATGTTCAAAATAAGTTTTTGTTTTCCTCTATCCGCACACTGGGCAAAACTTTCCAAAATTTTGCTCAGACGTACGTTTTTGTGTGTTTTCTTCTTTACGTCAGGTTATCAGGACAATCTGGGACGGACTATGGAAGAGTGCTCGAGTGTTTGGAAAAGACGATAAAAATTAATTGTAATGGATTAGATATCCTTTATTAAGTTGTAAAGCCTTGTAATACATTCAAGTATAAATGGAATTATGTTTTTGATCTGACTACTGTTATAGTGACACGCCGGCCCGTTCCGGGACGGGGTGTTACAGCTATGGTATCAGAGCAAAGGCTCTTTCCTGTAGAAAACTTAAACATAAGTTAAGACCTGTGAGGTAATGGGTAGACATTGGGTTAGGATTTCGATGTTCAATCAGTCGATACATCGGTTAGTAACTTTTCTTTTCACTTCATGATAGTCTCGAACATAAGTACTTCGTCATCTTCATTGTTTTTACTCTAGCTTTATTTCAAGTATGACCATTGATCATAGTGGGTCACGTTCAAGTATGATTATTAATATATATATAGGTATGCAATAATTTCGAGGACGAAATTTTTTTAAGAGGGGTAGATTTGTAACACCCGAAAATTTTAAAACATAAAAAGTAACAACCCTTATGATTTATAGTCCAATAAGAAACCCTAATTAAGACACCCAAGTTATTCTGCACAAACCCTAAGATTTCCAGAACAATCAGAATCAGGATTAGGGCCCCTAAAACTCAAAGGGGGTATTTCCCACTTGACGATTATCCATATAACCCATTATATAATTCGAATTTATTCGTTTTGTCGACTCAGCAGGCCTAGTCCCACGCGTGGCAAGCCTATAATGAGTTGGTGTCCTTTACGGACCGTAACCTTATGATGCTTACGGTCCGTAAGCTAGTTCAATTTCGTGTATAAATAGCAGAGTCTGGGACTTGAATTCTGCAATTAGAACGACGTTCAAACTTCAAATTCACGCTGAGTTTTTGTCCGAATACTCTCAAAACACACACAAAACACAAATTAAGTATAGCGGGGTGCTGCAGAACAGGGTAATAACTCAATCGCTATTACGATTCATTGTCCGATCGATCGATGTACTCAATGGATGTTTAAGTGCTGCCCACATTAGGGTTATACTTTGTCGTTCGTCATTAATTTGACGGATCATCGTTAATTCGATGGATAAAGTATTGTACTTTGTCATTCGTCATTAATTTGACGGATCATCGTTAATTCGATGGATGAAGTATCGCTATTTGTCGTTCGTTGTGAGAATTTGATCTCGTGAGTTATCGTAAATGCTGTATTAAGTTAAATACCTAGTTTGTGAGCAAATTAGGTTAAGAAGATAATCAGTAGGCTAAACTCTGCCTGTATAAATCTACAATTGGAAACAAGGTAGCATCACTTGGAAATTTTAAGGTACGGATAGGTTCCTTTCTTTCAATTTACTTCATTTGATACAAGTATATCATTTCTGATTTTAAAGTCCGTATTAAGATCTAAGTATAAGTTATAAGTTTCGTACGGGTAGATTCCTTTCTTTCGATTTCTGTCAATTCTGATATATCATACGGGTAGATTCCTTCCTTTCGATTTCTGTCAATTCTGATTTTAAATTCCGTATTAAGATAAGTTATAAATTCCGTACGGATAGGTTCCTTCCTTTCGATTTATGTCAATCCTGATTTTAAATTCCGTATTAAGATTTAAGGTATAAGTTATAAGTTCAGTACTGATAGGTTCATTTCTTTTGATTTATGTCAATTGGATACAGATAGATTCCTTTCTTTCGATTTCTGTCAATTCTGATATATCGTACGGGTAGATTCCTTTCTTTCGATTTCTGACAATTCTGATATACGGGTAGAATCCTTTCTTTCGATTTATGTCGTTTTTATAAGAATCCTTTCTTTCAATTTATGTCGTTTTTATAAGAACCCTTTCTGTCGATTTATGTCCGTTGGGTACGGATAGAATCCCTTTCTTTTGATTGATGTCGTTCCTGAATTTAAGTTTCCATATTAAGATTAAGTTATGAAATAAGTAATAGATTCCGTATTAAGATTAAGTTATGAAATAAGTTATAGATTCCGTATTAAGATTAAGTTATGAAATAAGTTATAGATTCCGTATTAAGATTAAGTTATGAGACATGTGTTGAAAGTTACAAACGTTTTGAAAAGGTTTTGTTTTACATCAGTTATTTAGAAAATGGTTTATTTTATACAAGTTTCATTTCCTACTCTAGTGGTTCCTTATTAACGAGTCAAGGTTTTATCTTGTTTCGTTTAATAAACCACATTTTGGGGACGAAATTGTCAAGATAGGATTGATAACCATACCTTGATGACTGGTTCCACTCTTATATTTTCAATCTCGCCAAAGATTCGTATTTTACAAGTTACAAGTTAAATATCTTAAGACTTATAAGTTATAAGTAATTAAGTTACAAGTTTAATATGATATATAAGTATTATGTTACTCAAGTCAAATTGTTTTAAATTACTATGTCTTGTTTTTAAAACTCCTCACGTCTTTGATTATCGATTCATTTGACAGTCCGTTCGATTTCTATTCTAATCATTTGATTTAGTTTCATGTCATGCGATAGTTTTTCTGTTAAGTTGTACTCATTATCGCATGTTCCAATATATGTTCCGTTCTATTCTGAAAATAAGTTTTATAAGTTATGTGAATAAGACCATTTGTACTCTGATGCCCTGAGTATCGCTTCTCGTGGAGTGTCCCACGAGCATGTTGTTGTGGCATCAACATCATGTGCTCCATCCGTGACGGAGAGATTAGTTCACGGCGTCTCTTAAGTACAAGTGTGGTACATATAAGATATTAGGGGGCGTATGGATCGATCCTAGAATTTAAGTTATAAGGAGATGGATAACGGGTATGCCAACTCGCCATTTCATGTGATAAGTATGCAGGAGTAGCTACCTGTGTATTGTCACGTTTTAAGTTTGGCTCATGGGTATATCCGTAAGATATGATTATGAAATTATGTTCAAAATAAGTTTTTGTTTTCCTCTATCCGCACACTGGGCAAAACTTTCCAAAATTTTGCTCAGACGTACGTTTTTGTGTGTTTTCTTCTTTACGTCAGGTTATCAGGACAATCTGGGACGGACTATGGAAGAGTGCTCGAGTGTTTGGAAAAGACGATAAAAATTAATTGTAATGGATTAGATATCCTTTATTAAGTTGTAAAGCCTTGTAATACATTCAAGTATAAATGGAATTATGTTTTTGATCTGACTACTGTTATAGTGACACGCCGGCCCGTTCCGGGACGGGGTGTTACAGCTATGGTATCAGAGCAAAGGCTCTTTCCTGTAGAAAACTTAAACATAAGTTAAGACCTGTGAGGTAATGGGTAGACATTGGGTTAGGATTTCGATGTTCAATCAGTCGATACATCGGTTAGTAACTTTTCTTTTCACTTCATGATAGTCTCGAACATAAGTATTTCGTCATCTTCATTGTTTTTACTCTAGCTTTATTTCAAGTATGACCATTGATCATAGTGGGTCACGTTCAAGTTTGATTATTAATATATATATAGGTATGCAATAATTTCGAGGACGAAATTTTTTTAAGAGGGGTAGATTTGTAACACCCGAAAATTTTAAAACATAAAAAGTAACAACCCTTATGATTTATAGTCCAATAAGAAACCCTAATTAAGACACCCAAGTTATTCTGCACAAACCCTAAGATTTCCAGAACAATCAGAATCAGGATTAGGGCCCCTAAAACTCAAAGGGGGTAGTTCCCACTTGACGATTATCCATATAACCCATTATATAATTCGAATTTATTCGTTTTGTCGACTCAGCAGGCCTAGTCCCACGCGTGGCGAGCCTATAATGAGTTGGTGTCCTTTACGGACCGTAACCTTATGATGCTTACGGTCCGTAAGCTAGTTCAATTTCGTGTATAAATAGCAGAGTCTGGGACTTGAATTCTGCAATTAGAACGACGTTCAAACTTCAAATTCACGCTGAGTTTTTGTCCGAATACTCTCAAAACACACACAAAACACAAATTAAGTATAGCGGGGTGCTGCAGAACAGGGTAATAACTCAATCGCTATTACGATTCATTGTCCGATCGATCGATGTACTCAATGGATGTTTAAGTGCTGCCCACATTAGGGTTATACTTTGTCGTTCGTCATTAATTTGACGGATCATCGTTAATTCGATGGATAAAGTATTGTACTTTGTCATTCGTCATTAATTTGACGGATCATCGTTAATTCGATGGATGAAGTATCGCACTTTGTCGTTCGTTGTGAGAATTTGATCTCGTGAGTTATCGTAAATGCTGTATTAAGTTAAATACCTAGTTTGTGAGCAAATTAGGTTAAGAAGATAATCAGTAGGCTAAACTCTGCCTGTATAAATCTACAATTGGAAACAAGGTAGCATCACTTGGAAATTTTAAGGTACGGATAGGTTCCTTTCTTTCAATTTACTTCATTTGATACAAGTATATCATTTCTGATTTTAAAGTCCGTATTAAGATCTAAGTATAAGTTATAAGTTCCGTACGGGTAGATTCCTTTCTTTCGATTTCTGTCAATTCTGATATATCATACGGGTAGATTCCTTCCTTTCGATTTCTGTCAATTCTGATTTTAAATTCCGTATTAAGATAAGTTATAAATTCCGTAGGGATAGGTTCCTTCCTTTCGATTTATGTCAATCCTGATTTTAAATTCCGTATTAAGATTTAAGGTATAAGTTATAAGTTCAGTACGGATAGGTTCATTTCTTTTGATTTATGTCAATTGGATACAGATAGATTCCTTTCTTTCGATTTCTGTCAATTCTGATATATCGTACGGGTAGATTCCTTTCTTTCGATTTCTGACAATTCTGATATACGGGTAGAATCCTTTCTTTCGATTTATGTCGTTTTTATAAGAATCCTTTCTTTCAATTTATGTTGTTTTTATAAGAACCCTTTCTGTCGATTTATGTCGATTTATGTCCGTTGGGTACGGATAGAATCCCTTTCTTTTGATTGATGTCGTTCCTGAATTTAAGTTTCCATATTAAGATTAAGTTATGAAATAAGTAATAGATTCCGTATTAAGATTAAGTTATGAAATAAGTTATAGATTCCGTATTAAGATTAAGTTATGAAATAAGTTATAGATTCCGTATTAAGATTAAGTTATGAGACATGTGTTGAAAGTTACAAACGTTTTGAAAAGGTTTTGTTTTACATCAGTTATTTAGAAAATGGTTTATTTTATACAAGTTTCATTTCCTACTCTAGTGGTTCCTTATTAACGAGTCAAGGTTTTATCTTGTTTCGTTTAATAAACCACATTTTGGGGACGAAATTGTCAAGATAGGATTGATAACCATACCTTGATGACTGGTTCCACTCTTATATTTTCAATCTCGCCAAAGATTCGTATTTTACAAGTTACAAGTTAAATATCTTAAGACTTATAAGTTATAAGTAAATAAGTTACAAGTTTAATATGATATATAAGTATTATGTTACTCAAGTCAAATTGTTTTAAATTACTATGTCTTGTTTTTAAAACTCCTCACGTCTTTGATTATCGATTCATTTGACAGTCCGTTCGATTTCTATTCTAATCATTTGATTTAGTTTCATGTCATGCGATAGTTTTTCTGTTAAGTTGTACTCATTATCGCATGTTCCAATATATGTTCCGTTCTGTTCTGAAAATAAGTTTTATAAGTTATGTGAATAAGACCATTTGTACTCTGATGCCCTGAGTATCGCTTCTCGTGGAGTGTCCCACGAGCATGTTGTTGTGGCATCAACATCATGTGCTCCATCCGTGACGGAGAGATTAGTTCACGGCGTCTCTTAAGTACAAGTGTGGTACATATAAGATATTAGGGGGCGTATGGATCGATCCTAGAATTTAAGTTATAAGGAGATGGATAACGGGTATGCCAACTCGCCATTTCATGTGATAAGTATGCAGGAGTAGCTACCTGTGTATTGTCACGTTTTAAGTTTGGCTCATGGGTACATCCGTAAGATATGATTATGAAATTATGTTCAAAATAAGTTTTTGTTTTCCTCTATCCGCACACTGGGCAAAACTTTCCAAAATTTTGCTCAGACGTACGTTTTTGTGTGTTTTCTTCTTTACGTTAGGTTATCAGGACAATCTGGGACGGACTATGGAAGAGTGCTCGAGTGTTTGGAAAAGACGATAAAAATTAATTGTAATGGATTAGATATCCTTTATTAAGTTGTAAAGCCTTGTAATACATTCAAGTATAAATGGAATTATGTTTTTGATCTGACTACTGTTATAGTGACACGCCGGCCCGTTCCGGGACGGGGTGTTACAGTTGCAGCCTACACCTTCGGCCTCCTCCTCGTCATCCAGTTCAGCCACCATGATCCTTGCCACTACCACTAGCCTCAATTGCCAGAACTTCCTCAGCCTCCTCCTCGTCATCCAGTTCAGCCAGCCTTGCCTTCCAGCCGTCCACATCCCAGTTGCTCCTATCAAAGGCAGGATCCTGAGCTTCTTGAGCCATTTGTAACTTGGTCTTGTACATGGCTATGGCGGCGGAGACCTTGGCATCCTCTGTGATTTCGCTCCTCTCATAATCAAAATTGACCAGGATTGTAGCTATCTGAGCTTTGGCATCCTTGAGATCCTTTTGGAGGTCAGCAATCTTGAGGTCCTTGAGCAATGCGACTTGTTGGAGGTCAGCAATCTTCTTGTCCTGCTCCTCGACATGCCCAACATAGTCTTCAATCTCAGCGAATTTCTGCAGAGAAGATAAAGAACAGTTTAGGAGCAAGTGATCCTCAAATAAGCTGGATACCTAAAGCAGGGACAAGGATCCTTACCTCGTTGAAGTATTCAAGGAACTGGTGGCGGATCAGGGGCAGACCTTGCAGATCCTCAGCTTCAGAGGTTTTTCTTTTCTTGCCACCCCTTCCTTTAGCGGGTGCCTTGGGGATTGAAACAGTTGGGCTGGCAGGAAGCTTCTTCTTGGAGGATCGTACGGTGTCAAGCTCAGTGACAGTGAACTTGGATGCAGATCTTGATGACTTTCCAGCGCCTACACACCCAAAACAGATAAGTGTCCTAATTCTATTCATATATAACTATTTATTTAAACATTTGAATATATAAAGAACAAGATACTTACTTGACATGGTGACAGAGCCTGAGGATACCTCTTGTGAATCCTGGGTGATTGTCTTGAATGATCTTGTTTCAGGATCAAGCTTTCTAAAGGCAGCAAGTCTCCCCTTGGTGGCAGCTGAAGGAATGATATGCGAGAATGTGATAGCTGTACAAAAGAAACAAAAGCATAATAGTAAGCATTATCAGAATGAGCTTACTTAGTGATCTTTCTAAGGATCCTCCTATCCTACCATGAGTGCTCCATTTCTTCGGTATATCCTGGCCATCCGGGATAGAATCCCTTCTGACGAAAAAGAACCGCCGCTTCCAGTTGGTATCGTTTTTAGTAGCCTTAAAGATGGGATGTTCTTCTCCGGGTTTACGTTTGAACAAATATCGATGGGATCCAAACGTTGTGAGATCATACATCTCAGCCAACTCCGACATTCCTAGGTCAACCCATTCCTGCTCAATGATCCTTTCAAGGGTATATAAGACCCTCCAGATCATCGGCATAGCCTGGATGTAGGAGATGCCGGTAAGGGAGAAAAAGGATTGGGTAAAGGCTGGAAAAGGATAGGTGTATCCTATGGTGAATGGGGTAGCAGGAAAGGCAATCCATGTCTCAGAAATGTAGTTGCTCAGAACAGTGGGATCAAATGGCTTGAAATCGGTGTTCGCCGGAAAACAGTGGCGAATTTTGTCTATTTGTGTATCATTGAAGCAGCATCTCTCTTTCGGTGAGTCTTTGATGATCCCCTGGCTTTTGAGAGGACTGTCCTTCTTATGATCCTTGGCGGGGGAGGATCGTTGCATCATCATGACTGTGAAGAATGTAAAGAGAGAAGGAGCAAAGAAAGAAAACGTAAAGGAAGAAGAGAAAGAGGATTACCTGTTTGATCTGCGGACTTAAATTTAAAGGGAGTCTCTCTCTTGAATTTAAATGTGAATTGATCCTATCTCTAACTTCTATTTATAATGATGATTCTGCAGGGTAGTCATCTCACTGACGTCATGATCGTAACGGCTAGTCCGCTTATAACGGCTAGTTATCCGTTGGTTAAATGCGGATAAGATTGACAAAATATAACTCATTTATTTACATATTTACTCCTTATATTTTGGGGGCAATTGTTAGGGGTGGATTTCTAAATGACCAGTGATCCTTATTTACTGTTGGATTTAGTGATCCTCAATTCTGTCTGAAGTAGTGATCCTCAGAAGTGTTGCAGGATCAGGATCATGGATCACTATAAGGATACCTGTACTAACGATTGTCTACTTTGAATTCCTAAATGTTTTGCAGGAATATCAACTTGGACTTAGTCTTGGCGACATTCCTGGAGAATATTCTTAGTCTATTCCGCACGTGCTTGGCCAGAAATGGACGTTGTGGAGTCGTGGAAGACTTGCACTATTTGCGGAATGTTAGTTAGGCTTGATATTTTCTATTTTTAAAGGGGTAGCGATCTATTTTAGAGACACTTAGCTATTTTTGGCTACACACACACTCATACAACCGCTCTCACTGGCTCTTGACAAAACACTTAGCATTTTTCATACATTTCTACACGTTACACTATAGTGATCCTTGTACTTAGCTCGCTATCATCCGAAGTTGTAACAGATTGTTTGTTTAATTTGAGTTGGTGATCGGTAATTTCCATCACCCGGGGTTTTTGGTGCCGGAGATCAACTCTTGATCAAGGGCTTATTCCCCGTATAAATCTTCATGTCATTTGTTCATTACACTTCATAGTGATCCTTATTGTTGTTCATCAATTCAAGCATCATACCTCACAACAGAAAGTTTGGTTACATTGTCATTGCTTGATTTTTGACCAAAACAACAAGTAACCAATTTCTTTTCTTAGTGCAATACACTCTTCAGTGAGATACCCAAAATCCTCATGATATGCACACCACTTGGACTTATCCTTTGTTGCGGCTGGTTTATCACTTTTCCTTGGCCATCTTGCTTTCTCACCTAGATTCTGCATTGCAAGAATTAGTTCATTGTTATCAATAGAAAAACAGTATTCAGAAATTGGAGGATAATCCTCATCATCCTCTTCTTGTTCTATTGCATGCACATTCTGGTTATCAGACTTGTTGTAGGACTTGAATTTGTTATTCTTAAAGTAGGATCCTTGCTTTTCCTGTTTTGAGGATCCTGCCAATCTCTCCTGGATCCTTTTATCATCCTCTAGTCGGATGAAAACCAAGGGCCCTGGTTCTTACTTCATCAAGATTCCTGCATGCGGTCATAACAAGATCATCATAGAATAATGAATCCCTAAGTAAACCCATTTTAAAGGCTTCTACAGCCGTAGCTATATCCAGGTTAGGAATATCTAAGGATTCTTTGCTAAACTTAGTGATATAATCTCTAAGTGATTCATTTTGACCTTGTGTTATCCTATATAAATCACTAGTTAATCGTTCAAATTTTCTACTACATGAGAATTGAGTATTAAACAGATTAACTAAATTAGCAAATGAAGTAATAGAGTAAGGGGGAAGACTTAGCAGCCATTTAAGAGCTGATCCTGTGAGTGTGGATCCGAAACCCTTGCATAGACATTCTTCTTTTAACCTCTCTGGGATGGGGTTTATCTCCATCCTCTCCCTGTATTGAGCTACATGCTCCTCTGGATCCGTTGAACCATCATACAGCTTCATAGTTGGTATTTGGAACCTTTTGGGTATCTCAGCATCACAAATGGGTGGTGCAAAACGAGATATCCTATGGCTTCCATCTGCAATCTCAGGAATGGGCTTAACCACTCCTGGAACGCTGGATATCATATCCTTCAGCTTCTGTAATTCCCTAGCCATAGCTTGATTGATACATGTATCCTGCATAGAGCCATGGTTAGCATTATAAGAATTATTGAAAGTGTTACCTCCCATAGGATTCGAGTTAGGAATTGCAGATGTGAATCCATATTGACGGGATTCTGGAATGATGGAAGGACCAGAAGAGGCAATGGTCTGCATTGGAATGAAGTCTCCTTGATGAACATCTGTACTTGGGGGTTGTATACTTCTCAAGAATCCTTGATCCTGAAAGATGTTGGATCCTTGAACTTGAGAGGATCCCTGATGCTGAGAGGATCCTTGAACCTGAAATGAGGATCCTTGAAACTGAGAGGATCCTTGAACCATGGAGGATCCTTGGACCCCGGAGGATCCTTGGACCCCAGAGGATCCTTGAACCTGAGAGGATCCTTGGACTGTGTGCATTCCCAAATATCCTCATGAGCTGACGAAGGATCCCTGATGCTGGAAAGAGGATCCCGAAGGCTGAAAATAGGATCCTTGAGGCTGGAAGTGAGACCCAAAAGCCTGACTCATAGTTGTAGCTCCATAACGTCTTCCCAATGGTTCGCTCTGGTACTGGATGTCTGGAGCTGCAGATTGCAGGGCGGTTACGGCTGGGGTGTCAAAATCCAGTGACCTTGGTATCAGAGGAGAGTGATCCTCTCCTGATCTCTTCTGTTTCTTGATGTCACCGATCTCCCGGAGGATCCTTTCGTTGGTTTTGTCCTGCTCTTGTATGTGATCCCTCATCTGCAAAATCAAAGTAAAAATATCACTAGTAGTAGGACTAGAAGAAACAGAAGAAGTTGGTGGTTTTGGAAAAATGGGGCTTTGTCTCTTTGCAGCATTTTCAGCATTCTTCTGGGATCCAGAAGGTGGTGGAGGCAAAGGAGGAACGCCCTGTGATGAACTCATTGCCGGCATAGAGCTTGATGTGTTCTTTGCTGAAGAAGCCATCAGCTTGGTTGTAATGAACCGAAATAACCGCAATAACAAGAATTTCTTAGAAATGAAGCACCAATTGCCCCACGGTGGGCGCCAAACTGTTTTGGTCAAAAATCAAGCAAAGATAATGCAACCAAATCTTTTGTTGTGAGGTGTGATTCTTGAATCAATGAACAATATTAAGGATCACTCAGAAATGTAACGAACAAGCGACACAAAGATTTATACGAGGAAAAAGCCCTTGATCAAGAGTTGATCTCCGGCATAAAAAACCTTGGGTGATGGAAACTACCGATCACCAACTAAGATTAAAGAAAAGTAGTTTACAACTCGGGATGATAACAAGCTTGTTACAAGGATCACTAGGGTGTAATGTGCCAAAAAATGTATGAAATTGCCAAGTATTGTTTGAGAGCTGACTGAGAGCTGTTACGAGTGTGTGTAGTTGCTAAATTTGCTAAGTGTTTTCTATCAAGCTTGTTATCCCCATTTAAATTAGAAATAACTAAGTTAACAAACTATCCGATAATTATGCAAGCTCCCCACGATCTCCACAACGTCCATAATGGTCAAACACGTGCGGAATCTTTAGAGAATATGCTCCAGGAATTTCGGTGAGACTTGGTCCATGCCTTTGCTCCTGCAAAACAAGTTTATGTACAAGGTAGACAATTGTTAGTAGTAGGATAACAACAGTGATCCTGAATCCTGATCCTGCGACACCTGCTGAGGATCCTTAATTCAAACAGAATTGAGGATCCATGATCCTGGTAGCAGTTGAGGACCCGTGATCCTTAGGATTTACAAAATCCTCCCCTAACACCAGGAATAGAGTGTAACCCTATTTTCGAGCTTCAATCCTTTTGCAATTTTTTTCCACTAAGATGTCCCCAGTCCGAGATACTTAGTATACTAGGTCCAAATTTGATCCTTTGAGCTTTACACAATCGCCTCAGAAGGAATGTCCCCTGTGCATAAGGTCTTTGAACACTTAGAAATTTTCTGAACATCAGTTCCAATTGTTTGAACAGTTCTTGTTTCACAGGGGGTAAACCCTAAAATATACTGGAGATAAATCCTTAGTATCCTGGGGATAAACCCATGAGTATCCTGGGGAAAATCCCAAATTTTCATGCGCTACAGGCGGGAGTGTATAAACTCCAAGACTTGGAAAGGAGAAAACCTTTAAACCTTAGAGAGTATGAAAATACCCTTCCGTGAGAGAGGGTGATCAATCCTCATATACCTTTAGGATCCAGGATATAGCCAACAATAATGAAATTGTCAGCCACTTTTACATGGACTGGTCCCGCTATCTTGAACTATCCCTGGATAACTTGCGCTCCAGGCGGGGTGTTTAAACCCAATTCGAGAGAAAGGTGAATACCTTTAAACATGTGAAGGGATCAGGATCCCTTAAACGTGAGAGAGGGGGCCAATCCTCTAATCTTTCGAAGTATCCTAAGTGTGTATCCTGGAGCTATATCCCGAAGCATATACTGCAAAACAATCGTAAACTAAGGTGGGTGTTAGCCTGGCTAACACCCCTCCGATGCTTAAGTAAGTATTAGGTTCAAAAGAATAAACAATATCAAACATATTAAAAGAGATAGAATCCATACCATCCTGAGTTAGAAATTAAATTCTAAACTCACTTGAAATAAAACTTTATGTTTATAGCATTCCAGGATCTTGGTGGCATATCCCCCTCCATATTCTTGAGTCGGTATGCTCTTTTTCCTGATTCTGATTCAATCTCATAGGGTCCTTCCCATTTCGGAACCAACTTTCCATCAGCAGGATTAGTCAGTATTAGGTTCAAAAGAATAAACAATATCAAACATATTAAAAGAGATAGAATCCATACCATCCTGAGTTAGAAATTAAATTCTAAACTCACTTGAAATAAAACTTTAGGTTTATAGCATTCCAGGATCTTGGTGGCATATCCCCCACCATATTCTTGAGTCAGTATGCTCTTTTTCCTGATTCTGATTCAATCTCATAGGGTCCTTCCTACTTTGGAACCAACTTTCCATCAGCAGGATTAGTAGTATTCCGAAAAGCCTTTCTCAATACCCAATCTCCTACCTGGAACCTTCTAGTCCTTATATTCTTGTTATATGCTTTGGATATTCTCTGTTGATATGCTGCCATTCTTAGCTTTGCCGCATCTCTTGTTTCATAAATAGTATCCAATTCCTGGCAAAGGGCTTCAGGATTCTGCTCAGGATCTCGAAGATTGGATCTTGCTGTAGGTATCACCATTTATGTCGGGATCACCGCTTCTGCTCCAAATACCAAGGAAAACAGGGTTTGGCCAGTTGCACTTTTCACCGTTGTTCTATCAGCCCATAAAACAAAGGGTAATTCTTCTGCCCATCTTCCCTTCTTAGCTCCAAGCCTTTTCTTCAAATTGTTGACAATTATCTTGTTTGAGGATTCTGCTTTTCCATTTGCTTGAGGATGTACCGGTGTGGATGTGATCATTTTGATTCCCCAACTCTTGCAAAAGTCAGTAGTCCTCTTACTTATAAACTGAGAACCATTGTCACAAATTATCTCAACTGGTACTCCAAATCTAGTCAGTATATTCCTTTTTATGAAGGATACTACTTCTTGATCTCTAACTTGAACAAATGCTTCAGTTTCAACCCACTTAGAGAAATAATCAGTCATTGTCAGCATGAAGACCTTTCCTCCTGGAGCCTTTGACACGCGTCACATCTTCGAGCATATTCATGAATGGCCAAGGGGAAGCGATAGGATAAAGTGGCTCAGCAGGTTGATGTAATATATTACTGTGTCTTTGACACGCGTCACATCTTCGAGCATATTCTGCAGCATCTTTTCTCATCGTTGGCCAATAGTATCCTGTTCTTAATACCTTTGAGAATAACTACCTGCCCCCAGTATGGTTACCACAATCCCCTTCGTGTATATCCTGAAGCACTTCTTTAGTCTCGGGATCCTCCAAGCACCTCAGATATGGTCATGCAAGAGATTTCTTATACAAAACATTATTTATAATAGTGAATCGTGATACCTTCATTCTAAAGGCCTTAGGATTTTCATCCTTTGCGATGTATCCTTCCTCGAGATATCTCATGATTGGAGCCGTCCAGGACTTAGGATCCTCCTCGGGATACTCATCATCAGGATCCTGAACACTTACTACCTCCTTTTCTTGAGGATCCGTCGCAGGATACAAGATATGTAATATCGGTATTTGGGTCCCCTCCGGTATCCTGACTGATGATCCTAGATTTGCCAAGGCATCAGCTTTAGCATTATCCTCTCTTGGTACCTGTTCAAGTGTAAAAATATCGAAATATCCTGCTAATTTTTTAAGAATTTCGAGATACTCGATCAACTTCTCACCTTTAACTGCATAGGTCCCATTAAAATGATTAGTAATTAACAAGGAATCAACAAATACTTGCAAACCCTTGATATTCATGCTCTTAGCTAATTCTAATCCTGCAATTAAAGCTTCATATTCTGCTTCATTATTAGTGGCAGGAAACTCACATCTAATAGCCTGGGGTAATATGTCCCCCTATGGCGATTTTAGTAGTATACCCAAACCTACACCTCTTACATTAGATGCACCATCAGTATATAGTGTCCAGGATTCTAGGGTTTCTCCTAGTTGTTGTACTTCTAGATATACTTCATTTTGAATGTCACTACTGAAATCAGCCACAAAGTCAGCTAAGGCCTGAGACTTTATGGCATTTCTAGGCTCATATATTAAATCATAGGCACTTAATTTTACGGACCACTTAGCCATCCTGCCTGACATCTCGGGTTTCCTAAGCACATTTTTAATAGGATAGTTGGTTTTAACATGAATCCTATGTGTTTCAAAATAATGTCTAAGTTTCGTTGATGCCATAACTAGGGCTAATATTAATTTCTCTAAATGAAAATATCTAGTTTCAGCATCTAATAAGCTTTTACTAACATAATAAACAGGATACTGCTGACCTTCATGATCCTTTACAAGGACAACACTTACTGCATTCCCTGATACTGCGAGATAGAGGGATAATGGTTCACCATCCTCAGGCTTCATCAATAGATGCGCAGTTGAAAGATACTGCTTCAAATCCTGCAAGGCCGCTTCATGCTTCTCTCTCCATTCGAATTTCTTATTCTTCTTCAGGATATCATAAAATTCCTTGCATTTTTCCGAGGTTCTTGAGATAAATCTGTTCAATGCTGCAACTCGCCCTGTTAATCGTTGGACATCTTTCATATTTGAAGGTGACTTGATATCCAGGATAGCTTTAATCTGCTCCGGGCTTGCCTCTATCCCCCTTTTCGTCACCATGTATCCTAGAAACTTTCCTGCTCCCACTCCAAAATGGCATTTAGCAGGATTTAATTTCATGTTGTACTGATCCAGGATATCAAATGCTCCCTTAATATCCTGGAGGTGATCCTCAACCTTCTTGGATTTTACTACCATGTCATCGATGTACACCTCCATGGTATCCCCCAGTTTATCTTTAAACATCATTTTTACCAATCTCGGGTATGTTGCACCTACATTTTTCAAACCAAAAGGCATAGCATTATAACAATAAATACCTGTTGGTGTCATGAAGGCAGTATCCTCCTGATCTGAGGGTTCCATCTAGATCTGTTAGAATCCTGAGGAGGTGTTGGTCCAGTTGTCTGTCGACTTCATCTTCGTTCGAGTCTTAGATTAGAATTGACAGATCTGGGCACGTATTATGAGGAAAATGACAAATATAGAGTGAGAGGCATCTTCAAACAGAATTAGAAGATGTTAATTCCGTTTGAAATCAACAAGTGAAGTTCAAACGAAATTACCTAATTCCGTTTGAACATGTAATCTCGTTTGTAATGTTGATTTCGTTTGAACATGTAATTCCGCTTGAGTCATGTTCAAGCGGAATTACCAAGTCTATAAATAGGTGCTAGGTCGTGTCATTTCATACGGAATTAGGAAGGTTGTTTCCGACGGCAGAGCGCTGTCGAAGTGTCTACGTGCTGTAAATAGATTCCAGATTAATAAACAAGACAGTTAATAGTGAATACAAGGTAAACAAAGACAGAATCAATGAATTCCACCTCTGATTCTGTCTGAGCACTCTTCTGATCGACTCGTTAGGTCGTTTCACGATCCTACATGTGGTATCAGAGCTCAGGAGGAAGAGTTCTTACTGTTTAGCTCGTTTTCGCTGGAAAATTCTGATTTCTACACCTTCTTTTCAAAATTAAACAACTTTTCACGGTTAAAATGGCTTGATTTTTACACATGTTATGCGAAACAGGGTTTCAACAAACCCTTGAGAAAATCAGACCCAAATTCAGTCTAAAAGTGACAAATTTGGACCAAAAAGATAATTTCATTTGAACGAACACATAATTCCGTTTGAAATTGCGTGATAATTCCGCTTGAAATTACACTTTGAGACTGATTCCGTTTGAAAGTTGCTGATAATTTCGTTTGAAAACTAATTCCGCTTGAAACATTTCAAGCGAAATCAGTTATTCCGTTTCAAATAGTTATTCCGTTTGAACCGTTTCAAGCGAGATCAGTGATTTCGCTTCAAAAGGGTATTCCGCTTCAACTGGTTATTCCGTTTGAAGGAGCTGATTTCGTTTGAATATTCTGTTATTGTGAAACTTGTGATTTCGTTTGAACAGGATTTCAGATTGGTTTGAAATATGGCAAAAATGTTTGATGAAAAAGAAAATGAGTATGTTGAAAGAATAAATAGTGGATATGGTTGGTGTAGAGTAAGCATGTATGAACAAGATGATAAACATATTTGGACTCTCAGACTTAAAGATTTTGTGTGTCAAAAGAATGAGACTGTGAAAGAGTTGAAAAGCGGATTTGATTACTTAATGGACAAATTGGAAAGGTTTTAGATAAAGTTGACAGATGCTGAAAAAGTATCAAAGCTTGCAGATGCATTACCTGCTGAATGGGATGATGTATTGAAAAAGATAAAACAAGAGTTTAAATTTTCAGAACTACATCCATCTGATTTCATCAATAAACTTAAAATGCACAGTGATGAAAATTATGAAAAGAAGAAAAAATTGATGAATAAAATAAAAGGGAGTCTAGATGAAATGAATTTGGGGAATCTAGATAAAATAAATTTGGATGTACTTACTGAAAAAGATAAAAGAATTTGTATATGTTTTGCTGCACAAAGAATCATGAGATATGACAATAAGAGAGGATGTTACATTGATAATAATTTGAATCCTCTTGATTTTGTTAAAATTTTTTGTGCAGGCACATACAAGTCAAAGACAAAAGAAATTCCAAAGAATGAAGAATCTGTGAAGATTGGATCTTCGAATTCTGAATCAGTATGCTCTAAATGTGATAAATTTGAAGCTGACAATGTCAAACTCTTGAAGGATGCGGAAAGTTTGACATTGGAAGTAAAAAAGATGAAGGATGAGAAGCAATCTGATGATAAACAGATTCTTGTTTTGCTGGAAAATTTTGAGAAGTTGAAATCTGAAAATGTCAGACTGTTGAGTGATTTGAACAGTTTGACATTAGAAAACAAAATTTTGAAAGAAAATGCAAAAATTTTTGAAGATAAAATAAAAAGTTTTGAAAATGAAAAATTAAAAATTGAAAAAGAATTTCAAAGTCAAATAAAGATTCTTGAAGATGGGAGATCTGTTTTTAGCAAGAATAACATTGAAAAGCAAAATGCAATAAATTCTCATCTTCAGACAATTATTCGACTTGAAAAAGAAGCTGAAAATGCTAGAAATAAAATCAAGGAGTTAGAAGAAAAATTGAAAGGTTTTGTGAATACTTCGTCGATTCCCTGTACAAAACCGATCAATTCAGTTCCAATAAGTGACAATGTCACAAACTTTGACAAAGTCAAAGTTGAAGATTGTGATGAGAAAACTGATGATGAAATTGAGAAAAGAAAACTATTTTTGAAATTAAAAGAAAATTTTCAAGAAATTGATTTACATTCTACTGAGAAAGGTGAATGCGCAACGCAAAAACCTGTAAAGAAGAATGTGGATAAAAAACAAAATGATAAAAAGTCGAAAAATCTTCAAAAAGAAAATAAAAGCTCATCAGTTCAATCATCCAATTGTGATAAAAAAACCACAAAAATTGGAAAATCAAAATTCAGAAACTGTTGGTAATAAGTGGTGCAGGTTTGACCACAGTGCTTCAAAGCCAAATCCAGTATTCAAGAGGAGTGATGACTACCACAAGGCCAAACAGTGCTATGACCTGAATGTTTAGGCAGAAGGTGGTGATTGGTACGATAACAGAGTGTGTTACACTTGTCGTGTGAGAGGACACATTGCTGTTAACTGCCAGAACTGGAGTTATGAGACGAGAAGATGCTTTGAATGCAATATCAAAGGACACATTGCCAGAGATTGCCCAATGAGATCAAAGGGAAGATCGAGGGCTGATTCTCAGAAATTGGCAAAGAAACCAGTCAATGTCAAGCCCAAAGAACAAAAAGTTCAAGAACCTAAAGTTCAAGAACAGAAAGTTCATGAACAGAAAGTGAAGCTTTCGCAGGGGTAGAAAGACAGACTGAGAAAGAAAAGAAAGAAGGCGAGAGAGTATCTCGAAAGGATTTTGTCCTCGGATACAGTTGTCAAAGTGAATAACAGTTCTGATAAATCGTTTTCCTCTCCAAAGAATGATAAGTCTAGCAAAACGGATTCATCAGATACAAATCTGAGGACGAAAGGGAAATCAAAGAAAGTGGAGAATTCACTTCCTGGTGATGAATTTGTTTCTCCGGAAACAAAGGAGCCAGTTGTTGGCAATGAATCTGACTTATCAAAGTTAGACAAGCCATGTTCAGGCGATGAATCTGGTGTGGTAAAGCCAGAGGAGCCATGTGTTGAGAAAAAAAGTGGTGATTCCAGTTTGACAATGAATGATGAAAATTTTCCATCATTGTCCAATGGAATTTCAAAAGCACCCAAGGACCGTCAGGCTTGGGTGAAACTGTTTAAATGAAAAACCTGACTTGCCGGAGCTCCCAGGTTAGTAAGAGTGGAGCAGGAATCGGCATATTTCTTGAGAAATTCACGAAAGTGATATTTCGACTTGCTAGTGGTAAATGAAGGACATTAAGTTGTACTTGATTTTCTACGAGTGATTGTGTTGAAAATCGGGAAACGTTAAATCATACCAGTGGATCGAAGAAAACAAGGTGATGAATGAGATCCCCATGTTTGAGAAATGACTCACAAAACTAATTTTCCAGGAAAAACCATTTTGATTAAAACAAACTTAAGTGTTTTGAAATCACTATGAGAAAATGTTTTGTTGTCAGGGGAAATTCTGATTGTTTAAGCCGAGTGAATGGAGAATTGAAGTAATTCTCATCATGTTGTCACTTTATCTTGTACAATTTGTTTTCAAATTTTCCCAGAAAATCAAAATTGAGACATATTTTGATTTTAGGGGGAGTAAAAATTTAAAAAAAATTTGAAAATTTGAAAATTTCAAAAACATTGAAAAATGCAAAAATGAGTTTTGTTGTGAAAAAGAGGAAATGATTGTAGATCAGTTGGACTGTCACAGCATGCTAAAGAAATGGAAAGTCAAAATGTGATAAACGGTCTCACTAAAGATGTGACGATAGGCTCAGCTAGACTAGTAGATTTGCGATAACGATACAAACCTAAATGAAAAAGCCTAGTTCTAGTGGGAAACATGGTCGAAAGCATAGTACTTAGTTTTGTCCTTCTTGATTGTGTGCCTGCTCAGTAATCGCTGATTGTCGAAAGACATAAAACTGGTTAAGTTGGTGAACTTTCACAACTTTGCTGAAAAGTCACTGTGATTGTGCATTTCATTTTGCAAAGATTTAAATTTGTTTTATTTCTTTATTTTGTTTAAGAATTGGACATCCTCTGCGTATACGTGAGTATCGACCTGGATGTGATTGCCTAAACGTTCTGCTTTATTTTCTTTGGTGTTTCGTTTAAGCTTTGGATCACCTCAGCGTATACGGAAGTATCGACCTGGTGGTTAAAGCCTAAACAACTTCAACTTATTTTTATTTTCTTATTTTGTTTAAACATTGGACTTTCTCTGCGTATACGGAAGTATCGACCTAATTGTTAATGTTTAAACATTCTGCTTTGTTTTCGCACAAATCACAGTTGATAAAAGTTTAAAGGCATTACTTGAGTTAGTGTATTGCATGATGAGGGGATATGCTGAGATCGTGGGGTCCATAAGAATTTAGTGCAAAATTAATATACCTTAACGTATTGGTAAGCATTTTGAAAGTTTTTAGATTGAGTTTAAGAGGACAACAATATCGTCAATCAAAGTGAATCGTTTAAAGCTGAAAATGTTTAAAGCTTAACGGTGCTGGTGATTGGTCACATAAACTGATATGATCCTCTTACACAAACTCACAAAAATATTGTATGTAAATATTTCTTTACTGCATTTCATTTCTGCTATTTCATAAATCCAAAAAGATTTTCAGTGTGTTTTAGCATAAATTTTGAAAAATCCAAAAAGATTTTCGACAACTGATGTTGGAGAGCTGATTTTCAAAATTCCGAGGCTAAACAAGATGAACAGGTTTGGGAGTGTATGTGCTGAATTGAAAAATTTTGAATTAATGAAGAAGTTGAGATTAGTTAATCAGGGTCATTAATTTGAACTTGATGTAACTATTACTAGTAAGTTTTTCATATTGATCTAAGTAAAAACTTATGTTTTGGTAAGAAGTTGTGTGTAGGTGAAAGAAAGGTTTCTGATCCTGTTGCTATGGAAAGCCAGGATGAAATTCAGAACCGGTAGAGAGCTTAAACAGAGTTATAGCCAGGATTTGATTTCAAAGGCGATAACTAATTCCAGACTGAAAATCCCAGCTTGATGAAAGGGGGAGTCTGACGAGGTTAGAGCTAAAGAAAAGACCCGGGTACATGATTCCAGGAGAAATTTCTGAAGAAGACTGATCAAGATTGAAGAGTCGTCATGTTGAAGACTCTCACTGAAGATTCCGTCAACATTCAAGGGGGAGTCTGTTGGTGCAGTTGTCTGTCGACTTCATCTTCGTTCGAGTCTTAGATTAGAATTGACAGATCTGGGCACGTATTACGAGGAAAATGACAAATATAGAGTGAGAGGCATCTTCAAACGGAATTAGAAGATGTTAATTCCGTTTGAAATCAACAAGTGAAGTTCAAACGAAATTACCTAATTCCGTTTGAACATGTAATCTCGTTTGTAATGTTGATTTCGTTTGAACATGTAATTCCGCTTGAGTCATGTTCAAGCGGAATTACCAAGTCTATAAATAGGTGCTAGGTCGTGTCATTTCATACGGAATTAGGAAGGTTGTTTCCGACGGCAGAGCGCTGTCGAAGTGTCTACTTGCTGTAAATTGATTCCAGATTAATAAACAAGACAGTTAATAGTGAATACAAGCTAAACAAAGACAGAATCAATGAATTCCACCTCTGATTCTGTCTGAGCACTCTTCTGATCGACTCGTTAGGTCGTTTCACGATCCTACAGGAGGCATCCATGAAGGTTAGCATCTCGTGACCAGCAGTAGCATCCACCATTGAATCGATATGAGGTAGAGGAAACGGGTCTTTGGGACAAGCCTTGTTCAAGTCTGTGTAATCTACACAGACTCTCCATTTCCCGTTTTTCTTTTGCACCACAACTACATTTGCAAGCCATTTAGGAAACTTCACTTCCCTAATCATTTTGCTCTTTAATAATCTTTCAACTTCCTTCTGAATGATAGCGTTTCGTTCTGAAGCAAATTTTCTCCGTTTCTGCTGGACAGGCTTGAAAGACCTATCAATTCCGAGCTTGTGAGTTATAATATCTTTGGAAATTCCTGTCATATCCTCATCTTTCCACGCGAATGTTGACATCCTGCATTTCAAAAAGTTAGTAAATTGGTTTTCAATATCCTGAGAGATATTGGTTCCTACGAGCACCGAGATATCCGGATTATCCTGATCCAGGATAACTTTCTTTACATCCTGTTCTGAAGCCTCCATGATATCCTGGCCTTGCATCTTTAATTGCTATGCTGCACTAGGCTTTGTTGAGGATTTCATCGAAGAAGAATAACACTCCTTTGCTTCCTGTTGATCACTTTCCACCTTGACAACTCCCCAAAGGGTAGGGATCTTGATGCATTGATGGTAGGTTGATGGAACAACTTTCATATCATGGATCCAAGGCCTACCAAATATAATATTATAGCAGGATAAAGAGTCCATGACACAAAAGCGCTGCATTGAGTTGACCCTTCAGCATACACGGGCAACTTTATCTCTCCTACGGTATTCCTGGCTTCTCCACTGAAACCAACGAGCACAGTGGACTTCGAAGTAATATCCATCGGGGATACATTCATCCTCTTCAACGTTTCCAGCTGAATTATGTTGACAGAGCTGCCATTATCCACTAATATCCTGCGCACAAAATGGTTACCAACATATTACGTTATTACTAAAGCATCATGATGAGGATCCTGGACAGTATCCCTGTCGTCGTTATCGAACGTAATCACTTTTTCAGTTGTGAGGGTTGACATCCTGGTTGGTTTATCTCCCCTTTCTGCTTTGGCTTCCTTCGGGTGCCTTTTCGCCGCAGAATATGATGTGCCGCAGATGTCAGATCCTCCTGAAATAAGGTTAATTATTTTGGCATCCGCAGGAGGTGATGCCGCTCGTTCAGGATCCTTCTCAGGATCGTGACCTTTATTCTTCTTTCTTCCCAGGAGATCCTTCAGATATTCCTTGCTTAAAAGATAGCTTATTTCTTTCCTTAGAGCAATGCAATCCTCAGTAACATGTCCAAAATCCTAATGGAAGGCATACCATTTGGACTTATCCTTCCAATCAGCTTTTTGTTGATTTTTCTGGGGCCATCTTGCTTTGTCTCCTAAACCCTGCATAGCATACATTAGTTCGGGTATATTAACTGTTTTGGTCAAAAATCAAGCAATGATAATGCAACCAAACTTTCTGTTGTGAGGTATGATGCTTGAATTGATGAAAAACAATAAGGATCACTATGAAATGTAATGAACAAGTGACACTAAGATTTATACGAGGAAAAAGCCCTTGATCAATGAATGATCTCCGGCATAAAAAACCTCGGGTGATGGAAACTACCGATCACCAACTCAAATTAAACAAGAAATGTAATACAACTTCGGATGATAGCGAGCTAAGTACAAGGATCACTATAGTGTATTGTGTAAAAAAGTGTGTAATCGCCAAGTGAGTTAACGAGAGCTGGTGAGAGCAGTTGTAATAGTGTGTGTGTAGCCAAAAATAGCCAAGTGTTTTCTAATTAGCTCGCTACCCCTTTAAAAATGGAAAATATCTACACTAACTAACATTCCGCAAATGGTGCAAGTCCTCCACGACTCCATAACGTCCACTTTTGGCTAGGCACGTGCGGAATAAACATAGAATATGCTCCAGGAATATCGCCAAGACCAAGTCCAAGTTGATACTCCTGCAAAACAATTTCGAATTCAAAGTAGATAACCGTTAGTACAAGGATCCTTATGATGATCCATGATCCTGATCCTGCAACACTTCTGAGGATCACTACTTCAGACAGAATTGAGGATCACTAAACCCAACAGCAATTGAGGATCACTGATCATTTAGAAATCCACCCCTAACAATTGCCCCCAAAATATAAGGAGTAATTATGTAAATAAACGAGTTGTATTTTGTTCTTATCCGCAATTAACCAACGGATAACTAGCCGTTGTAATCGGACTAGCCGTTACGAACATGACGTCACTGAGGTGACTATCCTGCAAAATCATCATTATAAATAGGAGTTAGAGATAGGGATCAATCTGCATTTAAATTCAAGAGAAACTCCCTTTAAATTCATATCCGAAGATCAAACAGGTATCTCTCTTTCTCTTCTTCCTTTACGTTTTCTTTCTCTGCCCCTTCTTTCTTCACCTTCTTCACAATCAAGATGATGCTAAGATCCTCACTGACGAAGGATCACAAGAAGGACATTCCTCTTAAGAGCCAGGGGATCATCAAAGATCTGGCGAATGAAAGGTGCTGCTTCACTGACCCACAAATAGACAGAATCCGCTGTTGCTTTCTGGCGAACACTGATTTCAAGCCATTTGACCCCACCGTTCTAAGTGATTACATTTCTGAAACTTGGGTAGCTTTCCCGGTCACACCGTTCACAATAGGATACACGTATCCTTTCCCTGAATTCACCCAGTCTTTCTTCTCCCTCACCGACATCTCCTATATTCAAGCTATGCCAATGATCTGGAGGGTCTTATATACCCTCGAAAGGATCATTGAGCAAGAAGGAATTGCCCTAGGAATGTCGGAGTTGGCAAAGATGTTGATCTCACAAGATTTGGATCACACTGATATCTATTCAAGCGTAAACCCGGTGAAGAACACCCCATCTTCAAAGCCACTAAGAATGATACTAACTGGAAACGGAGATTCTTCTTTGTCAGAAGGGATTCTCTCTCTGATGGAAAGGATCTGCCAAGGAAGTGGACCACCCATGGTAGGATAGAGGATCCTAAGAAGGATCACCAGATAACCTTGTTTTTGTATAAGGATCACTAACACCCTTTTGTTTCCATTGTGCAGCTATCTCTGTTTCGCACCTTATACCATCACCTGCCACCAAGGAAAGGCTCGCTGCTTTCAGAAGACTTGATCCTGCAACAAGGTCATTCAAAACAAACACCCAGGATTCACAAGAAGTATCCTCAGGTTCTGTCACTATGTCAAGTAAGTATCATGTATTTTGTATAGTCAAATATTTAAATAAATAGTTGATTAGAAATAGGATAAGGATACTTATCTGTTTTGAATGTGTAGGCGCTGGGAAATCCTCGAAATCTGCCTCTAAATTCAGTGTAACTGATCTTGACACTGTCAGATCCTCAAAGAAAAAGTCTGCTGCTAGCCCTTCCATTGTTATCCCCAAGGCTACCACTTCAAAGGGAAGAGGTGGAAAGAAAAGAAAATCCTCTGAAGCTGACAACCTTCAAGGCTTGCCTCTGATCCGCCATCAATTCCTCGAGTACTTTAATGATGTAAGGATCACTGACTTAGCTTAGTTATCCTATCCACTTGAGGATCATATGATCCTAACTTTGCATTGTCTTGTTTGCAGAAATTTGCTGAAATTGAGGACTATGTTGGAAATGTTGAGGATCTTGAGGAGAAATACTCTGATCTCCAAAAGGTGGCGGTGCTCAAGGATCACAAAATTGCCTCCCTTGAAAAGGATCTCAAGGATGCCAAAACTCAGATAGCTTCAATTCTGATCAATTTTGATTATGAGAAGAGCGAGATCACGGAGGATGCTAAGGTCTCCGCTGCCGTTGCCATGTACAAGACCAAGCTACAGATGGCTCAAGAAGCTCAGGATCCCACCTTTGATAGGAGCAACTGGGACATGGAAGGCTGGAAGGCCAGGCTGGCTGAGTTGGAGGATGAGGATGAGGCTGATGAGGTTTTGGCAATCGAGGCTAGTGGCAGTGGCAAGGATCAGGTGAAGGATATGGGAGCTGAAGGAGATGGTGATGCAGCGAAGGTGTAGGCTGCATGAATGGGCGATGAAGGACATTTCTAGACGTAGCCGGAGCCCATTTTTTAGTTTGATAGTTTGTTTTGGTTATGATGTTTTTATTGAACAATGATGGGTTGTACTCAAACAATAGTAATTAGGGCTAAGGATCATGGATCCTTTGAACAATAGGTAGGATTACAAATGGTGGAGGGATCCTCTGTTTGGGGGATGAAGCGATTGTGATCCTGCCATCTTTTGATTCCTGCACTACCAAGACCCTTAGACAATGGACACCCTTTACCTACCCCAGCGGACGGGCCATGTATTGCTGGTAGATGCTCGGGGTAGGTAATTTTGACAACCTTAAGGGGTTTAATCTTTTGTGAATAAAATAACTTTAACTTTTTGGCTTATCCTGTGTTGATATTTTACTTTCCAACTGTTGTGATGTTTATTTTGTTTAAACTTATCAAGTAGAGAAAAAATTTAAGAAATATCCCCAAAAAATTTAGGATATGATTAAGGATCACATATTCCATAGCCGAATAGTTTTGAAAAGTTATATAGTTTAAGGATCACAAGTTCAGTTGTCAAAAGATAAGGGTTACTCAAATAAATAATGAATAGAATCAAAATAGTTAAGGATCATACCTGAGAATCCAAGTTAGGATCTAACCTTTAACAGTTGTAAACAGGATAATCCAAAAGACAAACCTTAGTAAAAGGTAAGGATCAAGGATCCTTGGTCATTTATCTCCAAAAACCTGAAATAAGGTACAACTTAGGACTAAGCCAACATAGGATAAGAGTTAGTAACTGGGGACAAGCCCAACAATTCTGGGGCAAGCCCAACAATTCTGGGGACAAGCCCAATACACTGGGGACAAGCCCAAAGGATAACTGGGGACAAGCCCAAAGGATAACTGGGGACAAGCCTAAAGGATAACTGGGGACAAGCCCAAAGGATCGTATGTAAACTGGAGTATGGCCCTCACTGGCGACTATCCAAACTTAGTGACATGAAAATGCCAAAACCTTAGCTAACGTGAAAACGTTAGAAACCTTAGGAACGGATGTATGGTACGTCTACCATTATACGTAGGATCCTGAATATAGCCAGTACAATGAAATTATCAGCCCCTAAAGTGAGTATTGGTCCCATTGCCATGAACTATACCAGGATCATCGTGCTCTACTGGCGAAACTGGGGACAGGCCCAAACTAGGGTCAAGCCCAAATAACTGGGGTCAAGCCCAAATGACTGGGGTCAAGCCCAAATAACTGGATACTTCAGTGGATACTCAATCCTCAGTTAAAGATACCTGAACCTTCAAAACTCATAATCAAGTGAAAGGAGGATAAAGGATGCAGGATCCTTATCCCTATATAAGAGAATAAAAGAATGAAATAGTTTGAGATTAGAAGATTACCAAGATGAGGATCATCCGTTCTGTAAGGATCCTTCAAGGATACTGGTCAGGTAAGGATCATGGATCCTTGTCACATAAAGTATTTCTTCAAATGGATAGCATTACAAGCCCTTGGTAGCAAATCACCTTCCATTGTTAGCAATCGATATGCCCCCTTTCCTGCTTCAGCTTCAATCAAATAGGGGCCTTCCCACTTTGGTGCTAGCTTTCCATCAGCGGGATTGGTGGTATTCTGAAATGCTTTCCTTAACACCATATCATCAACTTGGAATTTCCTGATCCTGACATTTTTGTTGTAAGCTCCAGCCATCCTTTGTTGATAACTGGCCATCCTTATCCTTGCCAAGTCCCTGATTTCTTCTATAGTATCCAGGTCTTGAACCAAGTTTTCAGCATTTTCTTCTGGATCACGAATGCTTGTTCTTGCAGTTGGAACCACCATCTCTGTAGGGATCACTGATTCTGCCCCAAATACCAAAGAAAATGGAGTTTGGCCTGTAGCATTCTTGGGAGTTGTCCTATCAGCCCAAAGCACATAAGGTAGTTCTTCTGCCCATTTTCCTTTCTTGGATCCAAGCTTCTTCTTCAAATTGTTGATGATGATCTTGTTGGATGATTCTGCCTGACCATTAGCTTGTGGGTGGACTGGTGTTGATGTTATCATCTTAATCCCCCAACTGTCACAAAAGTTAGTGGTTCTATTCCCAATAAATTGGGATCCATTATCACAAATAATCTCAGAAGGGATACCAAATCTAGTAATAATGTTTCTTTTAATAAAGGATATAACTTCCTTTTCTCTGACTTGAGCAAAGGCTTCAGCCTCTATCCACTTAGAGAAGTAATCAGTCATAGCAAGCATGAATACTTTTCCACCAGGTGCCTTAGGAAGCTTTCCAACTATATCCATTCCCCATCTCATGAATGGCCAGGAAGAGGATATAGGATGCAAGAGCTCTGCTGGTTGGTGAAGGATATTACTATGCCTCTGACAAGGATCACACTTCTTGGCATACTCTACAACATCCTTCTTCATAGTGGGCCAATAGTATCCTGTTCTCAGGATCCTTGAGAACAATGCTCTGCCCCAGTGTGGTTTCCACAATCTCCTTCATGGAAATCCTTTAGGACTTCTTGGATTTCAGGATCCTCAATGCATCTTAGATATGGTCCTGCAAGAGATCGTTTGTACAACATATTATTCAATATTGTAAATTGAGATACCTTGATTTTGAAAGCCCTAGGGTTTTCTCCTGTAGGAATCTCTCCATGTTGTATGTATCTCATGATTGGAAGGATCCATGATCCTGAATGAGATTGAGTATCATCACTAGGGATGATCGCAGAATCCTCTCCTATCTCCATAGCTACATGATCCTCGATAGCCGGGGTCAGGATATGGATAATAGGGATCTTGATATCCTCCGGGATCTTCAAGGATGATCCTAAATTGGCTAATGCATCTGCCTCTGCATTCTCTTCCCTTGGTACCTGTGTCAAACTAAAGGGTACAAAAGAGAGTGCCAATTCTTTGACTATCTCCAAATATTTGATTAGCTTTTCGCCTTTAACAGCATAGGATCCATTAAAGTGATTAGTGATCAGTAAAGAATCTACATGTACCTCAAGATACCTGATCCTCATATGCTTTGCAATTTGCAAACCAGCTATCAAGGCTTCATACTCAGCCTCATTCTTGGTAGTTTGAAATTCACAAGCTATGGAGTGGGGTATTATGTCCCCCTGTGGCGATTTTAGTAGTATTCCAAGTCCTGTTCCTTTTACATTGGAGGCTCCATCCGTGAAGAGAATCCAAGAATCCTTAGTCTCTTCAAGTTGTTGGACTTCTAACTCAGCTTCCTCTTGCAAGTCACTACTAAAATCCGCCACAAAGTCAGCTAAGGCTTGGGATTTGATGGCAGTCCTTGGTTCATATCTTATATCATATGCACTTAGCTTCACTGCCCACTTAGCCATCCTTCCTGACATTTCAGGTTTCCTGAGAACATTCTTAATTGGAAAATTAGTCTTAACAATAATGGCATGAGTCTCAAAATAATGTCTCAATTTAGTGGATGCCATAATTAATGCAAGGATAAGTTTTTCTAAATGTGAATACCTTGATTCAGCATCAAGTAAGCTCTTACTTACATAATAAACAGGATGTTGTGTACCTTGGTGATCCTTAACAAGGACCGCACTTACTGCTTTTGAGGATACCGCCAAGTATAAGGATAACACATCTCCTTTTTCTGGTTTCATCAAGGCTGGGGCTGAGGATAGGTAATCTTTAAGAGCTCTGAGGGCACCTTCATGCTTCTCAGTCCATTCAAATTTCTTGTTCTTCCTCAGGATATCATAGAATTCTTTACACTTTTCTGAGGATTTGGATATGAATCTGTTCAAGGCTGCGATCCTGCCCGTCAATCTTTGCATATCCTTAGCATTGGCAGGAGATTTGATATTCACAATAGCCTTAATTTGTTCTGGACTTGCTTCAATGCCCCTCTTTGTTACCATATATCCTAAGAATTTACTTGCCTTCACACCAAAATGACACTTGGAAGGATTAAGTTTCATATTATATTTATCAAGGATATTGAATGCTTCCTCCAAGTCTTTAAGGTGATCCTCAGCCTTCTTGGACTTAACCACCATGTCATCAATATAGACTTCCATAGTGTGTCCAATTTGTTCCTTGAACATCATATTGACTAGCCTTTGATAAGTAGCACCTGCATTCCTTAATCCAAATGGCATAGCAATATAACAGTATATACCAGTTGGGGTCATAAAGGTTGTATCCTCTTGATCAGATGGTTCCATCTGAATTTGTTGAAATCCAGAGGAAGCATCCATAAAAGTCAACAACTCATGATCCGCGCTAGCATCCACCATGGAGTTAATGTGGGGTAATGGGAAAGGATCCTTGGGACATGCCTTGTTTAAATCAGTAAAATCGACACATACCCTCCACTTTCCATTCTTCTTTTGAACAACAACCACATTGGCTAACCACCTTGGATACTTAACCTCTCTTATCATACCTGCCCGAAGTAGCTTATCTACCTCTTCCTGGATAATAGCATTCATTTCAGGTGCAAACTTCCTCCTCTTTTGATGAATTGGCTTGAATGACCTGTCAATGCCAAGTTTATGAGTAATTATATCTTTAGATATACCTATCATATCCTCATGTTTCCAGCCAAAGGTGGTTTTCCTTCTTTTGAGGAAGGATACTAGCTCCTGTTCAATATCGCTAAGGATCCCTGATCCTATGAAGATCTTGGATTCAGGATCATCAGGATCCATGAGGATTTCTTTCAAATCCTGTTCTCTTGCCTCCAAGACATCTCTTGAAGGATACTTTAATTGCTATTGCTCCCTTGGTCTTGAGGCTGGCTTCATTGATGAGGTATAGCAATTTTTAGCCTCCTGTTGATCACTCTTAATTTTCACCACTCCTCAAGGACTTGGAAGCTTTACACATTGATGATAGGTGGACGGGACTGCCTTCATATCATGTATCCATGGCCTGCCAAGGATAACATTACAACATGATAAGCAATCTATAACACAAAACTTTTGATAAGAATGCAATCCTTCAATATAGATTGGGAGTTTGATGTCCCCCAATGTATTCTTAGTTTCTCTACTGAATCCCACAAGTACTGAGGATCTTGGGATAATATCAGACTCTGGGATATTCATCTTCTTGAGAACATCAAGCTGAATGATGTTCACAGAGCTTCCTCCATCTATAAGGATCCTGCGAACAAAGTGGTTAGAAATAAATAATGTAATTACAAGACCATCATGATGAGGATCCTGGACGTCAACACGATCATCCTCATCAAAGGTTATGACTTTATCCTGGGTGACAACGGAGGTCCGGACGGGTCTGTCTCCATTATCCATCTTGGTTTCCTTAGCATGTCTTTTTGCTGCTGAAAAGGAGGTACCACAGATATCTGATCCACCGGATATAAAATTTATGACTTGTGCATCTGCTGGAGGAGCAGGAGCCCTTTCTGGGATCCTTTCAGGATCCCGGATCCTTGATTTCTTCCGTCCCAAGGGTTCCTTCAAATGCCCCTTGCTCAACAAGTAACCAATTTCCTTTCTCAGTGCAATACACTCTTCATTGAGATGCCCAAAATCCTCATGATATGCACACCACTTGGACTTATCCTTTGTAGCAGCTGGTTTATCACTCTTCCTTGGCCACCTAGCTTTCTCACCTAGATTCTGCATTGCAAGGATTAGTTCATTGTTATCAACAGAAAAATAGTATTCAGAAATAGGAGGATAATCCTCATCATCCTCTTCTTGTTCCACTGAATGCACGTTCTGGTTGTCAGACTTATTGTAGAACTTGGATTTGTTATTCCTGAAGTAGGATCCTTGTTTCTCCTGTTTTGAGGATCCTGCTAATCTATCCTGGATCCTTTTGTCATCCTCTAGGCGGATGAACCTAAGGGCCCTGGTTCTTACTTCATCAAGATTCCTGCAAGGTGTCATAACAAGATCATCAGAGAATAATGAATCCCTAAGCAATCCCATTTTAAAGGCTTCTACAGCCGTACCAATATCCAAATTAGGAATATCTAAGGATTCTTTACTAAACTTAGTGATATAATCTCTAAGTGATTCATTTTGGCCTTGTGTTACCCTATATAGATCACTGGTTAATCGTTCAAACTTTCTACTACAAGAGAATTGACTATTGAACAAATTAACTAGATTAGCAAATGAAGTAATAGAGTAAGGGGGAAGACTTAGCAGCCATTTAAGAGCAGATCCTGTGAGTGTGGATCCAAATCCCTTGCATAGACATGCTTCTTTTAACCTTTCAGGAATTGGATTGATCTCCATCCTCTCCCTGTACTGAGCTACATGTTCCTCTGGATCCGTTGAACCATCATACAGCTTCATAGATGGTATCTGGAATCTTTTAGGTATCTCAGCATCACACAAGGGTGGTGCAAAACGAGATATCCTATGGCTACCATCTGCGATTTCAGGAATGGGTTTAACCACTCCCGGTACACTGGATATCATATCCTTAAGCTTCTGTAGCTCTCTAGCCATAGCCTGATTAATACCTGTATCCTGCATTAAGCCATGGTTAGTGTTATATGAATTATTAAAAATGTTACCTCCCACAGGATTCGTGTTTGGATTTGCGGATGTGAATCCATATTGTCGAGACTCTGGTATGATTGAAGGACCAGAGGGAGCAATGGTCTGCATTGGTATGAAGTTTCCTTGATGAACGTCCGAGCTCTGAGGCTGCATACTTCTCAAGAACCCTTGATCCTGAAAGACGTTGGATCCTTGAAGTTGAGATGATCCTTGAACCTGAAAGGATCCTGGGATCAGAGAGGATCCTGGGACCATAGAGGATCTTGGGACAAGGGAGGATCCTTGGACCTGCATGCATTCCCAAATATCCTCCTGACGTGAAGTATCCCTGATGCTAACAAGAGGATCCTGACGGTTGAGAAGAGAATCCTTGAGGCTGGAAGTGAGAGCCAAATGCCTGACTCATAGTTGCTGTTCCATAACGCCTTCCTGGTAATTCACCCAAGTATTGCACGTCCGGAACTGCTAAGTGTTGGGAAGTTATGACTGGAGTGTCGAAGTTCAGTGATCTTGGCATCAGAGGGGAGTGATCCTCCACTGATTTCTTCTGTTTCTTGATCTCATCGATCTCCTGGAGGATCCTTTCGTTGGTTTTGTCCTGCTCTTGTGCATGATTCCTCATCTGCAAAATCAGAGTGTAAAGATCATTAGTATTAGGATTAGTTGAAACAGAAGAAGTTGGTGGTTTTTGGAAAATGGGGGTTGGTTTCTTCGCAGCATTCTCAGCATTCTTCTGGGATCCAGAAGGTGGTGGAGGCAAAGGAGGAACGCCTTGTGAAGAACTGAATGACGGCATCACGTTTGAAGTGTTCTTTGCTGAAGAAGCCATCTGCCTGGTTGTTATGAACCGAAATGATCACGAATATACGAATCTTCTTAGGAATGAAGCACCAATTGCCCCACGGTGGGCGCCAAACTGTTTTGGTAAAAAATCAAGCAATGATACTGCAACCAAACTTTCTGTTGTGAGGTATGATGCTTGAATTGATGAACAACAATAAGGATCACTATGAAATGTAATGAACAAGTGACACTAAGATTTATACGAGGAAAAAGCCCTTGATCAATGAATGATCTCCGGCATAAAAAACCTCGGGTGATGGAAACTACCGATCACCAACTCAAATTAAACAAGAAATGTAATACAACTTCGGATGATAGCGAGCTAAGTACAAGGATCACTATAGTTTATTGTGTAAAAAAGTGTGTAATCGCCAAGTGAGTTAACGAGAGCTGGTGAGAGCAGTTGTAAGAGTGTGTGTGTAGCCAAAAATAGCCAAGTGTTTTCTAATTAGCTCGCTACCCCTTTAAAAATGGAAATATCTACACTAACTAACATTCCGCAAATGGTGCAAGTCCTCCACGACTCCATAACGTCCACTTTTGGCCAGGAACGTGCGGAATAAACATAGAATATGCTCCAGGAATATCGCCAAGACCAAGTCCAAGTTGATACTCCTGCAAAACAATTTTGAATTCAAAGTAGACAACCGTTAGTACAAGGATCCTTATGATGATCCATGATCCTGATCCTACAACACTTCTGAGGATCACTACTTCAGACAGAATTGAGGATTACTAAACCCAACAGCAATTGAGGATCACTGATCATTTAGAAATCCACCCCTAACATTAACGGAAAAACAATATTCAGACAACTGAGGATACTCCTCAGGATCCTCATCTTCAACAACGTTCACTTTCTTGCTGTCATTCTGCCATATGGCTTAGAGCGATATGGTTTATACGAGGATTCTGATTTCCTGTTGGTTGACTCATAGGTTGTGGACGAATTCAACCTCTCTTGCATCTTTTTGTCATCCTCCAGCCGAATGTATCTTAAAGCACTGTTACGAGCTTCGTCCAGATTCCTGCAGGGATTCATTACAAGATCCTGGTAAAATTGAGAATCTTTTGGCAATCCCATCTTGAAAGCCTGCACGGCTATTGCAACATCAAGATGTGGGATATCCAAGGATTCCCGACTAAACATGTTCACATAATCCCTCAAGGATTCCTGAGGTCCTTGAGTTATCCGGTAAAGATCACTGGTTAGTTTCTCAAAACTTCGACTGCAAGAAAATTGACTATTAAAGAAATTCACTAAATGAGCAAACGATGTAATTGAGTGAGGAGGAACATTTAAGAGCCATTTTAAGGCTGATCCTGTTAAGGTAGAACCAAAACCCTTGCACAGGCATGCTTCTTTGAGATTCGAAGGGATAGCGTTGATTTCCATCCTTTCCCTATACTGGGCAATATGCTCCTCAGGATCCGTAGTTCCGTCATAGAGTTTCATGTTGGGGGTCTGAAATCTTTTTGGGATTTCAGCATCACAGATGGGATACGCAAACCGTGATATCCTGTGGCTGTCCTGGGACACTTCTGGAATTGGCTGGACCACCCCAGGTACACTGGATATCATGTCTTTCAGCTTTTGAAGCTCCCTGGAAAATGCTGATGTCATACCTGCATCCTGCAAAGATCCAACACCATTAGTAGCAAGAGCATTATTATTATTAGATACATTACCAGTCTGAGGATTCTGGTCATATCCTGAAGCATATCATGAGCTTCTTACAGTTGACACTCTTACTGTAGAGGGTATCTCAGGAGTATGATTCTGGGAATGGCTAGGTACAATATTCCCCCGGTTATCCTCAGTATAAACCGCAGAACTGAAGTTCAAAGCACTGGGTTGCAAGGGAGTGACAGTATCTTCAACAGGCCTGCTTGATCCGGATTTCAAGAGTTGTATCTCTCTCATCAGCATCTGATTAGCTTCCTGCTGCTGCCTCATCTGTTCCTGTACACTACCAAACAAATTTAGAATTTCTTCATTAGAAGCCAAAACAGGACCAGATCCCTGGATATTGCGAGCGGGGATAACATCCCGAGCCACATGAATTTCAGTTCCTTGTGAAGAGGCTTGCGTTCTCGAAGGAGGTGGTGGAATCACCGAACAAATTGTTGCAGAGGTTGTAGCAGACACGGTGGAAGAGCTCATGTTTAATCTCGAGGCCATTGAAAATAGTGTGGCAAAAAGTTTTGAAAATAGAAAACCAAGTAACGATTTTACGAAAGCTTTTAGTAGAAGTAGCACCACTTGCCCCACGGTGGGCGCCGAATTGTTTTGGTCAAAAATTACCGAAGCAATTAAGTGATCAAATTAGTTAAGTGAGGCAGTGTGCTGAGAATGTGAGTTGAAAAATATGTTGGCTTGTTAGTTTGCAAAAACAGTTTTCAGGATACGGCTCAGGATATTGAGTTGTATCTATGATCAAACAATGAGCTAAAATTTAAAGGATGACACGGGATGTACGAGGAAAGCACTTGATCAATCTAGATCGCCGGCACAAAACCTCGGGAGTTGACAATCGCAGCTGCCTTGTTCTTCTTATTGCTTCAAATATCAGGATACAGTGCATGATATGATGCGGATCAACTAAGTGTTACAATGTAATTTGAATACAAGTGTAAGTGTGTTGTGAGTGTTTGCAGCTAGAGAGAAAAAGTGTACGAGAGATTGCGTGTCCCTAATCTGATCCGATCAATCCCTCTTATAGCAAAAGAAACTAACTAATTATCCTATTATTCCAGGATTCAACGAATATTCCATATGTGAACGTTGTAGTCCACGTCTTCCGGCTTCAACGTCCATAATATAACTGATTTGCCCGAGTCTTGAGGAGAAGAAGCCCACCTGACCGTTAGAGACTGGTTACAACAATCTGCACATGAGTTAATTAGTTACTACCAGGATATCGCATCAGGATGTTACCAATATCCTGATCCGGTATCCTGATCACAACAAAAGAAATATAGTGAGAATATTAGCCAGGATATAAGAACAGAAAATCTCCCATAACAGTTTGTATGAGGATTCTGACTTCCTGTTAGTTGATTCATAAGTTGAGGATGAATTCATCCTCTCTTGCATCTTTTTATCATCTTCTAGTCGAATATATCTCAAGGCCCTGTGTCGAGCTTCATCTAGGTTCCTGCAAGGATTCATTACAAGATCCTGATAAAATTTGGGAATCTTTTTGCAACCCCATTTTGAATGCCTGCACAGCCGTTGCAACATCAAGATGTGGGATATCCAGAGATTCCCTGCTGAACTTATTCTCATAATCCCTTAAGGATTCTTGGGGACCTTGAGTTATCCTGTAGAGATCACTGGTTAGTTTTTCAAAACTTTGACTGCAAGAAAATTGACTGTTAAATAAGTTGACCAAGTGAGCAAATGATGTAATTGAATGAGGTGGAACGTTTGAAAGCCATTTTAAAGCTGATTATGTTAGAGTAGAACCAAAACCCTTGCATAGGATTGTTTCCTTGAGATCCGGAGGGAAAGGGTTAATTTCTATCCTTTCCCTATACTGAGCAATATGCTCTTCAGGATCCGTGGTTCCGTCATAGAGCTTCATGTTGTGGGTTTGAAATCTTTTCGGGATTTCAGCATCACATATAGGATATGCAATGGGATATCCTGTGGCTATCCTAGGACACTTCTAGAATTGGCTGGACCACCCCAGGTACACTGGATATCATATCCTTCAACTTCTGAAGTTCTCTAGAGAATGCTGACGTCATACCTGCATCCTACAAAGATCCAATACCATTAGTATCAAGAGTATTAGTATTATTAGACACGTTACCAGCCTGAGGATTCTGGCCAAATCCTGAACTTCTCACAGTTGACACCCTAACTGATGAGGGTATCTCAGGACTATGACTCTGGGAATGACTAGGTACAATATTGCCCCTGTTGTCCTTAGTATATACTGCCGAACTGAAGTTCAAAGCTCTGGGCTGCAAGGGAGTGTCAGTATCCTCAGCAGGCCTGCTTGAGCTAGATTTCAAGAGTTGTATCTCTCTTATTAGCATTTGGTTGGTCTCCTACTGTTGCTTAATCTGATCTTGTATACTACCAAACAAAGTTAGAATTTCATCATTAGAAGACATAATAGGAGTTCCCCCTGAGGCAGCAAATCCTTGAACATTCTGAGTGGGGATAATATCCCGAGCCACATGAGTTTCGGTCCTTCTTGGAGGAGCCTGAGGCTGTGAAGAGGGTTGCGTCCTTGGAGGTGGTGGAAGCACCGAACCAATTGTTGAAGAGGTTGTAGTAGACACGGTAGAAGAGCTCATGTTTGATTTTGAGGCCATTGAAAATAGTGTAGCAAAAAGTTTTGAAAACAGAAACCAAGTAATGATTTTACGAAAGCTTTTAGTAGAAATAGCACCACTTGCCCCACGGTGGGCGCCAAATTGTTTTGGTCAAAAATTACCGAAGCAATTTAGTGATCAAATTAGTTAAGTGAGGTAGTGTGCTAACAATGTGTGTTGAAAATATTCTGATTATCTCGTTTGTAAAAACAGTTTTCAGGATATAGCTCAGGATACCGAGCTATTTCAATTATCAAACAATGAGCAAAAAGGTAAAGGGTGACACGAGATATACGAGGAAAGCCCTTGATCAATCTAGATCGCCGGCACAAAACCTCGGGAGCTGACAATCGCAGCTGCCTTGTTCTTGTTATTACTTCAAACTTCAGGATACAGTGCAGGATATGATGCGGATCAACTAAGTGTTACAATGTAATTCGAGTGTGAGTGTATGTGTTGCGAGTAATTGCAGCTAGTTGAGAGCAGAAGTGTGTGAAAAAATCATGTGTTCCTACTGATCCGACCATTCCTTTATATAGCAAAAGAAATAACAACCTATCCTAAGAATGGGGGATTCTTCGAATATTCCCCTATGAACGTTGGAGACCCTTTCTTTGCGGCTTCAACGTTCTCTTCTCAACAGCTGAGTTCGAGTCTTCAGGAGAAACAGTCTTCGTGACCGTTATAAGCAAGCCTTTCTAATCTGCACGTGAACTAATTAGTTATTACAAGGATACTGCATCAGGATGTTACCAATATCCTGATCCAGTATCCTGATCATGATCAAAAGTAATACAGCCAGAATATAATCCAGGATATATGTTCAGAAAACCACCCACACCAATTATATTATATTATATTATATTATATTATATTATATTATATTATATTATAATTAAAAGAACATCATAACAGGGTATGTGGTTGGAAAGATTAGATGGCAGTGACAAATGACACATTGTGATACCACAATTTTCCAAGATAATTATACATATATTAAAAAACAAAGCTAATGAATAGTAGCTGTCACATCATAATTAATAGTAAATTTTCCTTATTGGTTGTCTTTGTTGACTTTTTTCCCCTATACCCTTTTTAAGTGTGTATATATATCCATTTTCTTCAAAGTTAGTTAGATTATTCATCATGGTGGAGTGGTTTTGTGGTTGTATGTGTTTTAAAGAGACTCAAGTTCAAATCATGGGGTCTTCTTCTTTTTTTTTTTTTTTTTTTTTTCCATTTTCTGCTTACATAACTTCACGTCATCTTCCTTTTTCTCCTCTTTCACACGTTTTTCTGATTGTATTTATATAATTCTTATTCCTTATTTGTTGCGTTAGTGGATGCTTAGACATCGCAATAGTCACAATCGCCAGGAGTTACTAACTCGCTTGCTACCAACGGCTCTGTTGTATGAAAACTCCACTTGTCAACTTAAAAATATGACACTAAATAGCACAACTTTAATAACAACCAAGTATTTAGTCGCAATAATAGTTTTACAATTACTTAGTTTTGTCGCGCCGCAACGCGGCGCGCAGCATTAAAACCTAGTTTGATAAATATAAGGAAAGTAAATGTATATAGCATGTTTTAGGTCTATTTCATGCATCATCGTTGTTATCTCTTCTTATCCATATCTTTGTTGGCTTAGATTCAACAATGTTCTTTCCTAGGAGGAGGCTGCCTCATTTTCCTGGTCATATCCGTTGTTGTATTCAACCCGCCCTCATTACTGCCCTTTTCATATATGGATAATTTTCTACTTTTTTTTTTTTTTTTAATATGTGATATTTTTAATCCCACAGGATATAAAGAATATAAAACATCTTGTCTTTTAGAAGCTGGTATTCCCTGTCAGAGTAATTTGAATTCTTTATTCTTAAGGCATTGAATTTAATCATTATACATCAGTTAATATATTATTCCGCGTTAACATGTTTCAAAATAATTATACACTTAAAAAGATATGAATAAATGATAATGTTTGTTATATCACCCATGCTTAAAGCTATTATATACGAATAAATTATTTAATTCTATCCAAGTCTGTTTCCCTCATGCTTAAAGCTAAACATAGTTTTTTTTTGGAAGATAGGGAAACCAAAACAAATCATTTTATTTTTCATTCTTAAACATAAGAAAACGATTAAAATATAAATTTTATTCATCTTTTAAAATTTATAAAAGTAGGAACAAATTTCATTTATTTATATAACTTACATATGTATAAGTCATGGGTGGATTAACCTATACATGCATAAGTAAACTTTGAAAACATATCAATAACTTAGGATTATGGGTTTTTATATACACAAAATATTTACTTTAATGAGCGACATAAAGTTCTAAAAATACTAACGGTTGACAAAAACTACAATGATTTAGGTCTCATATTTTTGTTATCTCTCAACAATATAGTATTATGTAATAGATATAGCCCTCAAATAATATGTATCTTAACTCTTAAGTTCGAAGTTTTATACAAACTTTATTTTAGTTATCATAGGTTATAAAATACCTGATACCTTTTATTGATCAACCAAAAGGTATCTAATATTCTGTCGACTTATTCAATATCATCATTTCAAATGCGAAATAGATGCATTTAAACCAAACAGTTGAATATGTAGGTGAGACAGGTCATATTCACATTAAACCTTAAGTAGTTGAGGATTAGGATTTAAACGATTACAAGTTATTGTAGCATATAAAAAAGTTAGTGTGAAACAAGCAGAAAGTCTATAATTGTAGGCAATCTTGATGATTTACACGAAATGGGTCACCCTCATTTCTTTTTGTGTTTATCTTTGCTGCGTCTCTATCGGTCAAAGATTTGTAAAGATCTTTGTTGTTATATTATCCTACATAATTATTAGAATAATATATTAGATTTTATAACTTAAAATCCATTCGCAAATTTTAAGATTAATCTTGACTACGATTGCGCCGGGGAAAAAATCAGATAAAAATGTATCAGTTAAATGGTTGGTGAACCATGTTTTCCAATATGGATACAATAATTTAATCAAACTGAAACTTGCTGGGAGATTTCGAATTTTTTTTTGTAAATTGTTTCTTCGTGTGCACACGGGCAGAGCCGTACCTAACACTGTGTTCCAGAGTTTACTAATGGAAGGAAAGGAAAATAAAACATGTCGTGTTCCCGAGTTCCATTTAAGGAAGGAAAAGAATGGAAATGAAAAGAAAACTAGGCTAAATTCTTTAGTTTTTCTTTCCTTACGATTTGAGAGGAAATGGTGGGAAATACATTTTTTTTCCCTTTCTCATCCTTTCCTTTCTCACTTTTACTTTCTTTTCTTTTCTCTCGTTAAGTTAACTCAGGAACATAGCGTAATGCTTTCAAATCTAGGCAACGGCCTAGGGCCTCCATAAGAATCGAGGCCACAAAATTTTCAAAAATCTTTATATATCATATTTGTATTACTCTATTAGGTCCAAATAAACAAAACAAAATTATATTTTCGCAAGGCCCAACAGAAGAAACAATTTTAAAATTAAAGAGCCCCAATTCCACTCAATGGTGTCACCGATTGGGAAAAATTAGAGGCGAATTAGGGGAAATCAGTGGTGTCGCAAGGATAATCCAAGTTGGTTAACGGCTATTTTTATAGTAATCTCTATATATTGTGATTTACATAATCGTTACCCCCCCTAATCCCTAATTGAACTTTAAATCTTTGAATTTTTGGTATTGTGCTTGTGATTGAGACTTAGAAGGAAGAAATCAAAACCAAAGTTTTCTTTATACCAATTCAAAGGGCCTCACCTTTGTAGTTTGCTTAGGGTCTCAAAAAACGTAGGAACGACCCTGCACACGAGAAACACACTAAAATGGATTGTATTGTATTGTATGCTCATGGGAAACCGGACTAGTGGAGATAGGAAAGACAACTTCAAGTCAGTGAAATGGCATCGGTCTTATATGATAAACTAGGTAATCACCCGGGATTGCTTCCCGGGCTCAAGAAAATTTATTATATTAAAAATTATTTATGATTAATATACTTAACATTTAAAATATATACGTATTTTGTTCATTTTATAACGTTTTGAGTCTAATTTTATTAAAAAAAAATTGGACTCAAAGGGTTTATACATTATATGTGCATACCGCAAGCGGGCGTAGATTAAAAGTTTTAAACCAATGATCTAATTTGCATTAGTTAGCAGTTCCGCAACAAATATACAAGAATCGTTGGTGCAGTAATGTCTATCGCCTCCGTCAATACGAGTCGTAGCAGAAACAGTTTAATTCAAGCTTTATATTGTAATAAGTAGAGAAAAAGGCAAGGTGGCAATATTGTAATTAATGAGAAATCTCATTAAAGCCTTGGCCTATAAATAGGAGGCTTATGTCTTAGATTAAAGACTTTTGCTCATTTGAAGACCTAGAGCTAGAGAGAGAAAGTCTAGAGAGAGAAAGTGACATCGTGATTCAGGTGCTTTGTACGATTTCATACGTTTCAATAGAATCACCGATTATATTACGTCTCGTGTGTTCGGTCACGTTTGTGTACGGATTCCGCACGTCACACGTTCGGTTCGCAATCGTTACGAAGTCAAAACCGGTCCTAACAAGTGGTATCAGAGCAGGAGCTCGATTGCACGGATCAAACACACTGATTCATACAGGATTTCATCAGATTCAGATCCAAAATTGCATCAGATTTGATCTATTTCTTCATCTTTTTCATATTCTTCACGTTTTTATCAGAAAATCATCAAATTAAACGACATTTTACGGATAAAATGGACTAATTTTCACATATTACAAGCGAAACACTGTTTTAAACAATCCTTGAAAGAATCAGACCCTAATTCGACCTCAATATTGATCAATTTTGTCAAAAATCGACCGAAAATCATCTTAGATCGTTCGAGTATTACCAGTTCGTTTGAAATCATTCCTCAGTTCGTACAAATTGAGGTCAGATCGTTTGAAAAGTGTTACCAGTTCGCACGGTGTGGTCCAATTCGCATGAAATATCATCAGTTCGTTTGAAAGTGATCCCAATTCGTTTAAAAGTTCATCAGTTCGTTTGAAAGTGATCCTAGTTCGTTTAAAAGTTCATCAGTTTGCTTGAAATTGTCTCAGACCGTGTGAAAGTTACCTCCAGTTCGCACGAAGTGAGAAGTCAAGTTCATACGAAGTGAATCAGTCCGTTTGGAAGTCGGCCAAGTTGTTTGAACTTATATTCAGTTCGTACGAAGTGAGTTAGAAGTGGTCCAGGTCGTGTCTTTGTGATCCAGGTCGTTTGAGATAGTTACTCAGGTCGTGTGAAGTGGTTATAGACTTTCCAGGTCGTTTGAGATAGTCACTCAGGTCGTGTGAAGTGGTTATAGCCCTTCAGGTCGTTTGAATTTGATCCGGGTCATAGCAGTTCGCACGGTTTGACAATTTGAACCTCAGTTCACATAGAATATTCACCAGTTCGAGTACCAGTCTGATTCAGTTAATTGATAAGTGTTTGAACTAATCTTGTGTATTTGTGATTCAGGTGATTAAAAGGTGCTGTGATTCGAGGAGTTAGCATCATGGCTGAAGAGTTCTACAACACGTTCTACAACGCGTTTACATCCGAATCGTCGGAGACATCAACCGTCACACCGAAATCAATAACAAAAATAATCAATGATAACATAAAACATGATAACTTCTATGGAACCTATTCGAAACCACCTAAGCTTGAGAATATAGAGGATTATACTTGGTGGAAAGAAAGATTCCTGAACTGGACCAAGGCATACGCTCACGAGAGCTGGTTTTGCTTGGAATTTGGTTACGATAGACCTGTTAATGACAAAGGAGAAGAAATTTCACTCAAAAGCTTAACAGATGAAGATAAAAGGAAATTTTCATATGAGCAGAAGATGATCGCCTTGATTCAACAATCTATCCGAGATGATATATTTTCTTTGTTAAATCATGATGGGTCATCAAAATCGGTTTGGGAAGCGTTAAGGGTTAAAACCGAAGGGGGTAAACAAATCAAGAAAAACAAAATGGAATTTGATTTGTTTGATAATTTGAAAGGAGAGACAGTGAGGCAAATGATTGAACGTTTTTGTCATCTAAAAATTGAACTTGATAGGTTTGGGATAGTAAAAACATGAGAATAAGTAATTGACAAAATAATTGAAGCGTTACCACGAGCTGATCAGTGGCAAACATTTGTTTTTATTCTGAAAAATGATGTGTTATATGAAACAATTACTCTTGATGTGCTGATTGAAAAAAATTGAAAGTCATGAACTAGAATTGCAGAAACAAAGCAAAATGAGCAGTTCTTCACATCAACAGAATGTCGGTCTTTATTACAAAGGTAACACACCTTCGGTGAAAGTTGGTGAATCACCAAAGACGGGATTCAGTGTTGAAAAGTCAAAAGAACCACATAAAAACTCATCAAGCTACAATCCAAGATACCATTCATCGTCTTCAAAAGCAAATCCTGAAGAATCAGAAGAAGTTCTCTGCAACATCGCCTTGAAATTAAAGAATTCTCCGGCTATGAGCATCAATGCAGCAAAACAACAAATGAGTTTTCTAGCATCTGTGTTAGAGTCATACGAAGGTCTAGTGTCTGGGAAAATAGGAAACTCAGAACTGACAAAGGAATACTACGACCAGATCGACCTAGCAGAAATGGAACTCATTGACATACGCTGGTGTTTAGCAAGTTGCATTCGAAGAGCTCAGAGATATATGGAGATTACTGGGAAGCAATCAATAGGTGGTCCGTCAACAAAGCTGGGATTTGATAAATCCAAAGTGACCAGTTTCAGATGCAAACAAAAGGGTCATTTCAAAAGAGAATGCAAAAATTCTGAAGTTGACGAAACTGAGAAACCTTTCAATGATGATTATTACCGAAAGGCGATTTACCACCGTAGCAAAGGAGAGCCGAAACTGATTGAAAATAATCCCAAAGACAAGTCAAGAGCTTGTGCTGTAATTCAAGATGACGAAGGGTATGATTGGAGTGAGATTCTTCCAGAAGAAGATCGTGTTGATGATCGATTCACAGCTCATGACAGAACAATATCAAAAAGAAAACATCGTGCCTTTGTTACTGAAATAAAGGAGAAAACTCGAGAAGAGATTCTGAAAGAGAAGACTGGAAGAGAAATATTCTTTACTGGGTGCAGAATTGAGAAAATGCAGGAAAAGTATGAAGATGCTGTAAGAAATAAAAGATGGGACAAGAAGCGAGAATGTTATGTTAACAAAAATGGTGAACCTGTTGCCCACAAAAAAGACATAGTCCAAGATGATGTTCTTGCAGTAATCCATTTGTCCGGCGAATGCTACTCAAACATAGAAAAAGATAAAACTTATCTGAAAAAGTTGGACAAGATAATTCGTGATGTAATGACCGCGAGTTTGAGAAAGAGAGATGAAGAAAGAATGAAGAAGAATGTTGATAAGATGGTGAACGATTTGAAGAAAGTTGCTGAAGAAATCAAAGTTGAAGCTGTTAAAGTTGAGGATGTGAAGATAGAAGAGGAAGAGAAGGTGGTAAAAGAAGTTGTTGAAGAAAAAGCTGTTATTGAAGAACAGCAAGACAAGAAGAAAGAAGAAGAAGAAGAAGAAGAAGTGAAGATGGAAATTTCGATTGAAGTGAATAGTGATGCTGGTGCTGGTGATGAGAAAAAGAAAGATGCTGATCAAACTCAGACAACTGCAGCAAACACCGAAGTGCCAATCACTGAGGTAAATTCTAATTCTGAAACTTTAAATGAAACAGTTGAACAGTGCAAGAAATGCATGGAACCATGCAGTGCTTGTACTGAAAAAGACGAAAAGTTCAGAACAAGAGATCTAGAATTCAATAAAATCGAAAATGTTTTCAAAGAAAAATGCAAAGAAATGCTAGAAAATGAAAAGTTTTTAAAAGATAATGACGAAAAGCTTTCTTAAAAATGTAAAAATTTAGAAAAAGAAAATGAAAATTTGAAAGAAAAGGTTTCAAAAATGACAGAAGAATGTGTTCAAAAAGAAAATGCATGTCAGGAAATGAAAAAGGAATATGATTCAATAAAATTGGCTTATCACATTACTAAAAGGTCATATGAAGATGTGAAAGGTCAAATGAAACTTGTTCAATCGAGATTGAAATACTGTTCTGAAACAACTGATACGCTTAAGCGACAGTATGAAATAAAGCAACAAGTTGTAAATTCTTACATTGAAAATGTTGCTAAGCTAAAGTGTAGGATCGATCTCGACCTAAATGAGTCGTTTGGAGAAGCTCTAATTCGTTTCAGAGGCGGAAACTAAGAAACGAATGTGTAAACAGCTAGAAAATCACTTTAATCCTCTTTTGCATTCAATTAACAACGTTTACAGTACGAGGAAATACCGGCAGCACCTCGGTATCAGATTTCTGAATCGTTACAAATGAAACCGTTTGAACACTATTTATAGAGTAGGACCCTTCCGTTTGAAAATAAACAAAATAGTTCAAACGACCAGCTCAAACGGAAGCCTCATTATTCAACAGCTTCTCAAACGGAACCCTTCATTCAACACGATCACTTCAAACGGTTGACTTCAACATGATTAGATCTTTAAATGGTGGCATTTCATTGGACCTTCAAATGAAGAATTCTAATTGGACCAAACTCTTTTGTCTTCACTTGATGATGCATCTTATCTTTCACGTGAATATGTTGAAGACTTCATATGATGATGATGTAATGAATGATGTCACAAGGATGATGTCATCATCAAGAATGATGACATCATTCTTGTTCCGTACCGCAACGAACCTGAGACTCGACATAAGACGTAGTCGACAGACGTAGTGCACCAACAAACTCCCCCTCGGATGTTGACGGAGTCTTCAGTGTCGAGTCTTTAATTGTCAATCTACAATCTTTATCAGTCTTCGATCTTCCTCTGAAGTATTTGTCATTGCAAGAATCCTCAATCAATCTCTTACTCTTTCTTGTAATCTTCAGAATCTGAATCTGGCTCTACTATCTTCAGACTCCCTCTCGATGTCCTCAGACTCCCCCTTTCGCTAAGCTGGGATCGCAGTCTGGAATTCACTTTCCACATATTCTTATATCGTAATCTGACACTTCATCACACTCAGGTTTCGGAACCTGGTTAACCTGCAAAACTCTACCCAAAAATAAGTTTTCTGATAACAATTCGTGGATAAAATTTTCAAATCTAATTTACCATATGCAGGAATAACATTTTTACTGTAAAACTTTTCTCATTCCATTTCAACAATCTTCAAACGCTTTCACCCAAACCATTTGTTCTTCATGTTTAGCACTCGGAATTTTGAAAATCAGCTTTCCAAAATCAGTTGTCGAAAATCTTTTTGGATTTTTCAAAATTTATGCTAAAACTCACTAAAAACTTTTTGGATTTTTGAAAGTACTGAAAAGCAGTAAATGAAATATTTACAAACAATATTTTTGTGAGTTTGTGCAAGAGGATCATATCAGTTTCTGAGACATATCACCAACACCATTAAGCTTCATTTCATTTTAAGTTCTAAACAGTTCACTTAGATTGTCAGTATGTTTGTCCACTTAAATTTTCACACAAAGTTCAATTGATCCGAGATACGAGATTAATGTTTTAAGCTCTTGAACTTATTCGTGTGTCCCACTACTTGAATATACTCCCGTATCCAGATCCCAATATTCAGTCTTACAGGTGAGTATACCACAGATGATATCTGTCAGGGGAATAAATTATAGTACGAGGGCCGTGAGAGCTCAGGTCGATCTTTCGATACGCAGAGAGATGACGGCTTCGACTTTTGGTGAGTCCCCTTTAGAGGATCTTTTGCATTACAACATCAGCGACTATCAATTTTATTGTTTCATCAGCTTGCTGAGGGTGATGCTATGTTTCAAGCATTTGTAGAAAGCATTATCCGGGGACTAGGTCAGAAATTTCTTTCAGCAGAAGTCCCGGGATAATACCCCAGATATCACTGAGCATAAAGACCTAGTATCTCAGAATAAGGGACCTTTCAAACAAGATTTCAGGGGTTACCTATATATCCAAGTTTGTGTTAACCCACAGAATAAGCAAGTTTGAAATTTAGGTTTATATCTCGTCACAATCTACTAAATGTGCAAAAACCTACTGACACATCATCAGTGAGACCGTTTATCACATTTTTACTTTCCAGTTCTTTAGCATGCTGTGATTGTCCACTGATGTACTATCATTTCCTCTTTTATGCAACAAAACTCATTTTTGATTTTATCATGTTTTTGGCTTTTTCAAATTTTCAAATGTTTTTGGATTTTCTAAAATTCTTACTCCCCCTAAAATGCAAACACATTTTAGAAAATTTGAAAACAAACTGTACACAAACATGACAACTAATATCGAATTGCCTCAATTCGCCATCCACTTGGCATAAACAATCAGAACTCCCCCTCACAACAAACTATTTTCCCATTATGATTTCAAAACACTTAAGTTTGTTTTAATCAAATGGTTTTTCCGGAAAATAAGTTTTGTTGATTTTATCACTTGTAAAATTGGGGATCAAATCATCACATTGTTTTTCAACCACTTTGTAGAAAATCAGATACAACTTAATGTCCCTGATTTACCACTTGTAAGATCAATCTGATCCAAATTCTGAACCACTTGTAAAAATCACAAACATTCAACTCAACCTGTTTTTCAACCAATTTACCATCAGTTGGTTGAATTCTCAAGGTGCCGATTCCTACTCCACGCTTACAAACCTGGGAGTTCCGGCAAATCCTGCAAAAACTTTTCAAACACAGATTAAGAAGAATGCCGATTCATGATCCACGATTACCAACTTGGGATCTCCGGCAAGTCAGGTTTTTATTCTTTGAAAAAAATATCCACCCAAGCCTGACCTTCCTTGGGTGTAAAAACCTCTTCATCATCTTTTCTTTCAACTAACCTGTGACCTCCTCTTTTGGCAGCGTAAAATTCTTTAACACTTTTGGCCTTACCATTGATCATTTTGCCAAAAATGTGTTTCACAGTTCCGTTGAAAGCTTTATCAACATCAAATTTCTTCTTGTCAGAATAAAATTGATTTGAAATTTCAATTTTCCCAACTTTCTTTTTAAAATTTTCAGCACTCAAAGGTGGAAAATTCACATCATCCACTTTTGGAACTGATTTTTCAACCTTTTCTTTAACAACTTTTGGCTCCTCTGATTTTGTGGAATCAGATTCATCACCAGAACTGTTTCCTGAACCCTTAATAACCCATTTTTGATTTATCAGATTTTCTTTTCTTTTAACCACATTCTTTGAACATTCTCCCTTCTCAAAGATTGAATTTTCAAAGCCTGTGAACTTTCGGGTTGAAAGTTCAGTTTTCTCAACAACTTTCTCTTTCAGTTTACCAGATACTTCCTGTTTTGGTTTGAATGTTTTCGGACAATTCCTAGCAACATGACCAGCAATCTTGCACTGAAAACAGGTTCTGGTTTCTATCTTCTTTGGAACATGATTTTTCTTCAACTCTTCTTGCTTCTTGGCAAGGAATTCTTGATTTGTCTGCTTTCTGAATGCTTGTTCTTTCTCATCATCTAAAAAATTTCCTGAAACAAACATAGTTTTTGGTTTATAAAATTTTTCATTTTTATAATTTTTCGGTTGAATAAAACCAAGACCTTTCTTTTTGAAATTACGATTATGGTTTGGTTTCTTTTGAAAACTGTAACCACAATTGTAACCCATTTTCTTGTTAATTCTTTGTTGCACTCTTGAAGTGTATTGTTTAGGTTTTCCGATAAGATTTAAATCTTTTATTTCAGAAATATTAATTTCTGTAATTTTGAAAACCTTTTGAATCATTTCAAATCTGACACTTCTTATTGGAAAACTCTCATCAGAATATAATTTGTCAGAACCTTTCAAAGTATATGCTACTTTAACTGATTCATCATTCAAATTAGATTTCGATAGCAAAAATTGTTTATCATAAACCCGTTTCTCCTTTTTGACTGTTGACTTTGTCATATCTGACTTAGACTTTGACTCGGATTTGGACTCCGGTTTTGACTCCTCACAATCATCTTTATCTAACACCTGATCGACCACACTTTTTATCAACTTTGACTCATGATCAGTATCAGACGACGTGTATGTGACATCAATATTTTCTGGCAAGTTATCCGACATCCCAGACTCCCATTGTAAGTTTATTGCCTTTCGACTCTTTCTGAATTTGGATTTCGAGGTAAAAATCCATTTTCGACCGGGGGCGGACATCTAGTGTAGACCACACTTGGTTTCTTACCAGAAGTATTCACTTCATCTTTTGTCACAACTTTCTCTTCTTCAGACATTTTCATTTCTTCAAATGTCTTCAAATTCTCCACTACGGGATAAATCCTGTCAACAACAAAAGAAGAACATGAGTAACTGTTTAATAACTTTTTAACTTTCTCAGTCTCTATCTTCTGTGTTGCCAGCTCCAACTCTAAATCAGCACATTTCTTGATATAAAAATTAGCATCATCCAGCTGTCTAAGATATGCTACTTTCAAAGTATTCATCGCCATTGCTTGTTCACCACTTGAATCAGTATATTTGTTAATTTCTCTGTTCATTGTGTCATACGATTCTTTCAACTTGTGAATATTGTGCAATAACTCATTGTTTTGTTTGATTAACGAATCACAGTTCATGCACTTTTCAGAAACTTCAACTCGTTCTTCATCAATCTTCACTTCATATTCTGGAACTTCTTTGACACTTCTGCTTGATTGTAAAAACTCAGCTCTTCTTCTTTTCTCAGCTTTCGCTTCGTTCTTCAATCTCTCTTCTTCTTCTTCCTCTTCTTTGTTCTTCCTTCGTCTTTCTTCAGCTGCTTCCATGACTTTTCTGCACCTTTCTGCACATTTCAAATCATAAGCATTAGCAAAAAAAACATTAACATTTGAAGTGTCTTTAGACATCTCTTTGGCCATAAATTCTTGATCTGGACAAAAATTGTTCCAATTGAAACCTTCAGCCAGTTTTTCATCATCTTGTTCTGCCAAACACACTTTGCTGTTTATTGGAACATATTTATCCCAACTGAATCCACCATCATTTCCCAGACAAGCTTTCTTTGAATCTTTAATCTGCATCATTCCATGTGCAGTTTGTGCCTGATGCAGTGCTGGTGGTGTGATTTGATGATAAATCGCCTTTTTGTGATAATCGTTGTTTCCAAAAGGATTCTGGGCTCCAGTAGCTTCACGATTTTTGCACTCTCTCTTGAAATGCCCCTTTTCCCTGCAACGAAAACAAGTAACTTTAGATTTATCAAAACCTAAATTTGAAACACTTGCATTCAGGAAATCATTTCTTCCAGTAATTTGTTTAAACTTCTCAGCTCTTCTCATTACACTGGCCATGCTCCATTTAATATCCATTAATTCCATTTCCTCAGCATCGATTTGATCGTAATCCTCTTTCGTGAGCATTGGATTACCGATCTTTCCAGCCACAAAACTACTATATGACCATAACACCATTCCCAACAAAGACATTTGATTTTTGGCAACTTCTTCAGAATAATCTTGATCACTTTCAAGATTTAATACAATATTGCATTGAAGTTTTCTTCCATTCTTTGTTGCAGAAATGTTTGGATCGAATGATGAAAATCTAGTGTTGCTTGATCCCTGAGATGATTTCTTTTCAGAAGAATCTTTCACACTGTAAGCAGTTTCTATTTTCGGAGAAAAATTTGACTTTTCATTGACACCACCTTTGTAATACAAGCTGATATCTTGTTCTCCATCGTAATTCTTCATCCTAGCAATCTTCCTCTGCTCCATTTCCTGAGCTTCCAGATGCTTGATAAAATCTCCCAGTGTCATTTTCTTATAATCTGTTTTGTTTGACCGCAGCATCATCAGAAATGTTCCCCATGTTTCATATGGTAGCGCATCTGCAAGTTTTTCAACCAATTCATCAGTATCTTTCTTAACACCAAGTTTCGTCATATTTCTCACCAAGTTGCAATATCTATCAATTAATTGCTTGACACTCTCATTTTTCAATCCCCGAAATAAGTCAAATTCCTTTTTCATGAGAGACATCTTATTCCTGAGCATATCGTCACTTCCAGTAAACTTTGCTTCCAACTCTTTCCATATCGAATATGCAGTTCCATCATGTTGAAGCAGTATCAAAATATCTTCTTTTATCGCTTGCTGAAGCAGACTCACCATCAATTTCTCATCTCGATATTTCTTTTTATCTACAGTAGTCATTTCTCTAAGTGTCAACGGAGTACCATTCACAACATCGTTCTTTGTGGGTTTAACATACGGCTCTTCAGTGTGTTCCCACGCATCCAAGTGATACGCTTCAACCCAATTTCCAAACCTTTCGGACCATCCATTGTAATCATCAATATCCATGAGTTTGGGTGGTTTCTGAGACGTCCCGGTTTCATTTTCAATCAAAGCATTCTGAGTGATTGTAACTGGACTAGCAAAAGCATTGTAGAACTCGTTCTCCATGTTTCGAATTTTCAAAATGAGCTGTATCACCTTGTAAAATACCTGACAACAAACAAACAAAATATCAGTTTTAAATGAACTGAACACGTAAAAATGAGTTAAAGAAATCAATCGAAAACTCGTGTCGAAGATTTGTGAACTGGTGTCGAAGACTCGCGGACTGACTAAACTCCAAATCGTGCAAATGACTTGACCCTTTGAAACTTTTGAACTTCAGACTGTACAAACTAACAGAAATCACGACTCAAACTACACGAAAATGACTTGACCCTTTGAAACTTTTGAACTTCAGACTGTACAAACTAACAGAAATCACGACTCAAACTACACGACCTTGAACAAATCTCGGTATCAAACAACTTGTATAACTGTTTTGGACCGTAGAAATTTAATGTTGATGGGCCGTCAAAATGGGCTGCTTGGTTGATGTTTAAACTTGGGCTGATGACAACAGCAGGTTTACAAAAAAAAAACAAATATCCAACTTGAACTATTATAACACCTTTTATAAATGTAATTGCAAGAGCCAACAACTATCAATGAACTATTGAATATGATTGGACCTCCTTAACCCTCACTAGTCTGACATCACATGTATCATTTTAATATGATTGGACCAATATATGAATTCACGTGATGAATTAATGAACCGACAACATGATCACAGAATATTCCTTTTTGGCTGAGATAATCACATGGGCATGACACATCTGATCAGATTAAAGCAATTATCACGTGAAGACTCAACCATTTTCAAACAGGAACCATTTTTCAAACTGTCATGTTAACAACTTTCAAACTGTAGGGTGTAACTTTCAAACTGTCAAGTCAGGTTCAAACGGTAGGGTCATTCAAACTTTCATTTCAAACGACAAGGATTTCAAACTATGGACTAGTTTCAAACGACAACTAGTTTCAAACGATTGACTCAAACGATCAGTTCTCAAACGATGAACTGTTTTCAAACGATAACCTCAAACGATTGATCAGTTTTCAAACGATGGGAGCCAAATTTCAAACGATTGACAGCAGTTTTCAAACGGACAGGAGCTGTTATCAAACGGACACCAGTTTTGAGTCAATTTTCACCATCTTTACTTCGAAATTTAAGTTGAAACTTTCAAGGCTTTGTTAATTGTCAATTCCGAACATAGTGTGAAGATTTGAGCCGATTTTATCCGTAAAAAGTATCGATTTTAAGAAAGAAAGTGTAGAAAATCAGATTTTCAAGCTGAATATGTCAAGAGCTCCTCGTCCTGAGCTCTGATACCACTTGTAGGATCGATCTCGACCTAAATGAGTCGTTTGGAGAAGCTCTAATTCGTTTCAGAGGCGGAAACTAAGAAACGAATGTGTAAACAGCTAGAAAATCACTTTAATCCTCTTTTGCATTCAATTAACAACGTTTACAGTACGAGGAAATACCGGCAGCACCTCGGTATCAGATTTCTGAATCGTTACAAATGAAACCGTTTGAACACTATTTATAGAGTAGGACCCTTCCGTTTGAAAATAAACAAAATAGTTCAAACGACCAGCTCAAACGGAAGGCTCATTATTCAACAGCTTCTCAAACGGAACCCTTCATTCAACACGATCACTTCAAACGGTTGACTTCAACATGATTAGATCTTTAAATGGTGGCATTTCATTGGACCTTCAAATGAAGAATTCTAATTGGACCAAACTCTTTTGTCTTCACTTGATGATGCATCTTATCTTTCACGTGAATATGTTGAAGACTTCATATGATGATGATGTAATGAATGATGTCACAAGGATGATGTCATCATCAAGAATGATGACATCATTCTTGTTCCGTACCGCAACGAACCTGAGACTCGACATAAGACGTAGTCGACAGACGTAGTGCACCAACATAAAGTGTCAGATTGCCGATTTAGAACAGGATAACAGCAAGTTAAAAAGTTATCATGCATCATCCTATGTGCTTGAAAGAATTTTCAATTTAAAACCGAGTGATGATGATTCCGCGAAAAACAAGAAAGGTATTGGTTTAGAATATCATCAAGTTCCACCACCGTTTGATGAAAAATTCACATTTTATGATGTTGAGAAAGTCGAAAAAGCTTTCAACATGGTCGATCAATTGCCAGATAAGATTGACGTAACCTATTCCAAATCTGATTATTCTAGTGATTCAGAGGTGGTAGGTAAGATCGTTGAAAGTGTGTTGAAAGAAGAGTCGGTTGATACAGGTAAATTTGAATCACATGATGAAAATGAAGGAAGTTTTCATGAAGAATATCTGAAAAACTCAAAATCTGAGAAAAATTTGAATGATGATTCAAAAGGATTGGTTTATTCCATGATTGGATCGGACAAATTATTCTTAAATATTGTATTCCCGATTCAGAATGTGATTTCAGAAAAGATTGATAAAGTTTTCAAAATGATTGAAATTGAAAAATCTGAGATTCCAAAGTTTGCTGGAAAAAGTCACAAAACTTTTTATAACAAACCTGGTTTCAAAAAGAATTGGGTTATAAAAAGAAACAGAATTGGAAGAAAAATGAAACGCCAAATTATCAGGCAAAGATGAATTTTGTTCACGGAACAAGTTCAGAAGAAGAGAAAGAATTCCAATTTAGACGACAGTCTAATGAAGAGTTCTATGCTCAAAAGAAAACGCAACAACAACAGGTGAAAGATGTTTCAAAGAGAACATGTTTCAAATGTGATCAAACAGGACATCTTGCACGCAAGTGTCCAAATCTGAAACCTGTTGATGTTGAGTTGAAAAAGAAATCTGATGATGTTGAAAGACAGAAATCTGAGAATGTGAAACAAAGGTCAACCAGATTTGAATCAAAACAAACTTGGAGGTACAACACAAACAAGTTTGCTTCGAATCAAACTTGGAAATCAAACTCGAAAAGATTCTATTCAAGACAAACCTGGAATTCCCACACACCCAGATTTAGAACAACACAGAGTTGGAGAACAAATGTCGATGCAACAAAACCACAACAATTTTGGAAACCAACTGTTGTTCAAAATCAAAATGTTCAAAAAGAATCACATTTTTACAAAAGAGGGACTCCAAAAGGTCAAACATGGTCTGCTAAGAAACAAATCACTTCGGTAAATGATGAAAAAAATTGAAATTAAAATTGAAAAAGTCTTTGTACAAAATGACAAAGATTTTCCGAAGTTGAATGAAGCATATTGTGTTGAAATTCCTAAGGTCAAACAGACCTAGGCTAAATTGTTCAAATAATTCAATTATTGAATGTGCAGGTGCTTCCGAAGAAATCTGAATGTCATCAAGAAGAATGTAGGAGCAGCCTGGCACAACGAGAGGAAGAGGCTGCTGGTCCCTGCTATTGTTGAACAGGGAGTTTGTTTGTTTTCTGTATATAAATAAACAATATTTCAAAAACCCTAAAAATTGAAAACTTTAAAAACCAAAAATATGTTTTTATTTTGTCAAAATTTTGAAAAACCAAAAATATGTTTGTTTTTAAATTTGCAAAAATTCAAAAAAAAAATTCATAAATTTGTTAAGTGAATATGCCGAAACCCTCACGGCTGAACAAACATGATTACTTTCACAAGATTGAAAAACGGTTTTCAAACTGTAAAATTCAATGTGTTGTAAATCATGGGGGTACATTATGTTTTCTGCAAATCAGTGCATGAAAAGCAGAAAATGGATGGCGAGACAAAGGTATCTACATCGGTTATCAAATTTTCTTTAAATATTTTGGAATTTAGGGGGAGTAAGAAAATTTCAGAAAATACAAAAACATTTGAAAATTTGAAAAAGCACAAAACTCATTTTGAATTGAAAAATAAAACTCATTTTGAATTGAAAAATATTGAAAAACGACAAAAACATGAGAAAATGAAAAAGTGTTTTTGTGTAAAAAGAGGAAATGATAGTACATCAGTAGACAATCACAGTACGCTAAAGGAATGGAATGTTTTAATGTGATAAACGGTCTCACTGATAATATGCCAGTAGGTTTTTACACGCTTAGTAGATTGTTTTCGAGATATAAACCTAAATATCAATACCTTACTTATCTCGTGGGGAACATCTCTCGGATATATGGGTAACCCCCGAAATCTTGTTTGAAGGGCTTTCTATTTCTGACATACTAGGTCTTTGTACGTGATGATATTTGGGGTATTATACCAGGACTTCTGATTTTGTGGGAGCAATAGCCTAGTCCTCGTATAATACTTTGCACTGCTTTAATCTTAAAGCTCTCCCTCAGCATAAAAAATGACGAGTCATTGAAAAATGCTAATCATGTGATGTTGAAGAAAAGATCCCCAAACGGGACACACCTAAAGTCGAGCCATCATCTCTTTTTCTGAACGGAAGTTCTAACCTGAGCTCTCATGGTCTCGCATTACCCGTTTATAGATATCATTAGTGTACATTCACCTGTAAGACTGAATATAGGAGTCTGGATATGGGAGTATATTCTGAGGTGGGATACGCGAATAAGTTAAGTCCTTAAAACACTAAATCCGTATCTCGAATCGATTGAACTTTGTGTGAAAATTTAAGTGGATCAGTATACTGACAATCTAAGTGAATCGTTTAGAACTTAAAGTGATCAAAAGCTCAATGGTACTAGTGATTTTTCATAAACTGATATGATCCTCTAACGCGAACTCAAACAAAAATATTGTCTGTAAATATGTTTGTAAATATGTTTGTAAATATTTCTTTACAGCTTTATGTTTCAGAAAAATACAAAAAGATTTTGATTTCACTTTATTTTCGACAACCGATGTCTGAGAACTGAGTTTCAAAATCTGAGTATGCTGATCGTGTTTCTGAAAATAAAACAAGTTCGTTAATTTGAAACTTGAAAATTTTTTTCATCAAAAATCAAAAACAGTTTGTGATATCTCCAAGGTCAGTAATTTGGACTTTGACGATTAACCGTGAAGGATTTGGATGCTTAAATTGTTAAAATCTGTTGAATAGAGCCAGTTTCCAATCCTGTTCGCTAAAATTGCCAAATCTATGAAGATTGTTGATATGGGGAGTGAATCAAGTATTCCTGGATGTATTCATATTATTATATCTTAGAGTCAGGATCTTGATTTAGAAAGTTTAATAGAGCCAGGTTACAATTCCTGGACAATCGAAATTGCATTCATTTTCGAAATATTTTAGCATATGTTGAGAAAGCCAGGACATTAATCGTGTATGTTCAAATAGTTGTTACTTATAAACGTTTGAGATTTGCAGATGTTGTACTAGACTACGATCCCGACAGCCGAGTCTAAGGTGGAGTCTGAAGACGAGCTCAACACAAGAGGAAGCGTGCATTCAAGGTGCTAGGGAACTATCCTGAAGGAGCATGTATCCGGAAATCCAAGTGTCGATCCCAAAAGCACGGAAGCTTGATGAAAGGGGGAGCCTGATGAAGAAAATAGTCTACAGAAAGGGGGAGCTGAAGCTGAAGACAGATCCACGGGGATTCTGTTCAAGCAAGAGGGAGTCTACGTTGATGAAAACGTGTTAAAGCTTCAAGAAGACTCAAAGAGAGAGAGTAAGACAAGATGCTACGGATTGACTGCGGCAATATCCAAGGGGGAGTCTGTTGGTGCAGTAATGTCTATCGCCTTCGTCAATACGAGTCGTAGCAGAAACAGTTTAATTCAAGCTTTATATTGTAATAAGTAGAGAGAAAGGCAAGGTGGCAATATTGTAATTAATGAGAAATCTCATTAAAGCCTTGGCCTATAAATAGGAGGCTTATGTCTTTAGATTAAAGACTTTTGCTCATTTGAAGACTTGAAGAGCTAGAGCTAGAGAGAGAAAGTCTAGAGAGAGAAAGTGACATGGTGATTCAGGTGCTTTGTACGATTGCATACGTTTCTATAGAATCACCGATTATATTATGTCTCGTGTGTTCGGTCACGTTCGTGTACGAATTTCGCACGTCACACGTTCGGTTTGCAATCGTTACGGAGTCAAAACCGGTCCTAATAAGAATCAAATGAAGAACCAAAATGACTACATTAATTAGTTCCTTGATATCATAAGTCATAATTTTATTTTTAGAACAATTTGATTTGCAAACAATATAACACAACAATATGTAAAGTATTGATATTAGTAATAAAATTAGTGTTCCCAAGTCAGTTTCGAAGACGTCGGATCAAACTTCTATGCTTCCACTTCAATCCACAATGTCTATATCGCAGATAGATCACTGATTTCTTCGCATCCTTAAGCACCAGATCTTGCAACAAATTACTAAATACTGAGCCTAAGAAATAGAAACAAAAACTGAAACTGACACTAAAATAGTCAAATGTAATATATTAGTATCTAATAGCTTAAAATCACCATCCTCACTGGAACTTCACTGAATGGCTGCATATATATATATATATATATATATATATATATATATATATATATATATATATATACTCAATTCATACACATAATGTATAAAATTCTGAAAATATCAAGCGAACAACAGATTAATTGTTGAGAAATCTAATGATAGGGATTACCGTACGATGAGAGCAACGAACTGAGGTGTGGTCTGTTCACAGGTGGTAAAATCGACCAGAACGAACTCGGAGTTGAGATCCTATTCAAAGAGTGCTACCATAGCATGATATGTTGGGGCTGAACGTAAGATCCCGTGCAGTTTGATGGCCATGGTAGGTTACCGACACCTACAAAACCAAAACCAAAATCAATTTACATAGTCAAAATCACAATTCACATTTTGAAACTGAAAATTTTTGAAGCCTACACAGATTGTTAACAATATAATTATTTTTGAAGTCTACACAGTTCTGTTTCTCCCACTATTAGATTTTTACTTGATATCATAACCAAAGAACCAAGATTCAATTTTTGAGAGATAAGTCAGGGATTTACCTCTTTAAAAGTCCAAGTTTGACCAAAATAATTTATTTCACTAAAATATGTTTTTATATCTTATATGTTAGATTAACACATCAATCATTTAACTTACTACCAGTATCATGGATGGCTAAATTGTAAATAAAAAGAATAAATACTGGACAAATATTGTAAGTTATATAAGGCACCCTCCATTAACTTTGATAATTACCAAGCCTCTAACTTTGATAAAGGGGATGAAAGTTTGGGTTAAAACAGTGTTGTTAAAACACTTTTGGGTTAAAATATTGTTTGAAACCACTGTTGGGTTAAAACAGTGTTGTTAAAACAGTGTTTTGAAACCACTTTTGGGTTAACAGTGTTTGAAACAACTGTTGGGTTAAAACAGTGTTGTTAAAACAGTGTTTTGAAACCACTTTTGGGTTAAAACAGTGGTTTCAAACACTGTTTTAAACCAGTATTGGTTTCAAACACTGTTAACCCAAAAGTGATTTCTAAACACTGTTTTAAAAACACTGTTTTAACCCAACAGTGGTTTCAAACACTGTTTTAATCGAAAAGTGGTTTCAAAACACTGTTTTAACCCAAAACAGTGGTTTCACTTTTTCTCGAATTAAAACACTGTTTGAAGTTAGGCAAGCTCGTGCTTGGCCCTTAACCGAATGACAGTGGTTTCACTTTTTCTCGATTAAAACACTGTTTTAAAAACATAATCATATAACATGAGACAATATATGAAACTTAAACGATAAAAACATAATCATATAACATAATCTAAACAGATTGCTTTCAAAAACCATAACAATATCGCAAATCATCAAAAAAGCACCAGATCTACCTACAGAGGTTATGTTTTCATAAAAGTAATTGAACCTTGAAGGTGTAAAATTGATGCTTGAACGGAGGGAGGCACACTTGTTCTACTCTGCCGGTGTTCTTCATGTTATACTATAACAATTTTAAAAAGATTTAATGCAATTAGATTTTGGTTAAAAACTCATACCTACAGTGGATTTGAGACCAAATCAACTCATGATCTACAGATCAGCGACTATCGCCGCTAACAAACACCATTAACGGTCTTCCTAATAAACCGAAAACATCAGCGACCATCGCCGCCACCATTCACAAGAACCCTAAAACACAGACAAATGGATATAAATATATCAAACCTTATAACATATCAAAATCAACAATATACCTCGGATGTAAGTTAATTCTTTGGAAAAAGCTTCACAGCTTCATGAGTAAGGTCCCACCTTTAATGCACCAGAATGTCGAGTAAATAATAGCTATAGGATCCTTTTCCCCATAGCATACTTTTTTTTTCATTTGTAACCACGATCAATTGCTCGAGGCTATTCAACCGGTAAGGTCCCACCTGCACCGGCAAGAGATGAATCTGCATATTGATTTCACCTCTATGCACAGCAGGAAAACCTTATTAACAGACTTTAAATTTCTGGGACAAAGGCGATGACCATCGCTATGATTTTACACCATGTGAATAGTCGTAATGCATTTCTTCCAAAGCGCACCCTCTCGGTACAAATTAAATGGGCACAACTATATTTTAAATAAATTATTAAAAGGGACAACCCGAGGAATAAGTTACACCATAAAAGAGTTTCTACATTCAATTACAAAACATACCTGAATACAAAGCCACTCCACTAATCCTTTTGAAACATCATCACTTGAGGTGGTTTTCTTCTTTATGAATTCTCCATTTGCAGTTGGACCATATTATTGTTAGGTATGGCACTACAATTACATAAAAAAATGTAAAAAAAATATAATAAGTACAACCATCTACAAATCGCATTGCTTTATTACCTCACTATCAAAATAAATATCTTAGAGCTCTTTTCTTGAATAAACCAGCTACATTTCCAAAACAATCTGACTTACAGAGAATTTCTACTACAGGGAATTTCTATTACTTGGTCAGGTACATATTTCGAATAAAACCACTGACAGAGAACAGCTTGAGGAAACGTTCATAAATCATTCATATAATCAATTATATGAAAAATATTTGCATAGAATCAAAACGTCTAGATAATTTCAACCCAAACATATAAATCATGGCTTTGAAAAAAAAAACAGATTAGTTGAAGAATCAATAAGCAAGCTTTAAGTTATCAACACAAAAGGTTTTATTTGAATCCCAGATTAAACACTGATTCGCTGAAGTCAGTTCATAATCACCTGACAACAAAACACCACACAAACACCGCCAAAAATTGTGAATCGAAGTCAATCCTTATTAAAAACTTAGATTCATAATTAACAATATTACATTCTTATGTTACACATTAAGTTTTTGTAAAATTTGTAAAAAATGGACAAAATGTGTTTAAGGCCGTACCAGCTCAACTCGTCTGGACGCATTAAGAAATACCTGTTAAATAATCGACCTATCTTTCCTGCTTCTAGAATTGATTACTCTCACAAGGGATCCCAAAGTTAATAGACACTTTAGCATTTCGGTCAAAATTCCAAAAAAAAGAAAGTTTTCTTTGACAAGACGCATACTCATAAGTTGTAACCACTAATTAGATAGAGCAAAATTCATCTATAACGGCTTTAGCTAACTACTTAACGGGCCACGTAGTATACGATAAAAGGAACAACATTTGGTTACACTCATGTACCTGGATAGCTCTCGCCTGTCAAGTAGAAATCCCTTCCTTTATACTCAGGAAACCGTTCAAGCAAATTCAATAGAAATTGAAGTGCATCCTCAGCTGTGACCCAATAGCATAGATCAAGTAAAGTACATAAGCATCATAATGATACACGTATCAATACCTAGTAAATATATCTCATCTCAAAATATCGTTTTATAATTCCTAAACCTTCATTACTAACTATATAATATTTTCTTTACCTAACCCTTGTATGCATTAATGCATATACATACATGAGAGTGCAGTGTGTGTGCTATATTAAACTGAAGTTATACCGGTTCTTTTATCGCCATTGCTTTGAATATCTTCAGACGTATTCGAGTAAGAATCGCCAACTCCAACAGGGGAATCAAGAAACAATAAATTTGCCACTGCAAATCAGTTTTTTAACCCAAATTAATTTACTTAAAAACATAAAATTTATACAATTAAATCTCACCAGTGTTCCAAGAATTTGGTTCAAGTAAACAAACTTTCCATCTTTATTAACATGAAATGGGCCCACTTCTTCAGCCATTCCAAATGCAATTGATGAACAACCAGGCCCTAAACAAACACAAACAAACAAACAACCTTAATTATTCCTAACTTAAAACCTTAACATCATCATATAAAAAAACATGAATTTAATCGGGTCTGAATCGGATAAAGTTAAGCTGGAATTAAGTAATAGTATAAGATCATTAACTGTAACAAAAAATAATATATATTATACAAAGTGACAAATTACCTGTTGAAAAGTTCTCGGAGTTCCATGATGTAGCCCTAATCTTAACATCAAATCAATGAAACAAAGTTAAAATGAAGCGAGATAATTGTAAGATAAACTCACATTGGATTAACAAACAACTAAGATTTATAAACAAAAATCAAAACAAAAAAGAATCACTAAAACCTAAGATTAATGTTCTGAGATGAAATTAAAACCAAAACCTAAAATAAATCACAGATTTCGACTTACAATGGAGTTAAAGAAGAGATTGTCTTCAATATCAAACAAAGGATGAACATTGGCTGATTCGCTGAAGTCAGTTCATAATCACTTGACAATAAAACACGACACAAACACCGCCGAAAACTGTGAATCGAAGTCAATCCAACAAAAATCGAAACAAAAAAGAATCAATAAAACCTAAGATTAATGTTCAGAGATGAAATTAAAACCAAAACCTAAAATAAATGACAGATTTCGACTTACAATGGAGTTAAAGAAGAGATTGTCTTCAATATCAAACAAAGGATGAACATTGGCTGATCCACTGAAGTCAGTTCATAATCACCTGACAACAAAAGACGACACAAACACCGCTGAAAACTGTGAATCGAAGTCAATCCAACAAAAATCGAAACAAAAAAGAATCACTAAAACCTAAGATTAACGTTCTGAGATGAAATTAAAACCAAAACCTAAAATAAATGACAGATTTCGACTTATAATGGAGTTAAAGAAGAGATAGCCCTAATTACTACTTCGTGGATCCCGGCTGAAGAAGAGGAATCGCAGATCTAAAGAGGAATCACAGCTGGTCTTCTTGAATCGCCAGAGAAGGGAGAAGACAAGAGAAGGGTACGGAAGAAGAATTAGAAGATCTCGGGTTTTTAGGAGTGAGATAAAGATAAAGGGACGGAACACTGTTGGGCCGCAAAATGGGATTGAGGATGCCCTAATCAAGTGACACGTGACCCAAATCACTTTCATTTATTATATATAATAGATTCAAGTGACAAAGCTAGTCGCATACCCAAGAATGTATTACTGGCGGTTGGTTTTTTCGATGGATGTTAGAATTTTTGTTTCCAGTCAGGTTGAAACACAAAAATAATGAAATTTTATTTCTATATATAACCGGTAAAACTAAAAGCTATGGTTAGGGTTGCTGAGGTAATTTTGACCACAAAAATGTTATGTATCCAATTCATGGTCATTTTTTTCTTTCCAATTTGTTTGTTCAGATGCAACATGTATAAATTGATCTTTTCTAAACTGGTTCATTGTCACAACCCCCGATCCCTGTTCCCCGGGAACGGGCGGACGTGATCACAGAGTTTTGGTGGTATCAGTTTGTTTAGTCTTGCAGCAGAATTTACATCAGGACCGTAGTTAGGAAATGTTTATCAGAGTAAAACCACCATATTTTATAATATTAAACAAATGGGATGAAACCCAAGTTCATAGTACACACGTTTTCATAGGAATAAATCCTATTTTATTTAATAAAAACATCTATTTTATTTTAGGTAACTTTATTGCCACTTTTCCAAGCCTTCAGTGCTGTCCAGCTGCCTTTTATTGGCTTCACACTAAGTTACCTGAAACACATGTTTTAAAACATTTTATCAGCAAGAAATACTGGTGAGTGAATCCCAGTTTAATCAAGTTTAAATAAAAAGTCACAGTGAACAGTATTGAGGGCGATCCCGCAATTATATTTGTTTACAAGACATCACAATTAACATCCATGGTACTGTCGAACCCGACTTGTGGACATGTTACTCCTTGACCAGGTGGTAACAAATTTTGTATACAAAACCCCAACATACTCATCATAATTGTATGCTTACAAATACTCAATAACTGTTATTCGCATGGAAAAGTATTTAAGGTTTTGTAAAATCATTTAACAAAAGATTTACAAAAAGTGGATCAACTCACAAAAAGGTTTACACAAAATAAGGATTACTCACATTGCTATCTTAGGCTTCGCGTGAGGGTTTCCTGGATATAATCTATAATTTATACAATTATATATTGGTTAGTATCATAACCCTTTAAAGAATATAAATGATACCCTCCCCGAGACGGTATTCCAACAACTACGTCGGGCAGAACCACGACAGTTGTTACGGAACCCTAAATCAATCGGGCAGCGTAACTATTATGAAACCGGGGTTATAATACTTACAACGGAGCAGAACCTCGCTAATTAGGGGTATAATACCCGACTATAATCTCTACTACTTCAGAAATTCGTTTAGAAAGAAAGGAATGAACGATTGAAAGTGAAATCCGAAGCCTGCTATTTATAGTTGTGAAATCTCGTCCTGTCGCGGCCCGCGTGAAAGACAAGGGACCCTTACGCGACCCGCGTCAACACCAGTCAACGCAGTAGCTTAGCTGAGTCGTTCACTAGACCGCCACGATCATGACACGTGTCGTCCTCTGGATGTATCCACGTTTCACGAGCTCTCGCGGCCCGCGTCAACTTAGACGAGGTCTTACGCGGCCCGCTTGAACTAAAGAAATCAGCGCGGTCAATTCTAATATTGACACGGCCCGCGTGAAGTTGAGGTGAGGTCTTTCGCGGCCTCAACTTACACTTTCAGATTTTTATTTTATTTTTATAATTATAACATAACTAGGGCTCGGTTTTCACATACGGGGTGTAATATAAAACATATAAGGGTATTTTTAACATATAACAGGGTATCGGAATTATTATAAGGGTGTTGGTTTTACCGAGGGTTGTTACATTCTCCCCACCTTAATTTAGAGCTCGTCCTCGAGATCTACTGAAGTAAGTGAGGATATTTTCTTTTCATTTGTAGAAAATGAGCTGACTTGGTTAGCCTATCTACAATCACCCAGATTGTATTATTTTCTTTCTTAATAAACTTAAAAGTACGTGCAAATGTCTTGCATGATCTTCTTTATTCTTAGAGAAAATTAGAATATCATCTATGAATACAATTATGAATTTATCCAAATATGGCTTACATATTCAGTTTATCATGTCCATAAATGCAGCTGGGGCATTGGTTAAACCAAATGACATGACAGTAATTTCATAATGATCATAACTTGTTCTAAATGCGGTCTTAGGAATGTCCTCTTCCTGTACCTTTAATTGATAATATCCTGATCTTAAATCAATTTTAGAGAAAAATCGAGCTCCTTGTAAACAAATCATCGATTCTCGGTAATGGGTACCGATTCTTAATCGTGACTTTGTTAAATTCACAGTAATCAATGCACATACGCATTGATCCATCCTTCTTTTTAACGAATAATATCGGCGCTCCCCATGGAGACGAACTCGGTTGTATGAATCTTTTCTCCAACAATTCATCTAATTGTTTCTTTAATTCCTGCATTTCGGCGGTTGCCAAACGGTAGAGTGCTTTGGCAATTGGCGATGTTCCTGGTAGCAGGTGAATTCTGAATTTTAACTTCTCTGTCTGAAGGTAGTCATGGTAATTCTTCTGGAAAGACATCTGAAAACTAAGATACTACTGGAATGTCTTTTAGTTCTTTTCCTTTAGTGTTAGTGATTATAGAAATCAAATACACTATAGAACATTTTCTTATAGAACTTGCAGTTTTCATCACAGAGATGAATTTTGTGGATCTAGATGGTTTATTTCCTTTAATTGTGATCGTTTTATCTTTAGATGAATTTACTTGAATTGATTTTTGATCACATAAAATACTGGCTTTATTGGTTATTAACCAATCCATTCCTAAAACAATTTCAAATCCGGCTAGATTCATTGGATAAAGATTTGCCCTAAACGTTTGGTTTAAAATTTCTATTCTTGCTCCCTGCAAGATTTCAGAAATCCTAATGGTTTCTCCATTGGCTATCTCTACTAAGCATTCATGTGGTAGTTTAGTTAATGATGGATTTAGAAATTTGCAATACCAAGTATTAATAAAACTTTGGTTTGCACCAGAGTCAAATAATACTTTAGCAAAGACATCATTAACTAGAAACGTACCAGCGATGACTTCTGGAATCATCTTGGCTTCATCTGCAGTCAGAACAAATGCTCTAGCATTTTTAGTATTCTTGTTGTTTGTAGCTGGAGCCAGTTTTGGACAGTTTGGCTTGATATGACCTTTTTCTCCACAGTTAAAACACAATCCATTACTGGATTTCCTCCTGCAGTTCTCTTCATTGTGTCCTGGTGCTTTGCAGAAATTGTAGTGGGTGGAGCATTTTCCAGAATGCTTCTTTTTGCAGACCCCGCAATACGGTGCGAAGGTAGAATCTACGTTCCTATGATTGAAATTCTCAGAACGAAATTCTTGGGTAAGCCTTTGGGTTAAGTTTCTCCTCTGATCTTCTTCTCTAGTACGAACTAGTTCATCAGTCAAAGTATTGGCTAGTTCTACGGCTTCTTCTATGGTTTGGGGTCTGGTTGCCTTGACTACATGTCTAATTTCTCCAATTAATCCCCAGATGTAACGGGAGATTAATACCGGTTCTGGTGATGCCAGGGTTGGCACTATCCTAGCATATTCAAAGAATGTAGTAGTGTACCCTTTACTATCTACACCAGTCATCCTAAGGTTGAGGAACTTGTTTGCTATCTGTTCTTTTTCATTGGGTGGGCAGAACTTCCTTTCTACCTTTTCTTTAAATTCTTCCCATTCCATATTATAGGTTTTATCACTTCCTCTTGTCTGGAGGATAGTGCTCCACCATTCTAATGCTGCATTCTTAAACAGATTAGAAGCAAACAATATCTTGTCTTCTTCAGCACACTTACTTATCCTTAAGACTGCCTCAGTCTTCTCTATCCAGCGTAAGGTTGCAATGGCCCCTTCATTGCCCGAGAATTCCATTGGTTTACAAGACCAGAATTCTTTATAAGAACAACCATAAGGCATGGTTCTTCTTCTTTTGGGAATAGGCAATTGAAATACTGGTTCATTGTTTACACTGTTTTCTGGTTCAACGGGTCGCTTACTGCTATGTTTACTTTTATCAGCATCCTTAACAGTTTGAAGAATAAATGGCATAGCATCTATAATTCCCTGTGCCACTATGTGTTGAATAGCACTATTATCTACTTGGTTTCCATTGTTATTGATACTCGGATTATCATTAACCACGTTAATGTTACTCTGGTTATCGTTATTCAGATTTCCTTAATTTTCTTCGTCGTCCATCTGAATTTTAAACATTTATCCCATATTAATATCACAATTAATATCTTACTATAGTTAATCACATGACACGCATTTTTGCCAAAAGCGTCAATCATTGCTACTATACTCTTTTCATATACTATGCGTCTATTACACACTAGAGATTTCTAACAAATCTAAATTCATAATTGACACCTCTGTTCGTAATTTATTTCTCATTATCAATTATGAGAATCTTTTGGATTTCCTCATTGATATATATATATTTCACATACTGTAATATACAGACCATTCATAAGGTCAAAGTGTTCAATAGATTCACAAGTCAGACATCAGGTCACAACATTATTTAGGGAATTCCATTATCATAACATATACCTCATCTCACCCGGTCTTGTCGGAGGGGTAACCTCATCTCACCCGGTCTCGCCGGAGAGGTAACCTCATCTCACCCGGACAAGCTGGAGAGTCTACCGCACCATGCCCAGTTTTACCAGAGAGGTAATTATCATAGTATTTTCCACCCATAAACTTATTTCAAATCATGATCTTAAAAAGGCATCATTTACATCAACAAATAAGGAAATTAGTATTCTCATGAGGAATCATATTCTAGAACCGAGTAGTATCAATAAACAAGAAATAACAGTGGCCAAGTGTTGTTGCTTATTTATTATACAGGCACTGTTCTAGTCATTATCCTCACAGGATACCAATAACCATCACACTTTATTTATACAAGCCATTGGTTTATCTCAAAGCTTCATATTAAGGCATAGTATTAAAAATTCTCTTGTACTTCTAGGCCTTATTCTAGTTTTCTTGGTTCACTTTTGTTGTTCATCCGAATGTTTATTTATCATAAACGAATATCTAGCACAATTATACGAACAGATTGATTGAAATGAAATATTGCGATTTATATATTTATTACAAACTATAACTGAAATTCGAAATATATTATTGGTTATACATCCATAACTTATTTTAGTCTAACTAGGTTATAGGAGTATTATGCTCAATATGCATTTTTATGTAAGGTTTATTCTATCTCTTTCTTCTTACTAGGTTGTTATCAAATGAACGAAGGTCTTTTAGAGTTTCTAGCTCGTAGGTGGCATGGGTGCTGATACTGGTTTGGCGGTTCAACTATAAGTTAACATTTACTGCTATAGTGGCTAACATGTAGAGATTTTCCCATTTTTCGTCTAATTTATCTTCCCAAGGTGGGTTACTGCCTATTTTCTGGTTTTCCTGAGACTTTTTCATATTCTCTTGACTTTTTCTAAGAATCCGACTTCTTTTACTAGGGGTAAGTGGATTTTCATAATGTGCTTTACGGACAAATATTCCCTCCTCAGGATCTGCTAAGTATCTTGAGGAATTTGTTTGAGATGAACTTCCTTTTTCTTTGGGTGAACTATCTAGTTTATGATAGATGTCCGAAATTCTTCTCTTACTCATACTGTAAACTAACAAATAGTCAATTAATATAAAACACATAATCACATAAGTTATTTCCTAACATAGAATTTAAAATTTAAGTGTCAGCAGAATACTTCTTTGGCTTGAGCCCGTGGCTAGGCTCTGATACCACCTTCTGTCACAACCCCCGATCCCTGTTCCCCGGGAACGGGCGGACGTGATCACAGAGTTTTGGTGGTATCAATTTGTTTAGTCTTGCAGCGGAATTTACATCAGGACCGTAGTTAGGAAATGTTTATCAGAGTAAAACCACCATATTTTATAATATTAAACAAATGGGATGAAACCCAAGTTCATAGTACACACGTTTTCATAGGAATAAATCCTATTTTATTTAATAAAAACATCTATTTTATTTTAGGTAACTTTATTGCCACTTTTCCAAGCCTTCAGTGCTGTCCAGCTGGCTTTTATTGGCTTCACACTAAGTTACCTGAAACACGTGTTTTAAAACACTTTATCAGCAAGAAATACTGGTGAGTGAATCCCAGTTTAATCAAGTTTAAATAAAAAGTCACAGTGAACAGTATTGAGGGCGATCCCGCAATTATATTTGTTTATAAGACATCACAATTAACATCCATGGTACTGTCGAACCCGACTTGTGGACATGTTACTCCTTGACCAGGTGGTAACAAATTTTGTATACAAAACCCCAACATACTCATCATAATTGTATGCTTACAAATACTCAATAACTGTTATTCGCATGGAAAAGTATTTAAGGTTTTGTAAAATCATTTAACAAAAGATTTACAAAAAGTGGATCAACTCACAAAAAGGTTTACACAAAATAAGGATTACTCACATTGCTATCTTAGGCTTCGCGTGAGGGTTTCCTAGATATAATCTATAATTTATACAATTATATATTGGTTAGTATCATAACCCTTTAAAGAATATAAATGATACCCTCCCCGAGACGGTATTCCAACAACTACGTCGGGCAGAACCACGACAGTTGTTACGGAACCCTAAATCAATCGGGCAGCGTAACTATTATGAAACCGGGGTTATAATACTTACAACGGAGCAGAACCTCGCTAATTAGGGGTATAATACCCGACTATAATCTCTACTACTTCAGAAATTCGTTTAGAAAGAAAGGAATGAACGATTGAAAGTGAAATCCGAAGCCTGCTATTTATAGTTGTGAAATCTCGTCCTGTCGCGGCCCACGTGAAAGACAAGGGACCCTTACGCGGCCCGCGTCAACACCAGTCAACGCAGTAGCTTAGCTGAGTCGTTCACTAGACCACCACGATCATGACACGTGTCGTCCTCTGGATGTATCCGCGTTTCACGAGCTCTCGCGGCCCGCGTCAACTTAGACGAGGTCTTACGCGGCCCGCTTGAACTAAAGAAATCAGCGCGGTCAATTCTAATCTTGATACGGCCCGCGTGAAGTTGAGGTGAGGTCTTTCGCGTCCCGCCTCAACTTACACTTTCAGATTTTTATTTTATTTTTATAATTATAACATAACTAGGGCTCGGTTTTCACATACGGGGTGTAATATAAAACATATAAGGGTATTTTTAACATATAACAGGGTATCGGAATTATTATAAGGGTGTTGGTTTTACCGAGGGTTGTTACATTCATACATCTCCATGGTCGGTTTCAACAATCTTAGAGGTCAGTAAGAAAACCATAATATACATTGCATATACAATATAAAAAAACTATATATTCTTGGTCCATCAAAGACCAAAGCTTACTTAAGCCATTTTAACACAATACTAGTAATAGAAAACTATAATAAACATTGCATATACAATAGAAAGAAACTATATATTCTTGGTCCATCCAAGACCAAAGCTTCCTTAAGCCATTTTAATACAATACTAGTAACTATTGTTGGAATTAATATCCACGTGGTCGTTGGCTCGAGTCCCACGGATGGCGCCAATTGAAGATCCAAAAACTGGACTGTAATCTTGTCGAGCTTGATCGGATCTTAAAAACCTGTGTACAAGATAATCCTTCACAAGTTACAAACCATTAGGCTCATCGTAGAGGTGGGAGGGCCACTCTGTGACCACCCTCCGGCGTGAGGATAAGTGTTTGCTTAGAGAGAGAAAGTAGAGAGATAAATATAGGACGAAGGTTTAGAGAAATCGTACTTGAAGTGTACTTGGAGAGGGGTATTTATACTCGCCTAAGTAGATGACGTCACTCAGCCTGTACGCACCTTTTAATGTGTGTCCTTATATTGAAGTCAGACTCTTATCATGTTTTATGATAAGTTCGTCCTAGTGCTGGGTAGTCTCGGTTATGTGTCTAGTCATGTATCTACCGTGGCCGAAGATATGGTTCGGGCATGTATCTACAGACACCAAGAATATAAATCTTTGAGTTGGTCCAAACCAAACTTTGGATCGCCTATCAGGAGTCCAAATGCAAAACCAAATAGAAAACAAACAACTGAAGGATTGTTTAGAAACATGTACCTTAAGTTGGTTGTGGTAGATTGCGATTTGTGAAACACCTCGAATTAACAAATTGGTCGCTTGTTCCCAAATGTAAAAAACCTTACCACCCAAATGACCCGTAAACCCAAACTTCTTCAAATTCCACTTGCGAATCAAACTAAACCGAAACCTTACCACCCAAATGACCCGTAACAAATTGGTCGCTTGTTCCCAAACGTAAAAAACCTTACCACCCATATTATTTTGTATTGTTTTTATTGAGAAAAGTTTTTATTAACCCGTATTTTCATACGTACATGTAATCGTAATTACACATTTATACCCGAAATTAATATAAAAACATTAAATAGAAGTAAGGGTCTTACAGGTATATACTTAGCGAATTACTTGTGTTAACAAGTATTGTAGAAAGCCTGGTATTTTAGTACGGCCGCTTATTAATTTCAACGTTACTAACTTTGTTCGTTTTAGTTGAGTGACGCTCACATCTGAAGATGATGAGAGTTTAATAAACTATCGATGTGATGACGGAATAGTCCGAAGTATGACAAGTAGAGCATGCTCATCAAGGACCTAAACTAAGTGATGATTCCGAAAGAAGGTCGAACGACAATGAAAGCCCATTAGGGCGAGTATCACCCAGGTGCACACTTTATATTACTATATGAACAGTGTTAGCAACATTCAAGTAATGAATGACAGTTGCATATGGGAATATAAAACTTGGGAAACCTGGATAGGATACCTATCCAGGATGATGTTTCCAAGAGAAATTGGGTGAGAATACGCGTTATTCACAGTCACGAATAACAAATAATAAAAGAATTCAGATTTAGAAACTTGAATGGGGTGACCATCCAGGTAAACATTATCAATAAAAATTTTATTGAGGAAAAGTAACGATCACATTAATGAATGTGATTCCATAAAATTTTTATTAAAAAATGAAAACATTCTATATGTTTTGAGATAAAAATGATAAAACTAATAATTGTTAAATAACAATTAAACAAGGTTTTACCAAATAAAATCAAAGATATGGACATGTACGTAGCTATAATTTGAGTATTATTATTATTATTATTATTATTGTTATTATTATTATTATTATTATTATTATTATTATTATTATTATTATTATTATTTCAAGCCATAACATCCATTTTTAGCATATTTTCAACTATGGAACATGTACGTGGCTATAATTTGAGTATCGTGAATGCATGTATAAGTATTTTCACGTATAAAGTGTCACACCCTGACTTTTGCGGAAGCGTGTACGTGTGACTTGATCAGTTTTCATTGCATTCGATTATAATAAACAACTATATGATTAAAATGTTGTTCATCCATTCATAAGTTTTAAAAATATTACAAACACAAGACGTTTAAGTTTCAACCAACATATCCTCAGGTTAAGTTACAAACCAACAAAAGTGGATGACATCTAAACTTGATATTTACATCTTGAAGACAACACCAACGCCCAAGATCCATCTTGTTTCCTGAAATACATGTAATTTTGAAAACATCAACAAAAGTTGAGCGAGTTCATGTGTTTTGTATGTGAGCTCGAATATTCTTATAAACATTTGTAAGTATTCCTTGTAATCCGGTATGAAAGCGTCTATGAACAGATCAATTAATGTTTTGCAAGGACATTAATATGTGTGCAATGGCGTAGGAAGGCTCAAACCTAGCGGATTTCGTACCAGGCCACCCGGCTGGAACGACATAGTCACCACATGGGCCAACTCGCGGACCCATTGGTGGGGCTCGCAACACCCAAATAGATCTATCACTCATGCCCCACTGTCTTCATACGAAGATTAATGGTCTTAAGTTAACGCCTACCCATTCACATGATCTAACAGTTCATTCCTTAGCTAACCATACCATTTGTAAACGTTTGAAACATCTGAAACATGTATTTCACCCCCGTAAGTTATAAAACTGAAAACAGTTAAAAGAAAAGGGGGACATGAACTCACTGTTTTGCGTCCGCAGTCTTGTAACTCAAAGATCATTCTTACGAGTCGTACAACTACCTAAACACGTGCCACGTTTTATTAGACGTTTAGGTCGTGTAACGACTCTTAGTCTTAGTTGTTTATTAAGACTTATTTTTGGGAATTTAGTATTCTTTGAGTTATACGGTTGATATGTATTATATAATTCCAAATTATATAATTATTAGTTAAAATAAGAATATTTTAACTTAAACTATTTTTATCCAATTATTTGGAATATTGTTAAAAATAATATATTTTTAACTTGTATATCATGTATTTCACACATATGTATTTTCCATGTATAGGTATACTTGTATTTGCGTATTTTAGCAAGTATTGGTAGTGTATTCTGGTATGTATTTATACATATAGGAATACGTATTTTCTTGTAATTATTAAGTATTTTATACTTCAATTTGTGTAAAATTTTCCGGAATATTATTTTTATATAACTAAAAATCAGTAACTTCATATTCTTAAAATATTCATATTTTAAGAGAATTTTTATAGAAAAATATCTATAACTTTTCTTCGCAAAAATAAGTATACTTTCATATATATCTTAAAAATAATATATTTTTAAGATTAACTTAGAAAATATATATGTTTCAAGTTTTCACCAAAAATAATATATTTTTGAATTGTTTAAGAAAATATATATTTTCTCCACTAAAAAATAATATATTTTCTATCTTGACAAAATATAATATATTTTGTAATAGTTATAAAAATCCATACTTTACCGTTTCTTCGGTTTCAAAAATACATTTTGTCACATTTGTTAAGTTACGAATTTATTACCGGAATACACACACACACACACACATATATATATATATATATATATATATATATATATATATGTAGGATCAGTGAATCGATCAAACGAGACGTTCAGAAGAGTTCTCGATCAATACGAAAGGCGGAAACAGACGTATTGATGTTGTATCAGCTTGGTTTGCACTTAGAAGTAGATTAAATGTCGTTTAGATTGATATCTCAACATTTTACAGGCTTGGCGACACTTCGGCAGAGCTTCGCTACCGGAATCCAAAGTTACAAATGAAGAACCAAGAACACATATATATAGGGGAGGTCAGTTCGCATGAAACAACACATGCCAGTTCGCACGAACTGTCAGTTCGCACGAACTGGTCACTTCGTGTGAACCTGCTGTTTCATCCCTGTTTCCCGTTTCTTTCGTACTACGTGTCTTGTTCTATCTAACCTATTACATGATTCGATACAAGACGAAGTCAACAGACATATGCACTAACAAACTCCACCTTGGATGTTGACGAGTCTTCAGTACGAGTCTTCAGTGTGACGAGTCTTCAGTCTTGATTAGTCTTCTCGCTCTTTCCAAAGTATCATTCTCTATAAGCATCCTTCAATCTTCTCTCTTCTCTTTCTCAGAATCTCAATCTGACTCTATCCTCTCTCTAATTCTCTTGATCAGATCTCTTGATTCCTTAAGTTTATCAGCATCAGCAGCTATACTCCCCCTTGAATGTTGATCCAAAATCTGTATCTGACTCTTATGTCTTCAGACTCCCCCTTTCGATAAGCTGGGATCACAGTCTGGAATAGCTCTCGTTCTAGGATCATATCCTGGCTCAAACTCTTCTCAGGCTTAGACACGAGAATCTGCACAAATCTCCACCCAACAATAAATTTCACAATTTTTAAGATTTAACAATTTTAGAATCCACTTGTAGATGTCATTTAAATTATCATCAAAAGTTATATCAAGTTCAAATTAATGACCTTGAATAACTGATCATAAAATCATTTTCAAAACATTTCTTCTTTCAAACAATCTCTCCCAACCCTGTTGTTCATCATGTTTAGCACTTGGAATTTTGAAAATCAGCTTTCCAACATCAGTTGTCGAAAATAAGATGAAGTAAAATCTTTTTGATCTTTCAAAAATTTATGCTAAAACACACTAATGAAAAGCAGTAACAAAATATTTACAGATAATATTTTTGTGAGTTTGTGTAAGAGCATCATATCAGTTTATGACAAATCACTAGCACCGTTGAGCTTTAAACACTTTAAGTTCTGAACGATTCACTTAGATTGTCAGTATACTGATCCACTTAAATTTTCACACAAAGTTCAATTGTTTCGAGATACGAGATTACTGTTTTAATGAACTTAACTTATTCGCGTGTCCCACCTCAGAATATACTCCCGTATCCAGACTCCTATATTCAGTCTTACCGGTGAATGTACACTAATGATATCTGTAAATGGGTAAATGCGAGACCATGAGAGCTCAGGCTAGAACTTCCGTTCAATCAGAGAGATGATGGCTCGTCTTTCGGTGTGTCCCATTTGGGGATCTTTTCTTCAACAGCACATGATTATCATTTTTCAATGTTTAATCATTTTTTATGCTGAGGGTGGGCTTTATGATTAAAGCAGTGCAAAGCATTATACGAGGACTAGGCTATTGCTCCAACAAAATCAGAAGTCCTGGTATAATACCCTAGATATCATCTCGCACAAAGACCTAGTATGTCAGAAATAGAAAGCCCTTCAAACAAGATTTCAGGGGTTACCTATATATCCGAGAGATGTTCCCCATGAAATAAGTAAGTATTTGATATTTAGGTTTATATCTCGAACAAAATCTACTAAGCATGCGAAAACCTACTGGCATATCATCAGTGAGACCATTTATCACATTTGACTTTCCAATTTTTTAGCATACCGTGATAGTCTACTGATGTACTATCATTTCCTCTTTTTCACAACAAAACTCATTTTGATTTTTTGATGTTTTTGGCTTTTTAGATTTTATCATGTTTTTGGATTTTTCAAATTTTCAAAATTTCTAAATTTTTTACTCCCCCTAAAATCAAAATATGTTTCAATTTTGATTTTCCGGGAAAATTTGAAAATGAACGCAATAAACTGTACACATAAAATGACAAACTGATGTGAATTGCTTCAATTCGCCATCCACTTGGCTTAAACAATCAGAACTCCCCCTGACAACAAACTATTTTCCCATTATGATTTCAAAACACTTAAGTTTGTTTTAATCAAAATGGTTTTTCTGGAAAATTAGTTTTGTTTGTCATTTCACAAACATCATGGGGTTTAATTCATCATATTGTTCTTTTTCAACCGCTTGCAAAATCTAACACTTGTAGGCTTTTCACAAAAACAATACCACTTGTAAGTTGAAAAATCACAGATGAATTTCTCAAGAAAGATGCCGATTCATGCTCCACGATTATCAACTTGGGAGCTCCGGTAAGTCGGGATTTTCAGTTAAAGAGGTTCTCCCAAGCCTGACGGTCCTTGGGAGTTTCCGAGTCATCATCACTCAGTTTCTTTCCTTTATCTTCTTATTCTTTTCATAAAATTCCTTTACCCCTTTGACCTTCCCGTCAACCATTTTTCCAAAAATATTTAGAACTCTAGGGTTAAAGGCTTTTTCGACATCAAATTCTTTCTTTTTAGAATAGAATTGATTCGAAATCTCTATTTTTCCAACTTTTTGTTTATAATTTAGAATAGAATTGATTCGAAATCATCCATTGGCAGTACTGACTTTTCACTTTTTAGCTCAACTTGTGGCTCCTCTGACTTTGACGAGTCAGATTCATCGCCAGAACTAACATCTGATTTCTTAACAACCCATTGTTGGTTGTTAAGATTCACTTTTCTTTTGTAAAATCTTTTTGAACACTCACCAACTTCAAATGTAGAATTTTTAAACACTTTAAATTTTCCAGTTGGTGGTTCAGTTTTCTCAACAACTTTTTCTTTGAGTTTATGAGACACTCCCTGTTTTGTGTTGGTTGCCTTTGGAAAATTCAAGGCAATGTGCCCAACTTTTTGACATTGGTAACAGGATCTTGTCTCCTTTTTCTGAGCAGCTTCATTCTTCATTCCTTCTTGCTTCTTAGCAAGGAATTCTCTGTTCGTCTGGTTTCTGAATAAATTCTCTTTTTATTCTTCAGACGATGTTCCTGAAACAAATACAACTTTCGATTTAAAATCTTTAACATATTTTTCATTTTCTTTTGGAATAAAACCTAAACCTTTCTTTTTGAAATTACTGTTATGGTTTGGTTTCTTTCGATAACCCGAGCCAGAACTGTAACCTTTTTTCTTGTTTAATCTTTGTTGAACTCTTGAGGTATACTTTTTAGGTTTTTCAGTAAGATTTACATCTTTTATTTCAGAAATATTAATTTCTGTTAATTTGAAAACCTTTTTGATCATTTCAGTTTTAACACCTCTTATTGGAAATTCTTCATCAGAATATAATTTGTCAGAATCATTCAAAGTATATGCTACTTTGAATGTTTCATCATTCAAATTATTTTGTGACATCAGAAAATCTTTATTGTAAACCCTTATGACTTTTTCAACTGTTGGACTTGAAGTGTCAGACTTTGACTTTGGCTTTGACTCTGACTCCTCGGTTTCATCTTTATCTAACACCTGATCGACCACTTTCTTTATTAGCTCAGACTCATGATCAGTGTTAGACGATGTGAATCTGACGTCAATGTTATCTGGCAATCCATCTGAAGGTTCAGATTCCCACTTTAAATTGGTTGCCTTTTTGACTCTTTCTGAATTAGGATTTCATGGAGAATATCCTTCTTCAAGCGGAGGTGGACACTTTGTATAATTTGTACTATGTTTCTTACCAGTATCCTTTACTTCAGGTTTCTCTTCTTCAAACGCTTTCATGCCTTCTACTGTAGGGTAAATCCTGTTAATCACATAAGAAGCACATGAATAACTTTTCAATAACCTGTTTACGCTCTCAGTTTCTATCCTCTGAGTTTCCAATTTTTGTTCAAGTTCAGCACATTTCTCAATGTACTTATTAATGATTTTCTGCTTTGTCATGAATGCTCCATTGAGTGTCTTCATAGCTATCGCTTGTTCACTGCTTGACTTGTTATATTGATTCATTGCTTTGTTTAAAACATCATATGATTCTTTCAGTCTGTTCATGTTATGAATCAATTTATTGTTGTGCCTTTTCACAGTATCACAATTTTCACACTTCTCAGGCATCTTTTCAGTATTAGCTTCCTTCTCAACCTTGACAGCTGGAATTTCTTTAACCTGCTTCTTAATCACTCGAACATTTTCATCATCACTGTCATCTTTTTCTTTAACAATTGCTTCCTTGTGATTATTCTTTTTCGCAGCTTGTCTTTCTTTGGCCTCCTCCATTTTACCTGCAAAATACAGATTATCATCATCACTATTAGGTGAAAATTTTCTTTTATAATATTCAAGTTTTCGAATTTCTTCACTATCATCATCACTCTCTTCATCTGATGAGTGATCAAAGATTGGTGCTTTTCTTGAAGCCCTTTTTGTTGAAACTGATTCTTCTTCTTTCTTTGTAGGACTGAATTGCTGAGATTCGTAATAAGCATACGCCATTTCTTCTTTAGCAGTTGATTCTTCAAAAATTTGAGCAACAAATGCTTTCATATTTGAAGGTCTGTTAGGATGATAATTATCCCAGTTAAAACCTTCTGGAAGTCTTTCATCATCTTGATCTATCAAACCATAACAAGCTCTCTTTGATGGTTCTTCGATCTTCTTAGCATGTGAAGTTTGTGACGATTGTTGTTGATGTGGAGCAACTTGATGATAAATCGCTTTTCGATGATAATCATTGTTGCCGAATGGATTTTGAGCTCCACTTGCTTCGCGGTTTGTGCATTCTCCCTTAAAGTGCCCCTTTTCCCTGCAACGAAAACAAGTAACTTTAGATTTATCAAAACCTAAAGGTGAAGTTCCAGCATCACGAAAATCATCTCTTCCAGTGATCTGTTTAAACGTCTCTGCTCTTCTTAACACACTAGCCATACACCACTTTATATCCATTAGTTCCATCTCTTCTGCATCAATCTGATCATAATCCTCTTTGGTGAGCATCGGATTGCCGATTCGTCCAGTAACTAAACTCTCATATGATTCTAATACAGTCACCAACAAAGACATATGACCTTTAGCAACCTCTTCTGAGAAATTCTGACCATTTTCAAGATTTAATGCAATATTGCATTGTAATACTTGGCCATTCTTGCTTGTTGAAAAATTTGGATCAAATGACGGATATGAAGAGAATCCTTTATTATTGTTTGATCCTTGAGATGACCCTCCAGAAGAATTGTTTGCGCTAAATGCTGTTTCGATCTTTGGTGCAATGTTGGTTTTATCACTCATACCTCCTTTGTAATACAGACCAATGTCTTGTTCACCATTAAAGTCCTTCATTTTCGCCATCTTCCGTTGTTCCATCTCTTGAACTTCGAGTTTTTCAATAAACTTGTTCAACGATAGATTTGCAAAATCATCATTATTCTTCAACATCATAAGATATGTGCCCCACACTTCTTGTGGCAATGCATCGGCCAATTTTTCAACCCATTCTTCTCTTTCTTTCTTGATATTCAATCACTTCATGTTAACCACCAAATTGCAATATCTTTCTATAATTTGCTTGGTGTTTTCAGTTTTTAATCCACGAAATAGATCAAATTCTTTCTTCAAAAGCGATTTTTTGTTCTTGATCATGTCTTGACTTCCAACAAACTTCGTTTTTAGTGCTTTCCACATTGAGTGTGCACTTCCGTTGTGTTGCAATAAAATCAAGATGTCTTCCTTAATAGCTTGTTGCAATATACTGATCATCATCTTTTCACTTTTGTATTTCTTTTTCTCATCTTCGGTTAGATCTTTAATAGCAACAATCTCTCCGTCGTCATCAATCGGTCTAACATATCGTTGTTCAACACATTCCCACGCATCTAAATGATTCGCTTGAACCCAATTTTCAAAACGTTCCTCCCATCCGTTATACTCCTCGATATTCATGAGCTTAGGCGGTTTTTGCATGGTGCCCAATTCATTCTCTAAGTTTACGTTCTGAGCCATAGTGATCGGAGTAGCAACTACGTTATAGAATTCGTTTTCCATGTTTCGGTGCGAAAAAATTTTCAAATTCAGAAGTTTCAAACGAACTAATAGTTTATAGTTCACCCCACACGGCCTGGATTAAATTTTCAAACAACCTGAACAAATCTCACAAGAACTTGGTCACTTCACACGACCTGGATCACAATCACACGACCTGATACACTTACAGACCCTTCGTACAACCTGAACTGGTGCGAACTGACCCAAACCTTCAAGTCGTGCGAACTGGACTTTTTAAAAAAAATTGACGATTCACACGAATTGGACCTCTTCGTGCGATATGGTTCAACTTTCAATCTGTACGAACTGGTTCAATATCACTCCGTGCGAACTGAGTTCAATCCGTGCGACCTCCTAACTTCCTGAATTTACTTCACACGACCTGGTTCAAATGAACTGGGTCAAATCGTGCGACCTGGTGAACTTCTAAACGACTTCGTGCGAACTGCGAATCAAACCGCGCGAACTGAACACTTCAATCCATGTGAACTGAGTATCTTTCAAACGATTTTGTGCGAACTGAGGTGATTTTGGTGCGACCTGAGTTCAAACCACGCGAAGTGGATGTTCAAATCGTGCAAACTGCAATTGATGTCAAACAATCGGAAGGTTTTTTGACAAATTGATCAAGATTTAGTCTGAATTAGGGTCTAATATGTTCACGGATTTATTAAAACAGTATTTTGCTTGTTATATCACAAAATCAGTCCATTTTATCCGTAAAATCTTGGTTAATTTTGAGAAAATGTGAAGAAAGTGAGAAGAAATGAGTAGAAATCAGAAATTTTTGGTGAAAACAAGCTGAAATGGTAAGAACTCTTCCTCCTGAGCTCTGATACCACTTGTAGGATCGGTGAATTGATCAAACGAAGCGTTCAGAAGAGTTCTCGATCAATACGAAAGGCGGAAACATACGTATTGATGTTGTATCAGCTTGGTTCGCACTTAGAAGTAGATTAAATGTCGTTTAGATTGATATCTCAACATTTTACAGGCTTGGCGACACTTCGGCAGAGCTTTGCTACCGAAATCCAAAGTTACAAATTAAGAACCAAGAACACATATATATAGGGGAGGCCAGTTCGCATTAAACAGCACATGCCAGTTCGCACGAAGTGGTCACTTCGTGTGAACCTGCTGTTTCATCCCTGTTTCCCGTTTCTTTCGTACTACGTGTCTTGTTCTATCTAACCTATTACATGACTCGATACAAGACGAAGTCAACAGACATATGCACTAACAATATATATATATATATATATATATATATATATATATATATATATATTACAATTTTTGGTATTTTTGGTGTATTATTTTCAAGGTTCCTAATTTAATATAACTAATACAAACAATATACAAGTAGCACACAATTTTGTGACATCTAAATATATATTTTCCTAAATATATTCTTAGTCATTTTTATTAACAAAAATCTACCTCCAATACTTGTAATTTTTATAACAAAAATTATGGCAAATTTTTATATGAAAAACCATGATCAAAATTCACTTGTAAATACTTGGTCAAAAATATTTTTCTAAGTGTTTAATTTCTTTAAAAATTTTGCCATAGTTTCCCCTTAAAAATGGAGGTTTCCATGCTTATTAGCATATCATTTTCTTTTAAAAATCCATCATCAATCATCAACATTTCACATATAAATTACCATGAGCCAAAAATATGCATTTTACACTATGACATGAACTTGAAAGTTTGTAAATCTTTGTAGTATTTTAACATGTTGTTTAGTAAGCTCATTTAACACTAAAAACATGGTTTTTATTTTATAAAACTCATTCTTGCAAAATTTCATCCTTTACAACTTGTAACATGATTTTTCAAAAATTAATCTTCTTGAGTTTTTCATGATTCTTACACATCAAGTGTTTCATTTAACCATCAAAACATGTTTTCTTTCTTTCAAAAATCAATCCATGTTAAATCTTGAAGTAAACTTTAGTTTCTTGAAAGTATTATTTTTGAAATCTTACATTTTCAAGATGTATAACTTGTAGGATTAATCATCCTACACTAAATCATGTTCACCTTCAAGTTCATAGTTCACATAAAGGATGATCATCATAAATTTCTCAAGATCCATCCTCTTACTTGCTGGATCATGTGTTTAATCATCATCTAGCAAGCTTCATATGATGATCTACACCATATATGCAAGTAATTAACAAACAAGTTTACTACATACACTAAAACAACTTTGATCTTCATGTTTTTAAGCCTTATGTTCATGTTCATCTTTATGTTTTGTTGAGATTCTTTAGTTTAGCAAGTTACATCTTACCTTAACTACTAAAATTATGAATAAATACAAGATCAAAGGGGCTTACTACTAGCACTATGGCTAGGGAAGAACAAGAAGCATGTTGATGAAGAAAAGAAGTGGATAAAAGCTCTCCATGAAGGTCCTTCAACTTCCTATGCTTGCAACCTCCTTAAACAAGCTTCATACACCTTAGGAACACCTTGGATTACTTGGTAATTTGCAAGAAAAGCTTGAGCCGTAAGCTTATGGAGGAGGGGAGAAGGTTTTGTGTAGTTTGAATGGTTGTGAAGATGATGGTTTAAGAACTTGTGGTCTTTTTAAAATGATCTCCAACACAACTTTGCATAATGGGTATTGTGTTCCATATCTTATTAACAGTTTACATAAATTAATCAAAAGAAATCAAAGAGTGGGGCCCCATGTTGTAACCGGTTATGGGGGGGGGGGGGTCTCTAGTTGAATTTCAACCTTAGTTACAAGTTCTAGTTACATCTTAAGTGTTAAATTTAGGGGTTTAAATGTTTTAAGATGTAATATGGTGTTTGGTGACCATAACTAGCTTTGTAATATTAAAACAATGCTTCTAGTTAAATTTTGGTGTTTCGGGTAGTGTCCGGTTGTTCGGTTGGTTACTGGCTCGTTAAGGTGCTAAATTGCGCAGTTTGGTGTGCTTTATGTTGTCTTATGACAGTTTTGATTCCCGACACTTATCAAAGTATTCTGGACCATTAAACCATAGTTCTGCATTATATTTTGATGTTAAAATGCTGATTTATGATATTTTCTACAGAATTCTGTAGTTTTAGTGTGTTTTGGGCACTTTCTGGCACTTAAATCATCACTCGAAAGGCAGTTTTATGATCCCTAATTTCCTACATACTATCCTAGTGTAACTCTTGGTTCCGGGGCTCATTCTGTGTCTTAACATCATGTCTGTTTGTAGGATCGTTTTCAGACCCGAACGAGTCGATCAGAAGAGTTTATCTCAATACGAGTGGCGGAAACACAAGTATCAAGTTCAATTCAGCAAGATTCACCTCTTCAACTGTTCGTATATTGATTTAAGATCGATTACAAGCCTGAGAACACTTCGGCAGAGCTTCGCTACCAGAAACAAGATTCTTACAACTGGATTCGCTTGAGTGGTATTTATAGACACAGGAGTTCGCTTGAAAGTGTCAACATGTCAGTTCAAGCGAACCAGCATATGTTGAGTTCGCTTGAAACTGCACAAGTTCCTTTCAAGCGAACTTACATCATTCAAGCGAAATATCAACTTTCAAACCCTAAAATATCATGCTTTCTAGTACATCGCACTCTGATCTATCATTCTATGTACAAGACTCGATACAAGACGAAGTCGACAGACGCATGCACCAACAGACTCCCCCTCGAATGTTGACGAGTCTTCAGTGTCGAGTCTTAGGTTGACAAACCTTCAGTCTTTATCAGTCTGCACTCTCTCTCCAAAGATTCTCCATTGTAAGCATCCACAATCAATCTCTTTCTCTTTCTTTCAGAATCGCAACCTATCTCTGAACTCTTTCTTGATGTCCTCAGACTCCCCCTCTCACTAAGTTGGGATCGCAATCTGGTATTCATCTATCTCAGATATCAGAACCTGTCTAACCTGCACAAATCTCTACCCAAAAATAAGTTTTCTGATAACTTCTTGTGGATAAGATTTTCAAATCTAATTTACACTTGCAGGAATAATTTAATCAATAAATGATTTTTCAATTAAAAACCTCTGTGTCTCATTTCATTACAAAAAACATCTCAAACATTTCCTCCCAAACCATTTGTTCATCATGTTTAGCACTCGGAATTTTTAAAAATCAGCTTTCCAACACCAGTTGTCGAAAATCTTTTTGAATTTTTCAAAATTTATGCTAAAACACACTTAAAATATTTTTGGTTTTTATTTTAAATAAATGAAATGCAGTAAAGAATTATTTACAAACAATATTTTTGTGAGTTAGTGCAAGAGGATCATATCAGTTTTTGAGACAAATCATCAACACCGTTAAGCTTGATTTCATTTTAAGTTTTAAACGATTCACATTGATTGACGATATTGTTGTCCACTTAAACTCAATCTAAAAACTTTCGAAATGCTTACCGTTACGTTAAGGTGTATTAATTTGCACTAAATTCTTATGGACCCCACGATCTCAGCATATCCCCTCATCATGCAATACACTATCTCAAGCAATGCCTTTAAACTTTTATCAACTGTGATATGTGCGAAAACAAAGCGGAATGTTTAAACATTAACAATCAGGTCGATACTTCCGTATACGCAGAGAAAGTCCAATGTTTAAACAAAATAAGAAAATAAAACAAGTTGAAGTTGTTTAGGCTTTAACCACCAGGTCGATACTTCCGTGTACGCAGAGGAGGTCCAAAGCTTAAACGAAACACCAAAGAAAATAAAGCAGAACGTTTAGGCAATAACATCCAGGTCGATACTCACGTATACGCAGAGGATGTCCAATGCTTAAACAAAATAAAGAAATAAAACAAGTTTAAATCTTTGCAAAATGAAATGCACAATCACAGCAACTTTTCAGGAAAGTTGTGAAAGTTCACAAACTTAACCAGTTTTATGTCTTTCGACAATCAGTGATTACTGAGTAGGCACACAATCAAGAAGGACAAAACTAAGTACTATGCTTTTGACCATGTTTCCCACTAGAACTAGGCTTTTTCATTTAGGTTTGTATCGTTATCGCAAATCTACTAGTCTAGCTGAGCCTACCGTCAGATCCTTAGTGAGATCGTTTATCACATTTTAACTCTCCATTTCTTTAGCGTGTCGTGACAGTCCACTGATGTACTATCATTTCCTCTTTTTGACAACAAAACTCATTTTTCATTTTTTCATGTTTTTGGATTTTTCAAATTTTCACATGTTTTTGTATTTTCTGAAAAATCTTACTCCCCCTAAAATGCAAACACATTTTAGGAAATTTGAAAATAAACTGTACAAACAAACTGACAACTGATATCGAATTACTTCAATTCGCCATCCACTTAGCCTAAACAATCAGAACTCCCCCTTACAACAAACTATTTTCCCACTGATTTCAAAACACTTAAGTTTGTTTTAATCAAATGGTTTTTCCGGAAAATAAGTTTTGTTGATTGATTTTACCATTTGTAGGTTAGGGGTTTGATTCATCACATTGTTTCACAACCACTTGTAGGAAATCAGATACAACCTAATGTCCCTGATTTACCACTTGTAAGATCAATCCAATCAAGTTCAACCTAATGACCTTGATATTAACACTCTTATCACAAACTCTTTTTCAACCACATGGTTTACCAACCACTACCACATGTAGGTTGAATTCTCAGAATGCCGATTCCTACTCCTCACTTACCAACCTGGAAGTTCCGGCAATTCCTGCAGTATGACTTGCTAAACTTTTTCATTATAAAATTCATTCACATAAACAATTATCAAGAAAGATGCCGATTCCTGATCCACAATTACAAACTTGGGATCTCCGGCAAGTCAGGTTTTTACTGTTTGAAAAATATATCCACCCAAGCCTGACCTTCCTTGGGTGTAACAACCTCTTCTTCATCTTTACTTTCAACAGACTTGTGAACATTCATTTTGGAAGCATAGAATTCTTTAACTCCTTTGGCCTTACCATCGACCTTTTTTCCAAAAATGTGTTTCACATTTCTGTTGAAAGCCTTATCAACATCAAATTTCTTCTTATAAGAATAAAATTGATTTGAAATTTCAACATTTCCAACTTTCTTCTTAAAATTTTTAGCCCGCAAAGGTGGAAAATTCACATCATCCACATTCGGAACTGATTTCTCAACCTTTTCTTTAACACATGGCTCCTCTGATTTTGTGGAATCAGATTCATCACCAGAACTGTTTCCTGAACCCTTAACAACCCATTTTTGATTTTTCAGATTTTCTTTTCTTTTAACCACATTCTTTGAACATTCACCAATCTCAAAGGTTGAATTTTCAAAGCCCGTAAATTTTCTGGTTGTAAGTTCAGTTTTCTCAACAACTTTTTCTTTCAATTTACCAGAGACTCCCTGTTTTGTATGTATTGCCTTTGGATAATTCCTGGCAATATGACCGACTGTTTTACACTGAAAACAGGTTCTTGTCTCTGTAGTCTTCTGAGCACCATTTTTCTTCATGTTCTCTTGTTTCTTGGCAAGGAATTCTTGATTTGTCTGTTTTCTGAACGCTTGCTCTTTCTCATCTTCTAAAGATTTTCCTGAAACAAACACATTTTTTGGTTTATAAACTTTTTCATTTTTATAATTTTTCGGTTGATTAAATCCAAGACCTTTCTTTTTGACATTACTATTATGGTTTGGTTTCTTTTGAAAACTATAACCATAATTGTAACCCATTTTCTTGTTAATTCTCTGTTCATCTCTTGAAGTGTATTGTTTAGGTTTTCCAGAAAGATTTAAATCTTTTATTTCAGAAATATTAATTTCTGTAATTTTGAAAACCTTTTTAATCATTTCAATTCTAACACTTCTTATTGGAAAAATCTCATCAGAATATAATTTGTCAGAATCTTTCAAAGTATATGCTACTTTGATCGGTTCGTCATCCAAATTAGATTTTGATAACAAAAATTCCTTATCATAAACCCGTTTGTCCTTTTTGATTGTTGACTTTGACTTGTCGGAGTCAGACTTTGACTCAGATTTGGACTCCGTTTTTGACTCCTCTATGTCATCTTTATCTAACACCTGATCAACCACACGTTTAATCAACTCGGACTCATGATCAGTGTCAGACGATGTGAACGTAACATCAATATTTTCTGGCAAATCATCCGACGATCCTGACTCCCACTGTAAGTTAATTGCCTTTTTTACTCTCTCGAAATTTGGATTTCGAGACAAATATCCATTTTCGACCGGGGGCGGACATCTATTGTAGACAACACTTGGTTTCTTACCCGAAATTTCTAATTCATCCTCTTCTTTTGTCTCGGACTTCTTTTCTTCCAAAGTCTTCTCTTCTTCAAAAGTCTTCATTCTTTCAACGATCGGGTAAATCCTGTCAACAACAAAAGTAGAACATGAATAACTTTTCAGTAAATTGTTGACTCTTTCAGTTTCTATTCTTTGTGTTGCCAACTTCAATTCTAGCTCAGCACACTTCTCTGTGTAATAACTGACATCATCAAGCTGTCTCATGTAAGCTCCTTTGAGTGTATTCAAGGCAATGGCTTGTTCACTGTTTGACTCAGTGTACTTGTTAATTTCTCTGTTCAAAGTATCATAAGATTCTTTCAATCTTTTTATGTTGTGTAGCAGCTCGTTGTTTTGCATAATCAAAGAATCACAATTCAAACACTTTTCAGGAACTTTGATTGCTTCAGTATCAGCTTTGATCTCAAATTCTGGAACTTCTTTGACTGTTCTTCTTGCTTGGAAAAACTCAGCTCTTTTCTTTTCTCGGCTTCAGCTTCAGCTTTTAACCTTTCTTCTTCATCTTCTTCTTCCTCTTCTTCAATTTTTCTCCAATTTTCTTCTTCAGCTTCCCTGACTTTTCTGTATTTTGCAGCCCAATACTCATCATAAGCATTAGCAATACAGGCTTTAACATTTGACATCTCTTTGGACATCTCTTTGGCAATGAATTCTTGGTCTGGGCAAAAATTATCCCAACTGAAACCTTCAGGCAATCTTTCATCATCTTGATCTGCCAAATACACTTTGCTGTCTGTTGGAATGTATTTATTCCAACTGAATCCACCATCCTTGCCCTGATTAACCACACATGCTCTCTTTGAGTCTTCAATTTCTTTTCTACCATGTGCAGTTTGAGCCTGATGTGGTGCCTGTTGTTGTTGATATGGTTGTTGTGTGACTTGATGATAAATCGCCTTTTTGTAGTAATCGTTGTTTCCGAAAGGGTTTTGAGCTCCACTCGCTTCTCGATTTGTGCACTCTCTCTTGAAATGCCCCTTTTCCCTGCAACGAAAACAAGTAACTTTAGACTTATCAAAACCTAAAGTTGAAACATGTGCCTCGTGAAAATCATCTTTGCCTGTGATTTGTTTAAACTTTTCAGCCCGTCTCAACACACTAGCCATGCACCATTTAATATCCATCAATTCCATTTCCTCGGCATCAATTTGATCATAATCCTCTTTCGTGAGCATTGAATTTCCAATCCTCCCTGCAACTAAGCCTCCATAGGATTCAAGCACGGTCACTAACAAAGACATGTGACTTTTTGCAACTTCCTCAGTATAATTCTGATCATTCTCAAGCTTTAAAGCAATGTTGCATTGAAGAACTTTGCCACTCTTTGTCGTAGAAAACTGTGGATCATAAGTGGGAAATGAAGAGAATCCTGTTGTGCTGCTTGATCCGTGAGATGCACTTTCAGAAGAACCTTTTGTGTTGTAAGCAGTTTCAACCTTTGGAGAAAAATTTGTCTTTTCACTAACACCACTCTTGAAATACAAGCCGATGTCTTGTTCTCCATCGTAGTTCTTCATCCTGGCAATTTTCCTCTGCTCCATCTCTTGAGCTTCCAGATGTTTGATAAATTCTCCCAATGTTAGCTTTTTATATTCCTTCCCATTGTTTCTCATCATCATCATGAATGTTCCCCAAGTATCATGTGGTAACGCATCAGCAAGTTTCTCAATCAGCTCATCAGTATCCTTTTTGATCCCTAATTTCATCATATTTCTCACCAAGTTACAATATCTCTCAATAATTTGTTTGGTATTTTCAGATTTCAACCCACGAAATAGATCAAATTCTTTCTTCATCAGAGACATCTTGTTTTTAAGCATATCATCACTTCCTATAGACTTTTCTTCCAATTCAGTCCAGATTGAATATGCACTTCCATCATGTTGAAGCAAAATCAAAATGTCCTCTTTAATTGCTTGTTGAAGCAGACTCACCATCAATTTCTCATCTCTATACTTCTTTTTCTCATCAGCACTCATTTCTCTGATTGTTAACTGAATACCATTCCTTGTGGGCCTTTCATATGGGACTTCAGTGTGTTCCCAAGCATCCAAGTGATAAGCTTCAACCCAATTTCCAAAGCGTTCGGACCAACCATTGTAATCATCAATATCCAAGAGCTTAGGTGGTTTATGTGATGTCCCCGTTTCATTCTCAAGCAATGTATTCTGAGTAATGTTCATAGGACCAGCAAAGGCATTATAAAACTCGTTTTCCATATTTTAGTTTACACAAATTCACAAACTGTCAAATTCAAGTGAAAACACAATATAACCAAGATCACCCTGTTCAAGCGAACTCTGATACAATTTCAAGCGAAACCATAAGCTTTCTCAAGCGAAACCCTGTTCAAGCGAAACAATCCAGAACTTATTCAAGCGAACTGTCTATCTCAAGCGAAAACAACCACAAAGAGTACTCTCAAGCGAACTCAATACCAATTTTCAAGTGAAATCAGTAAAAAGTACACACTCAAGCGAAACCAACAGAAACTATTCAAGCGAACTCAGTATGATGTCATACTTTCGGTCTGATTTTTGTCCAATTTATCAATCAAATGGTCGAATTTTGTTCTGAAACTTTCTAGGGTTTGTTAACACAGTATTACGCACATGATGTGTGAAAATCAGATGTTTTTAACCGTGGAAACTTGTTTGATTTTGAAAGAAGGTGTAGAAAAACAGAATATGTAGCTGAACTGGTATGAACTCTTCCTCCTGAGCTCTGATACCACTTGTAGGATCGTTTTCAGACCCGAACGAGTCGATCAGAAGAGTTTATCTCAATACGAGTGGCGGAAACACAAGTATCAAGTTCAATTCAGCAAGATTCACCTTTTCAACTGTTCGTATATTGATTTAAGATCGATTACAAGCCTGAGAACACTTCGGCAGAGCTTCGCTACCGAAAACAAGATTCTTACAACTAAATTCGCTTGAGTGGTATTTATAGACACAGGAGTTCGCTTGAACGTGTCAACATGTCAGTTCAAGCGAACCAGCATATGTTGAGTTCGCTTGAAACTGCACAAGTTCCTTTCAAGCGAACTTACATCATTCAAGCGAAATATCAACTTTCAAACCCTAAAATCTCATACTTTCTAGTACATCGCACTCTGATCTATCATTCTATGTTCAAGACTCGATACAAGACGAAGTCGATAGACGCATGCACCAACACTGTTTGAGTACTGAACTTCCGTCAGTACTTCTAGTTTGTCTGATAACTGTGCTGACTTTGTTCTGTGCACTAATTGAATCATACCGAGTTGGATGTAATAATGATAAACAATCATGCAACATGTAATGCATTTGTATGTTCTTGAAAGTAATCAGATAATCATTCATCTCATTGATTCAATCATGCACAGTCATTAAAGTACAAATTACTGTTTATTATTGTACGAAATACATGGAAAAGTGCCAATTGTCACATTCTCCCCCCGTTAAAAGAATTTCGTCTACGTTATCAGTTGCTGGGGAGTTGTGAAACAAATGCGGATACTTTGTCTTGATCTGGTCTTTATGCTCCCAAGTAAACTCTCGGCCATGACGTGAATTCCAACGAACTTTGACAAGTTTAATACGACTTCTCCGTGTCTTGTGGACTTTCCAGTCCGTAACCTCAACAGGTTCTTTGGTAAATTGGAGTTTGTCGTTGACGTGAATCTCGTCCACGGGAATGATAACTGTTTCTTGAGTTGGACTCTTCTTGAGATTAGACACGTGAAAGTGTCATGAACACTGCTAAGTTCCTCTGGAAGCTTTAGTTTGTATGCAACGGTTTCGATCCTTTCCAGGATTTCAAAGGGTCCAATGTACCGTGGGTTTAACTTCCCAAGCTCCCCAAATCGTACCACGCCTTTCCAAGGCGAGACTTTCAGTAGAACCATATCGCCAACCTCAAATTCCAACGGTTTCCGCCACCTGTCAGCATTACTCTTCTGTCTGTCACGTGCTGACTTGATACGATCACGTATCTGAGCGATCTTGTCTTTAGTTTCCTGAACCAACTCTGGACCAATAACCTGGGTATCTCCGGTCTCCGCCTAACCCAGCGGGGATCGACACTTACGTCCATTTAAAGCTTCAAACGGGGCGGCCTGAATGCTGGTGTGATAACTATTGTTGTAGGAAAACTCCACTAAAGGCAAGTGAGTATCCCAACTTCCACCAAGGTCCATCACACAAGCACATAGCATGTCTTCCAGAGTCTGAATCGTTCGCTCACTCTGGCCGTCCGTCTGAGGGTGAAAGGCTGTGCTGAGATTCAGCTGTGATCCAAATGCTTGCTGAAACGATTTCCAGATTCTTGACACAAAACGACCATCTCGGTCGGATATGATGGAAACAGGCACTCCATGACGTGCCACAATCTCTCTAAGATATATCAATGCTAACTTCCTCGTGCTATCTTTCTCGCTGATCGGTAGAAAATGTGCAGACTTCGTGAGTCGGTCAACAATTACCCAATCGTATCATGACCTCATTGGGTTCTCAGTAGCTTGGTAATGTAATCCATTGAGATCTGTTCCCACTTCCAGACGGGAATCTCCGGTTGTTGAAGTATCCCTGATGGTTTCTGGTACTCCGTCTTAACTTTAGAACAAGTAAGACAGCTACTCACATATGTAGCAATATCAGCTTTCATCTTGGGTCACCAATACCAATCCTTCAAGTCTTGGTACATCTTGTCGGATCCAGGATGGATCGAGTACCTTGACTTATGAGCTTCGTCCAAAATAAGTGCTCGTAGTTCGCCGGAGAATGGTACCCAAATTCATTCCATGAAGTACGTTGTTCCATCTTCTTTTGGCAACAGTTGTGCATCCATACCACACAGTGGTTCGGCTCGTAGGTTCTCTGGTTTTAGTGCTTCCTGCTAGGCTTCACGGATCCGAACTGTAAGATCATTTTGTATCGTCAATCCTAAGGCTCGCACCCTTAGAGGCTTTGCACGCTCCTTGCGGCTCAAGGCGTCTGCTACGACGTTTGCCTTGCCCGGGTGATACTTAATCTCACAATCGTAATCATTTAACAGCTCGACCCATCTTCGCTGTCTCATGTTTAAGTTCTTTTGTTTGAAAATGTGTTGCAAAATCTTATGGTCAGTAAAGATCGTGCAACGAGTACCATACAAGTAAGGATGCTGAATATTCAACGCGGATATCACAGCACCTAGCTCAAGCTCGTGCGTCGTATAGTACTTCTCTTGCACCTTTAACTGATGTGACGTGTATGCGATGACTTTGTCTTGTTGCCTCAACACGCAACCAAGACCTTGTCGAGACGCATCACAGCAGACCACGGAACCGTCAGTACCATTAGGTAAAGGTAAGATAGGTGCGTCGCAGAGTTTATCCTTTAACGTCTGAAAAGGTGTTTCTTGTTTCTCGCCCTAATCAAACTTTTTTTATCCTTCTGGGTTAGGGACGTTAACGGCTGAGCAATACTTTAAAAATTCTCAATGAATCGTTTGTAATAGCCCGCTAACCCTAGAAATTGTCGTATCTCGGTTAGCGTCTTCGGGGCTTCCCAATTCTTGATTGCTTCAATCTTGGTAGGGTCAACATGAATTCCATTCTTATTTACCACGTGACCTAAGAATTGCACCTCGCGAATCCAAAATTCGCACTTCGACAGCTTTGCATACAACTGTTCTTTCTTCAGAAGTTCCAAGATGGCTCGCAGATGTTGCTCATGTTCTTCTTTGGTTTTCGAGTAAATAAGGATGTCATCAATGAACACAATCACAAACTTGTCCAGATACGGCTTACACACCCGGTTCATGAGGTCCATGAATATCGTCGGTGCATTTGTTAAGCCAAACGGCATGACAAGGAACTCGTCATGCCCATAGCGAGTCCTAAAAGCCGTTTTAGGGATGCTTTTCTTCTTGTATTCGCAGTTGATGATACCATGTCCTCAAGTCAACCTTCAAGTAGTAGCTTGATCCTTGTAACTGGCCGAACAAGTCATCAATCCTTGGCAAGGGATACCGATTCTTAATGGTTAACTTATTCAACTCTCTGTAGTCGATACACATTCGAAAACTGCCATCCTTCTTCTTAACAAATAGCATTGGAGCTCCCCAGGGATGAGAAGCTTGGCCTGATAAATCCCTTACCCAGCTACTCTTGCAATTGTGTCGAAAGCTCCTGCATCTTTGACGGAGCTAGTCGGTAAGGTGCCTTTGCCACTGGTGCCGCTCCTGGCACTAAGTCTATTCGGAACTCCACTTGTCGCTGTGGAGGTAGTCCAGGGAAGTCTTCAGGAAAGACCTCTGGATATTTCTTCACGACGGGGATGTCTTCTAGCTTTGGGTCCTTGGTCTCTTTGTCGACGACATGAGCGAGGAAGGCTATGCACCCTTTTTGGAGACACTTCTGTGCCTTCATAACTAATGTGGGATTTCACCATCCACCACCTTATGGGGCTCAGGTCCTTGCATCAACTGCATGAAGGCCGTTTACTAAATGTTTTATCATTCACAAGAGGGATGCGAATGATTTTCTCATGACAAACGACCTCGGCTCTATTCTTGGATAGCCAATCCACGCCGATCACAACATCAAAACTACCTAAACCAACTGGTAGAAGGTTGATAGAAAATTTTCGTTCCCCAAGTCCTAGTGTACAACCCTTGCCTTGCGTGCCTTGCGTGCTCCTTTCGTGAAAATGCTCCCACGAGCTAGATTCTTCTTCGGGCAGTCCTTTCGATAATGTCCTTTGTTGCCACATCCGTAGCAACCCTTGCCTTTGCCATTTCTATTACTATCCTGAATTCCATTCACATGCCTCGTACCAGACCAGCACGCCTCCTTGCGATGCCCGATCTTGCCATAATTTCCACACCTACGAGTCCTGCACGGACCTGCGTGATGATAACCACACCTATCACACTTTGGTGGTTCTCCTTGGTAGTTTATATCACCTGTTCTAGTCGTGGCAATGAATGCCTTGACTTTCTTACTCCTGGCGGTTCCCTTGTGTTTGTTGCTTGATCTAAAGCCTTGCTTAAGATGCGTATACTTCCTCTTGTTTCTATCCCAAGAAGACTCCACTTGTGTCTTCTTTTTCACTAGACATTTATTCTATTTCTCCAACATTAATCCGCCCTTGGAAGAACTTGTGGCAAGAGTTATCACCTGAGCGATTCCCGATATGGTCCCTCTTATTCTGCTGTTGTTTGCAATGCTGCTTGCTTCGTATTAGATGATTGCTTTAGCGACTTGCTGGTTTACTAGCGCTTCAAGCTCAACTCGTGTTGCAGGTAAAGGTTCTGATTGGGCTTGACCAGTGTTTCCTTCGCTGTGGTTCCATGTGCTTCACATGCATAGGACATATCGACGAAATTAAACATTTATTTTGGAATAAATGTTGTCTTCTATGAGTGAAAGCAAAGCTTATTCGTTATGCACTATAAGTGTTGGACCCAGTATGGCCTTAACAACTTCTTTTCACGTAATATGGCAAGTGATTTCAGTAGATGTGAAAAAGATGTGCGGAAATGGAAATCAGACTTTCAAGAAACAAGACCTACAGAATTATCAAGTTTATATCACTTTGAAACAAAATGGTTTACAAGGTGATTGTAAGATTATTATCTAGTACAAATGAATCTTGAATTCTGTGGGTGAGAGAGCAATGGAGTTTTGATGTATGTATGAATGATAAGCTTCAAACTCAATTATCCTCTGCTGGTTGAGCCTTCTATTTATAGAAGGCTGGGTGCATGAATAAACAATAGTTTATTCATGCAATAAGTCCTGCAAAAAGTGGCCAATTGACATATTCATTGAATCCAACGTTCAAGTTGCCTTTTTCATCATGATATCCAATAATGTCAATTTGCTTCGGTAATTGTGGCAGGATAGAACCAATTTCAGACAAGTGGGGTATTTTCATCAGAATTCTAATAAACCACTTCATCAGAAATTCTGATGAACAAATCATCAGAAAAATCCTGATGATCAGAATCGTCAGAAACTGATGATATTTCATCAGAAATATCATCAGATCCATCAGAAATGACCTTCTCTGATAATCCAATTCAGCTCTTGATTAACTTGTGTTTCTTTGAAGTAGATGCTGTGCATTTCAATTGTTCCATCTGATCTTCTTTTCCTTGTTTGTGATCTTCAGGACTGTGATCTCTTCATAGATCCAGTTGATTGTGATTTTCTTTAATACTTAGAAATAAAGTTTGCTAACAGTTTCCCCCTATGTATTGTAAGAAAATGAACTATCTCTATATCTAACATAAACAACTTTCTTGAAAGAGAAATTTAAAAACAACTAAGTTCAGAAACATAGAACATAGTCAAACCAACCATAAATCAGACAAATATAAAATATTGTTCAAAAACAGAAATTTAATCTCATCAATTCATTAATTGATCTTTACTCCACCTTTGTATTTGTCTCCTGGTTTCAGCCTTTTCTTGTGATCAATTGCCTTTTGAGTTTCTTTGTACATTTCTTTGTACCATCCTCTTGACTCCATCCAGTTATCAATGCATTCTTCAATTGTTTTTCTCAGCTGTTCATTGTTCTTTCCCTTCTTCTTGAGCTGCTCTTGTTTTTCATTCATGCAGTTCCTTATATATTTCAGAGTTTGATTGGAGTACCTGCATATTTCACTGATTCTGAACAGAGCTTTCTCTCCATTAGCATCTTTGAAGACTACACACATTTCTGGTTTGTCAAAGATTGCTCCAGTTCTCACAAGCTTAGAAGGAATTTCAGCTGGAATTCTGGTGTTGGGAGGAGGTATTAATACCTTGTCACTGTACTCAAAATTGATACATAGATCAAAGTCTGCCAGTGCAGCCCTTTTGTATAGCTTTGCTCCTGCACTTTTGAGGCTTTCAACGGCTCTTCTGACCACAGCTGAATTACCTTTCATTTCATCAATGATATTCTTCATTTTGACTATTCCCAATGGGTGAATATCATCAGCCAGATCTGCATCAATAACCTTTTGTTCACTGTTATCTTTTCTGATCAGGGTATACCTGTTTTGTGCTTCATAGCCTAAGATACCTCCTCCAGTGGTTAAGGTATCAATTCTTTCAATTGATACTATTGGATTGGTCATGTGCTTGTGTAGAATTACCCAACTTCCATTGTTTCTGTTTTCAACAATACCTTTACTCAATGGAGAGAGTGGTCTCTTTGGGTCGTCTTCTGGACCTTTCTAGTAGTAATGCTTTAAATGTTCTTCAGGGTACATAATAGTGTGTAAATCACCTTTTAGCACATCCATTTCTCTGATGTTCCCCTCTGAATCTTCTATCATTTCTTTTCTTGGCCTTTTTGAGGAAGTCACTTCATGTTCCATTCTTCTCTTCTCTTTTGTATCCATCCTTATGCTGAAATCTGTTTCTCCTGTGATGGCTGTAGGAGATGACTGAACTGGAACATGTTTTTTTTGTTTGACCCTTGAAGTGTCTGGCTTTGGGACATTTGGTGGAGGACCCATGAGTAACTTTTGTTTATCTGGAGGTGGACCCATGGGTTGCTTCTCTTTTTGAGCTGTTGAAGTTTCTGGTTGTTTGGTTTGAACTTGTTGAATGGTTTCTGGTTGTTGTTGTTGAGGAGTTTCTGATCTCCTTGCTTGTCTTTCTTGTGGAATTGGGGCTTTCAGTTCATGAAGATCAACTTTTGCTAATCTAGCAACATTATACTGCAATCTCTCTGCCAACAAATGAACATTAGTGAGAAGTTGAGTATTTGTTTCTTCATTTTCTGAAACTCCTTGTTTTCTTGATTTCTTTGTGCAGTCAATTCTATCAACAGTTTCTCAAAAGCCTCAGCCATGCTGCTGTTGTTGGCTCTGAGGAACTATATTTCTTCAAGAATCTTTCCTGAACTTGAGCTTTCTCCTGCAGTTGCAACTTCAGCCATCTTTTTCTTGATATCACGCAGTTCATTGAGAGCCTTCTCGAATTCTGATGAGCTCTCCCTGTTTTCTGATGACTTTTGTAGTTTGTTGAGGGCTGCAGCATTGGCTTCTATTTGCTTCTGCACAGCTTTGACAGTTTCTGACAAAACCTTGATATCTGACTTTTGATTTCTGATTTCTTCTAGTATCAGATCAAGTTTTCCTTCTGTTTCTATTTTGACAGTAGCAGTTGTATCTTCAAGTTCTTTGTGAAGTTGTTTAGGGGACATAGATTGATGTCCTTGGGAAATAGGAGAAACAACTGATGTTCCCCTTCTAACACCAGCAGAAAACACATTCTCTGCTGTTCTGAGGTTAAGAGGATTGGTAGATTCCAAATTCTCTATATCCTCACCAGAAAACTGAAACACATTCAAGTTCTGGTTTTCCTTATATCCTTGAACCTTTTCAGGTTCTCCATGAGTTGTTGAGAAACTTTTAGCTTTCTCATCCAGGTTTCCTTGATCAGCAGACTGATCTCCACCTGTTGCCACCATATTTTCCTCCCCAGAATCTGATTCAGAAAATGGGTCCTTGGTTTCACTCACATTTTGTTTTTCAGAAATGGTGCCTCTAAGTAAAATTTCATGTTTTCCTTGAATTGATTCATCAGAATCACTCTCAGAGAAATGAAATATGTTTAGTTTGGAGTCTTGTGCACATGTTTCTCCCATATGTAAGATTTCAGCATGATGTTCTTCTGCCACAGGACTCATATTCACATCTTCATCAGCTGGATGAGGATCAGATTCACCCTGCTGTTCCATTCTTGGTGTGCTTGACTCTTCTGCATCATGCTCCATGGGGGACACATTTTCAAAAACTTCTTTGTTTTCTGGCCTTTTATTCAACATCTTCGGATATTCTGCTCTGTATGGTGAATCTTCTGGTATCAGATTCATCATTCTTTCTGATAGAGCTGGCATATCATAATCTGACTTCCACGATCCTACAGCAGTCCAAGGTCTCATAATTTCTGTTTTCCACATATTTTCTGATGCTAGAATTTCTAGGTTCCTTTCAGAAAAAGCATCATAAATTATGATTGACAGAAATCTGGGAAAGGGTAGATGTGAATCTATCCTTCCAGTGTTAGTCAGAATTGATCTTCTGATCAGAATAAATATTTCTGTTCCAAAATCAATGTTCAACCCATTAATGAGACTGAACATGATTGTCAGAATATTCTTATTTATCTGATTTGTACCTCCAATCTTTGAAGATAAACACTTGTTCAGAATTTCCATTAGAACTTGCCAGAAGGCAGGTAGCTTGTTCCTCTTGAATTCACTGATCTTTGAACTCTTTGTCTTGTAACCCATTACAGCATCAAGTTGTGAGAACATATCTTCTTTTGTAGGTACTTCTTCATAGCTTTGGACTAAGGGAAGTTCCAAACATTCCCTTATTTTCTCCGGTGAGATTGTAATAAAGATATTTCCCCACACATGTGCTGTCAGCTCGAGTTGATTTGAGACTTTGAGAGTTTTTACAACTTGTTGTATAAGTTCTTCCGGTACCTCTCTGGTCTTTGTGAGGGCTTGAGCTATGGGGCATCTCGTCAGAAATTCAATGAGAATTTGAATCATACTCTTCAATGTTATCATTCATTGCTTCGTTGTTGCTCTTTAATGGAAGAAATTCATCTTTAGTAATGAAGGGAAGAGAGTGTTCGACTGGTGGTATGTTGATGTTGATAGCTGCCATTGAGAATTTTGGTTTTTGTTTCGGAAAAGGGTTTTAGGGTTTCGAATTTGAAGGTTGAAGATGGAAGACTCTGTTTTTGAATGAGGTATTTATAGTGTGTACAGACAAAGATTCTTGAGTGTTTGTCGTGGGTTGTTTGTATTCAAGGTGGTTAATGACACCTTTATGATGTTTTAATCCTTTAAGGAAACAACCGTTTTTGAAAAACCTTTGGTTTATCTCAAATTTAATGTAAATCCTTTAATGAGACTTAGAGATTCCAATGATTTTGCGGATAAACACTAATGTCCAACTTGCACCTTTTCTTCATGCGGGACCCTTTTTGTTTCAAAAAGGTCTAATAGAAACCTTTTCTGAGTTGGTGTATCTTCCAAGGTTTTCCTCCTGATAATACATATCAGAAAATTTTGAATAGAACTTTTGAGAGTTGTATTTTCTTTATATATCATCAGAATTCATTTGATTCACTTACACAGGGTGAATCATCAGAATTTTTTTTTTTTTTGAGATGAGAGGGAATAAGTAGAGTTCCGAGATTTTTACTTACATTGCAGTCTTGCAGTTCTGAACTCCACACATTTGTTCTGATATACTGGAAGTATTTTTCATACAGCTTGTTCCAGTCCTCAGAAATTTTTTTTGAAAGAAACTTATTTTTAAAAATTTAGATGGTCATAAGTTTCTTTTAAATCTGGTTAAAAGCATTGTCTTTCTGATGATATGTCAAACTTCCTGGCTTTCAAGAGATTTTTCTGATAAAAATTTGATTTTCTGATTTATTGTCAGAATTTCTGGTTACTTGAAAATTTTCTGGTGAATGATCAGATTCGGGTGGCTTAATGAGTTTTCTGAATAAGTACCAGATTTTCTGATTGATTATCAGATTTTCTGAGTATCACTAAATCCTGTCAGATCCCATTTGAATTTCACCAGATTTTCCTTGTTTTTATCAGACATGTTGTGTTAGTTCCCCCTAGATCTATTGAATCAATTTTTTGAATGAAAAGAAATTAAAGCAAACCTGATATATATAAACAAGAAAAACATAAAACACACGGCAAAGAAAAACAAACAACAACTACTCCTCCTCCTCCTCCAACACGTTGTACATGCACTTCACATATAACCAAAGACTGGTTATTTGACCGATGTGATTCGTTGATGGCGTTAGGGTGGCTTCACTAATGTTTTCTTGAAGTACCAGCTCGGCCCTTGGATAGCAGCTTCTCACTCCTCCGAAGTCCAGCTGACTTGTGATCACCTTGGTTACGAATCGAGGGTAGATCAGAAAGGGTTGACGGTCGTGGATGTTTGCTTCTAGGTCTCTCATGAGAAACTTAGCATAGTTGTAAGGTTTTTCCTGTAGAACAGCATGAACCACTTCCATCATCTTATGAGACAGCTCGTTGAAGTGTCCAATCTTCTTGGAGAAGCAGACACTTAGCTGTGTTACCAAAAACTGGAAAGGTGGTATAAAACCTGATTTGCTAACAACCCTTGACGAGTTGTTTGTATGATAGCCCATTTCAGTCAAGGTCTGTTGCACATCTGCCTTATCCAGAAATTGGGTTTCATGATCATTACCCAGTTTGAAGACATTTCTGATTGTTTCCTCATTTAGGGTAATTTTTACCCCCATAACCTCACTCTCAATCCACATGGAAGTACCACTAAAAATTATTACACAGTTCCACCAGAACACTTGGAGAAGTTTTGGATAAATGGTGACATGTGATGATACAGCAAAGCCCAAAGGACTTCGCATGATCATATTGTACACAAACCTGCAGTCCTCCCATGCAGGTCCTTCCCAGTTGGATCTTAATCAAAGATTATGAAGTCTATGAAATGGGAGAGGGAATTGAGTAGCTTTCATCAATTTTGGGCGACCCATTTTAAGATAAGAAAAATTCTGTCGAAGGGCTTTTGAAGAGATGATTTTGATGTGAAGTAAGTTCTTTTCAGGTTGTTAATATTTATAGATGAAAGTGATAGTTTTTCATAAATGATATTAACATCCAAAAAAAATTATTTTCATCTCTTCAATTAAGACGATATCTGTTGCGGTGAATGTAACAGTGAATGTAACAGTGTATGTGACAGTCTACTAAGCCCCATGTGTGAGTAAGCATTTAATGACTAGGCGGCTACTCTCATAGCTCCTAATCATTCTAGTGCCTACGTGTCACTTAAGTTCCTTATGAAAAAATGACGTTGCATGCATTGGGAGTAAAAATAAAATCCAATAATCTGAAAAAAAAATTGAGACGGTTGGTTTTCTCAACTGTATGGAATTTCATCAGTATGCATGTTACTTTTTCCCCTTTTTGTTTTTTTAATAAGAAAGAGAGAAAAAAAATACAAAAACAAAATATACACAAATATAAATATATACAATATGTGTGTGTGGGATATGCAAATTTTGAAGATGGAAGATTATGATGATTACAAATTATTCTGATGTTTCAACCTGGTTTCTGATTTTATATTAGAACTTCTGGTGATTTCACCAGATATTCTGCTATTCCTTCAGATTTTCTGATAAATCATCATTTATTGATGATCCGTCAGATTTTCTGATGTTCCATCAGATTGATGGATTGTTTTGTCAGAAACCAGTTGATTTGTTCTTGGATTATCAGAACTTTGATGATTACCAAACTGGTTTTCAATTTGTGTCCTTGTCTTTTCTGAAAAATCTTCATCATTTAGATTAGCCATGCCAAGTTTGCTGATCAAAAAATTGTGTCTCTTTTCATCAAGAGGCTTTGTAAAGATATCAGCAATTTGGTTTTCAGTTGGTACAAAATACATTTCAATGTTACCTTTCTCCACATGATCTTTTATGAAGTGATATCTGACATCTATGTGTTTGGTTCTTGAGTGATGAACTGGATTTTCTGTTATTGCAATAGCACTCTTTGGGTCACATAGAATAGGTATTCTTGTCAGAGTTACTGCATAATCTTTCAGTTGGGTTTGCATCCAAAGCACTTGTGAACAGCAACTTGCTGCTGCTACATATTCTGATTCTGCTGTTGATGTGGCAACACAGTTTTGTTTCTTGCTTGCCCAACATACCAATTTTTCTCCCAAGAGTTGACAGGCACCAGATGTGCTTTTCCTATCAATTTTGCATCCTGCATAATCTGCATCTGTGTATGCAATTAATTCAAGGTTTGTATCCTTAGGATACCAGAGACCAAGTTCAGATGTGCCTTTAAGATATTTGAAAACCCTTTTTACAGCTTTTAGATGGGATTCTTTAGGATCACATTGATATCTGGCAAGAAAGCGTGTTGCAAACATGATATCTGGTCTGCTTGCAGTTAAATATAGCAGTGATCCTATCATCCCTCTATAGGTTTTAATATCTACACTAATTCCATCTTTGTCAGAATCTAACTTGTTCCCTGTTGCCATGGGAGTTTTTGAAACAGAGCAGTTTTCAAGTGAGTATTTTTGTAGAATTGTTTTCACATATTTTGATTGACTCAAAAATATTCCATCAATTCTTTGTTTAACTTGTAACCCTAAGAAAAAGGTTAACTCACCCATCATACTCATTTCAAAGTGGCTGGTCATCAATTTTTGAAACTTGTCACAAAAATTTTCATTTGTTGATCCAAATATAATGTCATCAACATATATCTGGACCAGCAAAGTATGACCTTTGTGTGTTTTGAGAAAAAGAGTGGTGTCAATAGTACCTTTGGTAAACCCAGAATTGAGTAAGAAGTTTGATAAAGTTTCATACCAGGCTCTAGGAGCTTGCTTCAACCCATACAAGGCTTTGTTTAATCTGTAAACATGATTTTGAAATTTTGGATCAACAAAGCTTCTGGTTGTTGCACATAAACTTCTTCCTCAATTTTACCATTCAGAAAAGCTGATTTTACATCCATTTGATAAAACTTAAAATCCTTGGATGCTGCATAAGCAAGAAAAATTCTTACAGCTTCTAATCTAGCTACTGGTGCAAAAGTTTCGTCATAATCAATACCTTCTTGTTGACAATAACCCTTGACCACTAACCTTGCTTTGTTCCTGGTGATTATGCCATTCTCATCAGATTTATTCCTGAATACCCATTTTGAGCCAATGACAGTTTTGTCTTTTGGCTTGGGTACCAGATCCCATACCTTGCTCCTTTCAAACTGATCAAGCTCTTCTTGCATAGATTGGATCCAGTCTGAGTCACTTAGAGCTTCTTTGACATATTTGGGTTCTACCTTGCTTAAGAACCCGAAAAATGCACACTCATGTGCAGTTGCAGATCTTGTTCTGACACCATATGCAGGATTGCTAATGATGTCAGAATGAACATGCCCTTTGATCCATCTTAACTTATTGTGGAAAGTTGTTGGTTCTGATGGATTTGAAGTTTCCCCCTGAACAGGTGCTCAAATAGTGTGTAAAGTATCAGAATTCTGAGCTTCTGATGTATTACACCTTTCTTCTGCAGAGTTAGTACATGAAAAATCTTTTGATTTGTTATTGAAAGAATTATCATGTTCTAGGAAATCTTCATTTGTCATTTCAAAGAAATGTTCATACTTTTCTTGTTTGTCGGAAAACTTTATTTCTTTCATGTATTCATCAGAAACTTCTGTTTCTGATGAGTCATCAAATGAAACATACAGACTTTCTCTGATTGTCCTTGTATTGAGAATAAAAATTCTATATGCTTTTGATGACAAAGAGTAACCAAGAAAAATACCTTTTTCTGCTTTTCTGTCAAATTTTTCAAGGCTTTCAAAATCATTGAAAACAAAACATCTACAACCAAATGTATGAAAAAAATTTATACTTGGAATTCTTCCATTGCTAATGTTGTAAGGTGTTTTGTTGTGCCTTTTGTTGATAATGGTTCTGTTTTGGGTAAAACATGCATTTCCTATAGCTTCTGCCCAAAAGTGAGTGGGCAGTTTAGCATAAGCAAGCATGGTTCTGGCAGCTTCTACCAAGGTCCTATTTCTTCGTTCAACCGCCCCATTCTGTCGGGGTGTTCTGGGAGCAGAAAAATCATGAGAAATTCCCTTACTTACAAGAAAATTCTCAATTTTTGCATTCTTAAACTCTGTTTCATTGTCTGATCTAATCCTTCTTACTGTTAGTTTTAACAAATTTTCTATTTTCTTGATAAAATTAATGATCAGATCAGGAGTTTCACTTTTCTTTCTCAAAAATTCTACCCATGTGTACCTGGAAAAGTCATCTACTATTACTAGTATGTATTTCTTTCCAGAAAAACTTTCTGTACTTATGGGTCCACACAAATCCATGTGTAAAAGTTCCAAATTTTGTGTAATAGAAGACTCAGAAATCGATTTATGTGAGTATCTTTTGGATTTACCCATCTCACATGCTTCACAAATTTTATCCTTCTTTGAGGATATCAAAGGTAATCCTTTTACCAGACCTTTGCTTGCTAGTTTGCTTAGGTTTTTGAAATTTAAGTGAGCTAGCCTTTTGTGCCATAACCAACTACTACCTTTGTTGATTTTTGAAAATAAACATAGTTTTGGATGTTCACTTTCTTCTTTGAAGTCAAAGTAGGAAATCGATTTTCTTATTCTGTTCCCACTTAAATAGATTTTATTATCATCTATACCCATTAGCAAGCATTTTTCTGGTAAAAAGGTTACCTGAAAACCTTTGTCACAGAATTGACCACAACTCAGCAAATTATACTTTAAGCCTTCAACACAGGCTACTTTCTCTATGGTCAAACATCCATACCTTATGCATCCATATCCCATGATCCTTCCTTTCACTCCATTTCCAAAGTTTACCATTCTACCCAGCTTTGAAACAAAGTTGCTGAGTAAGCTCCTGTCCCCAGTCATGTGCTTGGAGCTTCCTGAGTCGCAGCACCAGATCTGCTGCACATGATGGTCCTGAAATGGAATGATTAGAGGGGTTTTGGTACCCAGGCATGCTTGGGTACTGTTTCTGATGGAATCCTAATCAATTTATTTTGTCTTCTTGGTTTTGCATCAGAAATTCTGTTATATGCTGAGCCATTAACAGATTTTACATTTTTCTTTTGAAGATGGTGTTGAACAAGCTTTAGTATGTCAACACACATGCAAGATTTATCAGAATTTTCTGATATTTCTTCTTGTGATGGAATGAGTGGATAATTTTGAAAAGATGAGTGAACTGCTTCTGGAGTCTTTACAGATTCTTGACTGCATTCACTTATGTTTGATTTGAAGTTTGGTTTTTCAAAAGAGTATTCAGAACAGGTTATTTTGCACGATTCAGATTCTGATTCTGATGAAAATTTATCAGAATTCTGATGAGTTGCTTTTACAAAGACAGTGGGTTTATTTCCATTTGATCTTGTATAACCTAAACCCTCTCCTTTGTTCTTTGTTGTGGACTCAATAAAATTTATGAACTCTTTGGCTTGTTGAAAACCTCTTACATTGATTTCTTTGTCATTGATTTTCTTGTAAAGATCTTTTCTTTCATTTTCATAAAACTCAATTTTAGCTCTTTGATCTAAACTATCCTCTATAAGAAGTTGGTTTTCAAGAATGATTTTATTCAAAGTCCTTTGCAACTCATCAGATTTTCTAATATCTGATTGATGTTTTTCTTGCAGATTTAGAAAGTCTGACATGAGCTTGTTTAACTTGTGTTCAAGATCAAGATTGTCTAAATTTACCTTTTGCTCTAAAGTTTCTGGTAGACCTTCAGAAAGTGCCATGAGGCAGAAATTTGCCAATTCTTCTTCTTCATCATCAGAAGAATCATCAGATAACCATGTATCTGTACCTGCAATTAAGCTAAGTTGTTGCTGCTTCTTTGCTTCTTCAAGCTTTTTCTCATAGTAAGCAACATCCTTGAGCTTTTTGGTCTTGCATTCTGATGCATAGTGACCTCTCTGCTTGCACTTGTAACACACAACTTCAGCCTTCTCTTTATCCTTAGATCTAAATTCCTCTTTAGATCTCCCATCCATCCTTCCTCTGTCACTTCTCTGGTACCTCTGGCTTCCTCCCCTCAACCTCTGCTCAAATGTTTTGGTGAGCAGTGCTATTTCTTCAGCAAAAGCTGAAAAGTCTGATGATGTATCAGAAATTTCAAGATTTTGGTTGTTTGATGGTTGTGGATCATTGGAAGTTGTTGATCTTTGTGAGTTTGAGATAAGAGCTAAAGATCCCCCTCTTTGAATGGTTTCTTCAAATATTTCTTCCTCTCTGGGGACCAAGATGCTGTATAAGTCATGAAGAATCATATTTCCTAGTTCTAAGGTTGAGGACAAAGTCATGGTTAGACTTCTCCATTCTCTAGGAAGGGCATCAAGAAATTTTATGTTTCTTTCATCATTTAACTTAGTTATTCCAAATTTCTTTAGCTCGTTTAAAAGTTTTGTAAATCTTTGATATGTATCATTTAATCTTTCATTTGGCAAACTTTTAAACCTTTCATAAGATGAGACATTGTTTGTTCTCTTGTTTCTTCTCATCCTTTCTCCTCCTTCACAAAGATTTTCCAACTGATCCCATATTTCCTTAGCTGATGCACATGCATCAACTTGTGAAAATATGTCATTGGGATGGCCATTATTAAAAGTGACTTTGCCCTTTCATCCCCAGCCACCTTTTCCTTGTCTTCCTCACTCCAAAGTATTTCACTTTTGGGAGCTTTGGAGGCAGGGATAGAAGGTGATTGGTCAGTTGCTGGAATAGATGGTATTACAGTCATTGGCATATGTGGACCCCTTTCAATGGATTGAAATAGAGCTCGGTCATGACCATTAAGGAAATTGACCATCCTGAGTTTCCATTGGGGGTATTCCTCTTTGACCAGAGTCGGAGGTTTGGACATAGAACCAATGTTAAAAGCATTATTCCAGGATTGAAAGCTGGCCATATTTAGAGAAAAGAAGATGAGCGATTGATCGTTTTAAAATAGTTTATTCAATCTGCTCTGATACCAATTGTTGGACCCGGTATGGCCTTAACAACTTCTTTTCACGTAATATGGCAAGTGATTTCAGTAGATGTGAAAAAGATGTGCGGAAATGGAAATCAGACTTTCAAGAAATAAGACCTACAAAATTATCAAGTTTATATCACTTTGAAACAAAATGGTTTACAAGGTGATTGTAAGATTATTATCTAGTACAAATGAATCTTGAATTCTGTGGGTGAGAGAGCAATGGAGTTTTGATGTATGTATGAATGATAAGCTTCAAACTCAATTATCCTCTGCTGGTTGAGCCTTCTATTTATAGAAGGCTGGGTGCATGAATAAACAATAGTTTGTTCATGCAAAAAGTCCTGCAAAAAGTGGCCAATTGACATATTCATTGAATCCAACGTTCAAGTTGCCTTTTTCATCATGATATCCAATAATGTCAATTTGCTTCGGTAATTGTGGCAGGATAGAGCCAATTTCAGGCAAGTGGGGTGTTTCATCAGAATTCCGATAAACCACTTCATCAGAAATTCTGATGAACAAATCATCAGAAAAATCCTGATGATCAGAATCGTCAGAAACTGATGATATTTCATCAGAAATATCATCAGATCCATCAGAAATGACCTTCTCTGATAATCCAATTCAGCTCTTGATCAACTTGTGTTTCTTTGAAGTAGATGCTGTGCATTTCAATTGTCCCATCTGATTTTCTTTTCCTTGTTTGTGATCTTCAGGACTGTGATCTCTTCATAGATCCAGTTGATTGTGATTTTCTTCAATACTTACAAATAAAGTTTCCTAACAATAAGTATAAGGGTAAGGTAATTCCTAATGATGCTTATGCAAATCTTCCCACCATAATCATCTCATCATTGTAGCCAGGTAAAATGAGTCACACCAAAATCTTGCTAAGGGTACATCGACTTTTACATACACCATATCAACTTGTTGCAATTAGTCTTGCGTATAAAGCCTCCTCGGAGTTACCTTACTCCGATTGATGCAAGTCATCCAGTGCTATACAAAATACAGTGAGGCCTTCCCTTCACCTTGTTCCTTGTTTATTCCTCAAGTCTCCGACACTTCCATAATCTTCAGTTTTGAAACGCCCAAATTTTTTTCTCATTCGACTATTAACATAAAATTCATACAATTTTTACAAAATTTTGACATGACCCGTTTGCATTAAGAACTTTTCCACCTGCTTTTAACATCATCAATTTAATTAAGTTCTACGACATTTTTCAACATAGCAAAGTGGTGACCATATAAGGTTCACCATAAACATTTTGTACAAACTACACTAAAAGGTTTAGAAATCCAAACTACTTACTAACATACTAAACACAAGGTTAACACCATATCACAAAATGAAAACTTTGACCCATACATATTAGACAACTTGAACCGGAAGCGTGTACAAAAGCCGACATTGTGTGTTCGGTCCGACTGCGCCGCAATCAAGCAAGGGATTTACCTATCATTCATAACAACAAAACATTGTTAGTTCGTAATACATAACAATTGAACTCCTTTAATTCCGTATCATTATTCGACCCATTAACATATCATATTACTTTACTAACATTATCACCTCCATTCGGAAACATTCATCATAACACTTTCCGATTCATTTATAACGAACCGCTATGTACCATATCTTTCACTATACTTACATTTTTTGACCCGTTATGGACAAGTCAAATTCTCAAACATTCTAACAATCATTCTACTTATCATTCCAACCCATTAGATGGGTTGTTTCCAATTTGCTTCAAACATTATCTTTTGGTCATTTCTCCATATAAATTCTTTGCATCTATTCAATCATGAATCATAAAGGAAACTTACACTAAATTTATAGTACTAAAGATTATCATTCATAAATCTACAAGTAGAGTACATAAAGTTCATATGAACTTACAACGATCTTAAGATGCGTGTGACTTCGAGTGACTTGCGCCTTCTTCTTTCTCCGTGCCTATATGTCATAACCTCATACTTTAGCTTTTATAAACATTACTTTCACAATCGTTATAGTACGTTATGGCGTCTACTAATCACATACGTCATTATCATAAAGGAGTTACATCGACTTAACAAGTATTCATGTAAAAACCATATCTAAACCCACTTAGGCATTTCGTCGAACACATTGTGTGCGTATCACTAGTTTAGCATAATGTACAAGCATCTTAAGCACAATTTCCATAGTTCACTCATTGATTAACATAAACATCCTAACTTTTGAAATTTACCATTCTAATCATGAGCACATAGTTCTAAATCAATTACTCCTAACAATTTCACCAACATCAATCTAATTAGCATGTAGAACTTCACAAATTCTTAACCATCTTTTGTCATACAAATGGGTTTCACCCTAGTTTATTATCATAGATGAATTCTAGCATAATTTCAACTCCTACATGCTTATATCATCTTACATTCATGTCTGATTTCATAGAAAATCAAAATTACACATGACCCACTTTATCAAACTTCACAAAATCATGAAATTGAACTTACTAGCTGTCAAGAACACTTAGATAATCGAGGTTCCTGGCACATGCATTCGATTAATCTTTGATTCCCCTTTTAATTTTTGTAGAGATTGAAAAGCTAGGGTTTCTTGGCTCTCTCTCCCTCTGTTCGATCGTACCAAACCCAGGAGGAGCACTGGTTCCTTTTTTTTAATAAATCTCATTACATAATTCCATTTTTAGTCCCTTGACTTTTGAATGTTTTTAAAATAGTCATTCCCCATGATAACTTGATTACTTTCATTATTATTGTTATTTCATTCATTCATTATTATTATTATTTAGACCTTCAATATGATAAAAATATATGTTTATAATTCCTTACCATTAAAGCATCACAATTAAATTATTATTCTAAGTCATACGAAATTTTGGGGTGTTTCAAGTCTACCCCCCTTAAGGAAGGTTTCGTCCCCGAAACCTGAATACGTACCAAATAATTCTGGGTAGTGCTTTTGCATTTCATCCTCCACTTCCCATGTGAGATCCGATCCTTTTCGATGTTGCCATTGGACCAACACTTGTCGAACGGATTTGTTGCGGAGTTGCTTTACTTTTAAATCTTTTATTGCCACGGGCTTTTCAATATAATTTAACTTCTCATCTACTTCAATATCATCCGAAGACACGTATGCCGTCTCATCCGCTAGGCACTTCCGCAGTTGCGACACATGAAAAGTGTTATGAATTCCATCCAACGTGGGAGGTAATTCTAACTGGTACGCTACCGCCCCGACCTGAGCGAGTATTTTGAATGGTCCAATGTTTCGAGGACCCAATTTTCTGCGTTTGCGAAAACGAATTATTCCCTTCCATGGAGAAACTTTCAATAAGACATAATCTCCCACTTGGAATTCAATTGGTCGCCTTCGCCTATCCGCAAATGACTTTTGTCTGTCTTGCGCTGCTTTTATCCTTGATCTAACCATATCAATCTTTTCATTCATCTTGGCTACTACTTCTCTTGACGCGAGTTCTCGTTGACCCACTTCCCCCCAACAAACCGGAGTCCTACATTTCCTTCCATAGAGCATTTCGTAGGGGGCCATTTTTATGTTGTTATGATAACTATTATTATATGAAAACTCTATCAAAGGTAGATGATCATCCCAACTTCCTCTGAAATCCATAACACACGCCCTTAGCATATCAACCAATATTTGGATAGTTCGTTCCGATTGACCATCGGTTTGTGGATGGTAGGCAGTGCTTATATGTAACTGGGTCCCCAATTCTTCGTGAAATTTTCTCCAATAACGAGATGTGAACCGGGTATCCCGGTCGGACACTATAGACACCGGAACCCCATGTCGAGATATAATCTCATTCGTATAAACTGCCGCCATCCTTTCCGAATTATAAGTTTCCCGAATGGGTAAGAAATTTGCACTTTTGGTTAGTCGGTCAATGACTACCCAAATAGCATCGTGCCCCTTTCTTATCTTAGAAAGTTTAGTCACCAGGTCCATTGTTACATGTTCCCACTTCCACACCGGTATCTCCAGCGGTTGTAACTTTCCATACGGCCTTTGGTGTTCGGCCTTTACTTAAGAAGATGTCAAACACTTAGCAACATACTTGACAATGTCTCTCTTCATTCCCGGCCACCAATAATTCATCCTCAAGTCTCGATACATCTTTGTAGCTCCCGAATGAATGGTGTACCGAGACTTGTGAGCCTCATTCAATAGGAATTCTTTCACATCACATTCCCGAGGTATCCAGATTCGGTCATACCTCGTTTTCATACCATCAGCATTCTCTTCCAATTCATGAATAAATCCTTTCGTCCTTTCTTTCTTCGAGTCGTCGGCATTCAAAGTTTTTGTTTGGGCTTCTCGAATTTCATCAAGGAGTTTAGGAGTAACTACCAGCTTCATAGATTTTACCCGAATCGAGGGTGGGTACTCCTTTCGACTTAGAGCGTCCGCCACTACATTAGCCTTCCCGGGATGATAATGAATGTCACAATCGTAATCCTTAATGAGTTCCAACCATCTTCGTTGCCTCCTATTAAGATCTTTCTGCTCGAAAAAATATTTGAGGCTTTTATGGTCCGAGTAAATAGTACATTTCACCCCATATAGGTAGTGCCTCCATATTTTCAAGGCAAATATGACCGCCGCCAATTCTAGATCGTGAGTTGGGTAATTGTTTTCATGCTGCTTAAGTTGTCTTGAAGCATAAGCAACGACTTTACCCTTTTGCATTAACACGCAACCTAAACCTTGGTGGGAGGCGATAGTATACACTACTAAATCATCTGTCCCATCCGGTAATATCAACACTGGAGAATTTGAGAGCTTTTCCTTTAAGGTCTGAAACACTTTTTCTTGTTCTTCGCCCCATATAAAATTTTCACTCTTCTTTGTTAACTTCGTCATAGGCGAGGCTATCTTGGAGAAATCTTGGATAAATCTCCTGTGGTACCCAGCCAAGCTAGAAAACTTTTTATTTCGCTTGGATTCTTCGGGGGTACCCAATTCATTACCGCATCTACTTTGGATGGGTCCACATGGACACCATCCGCATCGATTATATGACCCAAAAACTGTACCTCTCTAAGACAAAAGGCACACTTTGAGAACTTTGCATATAACTTTTCCTTGCGAAGCGTTTCCAATACATCACGTAGGTGGGAAGCATGCTCTGCTTCACTTCGGGAGTATATTAGTATATCGTCAATAAAAACGATTACATACTTATCAAGCATAGGTCGGCACACACGATTCATTAAATCCATAAACGTAGCTGGTGCGTTCGTTAGCCCAAAGGACATTACTAAAAACTCGTAATGTCCGTACCGTGTTCGAAACGCAGTCTTTGGCACATCTTCTTCTCGTACACGCAGTTGGTGGTAACCCGACCGCAGATCGATTTTCGAAAACCAACTTGCCCCTTGAAGCTGGTCAAATAGGTCATCAATTCTGGGCAACGGGTAACGATTCTTCACCGTTAACTTGTTTAACTCTCGATAGTCGTTGCACATTCGCATCGAACCATCTTTCTTCTTCACGAATAATACGGGCGCTCCCCATAGTGAAACACTTGGTTTAATAAAACCCTTATCGAGCAACTCTTGAAGTTGCGTCATCAATTCTTTCATTTCGGTCGGGGCCAACCGATAAGGAGCTTTAGCTACCAGTTTTGCATCCGGGTTAAGCTCTATCTTGAATTCTACTTCCCGTTCGGGCGGAAGCCCCGGTAAATCTTCCTGAAATACATCCGGATATTCGTTCACTACATTCACGTCTTCAAGCTTTGGAACACCTCGATTGCTGTCAATCACGTAAGATAGATACGCCTTACCTCCGTTCTTCACATGTTTGACAACTTTGATTATAGAACACAATTTCGACTTGATGACCCTATCTCCTTGAACACTTACCTGTTTCCCCCCCGAGGTTACTACATGAATGCCTTTCTTTTCACATTGAATTTCAACCTGGTTTTGGGCTAGCCAATCCATTCCTACAACTACTTTAAATTCCCCCATGTACATCGGGACAATATCTATACTGAATTCCTCATCTTCGATTAAGATCTTACAGTTTCTACAAATATCATGTAACAAATAGCTTTTACTATCAGCAACTTCCACTTCTAAGGGTACTAACATCTTTTCAAGCTTAAACGATGGATGAACTAACAATTCATTAGAAATAAACGATCTACTAGCCCCGGAATCAAATAATACATTCATAGGCATAGAATTAACCAAGAATATACCTGAGACCACATCCGGGCTAGTCTTAGCTTCATCCGAGGTTAACTGGAACATCCTCCCACGAGCCTTGGAAGACTCATCCTTCTTTCCATCTTTCTTTGCCCCTTGTTAGAGTTTCGGACATTCTGCTTTAATGTGCCCCATTTGATTACAATTGTAACACGCTTTTGAGTTTTCGGGGCACCTATAATACGGATGTCCCTCTTGCCCACATTTGTAGCATCCTTTCTTTCCCAACAAGCATTCACCCGAATGATGTTACCTACATGTCTTGCAAGTCAGAATCCCACTACTTGCCTTCCCTTTCCTGTTTTGATCTTGATATTTTTCCTTTTTCGATGGGTTTGTGTTGGTAGGCTTCTCCGCCACCCTTTTCTCTCCCCGTTCAACCTGCCTTCTTAACTCGATCTCCCTATCTCTTGCCCAGTCGATTAATTCATTCAACGTTGCACACTTGGAGGGATTTACGAACTCCCGATATTCAGCCTTTAACATGGCATGATAACGTATGATTTTCAACCTCTCAGTTCCCGCTATCTCCCCACAAAATTTCACCTTCTCGAGGAACTTATTCGTTATTTCATCAATCGTTTCATCTTTTTGTCGAAGACGTAAGAAGTCTTCTTGAATCTTATCAATTGCGGATTGTGGGCTTTGATATTTCAGAAATGGCTCCTTGAACTCTTGCCATGTTAACGTTTGTACTTTGTCATCTCCGAATTCCTTCGAATGTGCGTCCCACCAATCCTTTGCTTGGAGTTGTAGGAGACCCATAGCAAACATCACTTGATCCTCCACTTCACATCTACTCCTTACAAACACAGCCTCGATGCTTAAAATCCATCTTTGACAGGCTATCGGATCAATTTCTCCTTTATATGGCAAGGGGTTACATGCCATAAATTCCTTATACGTGCACCTTCGAGTGCTCTTCTTCGTTTGCAATTCATTGATCATTTCCTTCAATTCCTCCACCTTGGACGTTACTAAGGTATCAAATACCCCCAATACTTGCCCTTCAACTTCTTGAGCTAGTCGGGGTATGCTAGCCTTAATTGCCTTCTTTACTTCTTCCGAGATCATAGTCTTTAGTTGTTCTTGTTGTGTCGCTTCATCATCATTCGTATCCGCCATCTACACATAAACATCATTCTTTATTTTAACATTCATTCATCCTTTCTATCATGTAACCATGCTAGTAATACATAGCTCTCATTCTTTCTAATACGTAGAAGAAATTACTCGCGACTAAATCATACTTAAACTTTCTTTGGAAACTCAACGTTTCCGACAACCAACATCATAGTATTCTTTATCACATATACCTTGGTATCACTTTTCTTATTCTTTAAAGTCTTAATATAATGTTTTTTTAATACTTCTCGTGCGATAAAAACATCAAACAGAACAACATATTTGAATTTAGCTGAAAATGGCCTCCACCGTAAGCTACGGTGGCTACCGTAGCTTACGGTGGACCCTTTTCCTTTACGCTACTAGGCTACTGCCTTACGGTGGCCATTTTCTCCCAGGTGCTACCGTAAGCTACGGTAGCCACTGTAGCTTACGGTGACGCCCAACGTACAATGGCTGATTTTTCATGTTTTTACCCCCATTTTTGACCCGTTCTAACCCCCAAACTGATCCGATTCATCCCACATCTTTCCACAACATCCCGTAACCATTCCATAACATTCCGTAGCTAAATTATTTGTAATGCAAAAATTTCAACTTTTAAAATACTTACTTGCTTTGCACCGCGGAACGAACACACACTTCTCACGAGCTTTCAGTTTGAGTTCAAGCACTTGATGCTTAAATCCCTCAAACCTAGGCTCTGATACTAACTTGAAACGCCCAAATTTTTTTCTCGTTCGACTATTAACATAAAATTCATACAATTTTTACAAAATTTTGACATGACCCGTTTGCATTAAGAACTTTTCCACCTGCTTTTAACATCATCAATTTAATTAAGTTCTACGACATTTTTCAAAATAGCAAAGTGGTGACCATATAAGGTTCACCATAAACATTTTGTACAAACTACACTAAAAGGTTTAGAAATCCAAACTACTTACTAACATACTAAACACAAGGTTAACACCATATCACAAAATGAAAACTTTGACCCATACATAATAGACAACTTGAACCGGAAGCGTGTACAAAAGTCGACATTGTGTGTTCGGTCCGAGCGCGCCACAATCAAGCAAGGGATTTACCTATCATTCATAACAACAAAACATTGTTAGTTCGTAATACATAACAATTGAAATCCTTTAATTCCGTATCATTATTCGACCCATTAATATATCATATTACTTTACTAACATTATCACCTCCATTCGGAAACATTCATCATACCACTTTCCGATTCATTTATAACGAACCGCTATGTACCATATCTTTCACTATACTTACATTATTTGACCCGTTATGGACAAGTCAAATTCTCAAACATTCTGACAATCATTCTACTTATCATTCCAACCCATTAGACGGGTTATTTCCAATTTGCTTCAAACATTATCTGTCACGGCCCCCGTCCCAGTTTTACCCGGTTCAGGAGCCGCGGGACAGAAACCCGTGGTATTTATTATTTGAGTTGACAGCGGAAGTTTAACAGGATCGTTTACAACTTGAAAATGCCCAATTATTTTATTTCATAATTTGGGTCAAACCCCGTGATTTACAATGGAGGAATTTCACGAGGAAATTCCCTGTTTTACAAAACATGTTTATTTATTTAACTGAGCCACTACTTCAAGCTTTATTAGTGCTCCGTAGCACTTTTCCTTGATTCACAGTGGGTCACCTGAAACATGTTTTAAAAATATTTTATCAGCGGGGAAATACTGGCGAGTCACTCAAATTTGATAAAACGACACATAGCTATGAATTACAGCATAAGAGCGATTACAATGGCTACTATCTTATTTTTATCTGGCGCCGTGTCACACCCTGGTGACGATGGTCCTACCACTATTGGGTCCTTTCACCCAAGTAGTGATGATTATCACTGTTAGGTTGATGAACCTAACCGTGAGAGATTAGTAATGCGCACAATACCCCACTAGCCAGTGATTCAAGATAACCATGACTTAATCCCTATAATTATAACTTTGAAAATAATTTGGAGTATTGTAAAACATAATTGATAAAAAGAGAATGACTCACATTGCAAGTTTAGTCGGGCAGAGTTTAGCCTACTGATAAGCCTGATAACCTAATTTAAACAACAATGCACACGAAACTAGGTAAGTAACTTAATACAACATTTACGATAAGCTCACGAGATTAAAACCCTCACGATGAATGACAAAGTATAGCCCTAATTTGGACAGTACTTAAACATCCATCGGATTGGTTTCAATCGATCGGACATTGTATCGTAGCAGTGATCGAGTTAATACCCTGTAATCGTAGCAGCGTTTCCCTACTTAAAACTTTGAATTTGAGCAGTATACTTCGTTTTTTATTGAAGTTTTCGAGTGCAGATGACAGCCCATGCCCTGATCTATTTATAGCTGATTTTTGGGTTTTACGCGGCCCGCGTAAACCCTCTCTTAATCTTACGCGGCCCGCGAGGGCCACCTAGTCTACAACTAGGGCTAGCGTGTCACCGGTAGGTCTGCCACGTGTGCGACACGTGGCCTAAGCGCTTATCCGGAGGAATTATGAGTTGTCGCGGCCCGCGTAAGCATATGCTTACATTTACGCGGCCCGCGTGAAAACCAATTTTCTCAATTTCTTGGTTTTTCATGCATGTTAGGGTTTCAGGGGTCTGGGTTTTCACTTACGGGTCGTTTTGGGACATTTTTGCAAGTCCTTACATCCTCTCCACCTTATTTAAAATCTCATCCTCGAGATTTACTGAAATAAGTGAGGATACTTTCGCTTCGTTTCCGATTCCAGCTCCCAAGTGTACTTCGGTCCTCTCTTTGAATCCCACTTGACTTTGACCAGCACTAGTCGTTTGTGTTTGAGAAACTTGATCTTTCTGTCTTCTATTTGAAGTGGTTTCTCAACAAATTTTAGCTTTTCATTTACCTCTATGTCTTGAAGAGGTACTACCAGGGATTCGTCAGATAAACATTTCTTAAGGTTGGATACATGAAATACGTCATGTACTCCAACTAGTTCTTCTGGTAGTTGTAGGCGATAAGCGACTGGTCCTATTCACTGGATTACTGGGAATGGTCCTATATATCTTGGACTTAGCTTTCCTTTCTTTCCGAATCGGACTACTCCTTTCCAAGGAGAAACTTTTAAGAGTACCTTGTCTCCAATTTGAAATTCTAGTGGCTTGCGTCGATTGTCAGCATAACTCTTCTGGCGATCTCGAGCCGTTTTCAGTCTTTCCTTGATTTGAGTGATCTTGTCGGTGGTTTCTTGTACGATTTCAGGACCTGATAATTGACTTTCTCCTATTTCTGCCCAACAAACTGGGGTTCTACACTTTCATCCATACAGGTAGATGGTCATCCCAGTTTCCACCAAAAATCTATAACACATGCTCTAAGCATGTCCTCCAGGGTTTGGATAGTTCTTTCACTCTGTCCATCTATTTGGGGATGGTAAGTTGTACTCAAATTTAACCGCGTCCCCATGGCTTCTTGGAAACTTGTCCAGAAATGTGAAGTGAAGCGACTATCTCTATCCGATACAATGGAGAGTGGGACTCCATGTAAGGATACTACCTCGTCTACGTATAAGTTGGCTAACCTTTCCATGGTAAAGGTTTCCTTCATGGGTAGAAAATGAGCTAATTTGGTTAATCGATCCACAATTACCCAAATCGCGTCATTACCCTTTCTAGTTTTGGGTAACATAGTAACGAAATCCATGGTTATTAGTTCCCATTTCCAAACAGGCATTTCTAATTGTTGGAGTAATCCTGAAGGTTTCTGGTGTTCTGCCTTAACTTGTGAACAAGTAAGACATTAAGATACATATCTAGCTATGTCCTTTTTCATTCCTATCCACCAGAAGTTATTCCTTAAATCTTGGTACATCTTATTATTACCAGGATGCATGGTATACCTAGATTTATGAGCTTCCTCTAAAATCTTATTTCTTAAGTTTCCTTGCTTAGGTACCCAAATCCTTTTCTTGCGGAATCTCCAAATTCCATCACTTCCTTGCTCTAATTCCTTTATTAGTCCTTTCATACCTTCAGCATCATCCTTGATTGCTGTTAATTGAACATTCTTCAGTTGTTCCATTAAATCTACTTGAAGATTTAATCTAAGAGCACGAACTCGCTTTTGCCTTTCATGATACTTACGACTTAAGGCATCTGCAACTACATTTGCTTTTCCTTCGTGATATTGAATATCACAGTCGTAGTCACTTAGAATTTCCATCCATCTTCTTTGCCTCATGTTCAATTCTTTTTTCCCAAATATGTATTTTAAACTCTTATGATCTGTATAGACTGTAAACTTACTTCCATACAGATAGTGCCTCCAAATCTTAAGGGCAAAAATTATTGCTCCTAATTCTAAGTTATGAGTCGTATAATTTTCCTCGTGCTTTTTCAATTGCCTTGAGGCATACGTAATTACCTTTTTGCGTTGCATTAGCACACATCCTAATCCTAGCTTAGAAGCATCGTAGTAAACTTCAAAATCTTCTATCCCTTCTGGTAAGGCAATAATTGGGGCGTTTGTTAACCTTTGCTTTAAAATTCTAAAAGCCTCTTCTTGCCTAGGTCCCCATTCAAACTTTACTGTTTTACAGGTTAGCTTAGTTAATGGCACAACTATCTTAGAGAAATCCTTAATGAATCGCCTATAGTATCCAGCTAATCCTAGAAAACTTCTAACTTCTATAGCTGATTGCGGGACCTTCTATTTGGTGATCGCTTCTATTTTGGAGGGATCTACGTGAATACCTTCGTGATTCACCATATGTCCTAAAAATTGTACCTCCTGTAGCCAAAATTCACACTTCGAGAATTTGGCATAAAGCTTCTCTTTTCTTAACAAAGTTAAGAGTGCATGCAGGTGCTCACAATGCTCTTCCTGACTTTTGGAATAAATAAGTATATCATCGATGAAGACAATTACGAATTTATCCAGATACGGTTTACAGATCCTATTCATCATGTCCATGAATGCCGCAGGAGCATTTGTTAGTCCAAAGGGCATGACTGTAAACTCGTAATGACCATACCTAGTTCTGAAAGCAGTTTTAGGTATGTCTTCTTCTTGCACTTTCAACTGATGGTATCCGGAGCGTAAATCTATCTTAGAGAAATATCTAGCTCCTTGAAGCTGATCAAAAAGATCGTCAATCCTAGGTAATGGGTATCGATTCTTAATTGTAACCTTATTCAATTCCCTATAATCGATACACATTCGCATCGAACCATCTTTCTTCTTTACAAACAACACTGGTGCTCCCCAAGGGGATGAACTAGGTTGTATGAATCCTTTACTGAGCAATTCATCTAATTTCTTTTTCAATTCTAGCATTTCGGTGGGTGCTAACCGATAACGTGCCTTGGCTATCGGTGTAGTACCAGGAATTAGATTAATTCTAAATTCTACTTCCCTATCGGGTGGTAATCCAGGTAGTTCTTCTGGGAATACATCTGGGTATTCTGATACTACTAGAATTTCTTTAAGTTCTTTACCTTTAGTGTTAATGATTACCGAAATCATATACACTATTTCTTGTTTTCTTGAATAACTGGCCATTTTCATTACTGAAATGAATATCAGTGGTTTACGTGGCTTATCTCCTGTAATCACCACTATTTCTCCTGTGGGTGTATGAATTTCTATGGAATTCTTATCACAAAGAATTCGAGCATGGTTGGCTACTAACCAATCCATTCCTAATACAACATCGAATCCGGCTAAATCCATAGGTAACAGGTTTGCAGAAAATTTATGGCCTAAGAGTTCTATCTTTCCTTCTCGCAAAACCTTATCTATTTTAACAGAATTCCCATCTGCCGTTTCTACCGTAAAAATTTGTCTAAGGTTGGTTAAGGGTAAGTTAAGAGCTTGGCAGAATGAAGTATTTATAAAACTTTGGTTTGCACTAGAGTCGAATAATACTTTTGCATAAACGTCATGAACTAGGAACGTACCGGCTATGACGTCTGGGATTAGCTCTGCTTCTTGGGTAGTCAGTTGAAAGGCTCTTACGTTCTTTTTATTAGCTCCTTCAGCTGGTTTGGCCTTGTTGTCCGCTGGTTTGACTAGTTTAGGGCAGTCTGGTCTAAAATGTCCTGCTTCTCCACAGTTGAAGCAGATTGTTGATTTCTTCCTCCTGCAATCTTCTTCTTGATGCCGCGGAATTTTGCAGAAATTGCAATACCCTTTGCATTTTCCAAAATGCTTTCTTTTACATGTGTTGCAGAATGGAGCAGTGGAAGGTTGCCCAGTTCCTTTTTTCTTGAAGTTATTACTATTACCCACACAGAATCCTTGGGTAATCTTTTGGGCCACTTCCTTCTTCCGGTTTTCCTCTCTCGTGCATACCAGCCCGTCAGTCAGGGTGTTGGCTAATTCTACAGCATCGTCAATAGTGTGGGGTCTTGCAGCTTTGACAATGTCACGGATTTCGCCAATCAAACCCCAGATGTAGCGAGAAATAAGCACCGGTTCTGGCGAAGCCAGGGTTGGTACAACTCTAGCATACTCGAAGAAGGTCGAAGTATACCCTCGACAGTCTACATCCACCATCCGTTGGTTCAGGAACTTATTTGTCATTTGTTCCTTTTCATATTTGGGACATAATTTTCTTTCCACCAGGTTTTTAAATTCTTCCCAATTCATAGCATAAACCACATCACTCCCTTTGGCTTGCAATACTGTGTTCCACCATTCTAGTGCCCCTTCTTTAAAAAGATGCGACGCGTACATGACCTTATCTTCCTCGGCACATTTACTTATTTTTATTACTGCTTCGTTTTTCTCTAACCAACGCAGTGCGGCCGTTGCCCCTTCATTGCCTGCAAATTCCACCGGTTTACAGGCAAGAAATTCCTTGTAAGTGCAACCAGGCGTTGCAGCTTTCATTCTTTTAAGAAATGGGGCTGGTATCACATCATCGTTATTATTATTGTTGCTGCCTCCATTTACACTATTACTGAAATTGTCATCACGAGTACGTTTACTGGGAATAGGTGATGGAGGTTCAACTGGATTTCGAGTAGCAGCAAGGATTGCTGGAATAGCATTGGCTATTCCTTGAGCAACAATATTTTCTATATCTTGCCTGTTAAGAAATTGTTCTCCATCGTTTTGCTCAGATTGGTTAACTTCGTTAACTGGTTTATTACCAGCGTGTTTCATCTGGTAATTAATAATATATATAAGTTATTAACACAACAATGAATAACAATCACATAATAAAACAATCCCACATAATCATATCAACCCATATAGCCAAAAGTGTCGATTTTGCGACTTCCATATTTTATATATTTTAATATGCATCCGTAAATTACCAGATATGTTACAAAAGTTTTATTTTTAGTTATTTTACATGATTATATTTTTATTATTATATTATTATTAAACACACATTCCCACAATCACATACGATCCTCATCAGCTGGCACTTCAGAAACGACGTTCCCTCTCGTCGTATTTCCATGATATCCTTTCCCCCACTTCTCGGATTCTATTTCCTGCGTCCACCAACTCTTCGCCATAGTGGCGGAGTTCAGCCAGGTTTTCTGTGCTCATAGGTGGATGTAGTGGAGGCTCAGGGTCAAATTGGGGGAAAAAGGTATTAGGGTTATTCAAAAGATTCTAAAATTGCCAGTCAGTGGTCCACCATTCTTCCAGCTCTCCTGGTAGAGGTCGGGGGTGGATAATAGGATTTGGGATAGCAGGTTCCAGATTAACTGGAAGTTGTGCTTCAGCTGGGTAATAGAAGAGGTTTTCATCGGCATGTCCGATGAGGTCGCTATTTGCCAGTTGGCGGTCAAGTTCCTCCCAGGGTGGCATTTCCTAGGCTTGTCCTGAACTTTCCCTGATTTTTATTCCTTTGCCTCTATCCTTCGAATCCTCAGTCTTTATAACCTTCTGTACCGCTGGTTTCTTCCTACGCACACGCCTCCAGCCTACTAGTCTCCTTCTCTTTTTCGGTTTTGGTTTCTCCTGAGGTTGGGCTTGGAATACCATTGGCTCTTCAGTATCAGCCTGGTAGCCAGTGAAGGTACCGGTGGTATCCATATCTGTGGTATGGATAGTAAAGTTTTGAAGGGCTTCTGATAGTTCATTCATGCTGTTAGCATACGTGAAGAAACACACAAAATTCTAAGTTAAAATTTTGTAAATTAAATTTTAATAGAATCACAAAAAGGGCAATCAGGAAATTAAGTATTTCTAAATACTTAATTGGCTTAAATCAGTGGCTTTGATACCACCTTTTTCTGTCACGGCCCCCGTCCCAGTTTTACCCAGTTCAGGAGCCGCGGGACATAAACCCGTGGTATTTATTATTTGAGTTGACAGCGGAAGTTTAACAGGATCGTTTAAAACTTGAAAAAGCCCAATTATTTTATTTCATAATTTGGGTCAAACCCCGTGATTTACAATGGAGGAATTTCACGAGGAAATTCCCAGTTTTACAAAACATGTTTATTTATTTAACTGAGCCTTACTTCAAGCTTTATTAGTGCTCCGTAGCACTTTTCCTTGATTCACAGTAGGTCACCTGAAACATGTTTTAAAAATATTTTATCAGCGGGGAAATACTGGCGAGTCACTCAAATTTGATAAAACGACACATAGCTATGAATTACAGCATAAGAGCGATTACAATGGCTACTATCTTATTTTTATCTGGCGCCGGGTCACACCCTGGTGACGATGGTCATACCACTATTGAGTCCTTTCACCCAAGTAGTGATGATTATCACTGTTAGGTTGATGAACCTAACCATGAGAGATTAGTAATGTGCACAATACCCCACTAGCCAGTGATTCAAGATAACCATGACTTAATCCCTGTAATTATAACTTTGAAAATAATTTGGAGTATTGTAAAACATAATTGATAAAAAAAAGAATGACTCACATTGCAAGTTTAGTCGGACAAAGTTTAGCCTACTGATAAGCCTGATAACCTAATTTAAACAACAATGCACACGAAACTAGGTAAGTAACTTAATACAACATTTAAGATAAGCTCACGAGATTAAAACCCTCACGATGAATGACAAAGTATAGCCCTAATTTGGGCAGTACTTAAACATCCATCGGATTGGTTTCAATCGATCGGACATTGTATCGTAGCAGTGATCGAGTTAATACCCTGTAATCATAGCAGTGTTTCCCTACTTAAAACTTTGAATTTGAGCAGTATACTTCGTTTTTTATTGAAGTTTTCGAGTGCAGATGAAAGCCCATGTCCTGATCTATTTATAGCTGATTTTTCGGATTTACGCGGTCCGCGTAAACCCTCTCTTAATCTTACGCGGGCCGCGAGGGCTACCTAGTCTACGACTAGGGCTAGCGTGTCACCGGTAGGTCTGCCACGTGTGCGAAACGTGGCCTAAACACTTATCCGGAGGAATTATGAGTTGTCGTTGCCCGCGTAAGCATATGCTTACATTTGCGTGGCCCGTGTGAAAACCAATTTTCTCAATTTCTTGGTTTTTCATGCACGTTAGGGTTTCAGGGGTCCGGGTTTTCACTTACGGGTCGTTTTAGGACATCTTTACAAGTCCTTACATTATCTTTTGGACATTTCTCCATATAAACTCTTTGCATCTATTCAATCATGAATCATAAAGGAAACTTACACTAAATTTATAGTACTTAAGATTATCATTCATAAATCTACAAGTAGAGTACATAAAGTTCATATGAACTTACAACGATCTTGAGATGCTTGTGACTTCGAGTGACTTGCGCCTTCTTCTTTCTTCGTGCCTATATGTCATAACCTCATACTTTAGCTTTTATAAACATTACTTTCACAATCCTTATAGTACGTTATGGCGTCTACTAATCACATACGTTATTATCATAAAGGAGTTACATCGACTTATCAAGTATTCATGTAAAAACCATATCTAAACCCACTTAGGCATTTCGTCGAACACATTGTGTGCGTATCACTAGTTTAGCATAATGTACAAGCATCTTAAGCACAATTTCCATAGTTCACTCATTGATTAACATAAACATCCTAACTTTTGAAATTTACCATTCTAATCATGAGCACATAGTTCTAAATCAATTACTCCTAACAATTTCACCAACATCAATCTAATTAGCATGTAGAACTTCACAAATTCTTAACCATCTTTTGTCATACAAATGGGTTTCACCCTAGTTTATTATCATAGATGAATTCTAGCATAATTTCAACTCCTACATGCTTATATCATCTTACATTCATGTCTAATTTCATAGAAAATCAAAATTACACATGACCCACTTTATCAAGCTTCACAAAATCATGAAATTGAACTTACTAGCTGTCAAGAACACTTAGATAATCGAGGTTCCTGGCTCATGCATTCGATTAATCTTTGATTCCCCTTTCAATTTTTGTAGAGATTGAAAAGCTAGGGTTTCTTGGCTCTCTCTCCCTCTGTTCGATCGTACCAAACCCAGGAGGAGCACTGGTTCCTTTTTTTTAATAAATCTCATTACATAATTCCATTTTTAGTCCCTTGACTTTTGAATGTTTTTAAAATAGTCATTCCCCATGATAACTTGATTACTTTCATTATTATTGTTATTTCATTCATTCATTATTATTTTTATTTAGACCTTCAATATGATAAAAATATTTGTTTATCATTCCTTACCATAAAAGCATCACAATTAAATTATTATTCTAAGTCATACGAAATTTTGGGGTGTTACAAGTTTTACAAAAACGGGTATGCTTCCTAGAAGATGGGGGTTGTGCATTACTACCACGTGTAGGGGGGAAATGATAGTGAAAACGTAGAAATAAGGTCATGAGGGTACGTGACTTCTTCCTCGGGACCGAATTGTGCCTTGTAGCAACCGTAGAGCGGTTTCCAGGGTGCGAATGCACTATCCAAACTATGGGGTGCACTAAGGGATAGAGAGTGTGGGGTTACTGATAGGGGTGTTGGTGGTGGTGATATATGTTAGTGCATGGAATGTCTGTTGACTTCGTCTGCATTAGGTCTTGTGTCTAGATTGATTGAAAGAACACATTAGGGTTTAATTAGGATTTGTTTAGGTTAAACTTGAAGATTTCGCTTGAAACATCTTCAAGCGAAATCAACATCATATGATTTCGCTTCAAGCATGCTCAAGCGAAATCATCAAGCCTATATATATGTGTTATGTGTTTCGCTTGAGAGACATAGAGAGGTCATTGTTTGAGAGACGAAGTGCTGACGGATTTGTATCAGAAAACATTGTACAAGCACTCAAATTAATCAGAAAAGAAAGATTAAAAGGATTAAAGCTGTTATGACTTTGTTTACGTTGATTCCGCCTTCGTACGCAAAGATGAACTACTTTTACTGACGGTTTAAGGTCGTAGAACGGTCCAACAAGTGGTATCAGAGCACAGGAAGAGGAGTTCATACCATAGCAGCTTAATTCTACTGGATTATCTTCTTTCTACTCATTTCTTTTTACGTTTTTCAGTTCTGAACAAGTTCCAACGGTCGAAATGGTCTAATTTTCGGGTATAACGTGTAAAACTGAGTTTTAACAAAGCCTACAAAGTTTTGGACTTAAATTCAGACTAAAACATGTTAAAATTGACCTAAAACAAGGTTTCGCTTGAAGTTGTTCGTCGATAACAGGTTGATTTCGCTTCAAGACAGACTGTTAGGACGATTTCGCTTGAACCTCTGAAGCGAAATAGAATTTCCTGAAGCGAAACAGATTTCTGAAGCGAAATAGTAGATTTCGCTTGAAGTCTTCCTGAAGCGAAATAGAGGATTTCGCTTGAAACTGTTTGGATTGAAACTTGTTCTGTTGAAGCAGCTTGAATCAGTTTTATTAAACCGATTTCGCTTGAAGCTGACAACTTCAAGTATTTCGATTAAACTTGTTCTTTTTTCAAAACTTTGAAAAATTTTCTAAGTGTTTTGTTTTGTTTTCAGGTGATATCAAAATGTTTGACGAACTGGAAAACATTAAACTTGAAAGAGTAAACAATTGGACTTGTTGTTCTCTTCTTGAGAAAAAGGAGGTTTTGGTTGAAAGATTTGAACATTTTATGTGTAGGAAATATGAGAATTTTAGTGATACGTATAAGCGATATGAAGAGTTACATAAAAGTTTTGAAATGCATTACTTAAGGATATCAAATGCTGAAAAGATATCTAAGTTTGCAGATGCGTTACCTTCAGATTGGGATGAATTTTTAGAAAAATTGAAAAAGGATTCTAGGTTTTCAAAATTTGATTATTATGATTTCATCAGAGAGCTTAGAAAACGCAATGATGAGAATGAAGAGAAAAAGAAGGAGGTGGTAGAGAAATTAAAACGAGAATCAAATTGGTTAAGTTTGGATGTGTTTCTTGAAATAATCAAAAGAATTGAAAATGGTATTGATGTAAGAAGAAAGACGAAATATGATTACAAGAGAGGTTGTTTTTTATATGAAGATTTGAATCCTGCTGATATGGTTAAAATTTTTCTTGCAGGAACATCAAAGATTGAAGAATCAAAGAAAGATGAAATTTCAAAAATTGATGTTGTGTGTTCAAAATGCGAAAAATCCGAAGCAGAAAATGTCAATCTCTTGAAAGATGTGGAGAATTTGACATTGGAAAACAAAGCTTTGAAAGACGAGAAGAAAGCTGATAATGAACAGATTTTGGATTTGCGCTTAAACTACGAAAAATTAAAATCTGAGAATGACAAACTTTTGAAGAATATTGAGAGTTTGTCATTAGAAAACAAAATTTTTGAAGAAAAAGAAAAGGATTTTAAAATTGAAAAATTAAAGATTGAAAAAGATTTTCAAAGTCAAATAAAAATTCTTGAAGATGGGAGATCTATTTTTAGCAAGAACAATGTTGAAAAGCAAAAGGTAATCAATTCCCATCGTCAGACGATTATTCGACTTGAAAAAGAAGTCGAATGTGATAGAAAGAAAATCAAAGATTTAGAGAATAAATTGAAACGTTTTGTGACTTCTGCATCATATGTTTGTCCAAAACCGATCAATTCTGTTCCTATAAGTGATTCTGTCACAAACTTTGACACTGTCAAGGTTGAAGATTGTGATGAGAAAACTGATGATAATGAAACATTTTTGAAATTAAAAGAAATGTTTAAAGAAACTGTTCTACATTCTACTGAGAAAGGTGAATGCTCAAAGCAAAAACCTGTAAAGAAGAATGTGGAACAAAAATAAAAGGATAAAAAACCGAAAAATGTTCAAAGTGAAAATAAAAGTTCATCAGTTAAGTCATCCAATCATTTTGAAAAATCACAAAAATCTAAAAATGTAAACTCAAAAATAGTTGGTAATGAGTGGTGCAGGTCGGACCACAGAGCTCAAAGGCCAAATCCAGCTTTCAGAAGGAGTGACAATTACCACAGAGCCAAACAGTGCTATGACTTGAATGTTTGGACTGAAGGTGGTACATGGTACAATAACAGAATGTGTTACAGATGCGGTTATCAAGGACACATTGCTGTTAACTGCCAGAGTTGGAGTTATGAGAAGAGAAGATGCTATAACTGCCAAATCAGAGGCCACATTGCTAGAGATTGCCCAAGGAGATCGATGGGAAGATCGAGGGTTGAATCTCAAAGAACGGCAAAGAAGACAGTCAACGTCAAGCCCAAAGAACAGAAGGTTCAAGAACCTAAAGTTCAGGAAGCAAAAGTAAAACTTTCTCAGGGGCAAAAAGACAGACTGCGAAAGAAAAGGAAGAAGGCCAGAGAATATCTGGAGAAAATTTTGTCCTCGGATACAACTGGTAATCCGAGAAAAAGTTCTGATGAATCAATTCACTCGACTGCAAAGCCAAGTAAATTGAATTCTTCAGATGCAAATCTGAGGACAAAAGAGAAAAAGGAGAAAAAGAAAATGGTCGGCGTTGAATCTGATGTGTCAAAGTCAGACAACTCACCATCAGGCAATGAATCTGACAGGTCAAAGTCAGATAAGCCATGTTCAGGCAATGATTCTGGTTCGTCAAAACCAGAAGAGCCATTTGTTGAGGTAAAAGTTGTAAAACCCAAGGCTGGTCAGGCTTGGGTAGATCTTTTCAAATGAAAAACCTGACTTGCCGGAGTTCCCAGGTTGGTAAGTGTGGAACAGGAATCGGCATATTTCTTAAGAAATTCACAGAATGGTAACTGTGATATTTCAATTTACAAGTGGTAAATCAAGGACATTAAGTTGTACTTGATTTTCTACTAGTGTTTGTTATTGACAAGGGTCTAAATTGTTAATTCTTTAAAATGGTTGAAAAAGAACAATGTGATGAAACCCCGAGTTTGTGAAAAGACAAACAAAACTAATTTTCCGGAAAAACCATTTGATTAAAATAAACTTAAGTGTTTTGAAATCTAAATGGGAAAATAGTTTGTTGTCAGGGGGAGTTCTGATTGTTTATGCCAAGAGAATGGCGAATTGAAGCGATTTGATATCAGTTTGTCACGTTTATTGTATAGTTTGTTTTCAAATTTTTCAGAAACATATTTTGATTTTAGGGGGAGAAAATTTTAAAAAAAAATTTGAAAATTTGAAAATTTCAAAAATATTGAAAAATCAAAAATGAGTTTTGTGTTAAAAAAGAGGAAATGATAGTAAATCAGTGAACTATCACAGCATGCTAAGGATATGAAATGTCAAATGTGATAAACGGTCTCACTGATGATGTGTTGATAGGTTTTCGCACATTTAGTAGATTTATTCGGGATATAAACCTAAATTCAAACTTGTGAATTCGTGGGGAACACTACTTGGATATATAGGTAACCCCTGAAATCTCGTTTGAAAGGTCTCTTAATCTGATATACTAGGTCTTTATACTCTATGATATCTGGGGTATTATTCCGGGACTTCTGTTGAACGGTAGTTCTGACCTAGTCCCTGGCTAATACTTGCTTAAATGCTTGAAACACAGCATTAAACCCTCAGCATGCTGAAACAATTAAAATTGATATATGCTGCTGTTGTAAGCAAAAAGATCCTCTAAAGGGGACACACCGAAAAGTCGAAGCTGATATCTCTCTGCGTATACGGAAGTATCGATCTGAGATCCCTCGGCCATCGCATACCTAAATTATATACAGATATCATTGTAGTATTCTCACCTGTAAGACTGATTATTGGGATTCTGGATACGGGAGTATATTCAAGAGGTGGGACACATGAATGATCTAAGTTCTTAATTCATCTAAATCGTATCCTGAGTAAGTTGAAATTTGTGTGAGAATTTAAGATGGATCAGTATATTGACAATCGAGGTGAATCGTTTAGAGCTTAAAATGATTAAAGCTTAACGGTGCTAGTGATTGGTCTCATGAACTGATATGATCCTCTTACACAAACTCACAAAAATATTGTTTGTATATATTTGTTTACTGCATTTCTTTAAATTCAAAATTCAAAAAGATTTTCGACAACTGATATTGAAGAGCAGATTTTCAAAAATTTCAAGTGCTAAACTTGATGAACAGGGTTGGGAGAGTTTTTGTTGAAAACTTTGAATGCTATATACAAATGTTTAGAAAGATTGAGTGGTAAGTTAATCAAGGTCATTCGTTTGAACTTGATGTAACTAGTATGTTTGATGAATGAATCTTGTCTACCAGTAAGTTTTTAAAATTTAATGGTTATAAATTTGTGAAACTTATATTGTGGTAGAGGATGTGCAGGTTAAGCAGGTTTGGACTTCATTATTCCCAACGGCAGCTAAATGACAAAGCTTGAACCAGATATCTCAGATTCTAGCATATTGAGAGGGGGAGTCAATGAAAGGGGGAGTCTGGATCAACAGTCAAAGGGAAGATTGAAGAATGGAGTCAGGATGTGATCCTAAACCTGTGAAGAATGCTTATGATGTGAAGAATAGAGAGTTGGAGAAAAGACCAAGACTGAAGACTCTGGAGTTGAAGACTTCGTCAACATCCAAGGGGGAGTCTGTTAGTGCATGGAATGTCTGTTGACTTCGTCTGCATTAGGTCTTGTGTCTAGATTGATTGAAAGAACACATTAGGGTTTAATTAGGATTTGTTTAGGTTAAACTTGAAGATTTCGCTTGAAACATCTTCAAGCGAAATCAACATCATATGATTTCGCTTCAAGCATGCTCAAGCGAAATCATCAAGCCTATATATATGTGTTATGTGTTTCGCTTGAGAGACATAGAGAGGTCATTGTTTGAGAGACGAAGTGCTGACGGATTTGTATCAGAAAACATTGTACAAGCACTCAAATTAATCAGAAAAGAAAGATTAAAAGGATTAAAGCTGTTATGACTTTGTTTACGTTGATTCCGCCTTCGTACGCAAAGATGAACTACTTTTACTGACGGTTTAAGGTCGTAGAACGGTCCAACAAGACGAAGTGCTGACGGATTTGTATCAGAAAACATTGTACAAGCACTCAAATTAATCAGAAAAGAAAGATTAAAAGGATTAAAGCTGTTATGACTTTGTTTACGTTGATTCCGCCTTCGTACGCAAAGATGAACTACTTTTACTGACGGTTTAAGGTCGTAGAACGGTCCAACAATATAGTTAGTAGGTGATAGAGTGTATGTGGGGTGAAGGTCGAGAAGAATCTTCTTGCATGAGTCGTCCATGTGCCTAAATGGAACAACAACATGCTGAGAATATCGAGTGGTCGTTTCCGTCCTTATAAGTTGTATCCCATAATTCATGGACCTTGATTGTCCGATGTAGGAAGGACCCCTTCACCACACTGGACTGTGCGATGCATACATTGATTTTGCTTGGGTTCCATGAGTCCCAATATGGTTAATATGGTTTCCATGAATGCCGAATAGAGTATGGTAAATGGGTTATACTACAGTTCACGCCATGCTACCTCCTTGGGGTAGGACGAATGTCAAATGTTGGGGTCTATCGTAGCAACTACAATGGATAAGTTTGCAGTGTTGTAGGCTCCGTACAAGCTTAAACATAAGAATCCTGACGTGTTGAGAAAAATCTTTTCTGCGTGTTAACCATCTTCGCTTGCTTAGATACCGGGTCTCATACGACTCGTACTACAGGTAGTAGTGTTAAGTGCGAAGCAGGCATGGGCAGACTTCCTACCTTGTGGAGTGTTATAGTAACTATCTCAGTTAGTATTCTACTAGATGGAGATTTGAACAACTTAGAATTTTCGAATGGGTGCTGATCATTAGCTTGACCCGCAAAGTCCACTAGGATTTCCATGCACTACAAGTCGTTATTACGTGGGCCCCCGTAATAATAAATTGTCTTGCATTGTCACCCTAATTTTCCCTTGTTCAACGCAGCCGATCAATCAAAGAGGGGGAACTACTATCTTCATAACTTCGACATGGAAATGACCTTTATGGTGGTCCACGCGCTAACGTCCGTTGTCGTCATGCGCGAAATGGCACAATGCTTAGACAAAATAAGAATAAAGAGAGTTCCTAGCAATTGTGCTTGGAGGGGCACCTTCAAGATGACTACCTCATCTTCCTTATCTGAACACGAGTGTCGTCAATCATGTTTCATAAAAGCAACAGGGACCTCGTCCCATTGATAAGGTTGATGTCCAACGTGACCTCCTCCGCCTCGCCGTCACTGCCGTAGTCAGGAACCTTCGCATTCAAGGGGGAAGAACAACCATCTTCTACGGAATCAAGCTCAGGGTCTCGTTTTGTAACTACGTCAGCCATAAGCTTCGCAATAAAGCGAGGTCGATAGTCTCATTGTGCGAGTCAAGAATAATAATAGGATTCGAAGTCGAAGGTATCTCATTCCCGTCAAGAATTATCCCATACGTATATATGCGTATATATTATTGAATAATAATGTTACTTAGTATATACAGGCAAATAAATGCAACATGTCACATATAACTCTCGTTTGTTCATTCGGGGGTCATTTCGTCTTTGGCAAGTCTATCCAACATGGACTGACTATACCTCAATTGGCACATTAGTCGGGGTATTCTCCCTCCCTACTAATGTCCTTGCTTTGTCTTTCCTTTGAAAAATGTTTGATTCTTGGCGCTTTCGTAAATGCAATGAAAAACCTTTTTATAAAGAAATATTTTCGTGAGAGAGTCCTAGTAATTGTAGTCTAGACTCGAGAAGGAATCCTAGTTCACTACAATCGAAGCTCTGATACCAACCTATCACACCCTGACTTTTGCGGAAGCGTATACGTGTGACTTGATCAGTATTCATTGCATTCGATTATAATAAACAACTATATGATTAAAATGATGTTCATCCATTCACATGTTTTAAAAATATTACAAACACAAGACGTTTAAGTTTCAACCAACATATCCTCAGGTTAAGTTACAAACCAACAAAAGTGGATGACATCTAAACTTGATATTTACATCTTGAAAACAACACCAGCGCCCAAGATCCATCTTGTTTCCTGAAATACATGTAATTTTGAAAACATCAACAAAAGTTGAGCGAGTTCATGTGTTTTGTATGTGAGCTCGAATATTCTTGTAAACATTTGTAAGTATTCCTTGTAATCCGGTATGAAAGCATCTATAAACAGATCAATTAATGTTTTGCAAGGACATTAATATGTGTGCAATGGCGTAGGAAGGCTCAAACCTAGCGGATTTTGTACCGGGTCACCCGGTTGGACTGACATAGTCACCACATGGGCCAACTCGCGGACCCATGGGTGGGGCTCGCAACATCTAAATAGATCTATCACTCATGCCCCACGGTCTTCATACGAATATTAATGGTCTTAAGTTAACGCCTACCCATTCACATGATCTAACAGTTCATTCCTTAGCTAACCATACCATTTGTAAACGTTTGAAACATTTGAAACATGTATTTCACCCCCGTAAGTTATAAAACTGAAAATAGTTAAAAGAAAAGGGGAACATGAACTCACTGTTTTACGTTCGCAGTCTTGTAACTCAAAGATCCTTCTTACGAGTCGTACAACTACCTACACACGTGCCACGTTTTATTGGACGTTTAGGTCGTGTAACGACTCTTAGTCTTAGTTGTTTACTAAGACTTATTTTTGGGAATTTAGTATTCTTTGAGTTATATGGTTGATATGTATTATATAATTCCAAATTATATAATTATTAGTTAAAATAAGAATATTTTAACTTAAACTATTTTTATCCAATTATTTGGAATATTGTTAAAAATAATATATTTTTAACTTATTTATCATGTATTTCACACATATGTATTTTCCATGTATAGGTATACTTGTATTTGCGTATTTTGCCAAGTATTGGTAGTGTATTCCGGTATGTATTTATACGTATAGGAATACGTATTTTCTTGTAATTATTAAGTATTTTATACTTAAATTTGTGTAAAATTTTCTAAAATATTATTTTTATACAACTAAAAATCAGTAACTTTATATTCTTAAAACATTCATATTTTAAGAGAATTTTTATAGAAAAATATCTATAACTTTTCTTGGCAAAAATAAGTATACTTTCATATATATCTTAAAAATAATATATTTTTAAGATTAACTTAGAATATATATATATATATATATATATATATATATATATTTCTAGTTTTCACCAAAAATAATATATTTTTGAATTGTTTAAGAAAATATATATTTTCTCCACTAAAAAATAATATATTTTCTATCTTGACAAAATATGATATATTTTGTAATAGTTATAAAAATCCATACTTTACCATTTCTTCGGTTTCAAAAATACCTTTTGTCACATTTGTTAACTTACGAATTTATTACCGGAGTATATATATATATATATATATTTAGTCTAATGTCCATTGTCCAATTTGTTCGATATTCGGGTATAAATTATGTATTTATTTTCTTGTGATTTTGGTAATATTTTCTATTACAATTTTTGGTGTATTATCTTCAAGGTTCCTAATTTAATATAACTAATACAAACAATATACAAGTAACACACAATTGTGTGACATCTAAATATATATTTTCCTAATATATACTTAGTCATTTTTATTAACAAAAATCAACCTCCAATACTTGTAATTTTTATAACAAAAATTATGGCAAATTTTTATATTAAAAACCATGATCAAAATTCACTTGTAAATACTTGTTCAAAAATATTTTTCTAATTGTTTAATTTCTACAAAAATTTTGCCAAAGTTTCCCCTTAAAATGGAGGTTTCCATGCTTATTAGCATATTATTTTCTTTTAAAAATCCATCATCAATCATCAACAATTCACATATAACTTACCATGAGCCAAAAATATGCATTTTACACTATGACATGAACTTGAAAGTTTGTAAATCTTTGTAGTATTTTAACATGTTGTTTAGTAAACTTATTTAACACTAAAAACATGGTTTTTATTTTATAAAACTCATTCTTGTAAAATTTCATCCTTTACAACTTGTAACATGATTTTTCAAAAATTAATCTTCTTGAGTTTTTCATGATTCTTACACATCAAGTGTTTCATTTAACCATTAAAACATGTTTTCTTTCTTTCAAAAATCAATCCATGTTAAATCTTGAAGTAAACTTTAGTTTCTTGAAAGTATTATTTTTGAAATCTTACATTTTCAAGATGTATAATGTGTAGGATTAATCATCCTACACTAAATCATGTTCACCTTCAAGTTCATAGTTCACATAAAGGATGATCATCATAAATTTCTCAAGATCCATCCTCTTACTTGCTAGATCATGTGTTTAATCATCATCTAGCAAGCTTCATATGATGATCTACACCATATATGCAAGTAATCAACAAACAAGTTTACTACATACACAAAAACAACTTTGATCTTCATGTTTTTAAGCCTTATGTTCATGTTCATCTTTATGTTTTGTTGAGATTCTTTAGTTTACCAAGTTACATCTTACTTTAACTACTAAATTTATGAATAAAAAACAAGATCAAAGGGGCTTACTACTAGCACTATGGCTAGGGAAGAACAAGAAGCAAGTTGATGAAGAAAAGAAGTGGATAAAAGCTTTCCAAGAAGGTCCTTCAACTTCCTATTCTTGCAACCTTCTTAAATAAGCTTGATACACCTTAGGAACACCTTGGATTACTTGGGAATTTGCTAGAAAAATGAGGTTGATGGAGGGGTGCTTGAGTTGTAAGCTTATGGAGGAGGGGAGAAGGTTTTGTGTAGTTTGAATGGTTGTGAAGATGATGGTTTAAGAACTTGTGGTCTTTTTAAAATGATCCCCAACACAACTTTGCATAATGGGTATTGTGTTCCATATCTTATTAACAATTTACATAAATTAATCAAAAGAAATTAAAGAGTGGGGCCCCATGTTGTAACCGGTTATGGGGGGGGGGGTCTCTAGTTGAATTCAACCTTAGTTACAAGTTCTAGTTACATCTTAAGTGTTAAATTTAAGGGTTAAGTGTTTAAGTGTTTTAAGATGTAATATGGTGTTTGGTGATCATAACTAGCTTTGTAATATTAAAACAATGCTTCTAGTTAAATTTTGGTGTTTTGCGTAGTGTCCGGTTGCTCGGTTGGTTATCGGCTCGTTAAGGTGCTAAATTGCGCATTTTGGTGTGCTTTATGTTGTCTTTTATGACAGATTTGATTCCCGACACTTATCAAAGTATTGTGGACCATTAAACCATAGTTCTGCATTATATTTTGATGTTAAAATGCTGATTTTTGCTGTTTTCTGCAGAATTCTGCAGTTTTAGTGTGTTTTGGGCACTTTCTGGCACTTAAATCATCACTCAGAAGTCAGTTTTATGATCCCTACTTTCCTACATACTATCCTAGTGTAACTCTTGGTTCCGAGGCTCATTCTATGTCTTCACATCATGTCTGTCTGAGTACTGAACTCCCATCAGTACTTCTAGTTTGTCTGATAACTGTGCTGACTTTGTTCTGTGCACTAATTGAATCATACCGGGTTGCATGTAATAATGATAAACAATCATGCAACATGTAATGCATTTATATGTTCTTGAAAGTAATCAGATAATCATTCATCTCATTAATTCAATCATGCACATTCATTAAAGTACAAATTACTGTTTATTATTATACGGAATACATGGAAAAGTGCCAGTTGTCACATAAAGAGTCTCAAATCACGTATTTACGACTGATTGCATGTATAACAAATAAGTATAAAGAACAAATTTCATTATGATCAATTCTTGGATTACAAGGCCGGAAATGAAATACTATTACAAAGAGAAAAAAAGTTTTCAAAAATAGAAATACAAGAGAAACATTCTAAATAAGAAAAGTTCCAAAAGGCGAAACGTTATAGATTGGAGCTCTTCCTGTAGGCTGCATTTCTCCATACACCGAAGGAGCGTCCAAAAAGAACCAGGGTTTAATTGGGGGAGAAGTTTGGTCCAATGAAAAAGTTGCAGGATGTTATAATTACTCTCGGTTCTAGTTTTAAATCAGGATTTAAATTTTTTATTTTATTTTTCAATTATTTATTGTTTAAAAATGTAAAAAGGTATGACATCATGGATTTTTAGACCACCCATAGTGGTTTGAATTTTGGGCGTTTTTTATGAAAAGCACGCCCCTCAACACCGACCCAACCACCCCCTCGGGGCGTTTTTCATCAAAAAATTCAAAAAACGTTGTTTGGAAAACGCTCTTGCCCCGCACGATTTTCGAAATTATACCGTTTAACAACGGTCAAAAGCATTACTAATTTAACTTTTTATTCAACTTTTACCCTATATAATTACCATTTCTCACCACATTTTTTATAAAATTTCTCCACTTCCCACATTCTATATTTTTTATAAACTTTCCCCACTTTTCACCCACAATCATGAATCCCTTCCGACCCCCATTCGGTGTGCCGTCGAGACCCGGTAACCCCAATACATATCGGCCGAACACCACACAAATGCAACTGAACTTCAACCTACAAGACATGGATCCGAATGTTTTTGCGTACGCCCAAATACTAGCCACGGGTGGTTTGCAACCATTCTTTCAAGCTCCACAAACCTTTCCAATCATGGGCGGTTCGTAACTGTCTACTCAAGATACTAATCTGGAGATAGAAACGGTATCGGAGACACAACTCGAGCCCGTTGTCGAGGGATCCAAAAGTGGGAAAAGGTCTCCAAAAAGAAAGATCCAACCGCTCATCGTCGAAAAGGAAACTACCAAGCATAGATGAAAGACGAGGAATACGCGTTGGCACGTGCGTGGCTAGATATATCTGAGGTCCCCGATGTTGGTAAGCTTTTTAAAAAGTTATTTTTTACATAATTCGGCCCATGTATTTTTCTTTTTTTCTTTTTATAAAATATAACATTATAATTTTTGAATTTTTTCGTAGCAAATTATCAAACATCACCGGTTTTTTGGCAAAAAATTCGTGAAACGTTCTTTAAAGCAATGGGGAAAGATGAATATCGAGATAAAGATTCTATTTCGAGCAAATGGACCGATATCAACTTTAAATGTCATCAGTTTCAAGAGGTCTTCCAAAGCACTCAGGACAACTGGGGAAGCGGCCAAAACGATGGAAATATTTTAACAAGAGTGTTGAAAGAATACAATGCTACGAAAGGCAGTGTCACGTATTTGAGATGTTGGGAGCTTTTACGAGGAAGTCCCAAATGGTCAAACGTACCGGCGATGACTTCTAGCGGTAGACGTAAATCAAAGTGGTCCAAAACATCATCGTCGGTTGACCCGGACACACCCACCTAAGATGCTCGTAACGTCGATTTCAATATTATTTTAGACGACGACGAGGATTTGGAGTTGGAGTTGGAGTTGGAGCGACCGACAGGTAGAAGAAGTGCCAAAAATAAGGGGAAAAAAGCGGAGTCCTCTTCATCTAATCCCGAAATACTGAAGAAAGATTTCGAAGAGATGAATCGACGCCTTCAGGACATTCGAGATCTCGGTCATATGCGTTTACAAACTATGGAGGAAAGAAACGCCGAAAACAAAAGGTTTGTCGCGGTATAAGAATTGAGACAAATGGAGAACCATATCGAACTTTTGTCTAAACCCATCGACCATCTCACCGGCGACGCATTAATCCTAACCCAAATGCGTCGGCAACAAATTCGTCAAAAATACGGACTCTAGCTTAATAGTTTTTTATTTATTTTTTTTTCGGTTTTTTTATTTTTTTTAGGATTGTAATTTTTTTTCTTATTCCGGTTTTTTAATGTTTTAATAATGAAATGTTTTTTATTTAATGAATTTTATAAGTTTTAATTAAAAAAATTAATAATTGGTTAATGATTGATGGGGGTATTATTAGGCATTATCCCTGTTGGACCCAGTATGGCCTTAACAACTTCTTTTCACGTAATATGGCAAGTGATTTCAGTAGATGTGAAAAAGATGTGCGGAAATGCAAATCAGACTTTCAAGAAACAAGACCTACAGAATTATCAAGTTTATATCACTTTGAAACAAAATGGTTTACAAGGTGATTGTAAGATTATTATCTAGTACAAATGAATCTTGAATTCTGTGGGTGAGAGGGCAATGGAGTTTTGATGTATGTATGAATGATAAGCTTCAAACTCACTTTGCTTTTCCTGGTTGAGCCTTCTATTTATAGAAGGCTGGGTGCATGAATAAACAATAGTTTATTCATGCAATAAGTCCTGCAAAAAGTGGCCAATTGACATATTCATTGAATCCAACGTTCAAGTTGCCTTTTTCATAATGATATCCAATAATGTCAACTTGCTTCGGTAATTGTGGCAGGATAGAGCCAATTTCAGAAAAGTGGGGTACTTTATCAGAATTCTGATAAACCACTTCATCAGAAATTCTGATGAACAAATAATCAGAAAAATCCTGATGATCAGAATCGTCAGAAACTGATGATATTTCATCTGAAATATCATCAGGTCGATGAGAAATGACCTTCTCTGATAATCCAATTCAGCTCTTTATCAACTTATGATTCTTTGAAGTAGATGTTGTGCATTTCAGTTGTCCCATCCAATCTTCTTGTTCTTGTTTGTGATCTTCAGGACTGTGATCTCTTCATAGATCCAGTTGATTGTGATTTTCTTCAATACTTACAAATAAAGTTTCCTAACAGTTTCCCCCTAAGTATTGTAAGAAAATGTACTATCTTATGAACAGAAAATTTCCAAACAGTGGAAATATAATACTTGCAAATTTAAACCTGTTACTGATGTTCTTGAGAAACAAATTACATAAAAGAGAAAAATTCAAATGAGCAGGTTCTTCAATTCAGCTTCACTCTCTTGAGCACGTCTCCTTTCTTTAACTGCTTTTTGTAGGAGATATACTTGTTGCAGCTGACATACATGTCTTTGTACCATTCTCTTGCTTGGATCCATTCTTCAATCATTTGCTCAATTTCTTTTATGTTTCCCTCCAAGTTCTTTTCTATCTTCTGAAGATGTTCTTGTCTTTTGTTCATGGTTTTCAAGATATATCTCAGAGTTTGATTTGAGTACTAACAGATGTCAACTCTTCTGAACAGAGCTTTGTTATTATCATGATCTCTGAAGATTACACCATAGTCCTGTTCTCCATTTTTACTTGTCAGCATAATGATGTCTCCAGATCTCGCATCTTCCAATATATCTGAGGGAACTTTTGTTTTTGGTGATCTGACATACACCTTTTTGTTGTGTACATGTTCATAGTTGATGCATAGATCAAAGTCTGAAAAAGCCATTCTTTCAAATAGCAATATTCCAGCCTTTGATATGCCATTTAATGCCCTTCTGACTTCTTGGTTATTTTTTGTTTCCTTTTCATAGTGATCCTTCATAAACATAATGTCTAAAGGATGCAGCTGGTCAGCTATTTCTTTATCAGTCACCTTTTGTTCTTCCCCATTTTCTCTCTGAAGTGTGTATCTGTTTTGCACATGAGTTCCTCCAATATCATCGGTTGCAACTTTCACTTCATCCACCTTTAAAATTCTCCTTACTGGATTCTCATTCTGTTTGTGAATGCTACCTGACCCTCTTTTTATCCTTTCTTCTCTTAAAGCCAGTCTGGTAGGAGACAATGATCTTGGTATTTCATCTTCTTTTGTTAAATAATAGCTCACCAGATTGTACTCAGGGAATATCATTACATCCCTGGCAATCTCTTTAACCATGACAGACTTGGTTTCAGAGATTTTTCTCTTAACAATCTTTGATGTTGTTGATGAATCACCTTCTTGTTCCCATTCATTCATTGTTTGTATATTCATATACTTACTTATGGCTAAGTCATCAGACATTGTTGGATTTGGGACAGATGCTAGCAATTTCAAATTTGTAATAACTTGAGGTTTTGCAGTTGCTAACCTTTTCAGCATTTCATCTCTTGGGACATTTGGAGGTGGTCCCATCATCGTGGTTCCAGCTCTGGTGATTGGTGTGGTTGATGATTGTTGAGTAGTTGACTTTGGAGCTTCTTGATGTGAGTTTTCAGCAGGAATTTCTTTCATGAGTTCTTGGGGATCAACTTTGGCCAATCTTGCAATGTTGAATTGCATCTTCTCTATTAGTTGTTGCACTTCTTTTACCTGTTTTGAGTTGCTGGTTATGTTTTTCTGGACATTGGTGAATTCAGTTTGAGCTTTCATCTGAATTACAGCCCATTCTTTTGACAGCTTCTCAAGGGCATCTGTGATACTGTTATTGTTTGCCCTTAGCATGGTAACTTCCTCCAAAACTCTGTTTGAACTGCTTGATTGCCTTGATTCTACCACATTTGCAACTTGTGCCTTGATCTTTTCTATTTCAGTGAGAATCTTCTGGATTTCTGATGCAGAGATGTTGGATTCTGGTGCCTTTTCTTTCATCTTTTGAAGAGACTTTAGTGCTTCAGTGTTTTCTTCAGTTTGTTTCTTTATTGCCTCCACTGATTCTGACAAAGTCTTCATATCAGCCCTTTGACCTTGTATTTCTGACAGCAGCATATCAAGTTTTTCTTCAACTGGATTTCTTTTGCGGACTTTGTAAACATTTTCCAGCACTGTTTCTAAATTTTCTTTGTTCATGGGTGTTTCAGGGATATTGGGAACAACAGATGTTCCTTGTAACATTCCAGCTGCAAACACAATGGCTGTTGTTTTGGAAATAATAGGGTCACTTTTGGCTTTACCAGATTTTGGTGCAGCTTTAAGTTTACCAGAATCATCTCCACCAGTGATGAAAAACTCATTTTCACCCTGGATTTCCTCATGTCCTTGAATCATATCAACATATGATTCTCCACAAGTTTTTGAGGTAAACAAATTACCTTTAGCCAGATTTCCTTGATCAGTTTCCTGATCTCTATCTGTTGGGATCTCATCCTCTTCCTCATGTTCTGATTCAGAGTTGAGATTAATGGAACTAGTAACCTCCTCATCAACCTTAGTTGTTCTGTATTCTATCTTGTAGGATACATTAACTGAGTTTTCTGATTTTGTTTCTTCTCTGTGAGATTCAACTAAAACAGTGTTTAAAAGAGATGTACCAGCAATGTGAGATTCATCATAATGTATGACTTCAGTGGCTTCAATTTCAGTAGCATGAGTTTCTCCAGCAATATGTGATTCTGCATAATGTTCTTGATGAATTTCAAATTCATGATGAGTTCCTGCTTCATGAATCTGTTGACTTTCAACATGTTCTTTCTTGTTTTCTGGTGAGTTAGCTATCTCCAAGTTAGCTGTCTCCAGAATTCTTCTTCCTTCTGCACCTTCCTTTTCTGATGGCGAAGACTTCTCATCATCTCCTTTTTCTATTGATGAAGAACAGTTCACAACTTCTCTGCTGGGCTCTTCTGTTGGAGAATCTGATTTGGTCAGAAGTTCTTCATGTTGTATTCTGTATTGTGAGTCTGGTGCAACGAGGCATATTATGCTTTCTGGTAACACAGGGATATCTTTGTCTGATTCCCATCCATGATTGGAACTCCAGGCCTTCATGGTGTTTGACCTCCAAACATCTTCCAAAATTGGAATTTCCATGTTTCTTGTAGCAAATGTTTCAGAGATGAAAATAGATATTAACCTTGGATATGGCAGATGTGAGTTTATTCTTCCATTTCTGGTGATGATTGACCTTTTGAGTAGGTTGAAAATTTCTGACCCATAATCAATTTTAAACCCAGTTATGAGTCCATACATGATTGTCAGAATAGCTTGTCTGATTTGATCAGTTCCTCCTATCTTTGAAGTGAGACATTTGTTTAGCACTTCCATCATCACTTGCCAGATGGCTGGCAATTCACTTCTTCTAATTGCTCCAATTTTGTTGATATCCTTTTTCTTGTAGCCAAGCCCAATAATGAAGCTTATTAATTCTTCTTTGCTTAGAGGTTCAACATAACTATCAAGAATAGGCAGTTCAAGCCACTCTCTTACTCTTGCAGGAGTCAATGTTACAAAAACACTTCCCCATACATGAGCAGATGCCTGATTTTCTTCAACTTCATTAAAAGTGCGAACAAATTGCTGTAGTAGCCTTTCTGGTACCTCTCTTCCTTTTGTTAGTGCTCCTGAGATTGGACATTTTTTGAGATATTCTACAATAAGTTGACATTTTATATCATACTCCGAGTGCTCTGTATTCATCAGCAGATTGTTATCCTTCATTGGTAGAAATTCTGCATCTTCAACAAAAGGTACTTCATGTTGAACAATTGGGATGTTGAGGTTTACTTCTACCATTTTTGATCTTTGTGAGTTAGGGTTTGAAATTTTAGGGATTTTTGAATTGTAAGTGAGAAACAGGGGATTTTCAAAGTTGAAGTTTTTGTGAGGAAGGTGAGTGATTTTTGAATTTCTGCTAAGTGTGTGTTATATAGGAGTGTTTCAGCAGAGCATTGTTGGTGTATGGAGTTGAGGGGGTTTAGAACGTGGCATGTAATGGTGGTTAAGATCTCATTAAATGTCTTTATAACCGTTAGATCATGTAACGTGAGTTATTGGTTCGGAAAGTAACCGTTGGATCGTGGGTATCAAGACATTAATGAGATGGTTTATCATGTAATCGTGGTTATGCCTTTTCAACTTGTCCCTTCAATTTGTAGTTTCTTCAATCATTTCTTCGCGAGAGTATTGAACTGATTTTTGATTGGAGAAAACTATCGGTTCTCTGATACCTTTTCATCTTTGTGGACCCTGTTAGATAGGAGGTCTAATTACCTTCCTTCATATGCATCCTCTTTTCTTTGTAAGTCAACAAATCCCATTCTGATGATGTCATCAGAATTTTAACATAAATTCTGTTGAACATATATATTGCCTTTCGTCCTGACTTCTCTTGACCTTTTTAGATGTGGTCAACAGAAGTCAACATAATTTTCAACAGAATTTCTTGTTTGAGTTTTCCCCCTAAACTTGTGATCCTCTTCAACAGATTTTGAAGTTTTCTTTTAGACAGATTTTTTTTTTTTGAGATGAGAGGGAATGAGATAGGATCAGAAGACTCACATTTGTTTTCTGGTGGTGTCCATGTCTCTTGTCGTTTTTTTGATATTTTCTAAAGCATTTTATTATTGAAGTTTTACCAGAAAAAATTTAGATCCATTCTTGAATTACCAGATTTTGTCTCCTGTCATCAGAAACTTTGAGTTTTGAGTCAGAATTTTGATTTCTGATGATCATTTCATATTTACCCATTTCCCAAAAATATAAACCATAAATCAGATAACAAGCAACCATAAAATATTAACATATTAACAGAAAAAAACTTGTACAAGCAAAGCAAACAAAACCTAATCAATATCTATCCCTTCACCATGTTCCATTTCCAGGAGCAACAACAGATCAGTTATCAACCCAAAGTTGTGGTTGGTGGGTACAAGCATGCTGAGACCCATGTTTTCTTGAAGTCTCATATCAGCTCTTGGATAACTTGCAGGAATGCCTGCAAAGTCTAGCTGGCTCGTGATTATCTTTGTCAAAAAACGAGGATACATCAAGAATGGCTTGCCAACCCACATATTGCTTGCAAAATCACTCATTAGATAATGAGAGAAGTTGTAAGGTACTTTGAGTACGAGTGCCAGTATAGGCTCCATCACTCTGAGAGATATTTCATGATGATTGATGACCTTCTTTGAAAAGCATGCACCCATCTGTGTGACCAGATATTGCCATGGCTTGATGAAGCCATGTTTGTTGATTGCTCGTTGTTGGGTTTGTGTGTGGTAACCCATTTGCCTTAAGACACCATCCTTCTGAGCCCTTGTGAACATCAGGATGTCATTATCATAATCAAGTTGAAGAGTTGTCCTGATGGTGGCTTCATTTAACAGAATTTCTTGATTTAGCACCTCACTCTTGATGGCCATTTGTTCCCTGTTCTGATACTCAGATAATGTTGCATTTTTCCAGAAGATTTGATGAATCTCTGGATGAACAGTTATATGAGCAGTGAGGGCATAACTCAAGTTGCTACTCATGAGCATCTTAAGCACAACTTGACACCCTTCCCATTGAGGACCTTCCAGATTGGTCCTCAATCTAAGGTTATGATATGGATAAAGAACAAGTGGGAAGCATTCATCTTTGATGGAGTTCATTTTGTGAGTGAGTGTGAATATGAGGTGAAGAAGAGGAGTGAAGAAGACAGATTTTAACTCAAAGTGGTGATTATTTATAGTAAATTTAATATTTGCCATAAATGGAGGCTACCAACTAGTAGATTTTCTTCAACGCAATCTCTGTTATTTTAATGATTACCAGAGGACAGAAAAAAATAACAGAGATAAGTTTCTTCTCCACTACACTTGCATTAAATTATTTAGGCGGCCAATTTCTGGTAATGTATCATTGTAGCCTACCAATATGTCACTTCAACCTTCTTAATACATGATGGGGTGTAATAAATGAAGGAGAGAGAAAGTTCCATATTAACGAGTTCCCAGAAATTTTCTGTTGAATGACGTTATCAACACTAACAAGAATCAAAAACCTCTTTTTATATATATATTTTTTTTAAAAAACAAAAAAAATTTGCCAATGTACAATTTATGAATATACAGTCAAGATATACTAATAAGGATGATGACATGCTGCAATTTGTTTTAATGAACTACGTTAATTCTGATTATCCAGCATATTTTCTGATGATTCACCAGAATTCTGATGATTTATCAGGTGTTCTGATGTTGTATCAGATTTTCTGATGACATCATCAGAATTTCTGATAAGTTGCCTGATTTTCTGGTGATTTATCAGATATATGATTTTGATTACCACTAAAGCAATTTATCAAGCATTTTTCTGGTGATAAAATTATCTGAGTAATTTTTATCATTGAACTGACCATAACTTAGCAGATTATTTGTTAAGCCTTCAACATAGGCTACTTTCTCTATGGTCAAACGTGTGACAACCCTCACAATTACAGGTATCCATACACTTAATTAATATTTAATTAGTGCTTAATGACTGTGCTTGATTACAACTGTGATTAAACTGCTTTCTGATTTCTGTTACATACATACATATGCATCACATTTCATACTGTCACTCCATTTATTTCACACAAACTTTAGTGACAACCTTGATGCACAAAGCACAGTTAGCACACTGAGCGGATAACCCAGAAAACATGCTGACAATGCCAGCACCTAGACAGACAATGTTTTTGAGGCCAGTATGAGCCAGAGACAGGGTACTACACTAGTAGGGAGTGTAGGGAAGTGAGGACCATAAAACTGCGTCACTAGGTGATAGTTATAGTGCCGGGAAGTGCCTAAAACACACTCTAAATGCAGAATTCTGCATTTAATAACAAAATTCAGCATTTAATTATGCTAGTGATATGCAAAAACTTGACAAAATGGTCCTAGATACTTTCCAAAGTGTCGGGAATTAATTGTGACACAAAAAGTATTATAAAAGACACATTACGGATTAATTAAGCCCTTTAACGGGACAACACCCAACCAAACAACCGGACATTACCCGGAACACAAAAATATTATTAAAAACATTGTTACACTTTTCTGAGCTAGTTATGGTCCCCTAGCACTACAACACCTTACATAATACCCGGTACACACTAAACACTAGACATAACATTAAACTCCCACTAATTAATTTATTTACCCACAAAGTTACATCTAACCCCCCCCCCCCATATGAAAATGGCGGCACACATGGCCCCCCTTCTCTATCATACGAATTCCCATGTGCCACCAAGAATCCTACAAATCCCCATGTATTACCTAGGAAATGTGAAGATGTTGATTGAACTAACATTCACCCTTGATACTTACACTTAGCCCCCCCCCCTACTAGTCACCAATTACCACCAAAATCTTGCACTAAACCCCTCCCATGGCAGAATTTTTCGAACCAAAAGCATAACCATCAAGATATTTTTAAAACTTTGCTCAATCCCCATGCAATCTCTTTAGAGATTGTGAGGTGACAAGGTGTGTACTTTGGGTGACACAAGACCCTATGGACAATAGAATTTGAATACTTATAACCATCACCACCATCAACTAATCACTTCCACTAATCAACAACTCAAGACAATTCCTTCCTTCCTCAAAGTAAAGCTCGGCCGAACACCCTACCACACACATCCTTTTTTTTATTTTTGATTCAAGTATTTCAAGACCATCCCGAGGTGCACCAAGGTGAATCACGAAGTGTGGAGCTCACGGATCGCTAAGGACCTTTCTCGTTTGTCTTTAACCACTCATTTTTCGTCCAGTTTCTTCCCTAGCTTCAAAGCTAGTAGTAAGTCCCTTTGATCCTCATTTACTTCTCATTTATGGTGGTTAATAATTATGTTGTGGTGTGAATACAAGAACACTAAAAAGATCATAAACAAACTTGAACATAAAGCTAATATGATGATGTCATAAGATGAAATCTTGTTAAAATAAAGTTGTTTTGATGTTGTTATTATTTATTTGATGATTACTAATGAGTAGATGGTCGTATGGACCCGAGGACTACAAATGATTTTTCTAGACACACTAAGTTAAAAGACGAGTCTTTTGAAAAGTCATGATTCTTACACTATTTTTGGAAGAAATAAGTATATGAATATTAGTAAGATATGAAAATGATGAAAATGGATATTTTTGTAAAATAAGTTTACAAGTTGTGAACATCTGAAAATCCCGAGAGCGAGATTTTAACAAAAATAAACACACTCTGGATGATAACTAAACCCACTAAACACCCCACTAAGTTACTACGCGTTTTTATGAAAAACCAAGTTTATGTCGTCATGTAAAATGCATTGTTTTTGGCACTTGACTAGTGTAATATTGTTTAGTAATTTGTTGGTAGATTTGAACGATTTCCGATATGAAAATGATATGCTAGTAAGCATGGACACCTCCGTTTACAAAGGAAACTCTGGCGAAATTTTCTAAAAATCCAACACTTAGAAAATATTTTTCTAGACAAACATTACAAGTATAATTTATAACTTGTGTTTCAAATATAAACTTCGCCATATTTTTGTTACAAAAATATAAAGTAACGGAGGTCGATTTTATAAATAAAAACGGATAAAAATATGTTTAGAGTATATATTTTACACTAATACACTTGCGTGAGTATTTGCATACTTTGTGAACTAGTTATATTATTTTTAGGGTAAAATAATATAACTTGACAAATACCATGAAAAATACATGTATTTTGGGAATAGGATATTTTTGGACACATAAGTTAAATATATTTTTCCTAAGTGGGACTTAAAATATATTTCTAGGAATCACAATAATACATGTATAAATACCCCCATCCTTGGGAAGGAAATACCAAGTTAAAATACTTGTGAAGTATAAATACGAAATGTTGTTTAACGATTATTCCAAAATAAACTATAATTCAAAGTTAAGATAATTATTTTAACTAATAATTATAACTTGGAATAATATTCGAAAACTTAAGAGTCGCAAGTCAAAAACATCAAACCCTAAAGCCAAGGCGCGGCCCGTTTGTCTAATAGACATTAGTACGTGTAGGTCGTCGCGTAGCAGACAGAGTTTGGGTTGACGATTCTATTCAGGAGACGCACTACAGTGAGTTCATGTCCCCCTTTTTTCTTAACTGTTTTCAGTTTTATACTTCGGGGGTGAAATACATGCTACAATTATTACAGACATTTATTTACATGGTATGGTTAGCGTAGGGAGGGTTTTTACTACTAGATCATGTGAAGGGTGGGTACAACACTTAAGGCCATCAATCCTCGTTGTTAGGACCGAGGGACACAAGAGTGATAGATCTATTTGGGTGTAGCGAGCCCACACCCATGAGGCCGGGGCGGCCCATAGAGGTGACTGTGTCTTACAGCCGAAGCCCGGTAACAAATTTGCTAGGTTTGAGTCTTCCTGCACCTTTTCACACATACCAGTGGCTTTGCAACCCATTGGTGATCTCTTTTTCCTTATTGCTACATACCAGGGACTTTTATTCATACATGAAAGGTTTATACATACTCACTTTTACATGAACTCGCTCAACTTTTGTTGATTTTTCAAACTACACGTATTTCAGGAAATTAATGGATCTGGCGAGGTGTGCAATTGTGTCAAGTTGCATAGTGAATAACGATGTCATCCAGGTTTAGGAGGTGTAACCCTTACCTGGATGGGCTACATGCCTTTAAACCACGTTTTTATTCAAGTCTTTTGTTGTGTCGTATGAACACGCTTTAATTATGTCATAGTTGTAACTTGTTTTCTGTGTCGACAATTTAAACAATGATGCTGTGGTAACTTTAAATTTAATGAATGGATGATCATCAGGTGTTTTATTTCATATAGTATTGTTATGATTGTTGCTATGGTATTAAGAAGTCACACCAAATTAAACCCACGCTTCCGCAAAAGCCAGGGTGTGACAGCTTGGTATCAGAGCCTCTATCATAGTGAACTAGGATTCTTTCTCGAGTCTAGACTATGATCACTAGGGCTCTCACGAAAACATCTTTACATTGCATACACTAAACGTTCAGATCCAGAGTACAAAACATTTATACAAACAAAAAGGCTCAAATACACTTTTCAAAATTTATATTTCAGTCTTAGAGACTGAGGGAGTTCAGTCTTAGAGACTGAGGGAGTTTAGCCTTAGAGGCTAGGGAGGTTCAGTCTTAGAGACTGAGGGAGTTTAGTATTAGAGGCTAGGGAGGTTCAGTCTTAGAGACTGAGGGGTTCAATCATAGAGATTGGGGAGGTTTAGTCTTAGAGACTTGGAGGTTGGTCTTAGAGGCCAGGGAGTTAGTCTGAGAGACTAGGGAATTTAGTCTGAGAGGCTGGGAGGGATAGTCTGGGGAAGACTAGGAGGATTACTTGCTTGCATTATTGCGACTTACATGCTTATTTGATTATATGTTGATATATGTGCATATGTGTGGTTGTATTACAGACACTATGGCTTCTTCTTCCGATACTGGAGTATCCGATACATTGGACCCCATGGTGATCGTATCGGACAATGAGATACCATCCGAGGGAGAGGTTTACACGTCAAACACTACTAGCACGGACGAGGATGACTTCCAGCCGTTCGCTCTTCCTGATTTTGGAGATGATATTCCTATTGCTGATGGCCCTTTCGGTGGGGACCTACCTCTTCTTCAGGTCCCTGCTCCTCTACCGCTTGCCGCAGTTCCTCTCGAGGATCTGCCTCATGATGAGTTCGCCGATGACGACAACGACTTGTTCCTAGAGGGTCCCCCGAAGGGTGACCAGGATGGTGTGGCCCTCATGGATGCCGATGTCCCTCATGTTGATGATCCTGTTGTCGACCCTGTCGTTCCCTTGGCTGAGATTCCTGCTGATGTGCCCATTGCTGATCCTGTCATTCCAGTCGAGGCTCCCATTGAGGAGGCTCCTTTTGATCTGTTTGGTGCTCACTCCTTCGAGTCTGTAGCGTCCGCTTCACCGCACACCCAGGGCGTACAGCTCTATTCCTCTGATTCCGACTCAGACATGGCTATGTCTGTTGCACCCCACGACGTTGACCCAGATCCGGAAGTCGAGTTTTTACCTGATGAGCCTGCTCCTGTTGGTCCGGAGCCGGTCGTTGCTTATGACCCCATTGAGGCCCCAGCTGTTGCACATTTGCCAGACCCTTTACCTGAGCCTGGTCATGTCGATATGCCAGCCATATCACCACCCGTCATTGTTGCGCCCGTCGAGTTACCACCAATTCCTGATGTTCCCGTTATTGATGCACCCATTATTGCGCTAGTAGTACCCGTTTCAGCCCCTGTGCATGCTGACCATGCACCGTTTGCCCCTCACATTAACCCTCGATACGCTGACACCCATAACGGGTGTATCGAGGAGGATGATGACTACCCACCGTTTGTGATACCCGTCACTCCTCCTGTGGCACCTGTTTCCGCACCCATTGAGATTCCATTGTTCCACCCACACACCTCTGACGTCCATCGCACTGATCTTCCCATCACATTCCTCCAGGACAGTCCGCCACCTCGTCCTGTGGAGGGTTCATCGAGGCAGCCGCCTGTTTTTGTTCCACCTGTACCGCCATCAGTACCGTTCATGTCCCAGTTCCCTCACACTACACCATCTTTCGTACCGTCGGGCGAGCCGTTTCTGTGGGCTTCGCCCAATGTTGTGCCATTATCAGATCCGTACCACCCGTATTATGTGGGGTACACTACAGAGGACATACTCATCTCACTTCAGCTACAGCAGGACGCACTGAGTCGTCGCATTCAGGAGTTAGAGAGAGCTCCACGTCCTCCATGCCACTGTCAGACTCCTTTTGCTGCACCGCACACTCCCCTTCCGCTTCCACCAGATTCGGATGTTCGTTTCCTTACATCTGAGCAGCAGATTGCCTATTTGCTGCGCGTCATTCATGCCTTAGGGGAGGATTGGGTGCACATGCGCCGGTTGCTTTTCTCTTATTTTCCTCCTCCTCCACCGCCATCAGCATAGATATTTTTGGTTTGATGCAGGTAGATCATTTTGGTGAGAAAGTCGCGATTGGGCCGACTTGCGAAGACTTTTTGGAAGACCACACTTTTGTACATGATTTGTGTAGAAAGATTTGTATTTTTGGGGGTGATGTAACCCCACGATCTTATTTTGATATGTGATGTACTGTAAAACATGTAAAAACGATATGGTGGTCATGATTTATGAAACCCCAATGGCAACGTTCTCACTACATGCTTTGTTGAGTTATTTGTTTTATATTATAACATGAGATGTTATGTGGTTGATGGATGTTACTATATATGCATATTTATTATACTTACTATGACCTGACCAATATGATCATCTTTTAGAAGATGCCTCCACGACGCTATGTACGCATGCCTACTACTGAGGCGGAACTCCAGGGGATAATTGTCGCAGCTATAGCACAGTATGCGGCCTCCCAAGCAGGAACAAGCGGGAGTATCTCGAACAACAACGGCAATAACAATCCACCCAATGGTAATGTTAAGTCGCTTGAGACATATTACGATACATTTGGATATTTCTAGCATGTCCACTGATACCATCTGTAAATTCTAACGTATGTGCAGGGTGCACCTACAAACAATTCCTTGACTGCAAGCCCGTAAATTTCGACGGCACTGGAGGTGCTGTTGCATTCGTCCAGTGGGCTGAGAAGACATATTCTGTTCTAAGAAAGAGCAAGTGTGCTCCCCAACAACAAGTCACATACATCTCAGGGCTTTTTCTGGATGGTGCCCTATCGTGGTGGAATCTTCAAGTGCAAACATTGGAAGAAGCGGCAGCTTATGCGTTAACCTGGAATGAGCTGAAGGAGCTCATGAGAAAGAAGTACTGCTCGCGAGCTGAAATACAGAAGCTAGAAACTGAGTTCTGGCACCTAAGAATGGAAGGTCCTAAGATTGCAGAATATGTTCAGAGGTTTCATGATTTGTCCCATGTGGTGCCGTACATGGTCACGCCCGAATTTAAGCGCGTCGAGCGCTTCATCTGGGGATTGGCACCCCAGATCATGAGCATGGTTACCACGTCCAAGCCTGCAACGATCACGGAAGCCATTGATCTCAGTGTGGCACTTACTGAGGAAGCTATTAGATTGAACAAGTTTTCAGTTACTGAACCAAAGAGGAAGGAGACTCATGTGGAGTCGCCTGGTGAAAACAAACAGAAATTTTCCAACTTCAAGCAAGGTACCAGCAATGTGAGCAAGAAGGGTGAGTCAAGCACACCGGCCAGAGCCACAACCGGTGTCGAAAACAGAGGGAAGGGTTACATGGGCACTCTGCCCAAGTGTGATACATGCCAGCGCCATCACTCTGGCCAGTGCAGATTGAGGAAATGCGAGTCATGTGGGAAGAACGGCCACTCGAAGGATACTTGTTGGGCCGGAACTGGTGCTGGGCGTGGTTGTAATCGAGGTTATGGGAATGGTAATGGAAACCGCCAACAGGGAGGAAATGGCGGAAATGGAAACCGTGGAAATTTTGCAAACCAAGCTGGGAGTGGAAATCGCAACAACACTCAAGGAGGAAATGGGAATGGTAACGGTCGGGGACCGGGATGCTTCAATTGTGGAGACGTCGGGCACTTTAAGAGGGAATGCCCGAAACTGAATCAAGCTCGTGGGAGGGTATTCCACATTGGCGCAAGGGAAGCGCGCCAGGATCCAAACGTTGTCACTGGTACGTTTCCTATAAACCAACGCTTTGCATCTGTTCTGTTTAATACTGGTGCCGATTATAGTTTCGTATCGTTAGAATTTAAGAATATGCTTGGGTTAACTGCTAGTAAGTTAGACGTTCCGTACTCGATTGAACTGGCTAATGGAAAGCTAGTTGAAACCAATGAAGTCATCAGAGGATGCGTAATTGAGCTGGGAGAACGCGAGTTCACTTTGGATCTACTACCAGTCGAGTTGGGAAGCTCCGACGTGGTAGTAGGGATGGATTGGTTGTCAAGCAACAAGGCCGAGATTGTTTGTCACGAAAAGACCATCCGCATTCCAATAGAATATGGAGAGACAATCGTAGTCCATGGAGAAAAGCGCGACACGCCTCTGAGAATCATTAGCTGTCTGAAAGCTAGAAAGTGTTTACAGAAGGGATGTGTTGCCTTCTTGGCACACATCGTGGATAAAGAAGCTGCTGAGCCAAAGATCGAAGACATTCCAGTCGTAAAAGAATATCCTGAAGTCTTTCCAGAAGACTTGCCAGGATTACCGCCGCAAAGACAAGTCGAGTTCCACATTGACTTAGTTCCAGGCGCCACACCTGTGGCTAAGGCACCCTACCGACTTGCGCCTTCGGAGATGCAGGAGTTGTCAACGTAGCTCCAGGAGCTGTTAGACAAAGGATTTATCAGGCCAAGCTTCTCGCCTTGGGGAGCTCCAGTTTTGTTTGTTAAGAAGAAGGATGGTAGTTTCCGCATGTGTATCGACTACCGAGAACTGAACAAGTTGACAATCAAGAATAGATATCCTATGCCGAGAATTGATGACCTATTTGATCAACTGCAAGGTTCAAGCTTCTACTCAAAGATCGATTTGCGATCAGGATATCATCAGTTGAGAATTCAAGAGGAAAGTATTCCCAAAACTGCTTTTAGAACTCGATATGGACATTACGAGTTTCTGGTAATGTCGTTTGGGTTGACAAACGCACCGGCAGTTTTTATGGATTTAATGAACAGAGTTTGTAAGCCGTACCTCGACAAGTTCGTGATTGTGTTCATCGATGATATTTTCATCTACTTGAAGACGAAGGATGAACACGAACAGCATTTAAGAGCTATTTTGGAGCTACTTAAAAAGGAGAAATTGTATGCCAAGTTCTCGAAGTGCGAGTTCTGGTTGCGCGAAGTCCAATTTCTTGGACATGTGGTTAATGGAAATGGAATCCATGTGGATCCCACAAAGATCGAAGCGATAAAGAACTGGTAGACTCCAAAGACGCCAACCGAGATTCGACAGTTCTTAGGTTTGGCTGGTTATTATCGAAGGTTCATTGAGGATTTCTCGAAAATCACTCAACCTTTGACTTCCCTTACCCAGAAAGACAAGAAGTTTGATTGGGGAGACAAACAAGAAGAAGCGTTTCAGTTGTTGAAGGACAAGCTTTGTGACGCACCGATCTTATCGCTACCCGAGGGAACGGATGACTTCGTGGTATATTGTGACGCCTCGCGTCATGGTTTGGGTTGCGTGTTGATGCAAGGACAGAAAGTTATAGCATATGCTTCTCGTCAGTTGAAGGTCCACGAGAAAAATTATACCACGCACGACTTGGAGTTAGGCGCGGTAGTATTTGCGTTGAAGATCTGGCGACATTATTTGTATGGCACGCGATGTACAATCTTTACTGATCACAAAAGCCTACAACACATTTTCAATCAAAAAGAGCTTAATATGAGGCAAAGACACTGGGTGAAGCTATTGAATGATTATGATTGTGAAATCAAGTATCACCCAGGGAAGGCGAATGTGGTCGCCGATGCCCTGAGTCGAAAGGAAAGGATCAAGCCCATAAGGGTTAGGGCTTTGGAAATGATCATACAAACGGACCTCTCATTGCGCATTCATGCCGCGCAGAGAGAAGCACTTAAAGAAAAGAATATTGAGGATGAGTATCTCCGTGGGATGGAGAAACAGTTGGTACCAAACGAGGAAGGAACTTTATGCTTCATGAAACGAATTTGGGTTCCCTTGTTTGGTGGTTTGAGGTGGGTTATTTTTGATGAAGCTCACAAGTCGCGGTACTCGATCCATCCAGGGGCGGATAAGATGTACCAAGATCTTAAGGATTTCTATTGGTGGCCAAGAATGAAGGGCGATGTTGCGATATACGTTGGTAAATGTTTAACTTGCGCCAAAGTGAAGGCTGAGTACCAGAAACCTTCAGGTCTCTAGCAGCAACCTGAAATACCCAAATGGAAATGGGAACAGATTTCAATGGACTTCATAACGAAATTGCCAAAGACGCCCAAGGGCCATGATACAATTTGGGTAATAGTAAACCGTCTAACGAAGTCTGCGCACTTTTTGCCAATCAAGGAGAAAGACAACACGAGTAAACTTGCTGAATTATACATGAGGGAGATTGTTGCGCGACATGGAGTGCCTCTCTCAATTATCTCTGATAGAGATGGACGCTTCGTGTCAAGGATTTGGCAATCCTTTCAAGAAGCATTTGGTTCTCAGCTGAATCTTAGCACTGCATTTCACCCGCAGACAGACGGACAGAGTGAACGAACAATTTAGACATTAGAAGATATGCTGCGAGCTTGCGTGATGGATTTAGGTGGAAGTTGGGACATTCACCTACCATTGGTTGAATTTTCATACAATAGCAGTTATCATGCAAGCATTCAAGCCGCACCATTCGAAGCTCTCTATGGGCGAAAGTGTCGATCACCGATCTGTTGGGCTGACGCAGGTGATAGACAACTAGTTGGTCCGGAATTGGTCCAGGAAACGACAGACAAGATTGCACAGATCTGAGAACGCATCAAAGCGGCTCGTGATCAACAAAAGTGTTAGGCGGACCGCAGAAGAAAACCCCTGCAATTTGAGGTGGGAGATATGGTTTTATTGAAGGTTTCACCCTGGAAGGGTGTGGCACGCTTTGGGAAGCGTGGGAAGTTAAATCCACGTTACATTGGCCCATTCAGAATCCTGCAAAGGATTGGGCTTGTGGCATACAAGTTGGACCTACCTGCTGAACTTAATGGTGTTCATGATACATTCCACGTATCAAATTTGAAAAAGAGTCCAACACAAGAGACAGTGATCATTCCTGCTGACGAAGTTCATATCGACGACACGCTCCACTTTGTTGAAGAACCAGTTGAGGTCACTGATTGGAAAGTTAACAAAACACGCAGGAGTAGTGTCAAACTCGTCAAAGTTCGATGGAATGCAAGACACGGGCCAGAATTCACGTGGGAACGTGAGGATCGTATGAAGGAGAAATAACCACATTTATTTCCCAAGACCCCTGCAACTAGAAGCAGAGCCTAAAATTTCGGGACGAAATTTTCTTAACGGGGGGAGAATGTGACAACCCTCACAATTACAGGTATCCGTACACTTAATTAATATTTAATTAGTGCTTAATGACTGTGCTTGATTACAGCTGTGATTAAACTGCTTTCTGATTTCTGTTACATACACACATATGCATCACATTTCATACTGTCACTCCATTTATTTCACACAAACTTTAGTGACAACCTTGATGCACAAAGCACAGTTAGCACACTGAGCGGATAACCCAGAAAACATGCTAACAATGCCAGCACCTAGACAGACAATGTTTTTTAGGCCAGTATGAGCTAGAGACAGGGTACTACACTAGTAGGGAGTGTAGGGAAGTGAGGACCATAAAACTGCGTCACTAGGTGATAGTTATAGTGCCGGGAAGTGCCTAAAACACACTCTAAATGCAGAATTCTGCACTTAATAACAAAATTCAGCATTTAATTATGCTAGTGATATGCAAAAACTTGACAAAATGGTCGTAGATACTTTCCAAAGTGTCGGGAATTAATTGTGACACAAAAAGTATTATAAAAGACACATTACGGATTAATTAAGCACTTTAACAGGACAACACCCAACCAAACAACCGGACATTACCTGGAACACAAAAATATTATTAAAAACATTGTTACACTTTTCTGAGCTAGTTATGGTCCCCGAGCACTATAACACCTTACATAATACCCGGTACACACTAAACACTAGACATAACATTAAACTCCCACTAATTAATTTATTTACCCACAAAGTTACATCTAACCCCCCCCCCCCATATGAAAATGGCGGCACACATGCCCCCCTTCTCTATCATACGAATTCCCATGTGCCACCAAGAATCCTACAAATCCCCATGTATTACCTAGGAAATGTGAAGATGTTGATTGAACTAACACTCACCCTTGATACTTACACTTAGCCCCCCTACTAGTCACCAATTACCACCAAAATCTTGCACTAAACCCCTCCCATGGCAGAATTTTTCGAACCAAAAGCATAACCATCAAGATATTTTTAAAACTTTGCTCAATCCCCATGCAATCTCTTTAGAGATTGTGAGGTGACAAGGTGTGTACTTTGGGTGACACAAGACCCTATGGACAATAGAATTTGAATACTTATAACCATCACCACCATCAACTAATCACTTCCACTAATCAACAATTCAAGACAATTCCTTCCTTCCTCAAAGTAAAGCTCGGCCGAACACCCTACCACACACATCCTTTTATTTTTATTTTTGATTCAAGTATTTCAAGACCATCCCGAGGTGCACCAAGGTGAATCACGAAGTGTGGAGCTCACGGATCGTTAAGGACCTCTCTCGTTTGTCTTTAACCACTCATTTTTCGTCCAGTTTCTTCCCTAGCTTCAAAGCTAGTAGTAAGTCCATTTGATCCTCATTTACTTCTCATTTATGGTGGTTAATAATTATGTTGTGGTGTGAATACAAGAACACTAAAAAGATCATAAACAAACTTGAACATAAAGCTAATATGATGATGTCATAAGATGAAATATTGTTAAAATAAAGTTGTTTTGATGTTGTTATTATTTATTTGATGATTACTAGTAATAGGGTGTTTAACATCATGGATGAACTTGTTAAAGAAGGATTAAAAACCTAAGTTAACAAGTTCGGAGGTGATTAGTAAACTACATAAAAGAATCACCTCCATGTTTCAACATAAACTGGGTAACAAAGGGATTTCTTGAAAAATAAGTGAACTAAGTGAGTAGATGGTCGTATGGACCCGAGGACTACAAATGATTTTTCTAGACACACTAAGTTAAAAGACGAGTCTTTTGAAAAGTCATGATTCTTACACTATTTTTGGAAGAAATAAGTATATGAATATTAGTAAGATATGAAAATGATGAAAATGGATATTTTTGTAAAATAAGTTCACAAGTTGTGAAGATCTGAAAATCCCGAGAGCGAGATTTTAACAAAAATAAACACACTTTGGATGATAACTAAACCCACTAAACACCCCATTAAGTTACTACGCGTTTTTATGATAAACCAAGTTTATGTCATCATGTAAAATGCATTGTTTTTGGCACTTGACTAGTGTAATATTGTTTAGTAATTTGTTGGTAGATTTGAACGATTTCCGAAAAGAAAATGATATGCTAGTAAGCATGGACACCTCCGTTTACAAAGGAAACTCTGGCGAAATTTTCTAAAAATCCAACACTTAGAAAATATTTTTCTAGACAAACATTACAAGTATAATTTATATCTTGTGTTTCAAATATAAACTTCGCCATATTTTTGTTACAAAAATATAAAGTAACGGAGGTCGATTTTATAAATAAAAACGGATAAAAATATGTTTAGAGTATATATTTTACACTAATACACTTGCGTGAGTATTTGCATACTTTGTGAACTAGTTATATTATTTTTAGGGTAAAATAATATAACTTGACAAATACCATGAAAAATACATGTATTTTGGGAATAGGATATTTTTGGACACATAAGTTAAATATATTTTTCCTAAGTGGGACTTAAAATATATTTCTAGGAATCACAATAATACATGTATAAATACCCCCATCCTTGGGAAGGAAATACGAAGTTAAAATACTTGTGAAGTATAAATACGAAACGAAATGTTGTTTAACGATTATTCCAAAATAAACTATAATTCAAAGTTAAGATAATTATTTTAACTAATAATTATAACTTTGAATAATATTCGAAAACTTAAGAGTCGCAAGTCAAAAACATCAAACCCTAAAGCCAAGGCGCGGCCCGTTTGTCTAATAGACATTAGTACGTGTAGGTCGTCGCGTAACAGACAGAGTTTGGGTTGACGATTCTATTCAGGAGACGCACTACAGTGAGTTCATGTCCCCCTTTTTTCTTAACTGTTTTCAGTTTTATACTTCGGGGGTGAAATACATGCTACAATTATTACAGACATTTATTTACATGGTATGGTTAGCGTAGGGAGGGTTTTTACTACTAGATCATGTGAAGGGTGGGTACAACACTTAAGGCCATCAATCCTCGTTGTTAGGACCGAGGGACACAAGAGTGATAGATCTATTTGGGTGTAGCGAGCCCACACCCATGAGGCCGGGGCGGCCCATAGAGGTGATTGTGTCTTACAGCCGAAGCCCGGTAACAAATTTGCTAGGTTTGAGTCTTCCTGCACCTTTTCACACATACCAGTGGCTTTGCAACCCATTGGTGATCTCTTTTTACTTATTGCTACATACCAGGGACTTTTATTCATACATGAAAGGTTTATACATATTCACTTTTACATGGACTCGCTCAACTTTTGTTGATTTTTCAAACTACATGTATTTCAGGAAATTAATGGATCTGGCGAGGTGTGTAATTGTGTCAAGCTGCGTAGTTAATAACGATGTCATCCAGGTTTAGGAGGTGTAACCCTTACCTGGACGGGTTACATGTCTTTAAACCACGTTTTTATTCAAGTCTTTTGTTGTGTCGTATGAACACGCTTTAATTATGTCATAGTTGTAACTTGTTTTATGTGTCGACAATTTAAACAATGATGCTGTGGTAACTTTAAATTTAATGAATGGATGATCATCAGGTGTTTTATTTCATATAGTATTGTTATGATTGTTGCTATGGTATTAAGAAGTCACACCAAATTAAACCCACGCTTCCGCAAAAGCCAGGGTGTGACAAAACGTCCATACCTTATGCATCCATATCCCATGCTCCTTCCTTTCACTCCATTTAAAAAATTTACCATTCTACCCAGCCTTGAAACAAAGTTACTGAGTAAGCTCCTATCCCCAGTCATGTTCTTGGAGCTTCCTGAGTCGCAGTACCAGATCTGCTGCACATGATGGTCCTGAAATGAAATGATTAGAGGGTTTTTGGTACCCAGGCATGCTTGGGTACCGTTTCTGATGGAATCCTAATAAGTTTATTTCTTCTTCTTGGTTTTGCATCAGAAACTCTGTTATATGCTGAGCCATTAAGAGATTTTACATTTTTCTTTTGAAGATGGTGTTGAACAAGCTTCAGTATGTCAACACACATACAAGAGTTATGAGAATTTTCTGATATTTCTTCTTGTGATGGAATGAGTGGATAATTTTGAAAATATGAGTGAACTACTTCTGGAGTCTTTACAGATTCTTGACTGCATTCACTTTTGTTTGTTTTGAAGTTTGGTTTTTGAAAAGAGTATTCAGAACAGGTTGTTTTGCAAGATTCAGATTCAGATTCTGATGAAAATTTATCAGAATTCTGATGAGTTGCTTTTACAAAGACAGTGGGTTTATTTCCATTTAATCTTATATAACCTAAACCCTCTCCTTTGTTCTTAGGTGTGGACTCAATAAAATTTATGAACTCTTTGGCATGTTGAAAACCTCTTACATTGATTTCTTTGTCATTGATTTTCTTATAAAGATCTTTTCTTTCATTTTCGTAAAACTCAATTTTAGCTCTTTGATCTAAACTATCCTCTATAAGAAGTTGGTTTTCAAGAATGGTTTTATTCAAAGTCCTTTGCAACTCGTCAGATTTTCTAATATCTGATTGATGTTTTTCTTGCAGATTTAGAAAATCTGACATGAGCTTGTTTAGTTTGTGTTCAAGATCAAGATTTTCTAAATTTACCTTTTGTTCTGAAGTTTCTGGTAGACCTTCAGAAAATGCCATGAGGCAGAAATTTGCCAATTCTTCTTCTTCATCATCAGAAGAATCATCAGATAACCATGTATCTGTTCCAGCAATTAAGCTTACTTGTTGCTGCTTCTTTGCTTCTTCAAGCTTTTTCTCATAATAGGCAACATCCTTCAGCTTTTTGGTCTTGCATTCTGATGCATAATGACCTCTCTGCTTGCACTTGTAACACACAACTTCAGCCTTCCCTTTATCCTTAGATCTAACCTCTTCTTTAGATCTTCCATCCATCCTTCCTCTGTCACTCCTCTGGTATCTCTGGCTACCTCCCCTCAACCTCTGCTCAAATGTTTTGGTGAGCAGTGCTATTGCCTCAGCAAAAGCTGAAAAATCTGATGAAGTATCAGAAACTTCAAAACTTTGGCTGCTTGATGGTTGTGGATCATTGGTGGGTATTGTTCTTTGTGAGTTTGAGATAAGAGCTAAAGATCCCCCTCTTTGAATGGTTTCTTCAAATATTTCTTCCTCTCTGGGGACCAAGATGCTGTATAAGTCATGAAGACTCATGTTTCCTAGTTCTAAGGTTGATGATAAGTCATGGTTAGACTTCTCCATTCTCTAGGAAGGGCATCAAGAAATTTTATGTTTCTTTCATCATTTGACTTTGTTATTCCAAATTTCTGTAGCTCGTTTAAAAGTTTTGTAAATCTTTGATATGTATCATTTAATCTTTCATTTGGCAAACTTTTAAACCTTTCATAAGATGAGACATTATTTGTTCTCTTGTTTCTTCTCATCCTTTCTCCTCCTTCACAAAGATTTTCCAACTGATCCCATATTTCCTTAGCTGATGCACATGCATCAACTTGGGAAAATATGTCATTGGGGATGGCCATTATTAAAAGTGACTTTGCCCTTTCATCCCCAGCCACCTTTTCCTTGTCTTCCTCACTCCAAAGTATTTCACTTTTGGGAGCTTGGGAGGCAGGGATAGCAGGTCATTGGTCAGTTGCTGGAATAGCTGGTATAACAGTCATTGGTATATGTGGACCCCTTTCAATGGATTGAAACAGAGCTCGATCATGACCATTAAGGAAATTGACCATCCTGATTTTCCATTGGAGGTATTCCTCCCTGACCAGAGTCGGAGGTTTGGATATAGAACCAATGTTAAAAGCATTATTCCAGGATTGAAAGCTGGCTATATTTAGAGAAAAGAAGATGAGCGATTGATCGTTTGAAAATAATTTATTCAATCTGCTCTGATACCAATTGTTGGACCCAGTATGGCCTTAACAACTTCTTTTCACGTAATATGGCAAGTGATTTCAGTAGATGGGAAAAAGATGTGCGGAAATGGAAATCAAACTTTCAAGAAACAAGACCTACAGAATTATCAAGTTTATATGACTTTGAAACAAAATGGTTTACAAGGTGATTGTAAGATTATTATCTAGTACAAATGAATCTTGAATTCTGTGGGTGAGAGGGCAATGGAGTTTTGATGTATGTATGAATGATAAGCTTCAAACTCACTTTGCTTCTCCTGGTTGAGCCTTCTATTTATAGAAGGCTGGGTGCATGAATAAACAATAGTTTATTCATGCAATAAGTCCTGCAAAAAGTGGCCAATTGACATATTCATTGAATCCAACGTTCAAGTTGCCTTTTTCATCATGATATCCAATAATGTCAACTTGCTTCGGTAATTGTGGCAGGATAGAGCCAATTTCAGACAAGTGGGGTACTTTATTAGAATTCTGATAAACCACTTCATCAGAAATTCTGATGAACAAATCATCAGAAAAATCCTGATGATCAGAATCGTCAGAAACTGATGATATTTCATCCATCAGAAATGGCCTTCTCTGATAATCCAATTCAGCCCTTGATCAACTTGTGATTCTTTGAAGTAGATGCTGTGCATTTCAGTAGTCCCATCCAATCTTCTTGTTCTTGTTTGTGATCTTCAGGACTGTGATCTCTTCATAGATCCAGTTGATTGTGATTTTCTTCAATACTTACAAATAAAGTTTCCTAACAATCCCCACTACCCCCATTTGTGAAAAACGCTCTATAATGCCACTTTGCTGACTAGGATCAATGTGACAGAAAACGCCCATGGTTGGAACATTATTCACCCCTTACCACTACGCTTGGTCTAAAATTGACATTATCATTTCTAAATTTTTGTCTTAGATTGAGTGAATTTGGTCATATGACATTAGCCTAAATCCTCATTTATTAGATAAAAAGATGATAATTTTTGCAAAGGGCCTTCATTTCGTAGTTCGATTAGGGCATCCGAAAACGTATGAACAACCCTGCGTGTAACTCTATTAACAACATCAAATAGATCGAAACCTTGCATGATTTGGGTTTGCATGGATACATTAGTGTATCTGCTCATTTAGAGTTATCAAATGAATAAAAATTTCTTTTCTAGACCAATATTTGTTAAATTAAAATGTCTTCTATTAATTTTGTATTCGCAAGATGTGTATATACTTTTAAGAATGGAATTGGTATGCGGACTAGATACATGCACTATGAGCTACGTATGCCCATGTTTTTCACAATTGGGCTTAGATGTAAACCAGATGGGCTGTAATACTTCAATGGATACTTGATCCACTACTAAGATAATGTTGAGATTCAATGAAAACAATAAAACTAATGGGACTTTTAGGCTTTTAGCCATGGTTGTAAAAATCCCGACTAGTCTCTGATTAGTCGCCGATTAATCACTAGTCGGAGGTTCACCGATTAATGGCCGATTAATAGTTAGGCAGTCAATGGCGGTCCTATTCTGGCCAAATTTTGGCTATTTGCCGGCCAAATTTTGACCAAACCATATAAATTCCTTCCAATTACTTAAAAAATGGGTTAATGAGTGGTTAAAATATGTCTACTTTTAAAAAACTACATATAAAAAATTGTGTGTATATATGTAACTAAAAATTACATATAAAAATCTCAATCTGATTAATTCCGATTAATCCCTATTAATCCCGATTAATCGCTAGTCGGTACCCCACCGCCCGACTAGCGCCTAGCGATTCTTACAACACTGCTTTTAGCTATGTCAATCAATAAAAAAAGAAGAAAAAAAACAATTAACCAATTTAAAAGTAATAAAATCAATGTTTGCAAATTACCTTTTTCACAAATTCATCGCTAAAAGTCATAAATAATATAAATAAAACCGTTTTCCTGTTATTCAAATTTTATGCAGTTTATTAATACATCAAAATTACACGATATAGTAGAAAGTTTATTTTGGCTAGGAAGACTCGAAATTAATCTTGAGCATCAATTGATTAATCAAGAGCTTGGATTAAATGAGTATAATTGATAAAAAAAAAAGGAGGAGGCGCGGCGCGTGAGTTTTGTATAGGTATTCTAGTCAATCCAAATCAATAGTTTCTCTCTCATCCAATTCTCTCAATTTTTTAAACGTTAATAACTCTTTTATATGATATATTTTTTTATAAAAATTGCACCAAAAAAACGAGCGTTTTTTATTTTTAAAACGAGTATACTATTGCTAAATTTTTGAAAAAAATATTTCAAAAACCTAGATGCGTGCGTAAAACGCAATGGACAAAAAGCATAAAAAATGACTTTTTTTTTCTTCTAAAACACAATTGACAAAAAACACAAAGAAATGCCTTGTTTTTAAAACGGAATAACAAAAAACACAAAAGAAATGTGTTATTTCTAAAACGTAATGGCTGAAAAACACAAAGAATATTTTTTTTTGTAAAACGCAATGGCCTAAAAAAACAAAAAATGTCTTATTTCTAAAACACAATGGCTTGAAAACATAAAGAAATATATTTTTTCTAAAACGCAATAGTCAGAAAACACAAAAAAAATAATCTTTTTTTTTTCTAAAACGAAATTGACTAAATATACAAAAGAAATTTTTTTTTTTCTAAAACTTAATGGACTAAAACAAAAAAAAAAGGTCTTTTTTTTAAACGTAATGGATTAAAAACACAAATACATGTGTTTTTGTTTTCTAAAACGTAATGTAATAAAAACACAAAATAAGTGTTTATTTTAAAACGCAATTGACTAGAAATACAAAGAAATTTGTTTTTTTTTTTTAACATAATATACTAAAAACAGAAAAAGGTGTTTATTATAAAACACAATTGACTAAAAAAATATAAAAATGTGTTTTACCTAAAACGGAATGCAATTCATAATTTTCTTACATAGATGAAAGCCGATTTCTTTAAATTTATTCAACGATTGACGGAATTTGAATGCTAGAAACACATATCAGCGATCGAATCGAACGAATCGAGTGATTCGCTTCAAAATCACGCGAAAAGATGAGATATTGTATGAAATTAAACTGGGTTTCTTCAAAAAAATTTGAGGAACACGTTGATTGGGTGTTGAATCATTGATTGGTGACGAAAATCACACTATAAAGTAGTGATTATTGAGATAGAAAGTGAAGAAAATGTTGAAGATGGTGGGTTTTGAAAATGATGGATTTTGAAGTTACAGTGATAGAAGAAGGGAGGAGATTGGACAAAATTGACTAAAATACCTTACCACTTTATTTTTAAATTTTGCCACATGTCATAATCTTATTATTTTCTATCTTTCCTAGTCAAACTAAACTTTTTATTTGATCCTCCGTATATCCAAAATCATATAAACTAGCAATAACATCCGCACGCGTTGCGGCACGGGTACACCGTAAATATAGAATGAAGTAGTCCAAATGTTATTTTGTGCGTTAATCATATGAAAACGTACGTTTCGACGTAGATTGTGCTTAGTGTGACCTATATAAGCATTGCGATTGGACCAAAACATAAAGTAAATCGAGTTTATACCATACAATCATAACGTATTACATGTGATCCGACTCATACATATATAGAAAACATTAACGGGTATAAAGGAAAAACCGATACATGCAATCAAAAGGGATTAATTAGAGCTTTTGAAAAAAGAGAAAAGTAAAATATGACTCCACTCGGTTTGAAACAAAATTTACAAAGCATACATAAAAAAGCACGAAAAAAATTGTATTTGACCTAACTCGTTTCTCAAAATAGTTTACGTTGAAACGTATACCAACTCGAATTTATAGCAAAACACACATAAAAATATGCACGTAAAAATGTTTTTTAAGCGAAAACGTATTATATTTGATCTAACTCGTTCCTAGAAAACGTTTACGTCAAAAATAGAGCAATCGAATTTATACCGACACGTATATAAAAATATGCATGTAGCCGTGCCAAGTAGCATCAATGTCACATCACAGCTAGCGACCACCAACATCGGAAAAATTCATAAAACTAAAATAAATAAAAAAGGAAAAAATAACACTGGACGAAAAGCAGACATAAAATCGTTGAACCACGCACGGCCGTTGCGGTGTGTTAATGTGAAGAAATTAGAATGAAACGTAAAGCGTAGAAAAAAATAAATAAGTCGATCTAGGACACGCGCGTTGCGACGAATCCGTCAAACGGGAAAATAGACGCGTTGCGATGCGCCTGTCAAACGGAAAAATTGACAAAAATACGTTGAACCTCACACGCACGTTGTGGCGTGTTAACTCGCAAAATTTAGAACGAAATGCAAAACGAAAAACTTGCGAAAGATGAAAACTCTGGGGGACTAAAGTTGAAAATAAAAAGTGTTGGGGTTAAATTGCAAAAGATGAAACCTTTAGGTTAAAAGTTAAAAAAGTAAAAGGGTTAAAATATAAAAGATGAAAACCTTTGGGTTAAAAGTGAAAAATCAATTTTTTTTTTTTGAAAAACTCCCCATACATGGGGCACAACACCAATAGCAACAATTTGTTGATAATTTATAATATGGAAATAGATACAAAACAAAACCAAACCAAACCAAAAAAATAAATAAATAAATAAATACACCTTTTTTTTGTTATTCAAGCTTTATCCTGTTTATTAATATAACCAAAATAATATAAATAGATACAAAACGAAACCAAACCAATAATTTATACAAATTCTCAACCTTAATCAAATTATTACAAAGAAAAAAACCCCTCAAATTAGTTTGATTGCTCCTTTATATATATATGACGTGCATAGGAATGGTGATGGGTCACGTTCGGGTTGGGTATTAGTAATCTCATATCTATACCCGATTGTAAAAGCGTGTTCTATACTTAACCCACTACCCGTCGGGTATTTTTCAGGTAATTACTCGTCGGTATCAGGTATACCCGTTCATTTGTTAAAAGATATCGATTGGAATTTCCAAATACATTTCTTTTTTAATATTATGATTACTGTATAGTTTTTATTCAAATAACAACTATTATAAATTAAAATACATATTACATATTACAAGTTTTAATATAAATAAATAATAACATTATAATTTTCATATAGTTTTATTCATATGCATCACACCACACAAAATATAATTAATATTATCAAATACATATGCTAAAAGAATTTATTTCACGTGACGAAACTACTAAAATATGTCACTAATTTGATAAGGGTCATGAGAAAAATAAAATTATAAATCAAAATTCCGGATATATAGTTTGGGTAAACGTTTATGTGGTTTCTGTAATTGGGTCGGGTATCACCTAATCCCATACCCGTCCTATACCCACGAAATCTTTTAAACTAATTTCATACCCGACCCATACACGTCGGGCTTCAGGTATACCCGTCACATATATTTCAGGTTTCGGGTATAACCGTTGGGCTCCGTTTTTTTGCCATCCCTAGACTTACATTGTAGGTAATGTGTAAGTTGTATTCCTCGACCAAAACTAGTATTCAATTTTGTACTTGAAAAAAAAACTAAAAACGTAGGTGTGTTTAGAGGTTTTTTTTTTTTCTCAACGATCTGAATAAATTTTATCAAATACAAAGTGTTATTCAAAAAGACCTTTCCTTAATCACCGGAAAACCCCTTTTTTATTTCAAGCTCAGTGGTAGAGCGGTCGGCTGGTAACTGACTAGTTGGGCGTAGGTTCGAATCCTACTTGAAAAGCTTCCCTGGACTTTTTTGACTCTTTGCTTACTCCAGCCGTAAGTAAACTCGTAGAATGGGATGTCATCCGCTGACTCCTAATTGCGAGTAGAGAATTTCCCTCCTAAGTCATCGAAAAAGAGGAGGCCTAGCTATGAAAAGGCTCCACGGATGACTGGGGCTTAGGGCAAAAGAAAAGGAAGATCGTCTTGACTCTCTTAACTATGGGAAAATAGTTAGAATGTAAACGAAACACATGCTTCACTCTCGTTTTCAGTATTTTGACAAGAGGGGCCGAGTTGATTGAGTTGTCCTCTTAAAAGAAGAGACTGGCTAGAGATTTCTTTATCAAAATATTTGGAATAAATGGTTGCCCATGAATCTAGGTACCAATTAGGCAGAGTACGAATAACAAAGCGAACCGATACTATCCTTTTAGCATTCTACTTTGATAACTGTATTGTATGATACGTCAGCCCTAATCAGGGTGGGGTGTCACAATACAGGTGTGAACTTGATTATGACCAACGATTCAATACTTTGATTTGGCGGTGGTGAGTTGGTCACGTTTCTACACAAGGTACGATTGAATCGTGTTTATCATTGGGTTATAATTTCACACCTGTGAAGTTCAAGTTGCTTTATGAGTTTACACAAGGTGTTACTGAATCTATAATATGGTAATCTAGTTCCAGGGCGGGGACGGGTGACGGTGATAGAGGAGGGGGATGCAGCGAACGCAGAGTGGTGGTTGTGTTCTAGGTCGATCGATCGATCAAGATAGAGAGAGAGACTGAAATGACATAAATTTTGTTCAAATCACATAAATTTAAAATTTAACAGGAATAATGGAAGGTGTTAGCATATAGACTAATGAAATGACAATCTTTGGAAACCACAATGTCTCCTATACAAGAAATAAAGTTTTAGATTGATTAACTTAAAATTAAAATTAACTCTGTTATTTATAAAATAAAACGTCGTAGTTTTCTTTGGTTGCTCAAATACAATTATGCAATTACACTAGAGTTCGAGTCAGAATGGTTCTTGTTCTCGTATTTTTAACGAGGGTCAAGGTCACATGCACGTATTTTTATGATTTATAGTGTTATTTGTGTTTAAATCAATCAAAACTAAAATAGTTCATTCTAGATGAATCTACAAATGTGTTTAGATCACTCAAACCTAAAATAGTTTAAAGTAGCTGAATCTACTAAGAATACCAAAAAAAAAAAAAGTATAGAAGAACAAACTGCATTTCATCTATTAGATTTCCATATAAAAAATTGTTACTGTTTCTACCATGAAAAAAAGTATAAAGCAACTTTATGCTTGTAGTCATGGCTACATAAATATAGGGTGTGTCTATTGTCACACCAAAACCTAGCAAAATTAGGGTTTATCTACGCAGCGTATAGGTCAATACGCAGCGTATAGGGTTAACCCTCTACGCTGCATATTGACCTATACGCTGCATATATAAACCATGGATCTCAGTGCCTAATAAACAATCATTGCACAGAAAACAAGGTTTATATACGCTGTGTATAGGTCTCTACGCAGCGTATATAAACCATCTGAAAATTTGGGGTCATTTTGGTAGGTTTGAAGCATCAGATTTTTACAAGGTTTATATACACTGCGTAGAGACTTATACGCAGCGTATATAACCTCTGTGAATTTTGTTTCAACATTCGGCCTATTTGTGGTATAAATTCTCACCCGGTTAAAACGTTAACTCGCTTAAAATATATAACGAGTTAAAAATATATAATGTGTTTTATTATTTAGTCGACGTCGTCGTTAATTTATTTAGTCGATGTCGTCGAAAAGCGTGTAATGTTAAAATTTTGAAAAGCGTATATACGGTTCGAATACTATAACTTTAAAACATTATAGCTTAAATAAGTGGAAATACCCGGGTACTGTTCGAATATGTTAAATCGTTTACAGCAAAAGTTTTATATGTACACCAAAAGTTTGATATATACAGCAAAATGATAAAATGATAAATTACTATGGCTGCTGCTCCTCCTGCTGCTGCTGATGATGATGCTGATCCCATTCCGCATCCGTAATGAAAGGTCGTGGAGGTAACCCGTCATGCTATCGACGCTCCTGTAGCTCTGCAGCCACCCACTCCAACAGATAGTTGTTCCTTTCAACGTACCGAAGTAGCTGCTGATGTGATGGGTCAGGTGTGACAACCCGACTTTCCAAGGTCTTTCCTCGACACGTTACTTGTCTCGCAGCTGTGTTTTCATTGTCCGTTACGTTGTAATATGTGCACCTTGCTAGATGATTAATAAACTGTTATGTTGTTTGGATAATTGTGGGAAATTTATAAATTGTTTAAAGTCATAAACACAACACTTCCATCTTCATAACCACTCGACGAAACATTGTATGTTTCGCCATACACCGAGTCGACGAAACTTATGAAGTTTCGTCCAATGGGGGTTTCGCCGAGATGGGCTTTGGCCCATGTGAGGCCCAAAGGGGATTAAGTATTAAAATCTGTGTATTCGCATAAGTCGCGTAAGTCAAGTTAGCAAAACCCTAGAACTCTCCTTCTGTGCGACGACAACCTTGAGCCCTCGAAGCCCCCTTCATCAATCATATTATTGTTCCTTCCATCCCGGTTAGTGTTTGATCATTACTGATTGTCGGATTGAAATTATTATTGACTGTTTGCTTTGGAATCGTTGGTTATTAATTGCTATGTGATGTTTGATGTTTTGATTATGGTAATCGTGTTATTGTGGATTGTTAGCCCGGTCTCCGTATTCTTGATGATTAACAAAACCACTAGACTTATGTGATTATCGGTAACAGTCAAGTATGATGTGTTAAATGTTAGATCAGGATTGCATGATTAGAATGTAACCATGATATATAAACGATTCAGTCAGATTGGTAAATTGATGATATGTGTATTTGAATTGTTACATGATGATGATAATTGAGAAACTGATTGCTTACTCGATGATTATGATGAAACTATTGACGATGGTGATTAGGGTTCTGGAACATCTCAAACTGTAATAATTGGATCTGTAACTGTTAACTCCACGAAACCCAGGAGTTTCGCCACAACATATGTTGACGAAACCTAGGAGTTTCGCCACACTATATTTCGACGAAACATATGTACTTTCGTCACATGATAACTCGACGAAACCCTTAATGTTTTGTCGCATGGGGTGTTTCGCCGGGGATGTTTGCATGGACAGTGGGTTTTGATGGTTGTATAAACTGCATGAAAAATAGTGAATGATTATGTTATGGTATCTACTGTTAATGATGTTTGATTATGATCAAGTGGCATGATTTGGTTCATACACCTGGTACACTTAACTGTTAAGTATTATTACAGGCATACACGTGAAATGTGGATTGGAATGAATATGTACCTACTATGTGTCATTTGGGAATCACTGCGTGAAACGAATACTATCAATTATATGTGAACATGATGAATGTAAACTAACATTGCATACGTGAATACCATAGGCTATGACTGTTTGAGTGTGAACGAGTAGTTAATCTTACCGAGCAAACTAAGGTGAGTTCACTGCTCTTTTTCCAAGCATGCATCCCGGGGAGGGATATTGGGTAACGTTCCAGGGAGGAATGTCAGGTAAATGGGATGTTTGTTATTACTCATTTCTATCATATAAGACCCCTTACATCTACCGATAGTTGCCGGGGAGGCAACGAGGTTATTAGTTGATAGCGCTATTAGGTTTGGCACCCTCACACCGTACCGGGGAGGACGTGCGTGAACTAATTACCTTAAAGCATGACCAATGTTTTGATAGAGACATTGGGGTTGGGCAAATACATCTTGTAGCCATTGCGGTAAGCGAGTTAATAACAACATCAAATCAGATCGTTTAACTGTTTTATACACATATCTGGTAACGAAACACGTTAATAAAACTTTGAACTCACCAGCGTCGTCTGACACACTTGTCTGCATGCTTACAGGTCGTTAGATTCTTGATGCGGACTTGCTATCTGGGAGTGCTGGAGTGGTCATTGGTCAAGACTCTTGGATACTCGCTTCATTGATTATGAACACATGTTTTGAAACAATTGAATTACTGATTACATTTTGCTTCCGCTGAATATTTACTTTGGTTTAAACCCATGACTTGAATTTATATTTTGAAATAAATTGATTGTTTTATTTAAATGATATGCGTAGTTCAATGTGATTGGTGGCTAGGATCCTGGTACGTCACACGTCCCGCGGTGTTTCCGCATGTGGTATTTTGGGGGGGTGACCGTTTGGTATCAGAGCCACTGGTTATAGTGAACTAGGTTTTAAAACATTTTTATTAAACCAGACTATAACCGAACAACTTCGAAAATCGACCATGACACTTAGCTCCAGATTGCAAGGTTCTTCTTCTGTTTACTTTATGCATCACTTGTTTAGTAGTCGCACACTCACAGCTTGTATGAAACGATATATTAGATACTAGGGTGATTTGATAGTGTGACACTACTCCTCGACTCTTGTGATTCGTAATCTTGTGATACCTACTGTTATGCAACTTGAATGCGGGGGAAACTTTTAACGCAAGTTAAGAGGCACTGAGATGAGTATGCAAATTACCTTATTATTGTGGGTGCACACATAATAATAACGTGAGGTGCATGTGAGTCCCAGTGAGGCTTAACGAGTGTGAGAAGGGTTCAGCCCTATTGTGTGTAAACTTGATAGTTGTAGAATTCAACGTGATACTTGACTCTTACCTCATTTCAACTCTTAAATTTGTTCCCTCTCCTTATATAGAATCATGAGTGGACGAGGTCATGGACGTGGTCACATCGCGATGACCCAAGCTGAGCTGACGAACTTAATCAACACACGTGTGGCTGAGGCTTTGGCAGCCTACCAAGCTGGTACGAAATGTGCCAAACACTCTTTAATCTTGTGTCGCGTAAATGACTCTTACCATGTAATGTGTTTTCTTTCGTCCACTAGGTCAGCAAGCGCAAAACCAAAACAATCCACCTGCTTGTACGTTCAAGATGTTCATGGATTGTAAGCCACAGACCTTCAGTGGGACTGAAGGGGCTGTAGGACTCCTGCGATGGTTTGAGAAGGCAGAATTGGTATTTGCTATGTGTAACTGTCCTGCTGGGGACAGAGTGAAGTATGCTACGGGCACACTCGAGGATGGTGCCCAGGTTCAGATGTTGGGCATCGAGGTGGCAAATGCCACTACTTGGGATGATTTTAAGGAGCTGATAAGGGAGGAGTATTGTCCTCGTGATGAGATTCAGAAACTGGAGAATGAGTATTATGACCTGAAGATGGTGGGATCAGAGATTGAAGCGTACGTGAAACGGTCACATGAGTTGGCTATCATGTGCCCGAACTTGTCCCGACCTCCGCATCGGAGAATATAACTGTTCATCAAGGGATTAGCTCCACGAGTGAAGGGTTTGGTTACTGCAGCAAACCTCAACAACCTACCTCAGATTGTCCGTTTGGCTCACAAGATCATAGATCAGGAGGTGGAGAGTGGCTCTCTACCACCGCGCATTTCTGCTACTACTACTGCTACAACCACCGCTACTACGCCTGCTAGTGATAACAAACGAAAATGGAACGATACTGGCAAGGCAACCAGTGCGAGTCAATCTCCGAAAAGGCCTGACAACAGCAATAACCGTAGCTTCAGTCAGTCGTCCTCAATTAATGAAGGCCAGAGCAGCAATCAGAATAAGGGCTCCTATGTGGGGAAGAAGCCACAGTGCAACAAGTGTGGCTATCATCATTATGGACAGTGTGTCCGGACTTGCCATAGGTGCGAGAAGGCGGGCCACGAGGCCAAAGACTGTAGAGCCCCACAGCCAAAGCAGCAGCAGTAGCATAACCAGCAGTATCAGCGACAGCAAAGGCAACAACCTCACCAGAACCAAGGCTTTAAGAAGGGGTGTTTCCTGTGTGGGGATGAGGGCCACTTTAAGCGGGATTTCCCTCAGTTGAACCAGAATGTTAACGACAACAACAACCGCCAGAACAACAACAATAATGCTGGAAACAATAACAATAATGGCAACAATGGAGGCAATGCTGCTCGTGGAAGGGTGTTTACGATCGGTGCTGGTGATGCTAGGAATGACGGCTGTAACAACTCTCACCAAAACTATTATTTCTTATTATATTTTGAACAATAGGAAACCCTAATTAAGACCCCCAAGTGATCCTGCATAAACCCTAAAATTTTCAGAACAATCGGAATCAGGATCAGGGCCCCTAAAACTCAGGGGGGGTAAACCCTAGTTAGTATTATCCAAACAGTTTTACGTGTAATTCGAATTTGAAGGAACCACCAACTCAGCTAAGGTACCAAGACACGGGGCTACCCTATGCTAGGGTGGTGCCCCTCGCGCCACGCGAGGGGGTTGTTTTCCAGATATAAATAGAGGGGTGAGGGACTTGACTTTCTGCGTTGGTTCGACGTTAAAACTCAATTCGTGCACTAAGTTATCTTCTGTTTACTACAAAAACACACACAAACACGAAACGCTGCCGCGACAACAGGGTAATAACTCGATCACTGCTACGATTTAATGTCCGATCGATAGAAACCAATCCAATGGATGTTTAAGTGCTGCTCAAACTTGGGTTATACTTTGTCATTCGTCGTGAATTCGATGGATGTTTAAGTATCGCACTTTGTCATTCATTGTGAAGGTTTTGATCTCGTGAGTTGTCGTAAAAAGTTGGATTAAAGTTACTAACCTAGTTTTCGTGTGCATTGTTAATTGAATTAGGTTACCAGGATAATCAGTAGGCTAAAACTTTGCCCGTTAAACTTGCAATGTGAGTCATTCTCTTTTTATCAAATGTTTTACAATACTACATTTTCAAATGTTATAATTACAGGGATTAAGTCGTGGTTATCTTGAATCACTGGCTAGTGGGGTATTGTGCACATTACTAATTTCTCAATGTTAGGCTAATAAATCCTAACAGTGATAAAACGTCAATACTTGGGGAAAGACCCAATAGTGGTATGACCATCGTCACCAGGTGACACGGTGCCAGATAAAAATAAGATAAAAGCCATTGTAATCGCTCTTATGCTGTAATTTATAACTATGTGTCGTTTTGTGTAAAATGAATGATTCACCAGTATTTCCCTGCTGACAAATATTTTTAAAACATGTTTCAGGCGACCTGCTGTAAATCAAGAAAACGTGCTACGGAGCACTAACAAGCTTGAAGAGGTGGCTCAGTTAAAATAAATAAACATGTTTTATAAATCAGGGAATTTCCTAGTAAAATTCTTCTATTGTGAATTACGGGGTTTATCCCGAATGATGAAATAAAATAATCGGGCATTTTTAAGTTTTAAAAGATCCTGTTAAAATCTTCCGCTGTCGCATCATTTAATCAATACCACGGGTTCCTGTCCCGCGGCTCCTGACCGGGTCAAACCGGGGCTGGGGCCATGACAGGAAAAGGTGGTTCAGAGCCACTGATTTAAGCCAATTAAGTATTTAGAAATACTTAATTTTACTGATTGCCATCTTGTGATTATGTGTTTTTATTAACTGACTACTTGTTAGTTACAGTATGGGTAAACAAAGACTTTCTGACATCTATCGTCAATTAGACAGTATATCAAAAGATAAGGGATCCTCATCCCAATCAAATTCCTCAAGATACTCAGCAGAAACTAAGGAAGGAATATTTGTCCATAAGACACAATTTGAAAAACCACTTGCCCCTAAGAAAAGAAGTTTGATTATTAGAAAAAGTCAAGAGAAAGTGAGGAAGTTACAACCAAAGGGAGTAATGATCAATAAGGAAACTCAGGAAATAAGCAATAACCCACCATGGGAAGATGAGTTAGATGAAAAATGGGCAGATCTCTATATGTTAGCCACTATTGCAGTAAATGCTAACTTATAGTTAAATCAACAAACCAGTATAGCACCTATGTTACCTACCAGCTAGAAACTTTAATAGCCATTAGTATATTTTAAAATTTTAGTTGTACTAAAAAATAAATGTTTTGTTTCAATAAAATGGTTTATTAGATATTCATAATTAATATTAAACTTTCTGCTTTCCATTATGTGATTTTGTGAAAATTTAATTTACAAATATTTAACCTAAAATTTTGTGTATTTCTTCATAAATGCTAAACAGCATGAATGAATTATCTGAAGCTCTTGCGAATCTCAATCTCTATCCTGTGAAAGTAGAAGTTTCCAGAGACTTTACTGGTTACTTGGCCGATGTTGAAGAACCTATGGAATTTCAAGCTCCACCTCCGGAGAAATCAAAGCCTAAGAAAAGAAGAAGATTTTTCGGATGGAGGCGTGTGCGCAGAAGGAAACCAGCAACTAGGAAAGTTCCCAAGATAGAAAATCCTATTGATAAAGGAAAAGGGATAGAAATTGGAGAAAATTCTAGGCAAACAGGAATAGAAATTGGGGAAAGTTCTAAGCAAGCCGAGGAATTGCCACTGAAGGTAGAACTAGATCGCATACTGGCAAGTTGTGATATCCTTAGGCAAATCAATGAAAACCTCTTCCCTTATCCTGCCGAAACCCAACTTCCAAAAAATTTGGAACCAGCCATCCCAGACCCTCTGATCCACACCCAACCTCTAGGAGAAATGGACGAGTGGTGGACCAACGACTGGCAGTTTCAGAATCTACTGAATAATTCTTATACCTTTTTCCCTCAGTTCGACCCAGAGCCTGCACCAAACCCACCAATGAGTAATGAGAATCTGGCTGAACTCCGCCATTTTGGTAAGGAGCTGGTGGACGCAGGGAATAGAATCAAGGAGGTGGGAGAACAGATCTCCTGGAGGTACGACGAAAGGGAACGTCGCTTCTAAGGTGCCAGCTGACGGGGAGGGTGTGACGGCATGGTTGTGATTGTATAATAATAATAGTAGTAAAATATAAATTTTGTAAGATAACAAGTGTGTATGGACGCATAATATAATCTATAAAAAAGGAAGTCGAGAGATCGACAATTTTGGCTATACGCGTGTTATGATTATGTGTGATTGTTTTGCTATATTTGGTTGGTGATTAATTTCTGCTAATTACTTATATATATTAAAGTACCAGATGGAACACGTTAGTAATGAACCAGTTAATGAAGTTAACCAGTTTGAGCAGAATAATGAGGATCACTACCTCAATAGGCAAGATATCGAGAATATTGTTGCTCAAGGAATAGCCAATGCTATTCCCGCAATCCTTGCTGCTGCCCAGAAACCTGTTGAACCTCAACAAATTATTCCTATTAAATGTACTCATGAAGACAATTTCAGTAATAGCATCAACGGAGGCGGCAACCATACTAACAACAATAATGATGTACTGCAAACCCCAATTCTCAAAAGAATGAAAGCTGCAACGTCTGGTTGCACTTACAAGGAATTTCTTGCCTGTAAACCAGCTGAATTTGCAGGCAATGAAGGGGCGACTGCGGCACTGCGTTGGTTGGAGAAAACCGAAGCAGTAATTATGATAAGTAAATGTGACGAGGAAGACAAGGTCATGTATGCGTCGCATCTTTTTAAAGAAGGGGCGTTAGAATGGTGGAATACAGTACTTCAAGCCAAAGGAAGAAATGTGGCCTATGCCATGAGTTGGGAAGAATTTAAACAGCTAATGGAGAGAAAATTCTGTCCTGAGTACGAAAAGGAACAAATGGCAAATAAGTTCTTGAACCACCGGATGGTGGGTGTAGATTGTCGAGAGTATACTTCGACATTCTTTGAGTATGCTAGAGTAGTACCAACCCTGGCTTCGCCAGAGCCGGTGCTTATTTTTGCTATATTTGGGGATTAATTGGCGAAATCCGTAATATCGTTAAAGCTGCGAGACCTCGCACTATTGACGATGCAGTAGAATTAGCTAATACCTTAACTGTCGAGCTGGTACGCACAAGATAAGAAAATCGGAAAAAGGAAGTGGCCCAAAAGATTACCCAGGGATTCCGTATGGGTAATAGTAGCAACTTCAAGAAAAAGGGAACCAGGCGACCTTCCACTGTTCCATTTTGCAATACCTGCAAAAGAAAGCATTAGGGTAGATGTAAAGGGTATTGCAATTTCTGTAAAATTCCGGGGCATCAAGAGGAGGACTGCAGGAGAAAGAAATCCACAATCCGCTACAATTGTGTAGAAGCTGGACATTTTAGGTCAGACTGCCCAAAATTGGTAAAACCAACTGATAACAAGGCTAAACCTGCAGAAGGAACTACCAAGAAAAATGTAAGAGCCTTCCAATTGACCACGCAGGAAGCTGAATTAATTCCTGACGTAATAGCTGGTACGTTCTTAGTTCACAACGTTTATGCAAAAGTATTATTTGACTCTGGTGCAAACCAAAGTTTTATAAATACTTCATTCTGTCAAGCTCTTAACTTACCCTTAACCAACCTTAGATAGATTTTTACAGTCGAAACGGAGGATGGGAATTCTGTTAAAATAGATAAGGTTTTGCGAGAAGGAAATATAGAACTTTCAGGTCATAAATTCTCTGCAAACCTGTTACCTATGAATCTAGCTGGATTCGATGTGGTGTTAGGAATGGATTGGTTAGTAGCCAACCATGCTCGAATCCTATGTGATAAGAACTCCATAGAAATTCGTGCACCCACTGGAGAAGTAATCGTGGTTACACGGGACAGGCCGCGAAAACCCATAAAGTTCATTTCAGTAATGAAAGTTGCTAGTTATGAACGAAAGCAAGGAGTAGTGTATATGATTTCAGTAATCATTAACACTAAAGGTAAGGAACTTAAGGACATTCCTGTAGTATCAGAATACCCAGATGTATTCCCAGAAGAGTTACCAGGATTACCACCAGATAGGGAAGTAGAATTTAGAAATCATTTAATTCCTGGAACTACACCTGTAGCTAAAGCACCCTATCGTTTAGCACCCACTGAAATGTTAGAACTGAAAAAGCAATTAGATGAATTGCTCAGTAAAGGATTCATACAACCTAGTTCATCCCCTTGGGGAGCACCAGTGTTATTCGTAAAGAAAAAGGATGGTTCGATGAGAATGTGTATCGATTATAGGGAACTGAATAAGGTTACAATTAAGAATCGATGCCCATTACCTAGGATTGATGATCTTTTTGATCAACTTTAGGGGGCTAGATACTTTTCTAAGATCGACTTACGCTCTGGATACCATCAATTGAAGGTACAAGAAGACATACCTAAAACTGCTTTTAGAACCAGGTATGGTCATTACGAGTTTACAGTCATGCCCTTCGGACTAACGAATGCACCCGCAACATTCATGGACATGATGAATAGAATCTGTAAACCGTATTTGGATAAATTTGTAATTGTCTTCATCGACGATATACTTATTTATTCCAAAAGTCAGAAGGAACATTGTGAACACCTGCATGCACTCTTAACTTTGTTAAGAAAAGAGAAGCTTTACGCCAAATTCTCGAAGTGTGAATTTTGGCTACAGAAGGTGCAATTTTTAGGACACATGGTGAATCACGAAGGTATTCACGTAGATCCTGCTAAGATAGAAGCGATCACCAAATGGAAAGTCCCACAGTCAGCTATGGAAGTTAGAAGTTTCATAGGATTAGCCGGTTACTATAGACGATTTATTAAGGATTTTTCCAAAATAGCTGTACCATTAACTAAGCTAACCTGTAAAACAACTAAATTTGAATGGGGACCTAGGCAAGAAGAAGCTTTTAGGATTTTAAAGCAAAAGTTAACAAACGCCCCAATTCTAGCCTTACCAGAGGGAACATAAGATTTTGAAGTTTCCTGCGATGCTTCTTGTCACACCCTGGCTTTGCGGAAGCGTGGTTAATTTGGTGTGACTTCTTAATACCATAGCTTAACCATAACAAAGCTATATGAAATAAAACCATGCAAGATCATCCATTTAATTAAGTTTTAAAAACCAAATACAATAACATTGTCTTAATGGAAACACATTCTAACGACATAAACATTGTTCAACAAACTCAACATAACATAAGCATAGTTTAAGGACTGTGACTTGTCCAGGAAAGAGTCACATTCCCCAAACCCGGATGACCTCGTAACTAGTGCAGCGGGAAAACGCGTCATACCTCGCCAGATCCTTTAATTCCCTGAAATACATGTAATTTGAAAAATCAACAATAATGTTGAGCGAGTTCATGTGTAAGTGAGTAAATAAACCTTTGTGAGTATAAAAATAGCCTTGGTATGTAGCAAATAAGGGAATTGAGATCACCAATGGTTTGCAAGGCCACTGACATATGTGAAGTGCAAGTAGGGAGACTCAAACCTAGCAGATTTCGCCACGGCAATAGTATGTGGACAAAGTCACCCCGAGGTCCGTTTCTAGTTTGGCCTGGGGCTGGGCTCGCTACACCCAGATAGATCTACCGCTCCTGTCCCTCGGTCCTGCCATGAGGACTAATGGCCTCATATTGCTCCTACCCACTCACATGATCTAAGTAGTAAACCTCCTTACGCTAACCATACCATGTATAATGTACTTGAAATCAAAGTAACATGTATTTCACCCCCGCAGTTAAGAAAACTGAAAACAGTTAGAGAAAAGGGGGACATGAACTCACAGTGGTGCGTCTCTACCAAGTATGCCTCCAAATCAAACAGCTGTGTGACGACCTACACGTACTAATTCTATTAGACGGACGGCCGTGCCTTAGCTTTATGGTTTAAGTTTCTGGGAAATAGTTAGGCAACTATTTCGTGTTTACATTCTGTATATACTTGGTAGTCATTTTTCCTTCCCAATGATGGGGGATTTAATACATGTGTGTTCGTATAATTTCGAAGTATATTATTAAGTCTCACTTAAAATATATTTTATTTCCAACCTATAAATATTCTTCTCAAAATATTATACTTTAATACATGCGATTTTCCCAAAATAATACTCAGTAATATTATTTTTACCCTAAAAATAATATTTACGTAGTTCACAAAATAACCATAAACACTTATACAAGTGATGTTGTGAAAAATATATACTAAATATATATATGTATCACGTTTTATTTTGTGAAAATCCCACCTCCGATGTTTTGTAAATATAGTCGTGGCGAAACTTATATTTTGAAAACAAGTCAAAATGTATTTCTAACACTTATAGTGAAAATATTTCTAAGTGTTAGGCTTTTGGAAAAATTTCGCCAGAGTTTCCTCTGTAACTGGAGGTGGCCACGCTTTCAAGCGTATCATTTTCTTTTACAAATCAACCATCAAACTTAGTCAAAATAGATGTAAATCGCAAAAATACATGAACTTGTGGTTTTTCCAAAATATGAAGTAAATCCCATTACTTTTAGTGGATCTTTTGTATAAATCAATCCGGTTTCGTAATAATCCCGTTTCAAAGAAATTCCATCTTTACAACTTCTCATCAATTTTTACCAAGTTAGTTATTTCGTCAAAACTTTGTGTTACACAAGTGTTTACACACTTGTGTGTTTACTAAAATCATCCTTGTTTATGAAAGATCCGTCTTTAAAAGTATGTTTTCTCTTGACACGTGGTCCTTTGAAAATACCGCTTGTAGATTCGTAGATCTACTAGTTTTAAACACTATTTCACAAGTAAAATCGTTTTTACACAAGTTCATGATTCGTGTGTGGTAGAGTTTCATCCTTTAACCCTTGTTACTTCCAAAACAACCTTATGTCATGATCCAAGATCATGACCAATCCGGGTTAAACGACGATCCGAGCTACCACAACATAGATCGGGTCCAAATAATCACACAAATCAAATACTACAAGTTTTACACAACATATGAGCTTTTAACCACCATTTTTAGTGTTTTAAGTAGACTTTTGTGTGTCATCTTGCATGTTTACGAGTTTTAACCGTTACAAATCATATTAACCGCTTTAAAATAGTTCGAGAGGGTGATTTAAGCGACTTACTACTAGCTCGAGGCTAGGGAAGAATCTAAGCGAAAAACGGGTGGATAAAAGCAATGTAGTGAGGTCCTTCGCCTTCCGATTGCACCAAAGTTCCTTATACGCGATCCTTATCACTTGTAGATGCTTGGAATGGCTTGAAACGAATTCTAAAATGATGGATGGGGGTGGGGTGTGTTCGGCCGAGAGTTCTAGGAGAGGGAGAGAGTAGTGTTTGTGTGATGTTGATAAGTGAATGATCATGTTAGACTAAGCTAGCAACTTATAGACAAAGTTAGGGTGATTAACCATTGGATCTTATGCTAACTAGATATTAGGCATAAGATTATAATAATATTTTAGAGGACAAGGTATGTCCCCCCTCATGGGGACGGTTGGTTAAGGGGGGGGGGGGGGGTACTAGTTCATTTCCAACAATTAGTTAAGTATATAGTTAGGTTAATCTAGTTAAGTTAAGTGATTAACCCGGTTAGTGGTGTGTCATGCGTTACAATGGGTGTTAGGGTATTCAGGGACCCTAACTGGCTCAGAAAAAGATAAATAATGAAAATAACAATATTTTCATGTTCCGGGTAAAGTCCGGTTGTTCGGTTGGATAGTAATCCGTTAATGTGCTTAAACAAGCTTTAAAGTGTCGTTAATACCCTTTTTAGTGACACAACTTATTTCTGACACTTTGGAAAGTGTCTAGTAATATTTTTCTCATGTTTTGGCACTTTATTAGTTAGCTAAAAGCTGAATTATTAAGTAAAGTGCTGAATTTTGTGCTTAGAGCACGTTTTAGGCACATCCCGTCATTGTAACTTATTCCTAGAGACGCAGTTCTACAACCCTTGTATCCCTACACTCACCACTAGTGTAGTAAAATATTTCTGGCTCATACAGGCCTTAGAGGCAATGTCTGCCTGATGCTGGCTTTATCAGCATGTCAAATAGGTTATCCGTTTATTGTGCTACTGTGCTTTTGTGCATCATGTTTGTCACTAAGGTTCAGCATGTAAATAATGTAGTGACGGTAAGTAAAGTATGATGCAAGTAAGTACATGTATCAGTATTCAAGTAGCAGTTTATTCACAAGTTCAAGCAAGCACAGTAATTAAGCAGTAATTAATTATTAATTATGTCGTACGGATACCTGGTTTAGCGAGGGTTGTCACATTCTCCCCCCGTTAGAAAATTTTCGTCCCGAAATTTTAAGTTCTGCTTGTAGATGCAGGGTTCTTAGGAAATAGGTGGGGGTATTTCTCTTTCATCCGGTCCTCACGTTCCCAGGTGTATTCAGGACCATGTCTGGCATTCCAACGAACTTTGACGAGCTTGACACTGCTCCGGCGGGTCTTGTTTACTTTCCAATCCGTAACCTCAACCGGTTCTTCAACGAAATGGAGCATGTCGTCAACATGGATCTCGTCGATGGGAATGGCAATGGTATCTTGAGTTGGACTTTTCTTCAGGTTGGATACATGAAATGTATCGTGAACTGAATGGAGTTCAGCAGGTAAGTCCAGCTTGTATGCTACTAGCCCTATTCTTTCCAAAATTCTGAAAGGACCAATGTAGCGCGGATTTAACTTCCCACGCTTTCCGAAGCGTGCCACACCCTTCCAGGGTGAAACTTTTAATAAAACCATTTCTCCAACTTGAAATTCCAAGTGTTTCCAGTTTGGATCTGCATAGGCTTTCTGTCTGTGGCGAGCTGCTTCGATGCGTTTTAGAATCTGCGCAATCTTGTATGTCGTCTCTTGGACGATTTCGGGACCAGCAAGCTGCCTATCACCTGCGTCAGCCCAGCATAGGGGTGATCGGCACTTGCGTCCGTAAAGGGCTTCAAATGGCGCGACACCAATACTGGTGTGGTAGCTGTTGTTGTATGAAAATTCGACCAAAGGCAAATGCTTATCCCAGCTACCGCCCAAATCCATAACACACGCTCTCAGCATGTCTTCCAAAGTCTGTATCGTTCGCTCGCTTTGACCGTCAGTTTGCGGATGAAACGCAGTGCTCAGATTTAATTGTGAGCCAAAAGCTTCTTGGAAGGATTGCCATATCCTTGACACAAACCTTCCGTCTCTATCAGAGATGATCGAGAGAGGCACTCCATGACGTGCGACGATCTCTCTCATGTATATTTCGGCCAACTTGCTCGTATTATCTTTCTCTTTAACAGGTAAAAAGTGTGCAGACTTCGTTAGGCGGTCAACTATCACCCAGATAGTGTCATGACCTCTTGGCGTTCTTGGCAACTTTGTAACAAAATCCATTGAGATTTGTTCCCATTTCCACTTGGGAATCTCTGGTTGTTGCAGAAGTCCTGAAGGCTTCTGGTATTCCGCTTTAACCTTAGCGCATGTTAAACATTTGCTTACATAAATAGCAACATCGCCTTTCAACTTAGGCCACCAATAATAATCTTTGAGATCCTGGTACATCTTATCCGCTCCAGGGTGGATAGACTACCGTGACTTGTGAGCTTCATCGAAAATAACCTTCCTTAAACCTCCAAACAAAGGAACCCAAATCCTTTTCTCAAAACATAACGTTCCTTCCTCGTTTGGTACCAGTAGCTTCTCCATCCCACGGAGATATTCTTCTTCAAGGTTTCCTTCCTTGAGAGCTTCTTTCTGCGCGGCACGAATACGCAAGGAAAGATCGGTTCGGATAATCATTTCTAAAGCCCTAACCCTTATGGGCTTGATGCTCTCCTTTCGACTTAGGGCATCGGCGACTACATTCGCCTTCCCTGGATGATACTTTATCTCGCAGTCGTAATCGTTCAGCAACTAAACCCATCGTCTTTGCCTCATATTCAGCTCCTTCTGGTTGAATATGTGTTGTAGGCTCTTGTGATCTGTAAAGATTGTGCATTTCGTACCATAAAGGTAGTGTCTCCAGATCTTTAATGCAAATACCACTGCGCCTAGCTCCAAATCATGTGTGGTATAGTTCTTTTCGTGCACTTTCAATTGACGCGATGCGTAAGCAATAACCTTTTGGCGTTGCATCAACACGCAACCCAATCCTTGACGTGAGGCGTCACAGTATACCACAAAATCATCCGTACCTTCCGGTAGTGCTAAGATTGGCGCATTGCAGAGCTTATCCTTCAGTATCTGGAACGCTTCTTCCTGTTTGATTCCCCAATCAAACTTCTTATCTTTCTGCGTGAGGAGCGTCAATGGTTGAGCGATCTTCGAAAAATCCTCAATGAACCTTCGATAGTAGCCAGCCAAACCCAAGAATTGTCGAATCTCGGTTGGCGTCTTTGGCGTTGCCCAATTCTTGATCGCTTCGATCTTGGTTGGATCCACATGGATTCCATCTCCGTTCACCACGTGTCCAAGAAATTGGACTTCACGTAGCCAAAATTCGCACTTGGAGAATTTGGCATATAGCTGTTCTTTCTTCAGCAGCTCCAAAATAGCTCTTAGATGCTGTTCGTGCTCAGCCTTTGTCCTTGAATAAATCAAGATATCGTCGATGAACACTATCACGAACTTATCTAAGTACGGCTTGCAAACTCTATTCATCAAATCCATAAAGACTGCAGGTGCGTTTGTCAAACCAAACGGCATAACAAGGAACTCGTAGTGTCCATAACGAGTTCTGAAGGCTGTCTTCGGGATACTCTCCTCTTGTATTCTTAACTGGTGGTATCCAGATCGAAGATCGATCTTTGAATAAAAACTTGAACCTTGCAGTTGGTCAAACAGATCATCAATTCTTGGCAGAGGATATCTATTCTTGATCGTCAGCTTGTTCAGCTCCCGGTAGTAGATGCACATACGAAAACTACCGTCCTTCTTCTTGACAAACAGGACCGGAGCTCCCCAAGGCGAGAAGCTTGGTCGGATAAATCCCTTGTCTAACAACTCTTGAAGTTGTGTCGACAGTTCCTGCATCTCAGACGGAGCAAGTCTGTAAGGTGCCTTAGCCACAGGTGCGGCGCCTGGAACTAAGTCAATGCGGAACTCTACTTGTCTCTGAGGTGGCAGTCCAGGTAAGTCCTCTGGGAAGACTTCCGGATACTCCCTCACGACAGGGATGTCTTCTATTCTTGGCTCAGCAGCCTTCTTATCCACAATGTGTGCCAGGAAGGCAACACATCCCTTTTGCAAACACTTTCGCGCTTTCAGGCAGCTGATGATTCTTAAGGGCGTATCACGCTTCTCCCCGTGAACCACAATTGTTTTGCCATCTTCAGTTGGGATACGAACGACCTTTTCGTGACAAACTATTTCAGCCTTGTTGCCTGATAACCAATCCATTCCTACCACCACGTCGAAGCTTCCCAACTGGACTGGTAGTAGATCCAAAGCAAACTCACGTTCTCCCAATTCGATCACACAGCCTCTGATAACTTCATTGGCCTCTACTAACTTCCCATTGGCCAATTCGATTGAGTACGGAATATCTAACTTATTAGCGGCTAAACCAAGCATACTCTTAAATTCTAACGACACGAAGCTATAATCGGCGCCAGTATCAAATAAAACGGATGCATAGCGTTGGTTTACAGGGAACGTACCAGTGACAACATTGGGATCCTGGCGTGCTTCCCTTGCTTCAATGTGGAACACTCTTCCACGGGCTTGGTTCAACTCTGGGCAATTCCTCTTAAAATGCCCAATATCACCGCAGTTAAAGCATCCAAGTCTTTGCCTGTTTCCACCTCCATTTCCAGCTTGGTTGTTGTTTTGGTTCGCATTACCGGCCTGATTCACATTGTTGCCTCGATTCCCGTTTCCTCCATTGTTTACTTGTGGGCGATTTCCATTACCACCACGATTATTACTTCTATTCCCAAATCCTCCTTGGCCTCCCCGGCCAGCACTAGCCCAACAAAAATCCTTCAAGTGGCCCGGCTTTCCACATGCTTCGCATACTTTCACACTACAATGGCCAGTATGGTGGCGTTGACAGGTATTACACTTGGGCTGGGTGCCCTGATATCCTTTTCCTTTCTTTCCACTACCAGCTGTAACCTGAGCTGGCGTGCCTGATCCTCCTTTCTTAACCGCCACACTGGCGCCCTGCTTGAAGTTTGAGAACTTCCGTTTGTTACCTCCTAATGACTCGACGTGCGTCTCTTTCTTCTTAGGCTCAACATCATCAAACTTGTTCAGGCGAATGGCCTCCTCTGTGAGAGCCACGCTCAAATCAATTGCCTCAGTAATTGTCGCAGGCTTGGATGAGGTCACCATGCTTATGATTTGAGGAGCTAATCCCCAAATGAAACGTTCAATTCGCTTGAACTCCGGAGTGACCATGTAGGGTACCACATGTGATAAGTCATGGAACCTTTGAACGTATTATGCGATCTTTGGACCTTCCATTTTCAAATGCCAGAACTCGGTTTCCAATCTTTGGATTTCCGCGCGGGAGCAGTACTTTTTGCGCATAAGTTCCTTCAGTTCGGTCCAGGTTAGCGCGTAGGCAGCAGCTTCACCAAGTGTCTGTACTTGCAAATTCCACCAAGAGAGGGCTCCATCCAAGAATAGCCCTGAGATATAGGTGACTTGCTGATCTAGTGCGCATTTGCTCATGCGAAGAACAAATTCAGTTTTCTCAGCCCAACGAACAAAGGCGACAGCACCTCCAGTGCCATCAAAGTTGACCGGTTTGCAGTCTAGAAACTGCTTGTAGGTGCACCCTGCACATACATTGCAACACGTGAACAGCATTAGCATCTTTGCTATAGATATCCAATTAGGTCATGGTATGTCTAAATGTCTTAGTATTACCATGAGGTGGATTATTGTTGCCATTGTTGTTTGAGCTGCTTCCACTGGGTCCTCCTTGCGAAACGGCGTATTGTGCGATGGCCGCAGCAATGACTTGTTGGAGTTCTGCCTCATTGGTAGGCATGCGTGTCTCACGTCTCGGCGACATCTTCTAAAAGACGGTTTACGTTGGCCAGGCCATAGTAAAGATCCCATGTTATAATACGTAAGTCAGGTAATAATGTAGCGTACATATATAATGATAGTAATAGTACATAACATCTCATGTTATAAACATCAATCACACAATATCCCATGTCATAGAATATAAATAATCAAATCAAGCATCAAGTATGATGAGAATACTGCGATTGCCATATATCGAGACCACATAGTAAGCGTACAAGTGCATCACAGCGTCATACAACATCAGTCGACTATGGGCTACATCACCCTAGTCCAAAATCTATATCAAATCAGTGTCAATACATCAAATACATGTCAACAAAAGTCAGAATCAAAATGTAGTCTCCAAAAATGCTGTGCAGTCAAAAGCAATCGCCGTCTTCTCACCAGCGTCTACCCATACGGTACTGAAGAGCTCTACACGGATGGCGGTGGAGGAGGGGGAAAGTGAGTGTAAAACAAGCGACGCAAATGGAGCCAGTCCTCCTCCATGGCTCTCTGGGTACGCAAGAATGAAGCAACCTGCTGCTCCAGGGCAAAAAGGCGTGCAGCATAGTCTGGTGGTAAAGGTCGAGAGGGCTGCAAAGGAGAGTGGGTCTGACCCTGGCACTGACACAGCGGCGGCTGGGCTCTCTCAAGCTCCTGAATGCGCTGCGTGTGTGCCTCGTGCTGGGCGACAAAAGACATCAGAACCTCCTCAATAGTATACTCCATGTGGAAAGAATGGTAGGGGTCAGTCGGTGGCATGGCAGAAGGTGACGCCCAGAGAAACGGCTCACTGGTGGGATCAAAAGGTGCCACATGAAATGGAGAAACAGGGGGAAAAGTAGCAGACGGTGGTATAGCAGGGATAGATACTGGTACATGTCCAAAAGGGTGAGCCGAAGAACCCTTTCCAGGTCGCGCTGGAGGTGTAAACCGAGGAAACGAAAAGGAGGTATCAATGTGACGGGTATCAGTGATCTGAGGGGGAATAGGTGGGACCTCGTCATCAGCAGGAATCCACCCACACTGGGCGTGCTCATCTCGTGGGTCTATCTGTGCCTCAAAAAGTGTACGATCAAACTAAACTGGCATAGGGTCATGGTGAGGTGCAACAAGAGGGTCAACTGGTGCATCAGCAATAAGTGGGGGATCAACATGATCAGCAGCAATGACGTGATCATCCTCCAACAATGGAGCATCTACAGGGTGATCATCAATAGGTGGGTCAGCAACGACAGGCTCAATAAACATGTCAGCATGAGCAGGGTCATGCTCAAGCACTGGGTCAGGAGCAGGGTCTAGTGGCTGCTCGGGCTCATCAAAGGCCATCTCAAAATCAAACTCGGGATCGATGGGGTCAACTGGGTCGACTGGATCCTCCATAGGCTGATCCATGGGTATAAACTCTATATCCTCATCTAGGTCGAATCCTGGGGGAAAGACAGGATCGGAATCCTCCACATCCTCGTGGTCGAAAGTAAAACTAGGAATAGGGGCAACAGAGGATGCCTGGTCGGGATCTGATCCATGAGAAAAGTGCTGCGCACTCCGAGTATGTGAAGGTGCGGAGGCCACAGACTCGAAAGAGTCTGGGACCGGAGAGTGCGCAGGTGACTCCTCAGCGGGAGCATCTGCGATCAACAAAAGATCTCCAGCAGCAAGAAGGGCCTCGCCCTGAACATCCTCCTCTAAGGGCTCGTCATCAAACAGATCGACGTCGCCATCATTGTCGGCGTCGAGAAGCAAATCATAAGCAGGATAAACAGCTAAGGGTATGGGAGCAGGGATCTCCACTAACGGTAGGTCCCCGGCCAAAGGGCCATCAGCGAGCTCATCAGCACCATCAGGTAAAGCAAAGGGCTGAAAATCATCCTCGTCTGTGCTAGTAACGTCGGATGTGTGGACCTCGTGCTCTGAAGGCTCTAGGTCATCTGATACTATAGGTCTAGGTCCTGTGGTGTCTGAGTCACCTGTGCCAGAGGCATCCATAGTGTCTGTAACATAAACACAAACATGCACAAACAGTCAATCATACAATCAAATAATCACATAAGTCACCAAGTAAGCATTCAGATAATTCTCCTAGTCCCACTAGCCTATTCTCCTAGTCCCACTAGCCAACTCTCCTAGTCCCACTAGCCAATTCTCCTAGTCCCACTAGCCAACTCTCCTAGTCCCACTAGCCAACTCTCCTAGTCCCACTAGCCAACTACCTTGATCTCTTAGATCGAGCCTCGGCCTCCAAGACCGAGCCTCAGCCTTCAAGACTGAGCCTAAAAACAATGAATAAAATGTGCTCAACATTTGTTTATAAAAAGTTTTGGATCTGGACTTAAGTGGTATGCAGTAAAAATGTTTTCGTGAGAGCCCTAGTGATCATAGTCTAGACTCGAGAAGGAATCCTAGTTCGCTATGATCAGAACTCTGATACCAAGCTGTCACACCCAGGCTTTGCGGAAGCGTGGTTAATTTGGTGTGACTTCTTAATACCATAGCTTAACCATAACAAAGCTATATGAAATAAAACCATGCAAGATCATCCATTTAATTAAGTTTTAAAAAGCAAATACAATAACATTGTCTTAACGGAAACATATTCTAACGACATATACATTGTTCAACAAACTCAACATAACATAAGCATAGTTTAAGGACTGTGACTTGTCCAGGAAAGAGTCACATTCCCCAAACCCGGATGACCTCGTAACTAGTGCAGCGGGAAAACGCGTCATACAGCGCCAGATCCTTTAATTCCCTGAAATACATGTAAGTTGAAAAATCAACAATAATGTTGAGCGAGTTCATGTGTAAGTGAGTAAATAAACCTTTGTGAGTATAAAAATAGTTTTGGTATGTAGCAAATAAGGGAATTGAGATCACCAATGGTTTGCAAGGCCACTGACATATGTGAAGTGCAAGTAGGGAGACTCAAACCTAGCAGATTTCGCCACGGTAATAGTATGTGGACAAAGTCACCCCGAGGTCCGTTTCTAGTTTGGCCTGGGGCTGGGCTCGCTACACCCAGATAGATCTACCGCTCCTGTCCCTCGGTCCTGCCATGAGGACTAATGGCCTCATATTGCTCCTACCCACTCACATGATCTAAGTAGTAAACCTCCTTAGGCTAACCATACCATGTATAATGTACTTGAAATCAAAGTAACATGTATTTCACCCCCGCAGTTAAGAAAACTGAAAACAGTTAGAGAAAAGGGGGACATGAACTCACAGTGGTGCGTCTCTACCAAGTATGCCTCCAAATCAAACAGCTGTGTGACGACCTACACGTACTAATTCTATTAGACGGACGGCCGTGCCTTAGCTTTATGGTTTAAGTTTCTGGGAAATAGTTAGGCAACTATTTCGTGTTTACATTATGTATATACTTGGTAGTCATTTTTCCTTCCCAAGGATGGGGGATTTAATACATGTGTGTTCGTATAATTTCGAAGTATATTATTAAGTCTCACTTAAAATATATTTTATTTCCAACCTATAAATATTCTTCTCAAAATATTATACTTTAATACATGCGATTTTCCCAAAATAATACTCAGTAATATTATTTTTACCCTAAAAATAATATTTACGTAGTTCACAAAATAACCATAAACACTTATACAAGTGATGTTGTGAAAAATATATACTAAATATATATATGTATCACGTTTTATTTTGTGAAAATCCCACCTCCGATGTTTTGTAAATATAGTCGTGGCGAAACTTATATTTTGAAAACAAGTCAAAATGTATTTCTAACACTTATAGTGAAAATATTTCTAAGTGTTAGGCTTTTGGAAAAATTTCGCCAGAGTTTCCTCTGTAACTGGAGGTGGCCACGCTTTCAAGCGTATCATTTTCTTTTACAAATCAACCATCAAACTTAGTCAAAATAGATGTAAATCGCAAAAATACATGAACTTGTGGTTTTTCCAAAATATGAAGTAAATCCCATTACTTTTAGTGGATCTTTTGTATAAATCAATCCGGTTTCGTAATAATCCCGTTTCAAAGAAATTCCATCTTTACAACTTCTCATCAATTTTTACCAAGTTAGTTATTTCGTCAAAACTTTGTGTTACACAAGTGTTTACACACTTGTGTGTTTACTAAAATCATCCTTGTTTATGAAAGATCCGTCTTTAAAAGTATGTTTTCTCTTGACACGTGGTCCTTTGAAAATACCGCTTGTAGATTCGTAGATCTACTAGTTTTAAACACTATTTCACAAGTAAAATCGTTTTTACACAAGTTCATGATTCGTGTGTGGTAGAGTTTCATCCTTTAACCCTTGTTACTTCCAAAACAACCTTATGTCATGATCCAAGATCATGACCAATCCGGGTTAAACGACGATTCGAGCTACCACAACATAGATCGGGTCCAAATAATCACACAAATCAAATACTACAAGTTTTACACAACATATGAGCTTTTAACCACCATTTTTAGTGTTTTAAGTAGACTTTTGTGTGTCATCTTGCATGTTTACGAGTTTTAACCGTTACAAATCATATTAACCGCTTTAAAATAGTCCGAGAAGGTGATTTAAGCGACTTACTACTAGCTCGAGGCTAGGGAAGAATCTAAGCGAAAAACGGGTGGATAAAAGCAATGTAGTGAGGTCCTTCGCCTTCCGATTGCACCAAAGTTCCTTATACGCGATCCTTATCACTTGTAGATGCTTGGAATGGCTTGAAACGAATTCGAAAATGATGGATGGGGGTGGGGTGTGTTCGGCCGAGAGTTCTAGGAGAGGGAGAGAGTAGTGTTTGTGTGATGTTGATAAGTGAATGATCATGTTAGACTAAGCTAGCAACTTATAGACAAAGTTAGGGTGATTAACCATTGGATCTTATGCTAACTAGATATTAGGCATAAGATTATAATAATATTTTAGAGGACAAGGTATGTCCCCCCTCATGGGGACGGTTGGTTAAGGGGGGGGGGTACTAGTTCATTTCCAACAATTAGTTAAGTATATAGTTAGGTTAATCTAGTTAAGTTAAGTGATTAACCCGGTTAGTGGTGTGTCATGCGTTACAATGGGTGTTAGGGTATTCAGGGACCCTAACTGGCTCAGAAAAAGATAAATAATGAAAATAACAATATTTTCATGTTCCGGGTAAAGTCCGGTTGTTCGGTTGGATAGTAATCCGTTAATGTGCTTAAACAAGCTTTAAAGTGTCGTTAATACCCTTTTTAGTGACACAACTTATTTCTGACACTTTGGAAAGTGTCTAGTAATATTTTTCTCATGTTTTGGCACTTTATTAGTTAGCTAAAAGCTGAATTATTAAGTAAAGTGTTGAATTTTGTGCTTAGAGCACGTTTTAGGCACATCCCGTCATTGTAACTTATTCCTAGAGACGCAGTTCTACAACCCTTGTATCCCTACACTCACCACTAGTGTAGTAAAATATTTCTGGCTCATACAGGCCTTAGAGGCAGTGTCTGCCTGATGCTGGCTTTATCAGCATGTCAAATAGGTTATCCGTTTATTGTGCTACTGTGCTTTTGTGCATCATGTTTGTCACTAAGGTTCAGCATGTAAATAATGTAGTGACGGTAAGTAAAGTATGATGCAAGTAAGTACATGTATCAGTATTCAAGTAGCAGTTTATTCACAAGTTCAAGAAGCACAGTAATTAAGCAGTAATTAATTATTAATTATGTCGTACGGATACCTGGTTTAGCGAGGGTTGTCACACTTCTAAGCTAGGATTAGGATGTGTGCTAATGCAACGCAAGAAAGTAATTGCGTATGCCTCAAGGCAATTGAAAAAGCACGAAGAAAACTATACGACTCATGACTTAGAGTCAGGAGCCATAATTTTTGTCCTTAAGATTTGGTGACATTATCTGTATGGAAGTAAGTTTACTGTCTATACGGATCACAAAAGTTTAAGGTACATATTTGGGGAAAAAGAATTGAACATGAGGCAAAGGAGATGGATGGGAATCCTAAGCGACTGTGACTGTGATATTCAATATCACGAAGGAAAGGCAATTGTAGTTGCAGATACCTTAAGTCGTAAGTATCATGAAAAACAACGACGAGTTCGTGCGCTTCGATTAAGTTTACAATTAGACTTAATGGAACAATTAAAGAATGTTCAGGAAACAGCAATCAAGGATGATGCTAAAGGAATGAAAGGAAGAATAAAGGAATTGGAGAAAGGAGCTGATGGAATTTGAAGATTCCATAAGAAAAGGATTTGGGTACCTAAGCAAGGAGATTTAAGACATAAGATCTTAGAGGAAGCCCATAAATCTAGGTATACCATGCATCCGGGAAACAATAAAATGTATGAAAAAGGATATAGCTAGATATGTTTCTAAATGTCTTACTTGTTCACAAGTTAAGGTAGAACACCAGAAACCTTCAGGTCTACTACAACAATTAGAAATGCCTGTATGGAAATGGGAACTTATAACAATGGACTTTGTTACTAAGTTGCCCAAAACCAGAAAAGGTAATGATGCGATTTGGGTAATTGTGGATCGATTAACCAAATCAGCTCACTTTCTACCCATGAAAGAAACCTTTAGCATGGAAAGGTTAGCAAAGTTGTATGTAGACGAAGTAGTATCCTTACATGGAGTTCCACTCTCCATTGTATCGGATAGAGATAGTCGTTTCAGTTCGCATTTTTGGACAAGTTTCCAATAAGCCATGGGGACTAAACTAAACTTAAGCACTGCATATCATCCTCAAACAGACGGACAAAGTGAAAGGACCATCCAAACCCTGGAAGACATGCTTAGAGCATGTGTGATAGATTTTGGTGGAAACTGGGATGACCACCTACCCTTAATTGAATTCTCCTATAATAATAGTTATCATTCAAGCATTGAAGCTGCCCCATTTGAAGCACTGTATGGACGAAAATGCAGAACTCCAGTTTGTTGGGCGGAAATAGGAGAAAGTCAGTTATCAGGTCCTGAAATTGTACAAGAAACTACCGACAAGATCACTCAAATCAAGGAAAGACTAAAGACGGCTCGAGATCGCCAGAAGAGTTATGCAGACAATCGACGCAAGCCACTGGAATTTCAAGTTGGAGATAAAGTACTTTTGAAAGTTTCTCCTTGGAAAGGAGTAGTACGATTTGGAAAGAAGGGAAAGCTAAGTCCAAGGTACGTAGGACCATTCCCAATAATCCAGCGAATAGGACCAGTCACTTATCGTTTACAACTACCAGAAGAACTAGCTGGAGTACATGACGTATTTCATGTATCCAATCTTAAGAAATGTCTATCTGACGAATCCCTGGTAGTACCTCTTCAAGATGTAGAGGTAAATGAAAAGTTAAAATTTGTTGAGAAGCCATTACATATAGAAGACAGAAAGGTCAAGTTTCTCAACCACAAACGACTAGTGCTGGTCAAAGTCAAATGGGATTCAAAGAGAGGACCTGAATACACTTGGGAACTGTAATCGGAGATAAAACGAAAATATCCCTACTTGTTCCAGTAAATCTCGAGGACGAGATTTTTATTAAAGTGGGGAGGATGTAGCAACTCTCACCAAAACTATTATTTCTTATTATATTTTGTCCAATAGGAAACCCTAATTAAGACCCCCAAGTGATCCTGCATAAACCCTAAAATTTTCAGAACAATCGGAATCAGGATCAGGGCCCCTAAAACTCAGGGGGTAAACCCTAGTTAGTATTATCCAAACAGTTTTACGTGTAATTCGAATTTGAACGAACCACCAACTCAGCTAAGGTACCAAGACGCGGGGCTACCCTATGCTAGGGTGGTGCCCCTCGCGCCACGCGAGGGGGTTGTTTTCCAGATATAAATAGAGGGGTGAGGGACTTGAGTTTCTGTGTTGGTTCGACGTTAAAACTCAATTCGTGCACTAAGTTATCTTCGGTTTACTACAAAAACACACACAAACACGAAACGCTGCCGCGACAACAGGGTAATAACTCGATCGCTGCTATGATTTAATGTCCGATCGATAGAAACCAATCCAATGGATGTTTAAGTGCTGCTCAAACTTGGTATACTTTGTCATTCGTCGTGAATTCGATGGATGTTTAAGTATCGCACTTTGTCATTCATTGTGAAGGTTTTGATCTCGTGAGTTGTCGTAAAAAGTTGGATTAAAGTTACTAACCTAGTTTTCGTGTGCATTGTTAATTGAATTAGGTTACCAGGATAATCAGTAGGCTAAAACTTTGCCCGTTAAACTTGCAATGTGAGTCATTCTCTTTTTATCAAATGTTTTACAATACTCCATTTTCAAATGTTATAATTACAGGGATTAAGTCGTGGTTATCTTGAATCACTGGCTAGTGGGGTATTGTGCACATTACTAATTTCTCACTGTTAGGCTAATAAATCCTAACAGTGATAAAACGTCACTACTTGGGGAAAGACCCAATAGTGGTATGACCATCGTCACCAGGTGACACGGTGCCAGATAAAAATAAGATAAAAGCCATTGTAATCGCTCTTATGCTGTAATTTATAACTATGTGTCGTTTTGTGCAAAATTAATGACTCACCAGTATTTCCCTGCTGACAAAATATTTTTAAAACATGTTTCAGGCGACCTGCTGTAAATCAAGAAAACGTGCTACGGAGCACTAACAAGCTTGAAGAGGTGGCTCAGTTAAAATAAATAAACATGTTTTATAAATCAGGGAATTTCCTAGTAAAATTCTTCTATTGTGAATTACGGGGTTTATCCCGAATGATGAAATAAAATAACCGGGCATTTTCAAGTTTTAAAAGATCCTGTTAAAATCTTCCGCTGTCGCATCATTTAATCAATACCACGGGTTCCTGCCCCGCGTCTCCTGACCGGGTCTAACTGGGGCTGGGGCCGTGACAACGGCAATGTTGTGACTGTTACGTTTTCTGTGAACAATCTTATTGCTTCTGTGTTATTTGATTCCGGTGATGATGTGTGCAAAATGCAACATATAAATTACATTAATTATGGCATAAAACTAACCCTTTTTTAGTACTAATGTTGGAAAAAGTGTGCTTTTGTCTTCCTTTTGTATTTTCAGGATTAAATGAGCTCAAATTAACAAAAGAAGCAAAAAGATAGCAAAATCTAACATAAATACAAGAAAATGAGCAAACGTGACATGCCCGACCCCACGACAGCATCTTCCCAAGCAAAACAAGAAGATAGAAGACTGAACACGCCCCGTGCTCAGCCAGCACGGGGGCGTGCCCAAGTGTCAGCAGAAAAGACAAAGTGGTAGAAGCTTCTATTGCCCACCACGGGGCCGTGCTCAGCGGGCAAGGGGCTGTGGTCAACTATAAGATTCGCAGAATCTAGGCAAATCTTGATAGTACAGATATGCTTCTGCACACGGGGTCGTGCTCAGCGGACACGGGGGCGTGGTCAACTAATAAAGACAAGAGCAGTTAATGAAGAAAGAGAAGGATGTGGACACGGGGCCGTTCCGAAGCTTCTGTTCAGCCTATAAATAGGAGTGCTTGGCTCAAGCTCAAACCATCCCTTGGCACACCACCTCTCTCACACTTCACCCACCACCCACCACCACCATAACACCATCATCCACCACCATCATCCATTGTCCATCATAGAGTGTGTGAGTCGTCTCGGGATCCAAGATTGATCGTAAGAGTTCTTGACAATCAAGGCCATGTTTGCCTAAGTCTCTTACATCACTTGGTGAAGACAAAGTGTCTAGTGTAATACTTTTTATTTTTAATCTTTTCGCACTTTTTAATTGGTTATGTATTAATGACTTTAATAACTAGTTTCTTATGTTGAAGGTGATTCTTCCTTATCGTTTGTCCGTGGTGTCTTGGCATTATTTTACTGTCTATATAAAATAAAAGATTTTCACCATTCATATCTCCACGGTCTATATGGAGGTATGTTGGCTACCTGGTCGGGGGTTAAGGGAACGGTTTGGTAAGAGTCTTGCCGTTGTTCAGCGTTTAGAGATCCTGTAAGGGACCTGGGTCAAATTTAGTAGGACCTCCTTCAATACTTAACGGTATTGGATGGCGGGGGTCCAAACTCTTTGATCCCCTCATAAGTTAAACTACTATTAATACTATAACCCGGCTACTTAGGACTGTATCCTTGCTGACTCAGACTACTTAGTCGAGGGTAACGTCACCTTCAAAAGAGGGGCCTACCATAATTTGCATTAATAACTTAATTAGTTATCTTTCAATAATCCGACCCTTTAGGATTGTATCCTTACTGACTCAAACTACTGGGTTGAGGGTAACGTCACCTCCAAAAGAGGGGCCTACTACAATAACTAAGATAATCTCTTAAATAGTGCAAAAGTGCGGAAATAATCAAAGGTTACACTAAACATGAGTCGGAGCCAAGTGATTCATCTTGTCTATCTGTTTTTCTTTTGTTTTTATTTTTCAGTATTTTAGTTAATTTTTATTTTCTTAGTTTAAAACATTTTTCTAAACTTTTAATTTGATTAGACGTTGAGGATAAACCGGTACTAAAAGCTCTTGTGTCCTTGGACGACCTCGGTATCTTGCCAACACTATACTACGCTCACGATGGGTGCCCTTGCCCATATGTGTGTTTAGTGTTAGTAAATATCGTGTTTTATAAATTTAAAACTTGACTAAAAAAGTGTTAACAAGGGCTTAATAAATATATTAAAAACTAACGACACTTCACACGCATCAAGCTTTTGGCGCCGTTGCCGGGGACACAAGGATTTTAAGAAAGCTTAAAATCGACGGCCTAATCAGTTTTTCAAAACCTTTTTTTTTAAAACGCGCGCACATTTTTCTGCATTTTAGTTTAGTTTTGCATTTACAGTAACCTGTACACGGGGCCGTGCTCGCTGAACACGGGGCCGTGCTGCACATTTTCATAAAACACCCAGTAACAGTAGCTTGAACACGGGCCGTGCTCACTGAACACGCCCCGTGCTCAACGAAATCAGTAAATTTAATTAAAACGCCCAGATACAAACCCTGAACACGGGGCCGTGCTCACTGAACACGGGGCCGTGTCCAGCCTCTGTTTCCGTTTTTATTTTTGTTTTCTGATCTCGAGACTTGGTTGTGGTCTGCTGAGTGATTCTCATGGATCAATACTCAGGAGGTTACAACTACACCTATGAGGAGGATGATTATAGGAGTAACTATTGCACTAATTGTAGTAATCCGCACTCGGTTCAATATAGTCACTCATATCAACCATCCAATTCATACACCTATTATGAGGAGCCCAGGTACGAGCCATCAACTTCATACACATCCTATGAAGACCAAAGGTATGAACCTCCTCCCTTATACTCATATTTTGATGAACCAAGGTATGAGCCTTCTTACTCATACTTTGAGGAACCAAGATATGAGCCACCACCTTCGTATACTTATTATGAGGAACCATGGCGTGAACAACCCACCTCATATGAGCATTATGAAGAACAATATTATGACCCTTAACCATCATATGCTTACAATGAAGAACAATGGGGTGAACCATCTACTTCATATGGGTATTATGAGGAACAAAGGATCGAACAACCGGATTCAAGCTTTGAAAATCCCAATCCTTTTTCTATAACCGAAGTGACCGAGAGGATATTAGAACACCTTAGAGTTATCGATCGCTATATAAATGAATCTCGCGCAAGGGAAGAGGAGTCCCGCGCAAGAGAAGAATTAAATAAAGAAAAGATAACCGAAAGTGTAAAAATGGAAGAACAAATAAGTGAAGAACCAACACATGAGTTAAACAACGAAAAAGGTGAGTCCGATAACGTTAAAATTCAAGAAGAGTCTAATTTTGAAGAAATTAATCTCTTGTCACCTTCTTTTGAAAATCATTGTTTAGTACCCACTCATGCTAAGTTTTTAAAAGAGTTAAACACTAACACTAAAATTGACGAAATGGTAAGTGTTAAGTTAACTATTGATCAAACCTCGCTAATAAAAGAAGACCCATTTGAAATTAACATTACACCGGTTCCATGTTTCTTTCAAAATTCGTTTATTAGTAATGTCACAATTGATAAAGATCTTTGTGCTAACATAATGCCTAATTACATTTTTGAAAAATTAAGTGTTAGTGATTTTTGTCCACTTCAAATACCCATTTTTCTATCCAATCGGAAGGTAATAAAATCAATCGGTATAGTTGAGGATGTCTTGGTTCAAACAAATCAAATGGTAGTTCCCACCGACTTTGTCATCCTCGATGACGCTCCCCTAATGTTGGGACGACCATTTGTAAAAACCCACGAAGCTTTGAAAAACCGGAAGTATAACAGTCTACCTCTCCAATTAGGGGCATTTAAAAGAAGTGTCGATCTTGAGCGGTCAATGAAATATCCATTCGGAAATAATGACCCCCTAATTGAAGATGAAGATGAACCACCCGATACAAGTGAAAAGTTTGACCAATTTGTTGAAGAAGAGGTCGCCATAGAACAAACTTTTAAAGTTCTTGATCAAAATGAGCAACCAAATAAGGAGTCTCCTAAAGACCCACCACTTGAGCTCAAAGAACTTCCAAAAGGTTTGGAATATGCTTTTCTAGACAAAGATGGTAAATTACCTGTAATTATTTCATCTAAATTAGATAGTTTAGAAAAAGAAAAATTAATTAGTCTTTTGAAAAAACACAAAAATGCGATTGCTTGGAAGCTCGTAGATATTAAAGGAATAAGTCCTTCCATGTGCACGCACAAAATTTTAATGAATGATGATTACAAATCGGTAATACAACCACAACGTCGAGTAAATCCAAATGTTCAAGAAGTGGTTAAAAACGAAGTCATTAAATTACTTGACGTCGGACTTATCTATCCTATCTCCGATAGTCCTTGGGTAAGTCCCGTCCAAGTAGTTCCAAAGAAAGGAGGTATGACGGTAATAACTAATGAAAATAATGAACTAATACCAACAAGAACCGTCACAGGATGGAGAGTATGTATAGACTATAGACGATTAAATGAGGCAACAAGGAAAGATCACTTTCCTTTGCCCTTCATTGATCAAATGTTAGAAAGATTATCCGGTCATAAATTTTACTGTTTCTTGGATGGTTTTTCAGGTTACTTTCAAATCCCGATAGCATCCGAAGACCAAGAAAAGACAACTTTCACATGTCCCTATGGAACTTTTGCTTATCGACGCATGCCGTTTGGTCTATGTAATGCCCCCGCAACATTCCACCGATTGCATGGTAGCCATTTTCCATGACATGATAGAAAAAACAATGGAAGTCTTCATGGACGACTTTTCTATCTTTGGGGACTCATATGACCAATGCCTCGATAACCTTGAACGAATGCTATCCCGATGTGAGGAAACTAACCTCGCCCTTAACTGGGAAAAATGTCATTTCATGGTAACAGAGTGAATAGTGCTCGGTCACAAAATCTCGAGCGAAGGAATGGAGGTGGATCGAGCCAAGATTGACACCATTTCTAGATTACCACCTCCATCCTCCGTTAGGGCTATCAGAAGTTTCCTAGGGCATGCCAGATTTTATAGGCGGTTTATCAAAGACTTCTCTAAAATTTCTAGGCCTCTAACAAAATTACTTGAAAAAGATGCTCCTTTCATCTTTGACAATGATTGCAATCAAGCATTTCTAACCCTAAAGGAAATGTTAGTCAATGCACCTATCATGATAGCGCCTGATTGGAAATTTACTTTCGAAATCATGTGTGATGCGAGTGACTTTGCAGTTGGAGCTGTCTTGGGACAAAGAAAAGAAAAGCATTTCCACCCAATTTATTATGCTAGTAAAACACTTAATGATGCACAAGAAAATTACACAACAACTGAAAAAGAATTACTAGCTGTGGTATTTGCTTTTGATAAATTTCGTTCTTATCTTGTTCTTTCTAAAACCATAGTCTATACAGATCATGCAGCCATTCGACATCTCTTCAAAAAGCAGGATGCAAAACCACGTTTGATTCGGTGGATTCTACTCCTCCAAGAATTTGATATTGAAATCAAAGACAAAAGAGGAGCAGAAAATACCGCAGCAGATCATCTTTCACGCTTAGAAGACCCAGCTTTGGAGGCAACCAGGGACGAGCAAATCAACAAAAAATTTCCGACTGAGTCCCTAGAAATGGTGGAATACAAAGAAGAACCATGGTACGCCGACTATGCTAACTACCTAGCTAGCGGTATAGTCGCAAAAGGTTGGCCACATCATCAAAGAAAAAAATTCTTTGCTAATGTGAAACACTATTTTTGGGAAGATCCATATCTTTTCAAAATGTGTGCCGACCAACTCATCCGTCGATGCGTACATGGTAGCGAAGCACGAAGAATTCTCCGCCATTGTCATGAAGGTCCATATGGAGGGCATCATGGTGCCGCAAGTACCGAACGAAAGGTATTTGATTCGGGATTTTATTGGCCGACCATTTACAAGGACGCCCAAAGTCTTGTCAAGACATGTGATGCTTGCCAAAGAACAGGTAATATTTCTTCCAAAAACGAAATGCCACAAAATGGCATTCTTGTTTGTGAAATTTTTGATGTGTGGGGACTCGACTTTATGGGACCTTTCCCACCATCAAAAGGAAACAAATATATACTTGTGGCAGTAGACTACTTGTCTAAATGGGCCGAGGCCGAGGCACTTCCAACAAATGATGGAAGAGTTGTGGTAAGATTTCTGAAAAAATTATTCTCTCGTTTTGGCACACCTAAAGCATTAATAAGTGATAGAGGTACCCATTTTTGCAATCATCAACTTGAAATTTTTTTAACAAGATATGGGGTCTATCACCGGGTCTCAACAGCATATCACCCTCAAACAAACGGACAAGTTGAAGTAACTAATAGAGGTTTAAAACGAATACTTGAAAAACCGTAGGGTTAAATAAAAAGGAATGGGCAGATAAATTAGATGATGCTTTATGGGCTTTTCGAACTGCTTATAAAACAACAATGGTACAACCCCATATAAGCTAGTCTATGGAAAAAGTTGTCACTTGCCAGTAGAAATTGCACACAAAGCCTACTGGGCAATTAAAAATGTAAACTTAGATTTAGAATTGGCTGGTAAAAATCGATTTTGTCAATTAAATGAATTAGACGAACTTAGGAATTATGCATACTCAAACTCCGAAATTTATAAGGAAAGAATGAAAAACTTGCATGACAAACATATTAAACCTGATGAATTTCGAGTAAGAGATCTAGTTCTTTTGTTTAATTCACGACTTCGATTATTTCCTGGTAAATTAAAGTCTAGGTGGTCAGGACCTTTTTCCATCACCCATATTTTTCCACACGGTGCAATAGAAATTAAATCTCGGAATGGACCCCCATTCAAAGTCAATGGCCAACGGCTGAAACTCTATCAAGGATTCACTGAGGATGAAGAGGAGGAGATCTCGCTTCAAACGGTTGAAGAATGAAAACATCATCATCATACCTGGTGACTTACGAACGATAAAGACGACATCTAAATCGGTAAGTCTTCTAACCAAAATTTTTGGGAAACAACGAGCACTCACACGAGCACTAAAAAAAATAAAACTTTGCTCGGCATGAGGCCGTGTCCGCTGGACACGGGACCGTGTCACCGTGTCCGCACTACTGTCGGGATATATTCCCCTTTTCATATCAGTTACTTCATTCCACACGCCCCGTTTCCCCGAAAACGCTCTGGTTTCAGGCGATTTTCCGAAGATTTTCAACGTCTCCTATTATTCTAACAACATCAAGGTATGATTCTATCACTTTTAGTAATTAGATTAGTTACTTGCATGTAGTTAAAACACCAAAAATTTGGGGGAAAATCTAGGGTTCTTGAAGTTCATCCGGATCGAACCTCAAATTTTTGTTTAGATCTGTTAGCATTTAATTAGATTAGTGTTAAGGGAAGTAAATCCACTTGTATTGTTCATAGATTCGCCTGATTTCTCATAAAAACCCCAAACCCTTGTTTTTGAACCGAAAAAGATAAAATTGAATGGGTAAACGGGTTGTTTTGGGAAAAACGGCACTTGGGGTTTCATTTTCGGGGGAAACCGCACCTATTGGACCAAAATTTTTCAAGTTTTCAAAACCGGGTCGAAAAATGGAATTTTTGTGTAACAGACGCCTGGACACGGGGCCGTGTGCGCTGAACACGGGGTCATGTCCAGCATCCTGTATGCAGTTTTGTCCAAAAATTCAAAGGTTTCGTGCTAATTTTTGGTGTATTCTTTCAGATGGCAAGGAAGTTCACAAGGTTTAACGCAAATGAGCTCGATGCAAGGGCTAGATACGAAGTACTTCAAACAAGGCTGGAGGAATACCTGAGGCAAGCATGCACGGATTTGTTAACATTGGTGAACCAACTCGACCGCTTCAACAACCTTGTCACAGGACCTCTAAGAGTCGCTTTAACAACTCGACTCCGTTCCGTCCACGAATGCACTTTGGAATTCTATAGCACCTTCACGTTCAACTCAAGGTGCGACCCATTCGACAATGATAGGGTAGCATTCCGATGTGGCGGAACTAGGTATTCGATCTCTATGGCACAATATGGGTCGATTGTCGGGTTGTACGCGGAAGAATATGCGGGAAACGAGGAAAATACTGGAGGGATGCGAGAGATAGACGAAAACGATCGCCAAGCCGCGTGGGCTCAGATTGGTGAAGGGTACTACAATCCGAGCAGCACGAAGAGCACGGAGTTGAGGGATCCGCTCTACCGATACATCCATAGGCTCCTCGGCTACTCTCTTAGTCAAAGGCATGATAGCGGCGACGTCGTTGGGTTAAGAGATCTTGTTGTCCTCCACTGCATCCATAACCGCAGGCACCTCGATGTTCCTTTCCTTATGCTCCGAAACATGCATCTGAACCCCCTTGCTTCTGCACCAACCCCTATCTTCTTCGGAGGATGGGTGTACCGTCTCTTCAAGCACTTCACCAACATACCTAGGTCATTCGGAAGGAGCCCATGGTCGGGTAGGGTAGATATACACATCTGCTGCTCAATGAACCTAATATGTGAGGCTGAAGACAGGACGGTGAGCTTCCAAAGGATGCAAGGGCATGCATGGAACCCGCAAGAGGCACTTGTCCTCCACGCTCCATAACATCATCCGTACCAATACCAGCCCCATGGTGATCCGGGCCAATCCTCCTCCTCAGGAGGCGGTTTTCCTAACTTTCAAAGTTTACATGATTTATTGCAGGAAAACCTCATGTGCACCAGGAACACCTACAATATGGCAAGCAACACGTACAACCGGGTTGTGGCGATCGAGAGAAATATATCCGATATCCAAGATGATATTGGAAATATCCGGGAGTACATTGCGGGCCATGGGGGAGATGATGATGATGAGGATGAGGACATGGATTAGGCGGGTGGAGCAGAGGAAGAAGCGGTTGGTCGGTGATTCCCCAGGTTAACCTTTAATCTTGAACAATTTAAGGCCTGCGTGCCAAGTGTTGAAAATTTTACTTTCTTTTAATTTCCTACACTTATTTTTCCTTTTTAGCTTTGTTGACATGGATGATTGAACTTGGTAAAATTAGGATGTTTGCTATGGTGTGGTATAGTGTTTTTTGATTAAGCAGGTACATACGAGGCTTAGAGTACTAAGCATTAGTATTACTAAAGCTGGGACAGGAAAACCAAAGAAAGAAACCTGTTTTTCAACCTTGCAGATTGTCCACACGGGGCCGTGTCCAGCCGACACGCCCCCCGTGCCCACTCCCCCGAACCTGCTGTTTGTTTTAATTCTGCAGACTTGACAGACACGGGGTCGTGCCCAGCCAACATGCCCCCGTGTCCACCTTCTGTAAGTTTTTGTTACTGGCATCTGAACACGGGGTCGTGTCCAACGAACACGGGGCCGTGTCCAGTGCCCAGTAACACAAATTTTTTGCTTTTTCACCCTTTTTACACATTCAATCAACCTAAAAACTTATTTTTGGGACACATTGAGGACAATGTGTAATTTAAGTATGGGGGGATGCTAAAACCTTGAATCTTGCAAGTCCTAAATACAAGCCTTACACAAAACTATAATGGAACCGCTAATCACCCCAATTTTTTTCAAAAATTTTCATTTTTTTACTTGTCTAGGTTTAATTTAGGAATTTCAAGTTCTAAAAAGGTTATATTTTTACAAATTTACAACCGATAGCGTCGTGATAAAAAGAACCAACATAAGAAAATTATGAAAAGGCATGACAAACTTAGGTAAAATTTGATTATATATACTTGATCACATAAAAACCCATTCCCACAAAAGTGAGTTTTGAGCCTTTATTGAGCGTACAAATATATATCTTTAAAATAAATGCTCATTTTTCGTTTCTTGTGTGAATAGCCACTTGGTTCTTACAACTCTAGAACTTGCCTTGACGATGCATTCCCGGTCCTTACCAACTTAAACCCGAGTAAGTAAATGATGGAGGCATTAGGACTAACCCTTTTTTTTTCTACACCAATATTTTTTTTACCACCTACCCAAAATCCCCCTAGTTAGCCCATTTGAGCCTAAACCTTTTCATTTCATAACCCAAACCAAACACCCTTTCACCCACCAAAACCTTTTTCATTTTTAACCCCTTGTTTTAGTAACTAGCTCGGTTCTTCATATGATTTAAAAAAATGTGTTGATGATGAAGCAAAAACAAATAAACAAGCAAGTTCATCAAAAAGAACTTTGTTTGAATAATAGCTTCATCAAAATAAAAAGTTGAAAAAAAAATAGAAAGTCTTACGAAAACCGATGCTTTTTACGCTTTTTCGCCCTTTCTACTAACCACTAACCCAACCACCTACCTTTAACCCAAGCCTAACCCTTCACCCAAAAAGTCCTCTTGATATTTACAAAGGTATATAGTTAAAAAGGAGGAGGATTGATTGCTTGGAAAGCTTATGGTAGGAATAAGTTCCATGCCGCTCTTGAGTGATCCACTAAAATACATTTTCGGCAGAGTGTTGAGTGATCCCCTGTGAGGTATGTGAACTTGTATATAAATAGAATTTTAAAGAGGCATGTTATGCCCTGATAAGTAATTTATCTTATGAAAAGTTTTAAATAAATCATGACGAATAGGATTGTAAATAAATAAAAATAAAACTTAATAAAAAATCTTGGAAATCCCGACACTCTATGACAAGCCCAAAAACTTTCTGTTCTACCCATTCCATTTGGGAGTGTAAAGCCACATTATAAAGAGTTTTGCTTATGGACAAGCAAAGATTCAAGTGTGGGGGTATTTGATGTGTGCAAAATGCAACATATAAATTACATCAATTATGGCATAAAACTAACCTTTTTTTAGTACTAATGTTGGAAAAAGTGTGCTTTTGTCTTCCTTTTGTATTTTCAGGATTAAATGAGCTCAAATTAACAAAAGAAGCAAAAAGACAGCAAATCTAACATAAATACAAGAAAAGGAACAAACGTGACATGCCCGACCCCACGACAGCATCTTCCCAAGCAAAACAAGAAGACAGAAGACTGAACACTCCCCGTGCTCAGCCAGCATGGGGGCGTGCCCAAGTGTCAGCAGAAAAGACAAAGTGGTAGAAGCTTCTATTGCCCACCACGGGGCCGTGCTCAGCGGGCACGGGGCCGTGGTCAACTATAAGATTCGCAGAATCTAGGCAAATCTTGATAGTACAGGTATGCTTCTGCACACGGGGTCGTGCTCAGCGGACACGGGGGCGTGGTCAACTAATAAAGACAAGAGCAATTAATGAAGAAAGATAAGGATGTGGACACGGGGCCGTGCCCACTGGACACGGGGCCGTGCCGAAACTTCTGTTCAGCCTATAAATAGGAGTGCTTGGCTCAAGCTCAAACCATCCCTTGGCACACCACCTCTCTCACACTTCACCTACCACCCACCACCACCATAACACCATCATCCACCACCATCATCCATTGTCCATCATAGAGTGTGTGAGTCGTCTCGGGATCCAAGATTGATCGTAAGAGTTCTTGACAATCAAGGCCATGTTTGCCTAAGTCTCTTACATCCCTTGGTGAAGACAAAGTGTCTAGTGTAATACTTTTTATTTTTAATCTTTTCGCACTTTTTAATTGGTTATGTATTAATGACTTTAATAACTAGTTTCTTATGTTGAAGGTGATTCTTCCTTATCGTTTGTCCGTGGTGTCCTGGCATTATTTTACTGTCTATATAAAATAAAAGATTTTCACCATTCATATCTCCACGGTCTATATGGAGGTATGTTGGCTACCTGGTCGGGGGTTAAGGGAACGGTTTGGTAAGAGTCTTGCCGTTGTTCAGCGTTTAGAGATCCTGCAAGGGACCTAGGTCAAATTTAGTAGGACCTCCTTCAATACTTAACGGTATTGGATGGCGGGGGTCCAAACTCTTTGATCCCCTCATAAGTTAAACTACTATTAATACTATAACCCGACTACTTAGGACTGTATCCTTGCTGACTCAGACTACTTAGTCGAGGGTAACGTCACCTTCAAAAGAGGGGCCTACCATAATTTGCATTAATAACTTAATTAATTATCTTTCAATAATCCGACCCTTTAGGATTGTATCATTGCTGACTCAAACTACTGGGTTGAGGGTAACGTCACCTTCAAAAGAGGGGCCTACTACAATAACTAAGATAATCTCTTAAATGGTGCAAAAGTGCGGAAATAATCAAAGGTTACACTAAACATGAGTCGGAGCCAAGTGATTCATCTTGTCTATCTGTTTTTCTTTTATTTTTATTTTTCAGCATTTTAGTTAATTTTTAGTTTCTTAGTTTAAAACATTTTTCTAAACTTTTAATTTGATTAGACGTTGAGGATAAACCGGTACTAAAAGCTCTTGTGTCCTTGGACGACCTCGGTATCTTGCCAACACTATACTACGCTCACGATGGGTGCACTTGCCCATATGTGTGTTTAGTGTTAGTAAATATCGTGTTTTATAAATTTAAAACTTGACCAAAAAAGTGTTAAAAAGGGCTTAATAAATATATTAAAAACTAACGACACTTCACACGCATCAGTGCCGATTGGAGTTATGTGTCCCTAGAGTTTAGTCAGCGATTAGGGTTAACTCCAACACCTTTAGAAGTTAAGCATGTGGTAGAGTTAGCCAATGGTAAAACGATAGAAGCTTCGCATGTTCTTTTTGGGTGTAAACTAGATCTCGTGGGTCAAGTGTTTAATATTGATCTCCTTCCTGTTACCCTCGGTAGTCTCGATATAGTGGTTGGTATGGATTGGTTGTCTAAACACCAAGCTGAGATTCTGTGTAAGGAAAAGATTGTACGTATCCCTCTCCCTAGTGGAGAGTCATTATCGGTTCTGGGGCATCGCAGTGGTGCGATGGTTGGTATCATCTCAGCTATGCAAGCGCAGAAATGTCTACGAAAGGGGTATCCTGCTATTTTGGCACTTGTTATTGATACTTCGTCAGAAGAAAGAAAGATCGAGGATCTGCCAGTTCTACGTGAATTTGCCTATGTGTTTCCTGAGGAACTTCCTGGTTTACCTCCTCACCGACAAGTGGAATTTCAGATTGATCTTGCACCAGGAGCAGCCCCGATAGCTCGTGCTCCTTATCGTCTGGTGCCTGGAGAATTGCAGGAGTTGTCTAATCAACTGCAAGAGTTACTGGATAGGGGCTTTATCCGACCCAGCTCTTCGCCTTGGGGAGCCCCAGTTTTGTTTGTAAAGAAGAAAGATGGGTCCTTTCGCATGTGTATTGATTATCGGGAACTCAACAAGGTGACCGTCAAGAATCGTTATCCATTGCCACGCATCGACGACTTGTTTGACCAGTTGCAACGGTCAAGTTTTTACTTGAAGATCGACTTAAGATCGGGCTATCATCAGATGAGAGTCCGAGAGGAGTATGTTCCTAAAACGGCTTTTAGAACGCGTTATGGTCACTATGAGGTTTTAGTTATGCCGTTTGGGTTGACTAACGCGCCAGCAGTCTTCATGGATCTCATGAGCCGTGTATGCAAACCGTATCTCGACGATTTCGTTATAGTATTCATCGACGACATTCTGATCTATTCAAAGAGCAAGGAAGATCACTAGCGGCACCTGAGTCTTATTTTGGAACTTCTGAGAAAGGAGCAACTCTATGCAAAGTTTTCTAAGTGTGACTTCTGGATTCGAGAGGTACACTTCCTTGGACACATAGTGAATGAATCAGGAATACACGTGGATCCAGCTAAGATTGAAGCTGTCAAGAATTGGGCGGCACCAAAGAATCCTTCGGAGGTGCGACAATTTCTTGGTCTCGCGGGGTATTATCAAAGATTTATTAAGGATTTCTCGAAGATCGCTCAACCTCTTACTTCATTGACACAAAAAGGCGTTGTATACTCGTGGGGAACGTAACAAGAGGATGCTTTCCAGTTACTGAAACAGAAACTCTGCAGTGCACCGATTTTGTCTCTGCCTGAAGGTACATAAGATTTTGTGGTATATTGTGACGCTTCTATTCAGGGTCTTGGATGCGTGTTGATGCAACGCAACAATGTGATAGCTTACGCCTCCCGACAGTTGAAGGTTCATGAGAGGAATTATACGACACACGACTTGGAGTTGGGAGCCGTAGTATTTGCGCTCAAAATATGGAGGCATTACCTGTACGGTACTAAATGCACTATTTATACCGACCACAAGAGCCTTCAGCATATTTTTTACCAGAAGGATTTGAATAGGCGACAGCGCCGCTGGGTGGAACTTTTAAACGATTATGATTGTGCAATCAAGTATCATCCGGGTAAAGCCAACGTTGTAGCGGACGCTCTCAGTCGAAAGGAATCGAAACCTAAACATGTCCGCGCATTGCAGCTTACCATTCATTCTAACCTGCCTGACCAGATTCGTTCGGCTCAGGCTGAAGCGTTGAAGGAGGAAAACTATGAAGCTGAGTATTTGCGGGGCATGGAGAAACAACTCGAGCAGAGATCAGATGGCATTTACTATTTTATAGAGTGGATATGGATTCCGTTGTTTGGTAACCTTAGAGAACTTGTGATGGATGAAGCGCACAAGTCTCGATACTCTGTTCAGCCAGGTTCAGATAAGATGTATCAGGATCTCAAAGTCATGTATTGGTGGCCGAAGATGAAAGCTCACATCGCGACTTATGTGAGTAAATGTTTGACCTGCTCGAAAGTTAAAGTGGAATATCAGAAACCGTCTGAATTGCTTCAACAACCAGAAATACCCATGTGGAAATGGGAGCAAATCGCTATGGATTTTGTCACTGGGCTACCCAGAACGCAAAACGGGAATGACACAATTTGGGTGATTGTTGATCGTCTCACGAAGTCAGCGCACTTTCTGGCAATCAAGGAAACAGATAAGTTCTCGCAATTAGCTGCTAAATACCTCAAGGAAGTAGTTTCTAGGCACGGGGTGCCGACATCTATTATCTCTGACCGTGACCCGCGTTTCATTTCAGATTTGTGACAGTCGATGCACAAATCGTTTGGTTCGTAACTCAGCATGAGTACCGCTTATCACCCGCAGACGGATGGTCAAAGTGAACGAACCATCCAGATGCTAGAAGACATGTTGCAGGCGTGCGTTATCGATTTTGGTAAGGGTTGGGAGAAACACTTGCCTTTGGTGGAATTTTCTTACAACAATAGCTACCATACCAGCATTCAGGTAGCTCCATTTGAAGCATTGTACGGACGAAAGTGTCGTTCGCCTCTCTGTTGGGCTGAGGTGGGTGATAGCCAGGTCACAGGCCCTGAACTTGTATTGGAAACTTCAGAAAAGATTGTGCAGATCAGGAACCGTATGGCAGCAGCACGCGACAGTCAGAAAAGCTACGCTGATAAGCGTAGGAAACCTTTGGAATTTAAAGGTAATGATCGCGTCATGTTGAAGGTCTCACCCTGGAAGGGTGTGGTGAGTTTTGGAAAACGTGGCAAGCTTAACCCTCGTTATGTAGGGCCATTCAAAATTTTGGAGCGAATTGGTAAAGTGGCCTACAAGCTGGAGTTACCTGCTGAGTTAGGTAACATCCATGATGTGTTCCATGTTTCGCAACTAAAGAAGTGTTTGTCTGATGAAACCCTGGCGGTACCATTTCAAGAGCTGAAGATCGACGACAAGTTGCGGTTTGTCGAAGAGCCAATAGATATTATGGACCGGGAGGTCAAGGTCCGTAAGCACAGCTGTATTTCGATTGTCAGAGTTCGTTGGAACTCGAGACGTACCGGAGTTCACGTGGGAACGTGAGGATCAGATGAAGCTTAAGTACCTACATTTATTTCTAGAGGACAAGTCCAAGCCCGAAAAATCTAAATCGAATGCAACTAGTGAATTTCGGGACGGAATTCCCATTCAAGTTGGGGATGATGTGGTACCTGCGGAAAATCCACAGTCATCCTGAGTTAACGTCTTACTGTTTCGGATCACTTGTCAAATTTCAGGACGAAATTTCTTTCAAGTTGGGGATGATGTGACAACCCGACTTTCCAAGGTCTTTCCTCGACACGTTACTTGTCTCGCAGCTGTATTTTCATTGTCCGTTACGTTATAATATGTGCACCTTGCTAGATTATTAATAAACTGTTATGTTGTTTGGATAATTGTGGGAAATTTATAAATTGTTTAAAGTCATAAACACAACACTTCCATCTTCATGACCACTCGATGAAACATTGTATGTTTCGCCATACACCGACTCGGCGAAACTTATGAAGTTTCGTCCAATGGGGGTTTCGCCGAGATGGGCTTTGGCCCATGTGAGGCCCAAAGGGGATTAAGTATTAAAATATGTGTATTCGCATAAGTCACGTAAGTCAAGTTAGCGAAACCCTAGAACTCTCCTTCTGTGCGACGGCAACCTTGAGCCCTCGAAGCCCCCTTCATCAATCATATTATTGTTCCTTCCATCCCGGTTAGTGTTTGACCATTACTGATTGTCGGATTGAAATTATTATTGACTGTTTGCTTTAGAATCGTTGGTTACTAATTGCTATGTGATGTTTGATGTTTTGATTATGGTAATCGTGTTATTGTGGATTGTTAGCCCGGTCTCCGTATTCTTGATGATTAACAAAACCACTAGACTTATGTGATTATCGGTAACAGTCAAGTCTGATGTGTTAAATGTTAGATCAGGATTGCATGATTTGGATGTAGCCATGATATATAAGCGATTCGGTTAGATTGGTAAATTGATGATATTGATGATATGTGTATTTGAATTGTTACATGATGATGATAATTGAGAAACAGATTGCTTACTCGATGATTATGATGAAACTGTTGACGATGGTGATTAGGGTTCTAGAACATCTCAAACTGTAATAATTGGATCTGTAACTGTTAACTCCACGAAACCCAGGAGTTTCGCCACAACATATGTTGACGAAACCTAGGAGTTTCGCCACACTATATTTCGACGAAACATATGTACTTTCATCACATGATAACTCGACGAAACCCTTAGTGTTTCGTCGCATGGGGTGTTTCGTCGGGGATGTTTGCATGGACAGTAGGTTTTGATGGTTGTATAAACTGCATGAAAAATAGTGAATGATTATGTTATGGTATCTACTGTTAATGATGTTTGATTATGATCAAGTGGCATGATTTGGTTCACACACCTGGTACACTTAACTGTTAAGTATTATTACGGGCATACACGTGAAATGTGGAGTGGAATCAGTATGTACCTACTATGTGTCATTCGGGAATCACTGCGTGAAACGAATACTATCAATTATATGTGAACATGATGAATGTAAACTGACATTGCATACGTGAATACCATAGGCTGTGACTGTTTGAGTGTGAACGAGTAGTTTAATCTTACCGAGCAAACCAAGGTAAGTTCACTGCTCTTTTTCCAAGCATGCATCCCGGGGAGGGATATTGGGTAACGTTCCAGGGAGGAATGTCAGGTTAATGGGATGTTTGTTATTACTCATTTATATCATATAAGACCCCTTACATCTACCGATAGTTGTCGGGGAGGCAACGAGGTTATTAGTTGATAGCGCTATTAGGTTTGGCACCCTCACACCGTACCGGGGAGGACGGGCGTGAACTAATTACCTTAAAGCATGACCAATGTTTTGATAGAGACATTGGAGTTGGGCAAATACATCTTGTAGCCATTACGGTAATCAAGTTAATAACAACATCAAATCAGATCGTTTAACTGTTTTATACACATATCTTGTAACGAAACACGTTAACAAAACTTTGAACTCACCAGCGTCGTCTGACACACTTGTCTACCTGCTTGCAGGTCGTTAGATTCTTGATGCGGACTTGCTATCTGGGAGTGCTGGAGTGGTCATTGGTCAAGACTCTTGGATACTCGCTTCATTGATTTTGAACACATTTTTTGAAACAACTGAATTACTGATTACATTTTGCTTCCGCTGAATATTTACTTTGGTTTAAACCTATGACTTGAATTTATATTTTGAAATGAATGGATTGTTTTATTTAAATGATATGCGTAGTTCAATGTGATTGGTGGCTAGGATCCTGGTACGTCACACGACCCGCGGTGTTTCCGCATGTGGTATTTTGGGGGTGTGACATCAGGACCGGGCCAAACATGGCGTGGGAACTAAGGCACCCCGGGTGGTCCACGCGGCGGTGGTGGCTGCGGAATGACGACGGCCGGCTCATGCGCCTCCGGCACCTCCAGATCGCGCGGGGGAAATATCGGTTCGAACTATGCCGGCAGTGTGTAAGCTCGTATTGTGAACCGTCCAGATTCTTTAACCGCTTCCCGCATGGGAAATCTTTGGTAACGTGCATTCTGGATAATGTGTTCATCCCCATCCGCTTCGGCTGTTTCGCCTGTCCTACACGGTCGCGGTCATTCTCCGGATGATAGCCCAACTAAAGGGCTATCCTAGTCACATAGGTGCCGCCGTATAGCAGTCTGCGCTCCTTTCGATGATGCGCGGAGGCGAAGTACTACGCCAACCCGTAGGCGAGATCGTCGTTAAATTATATTTTTTTTATTATTTAGTCCATGTCGAACCGTAAGTCGCGTAGGTCCCTAACGAGCGTCGAAATAAGTTCGTCGTTAAAATATAAAACGACGAACTTAGTTTCGACGCTCGTTAGAGACTTACGCGCCTTACGATTCGACTTCGACTAAATAATAAAACAAATATTTTAACGACGAACTTAGTTTCGACGCTCGTTAGGCCCGTACGCGCCTTACGGACGACGTCGACTAAATAATAAAATATTTGGTTTTTTAACTATTATTATTTTAATAATAGTTATTATTATTTAAATAGAAAATATATTTTTTTAACCTAAATTGTTTTTTTTTCTAAACAGAAAACTGTTTTTTTAAACAGATTTTTTTAACAGAATTTTTTTTTAAAAAGAATTTTTTTAAACAGAATTTTTTTAAACATATTTTTTTTTAATTATTTAGTCGAAGTCGAACCGTAAGGCGCGTAGGTCCCTAACGAGCATCGAAACTAAGTTCGTCGTTAAATTTTTTTTTTTATTATTTAGTCGAAGTCGAACCGTAAGGCGCGTAGGTCCCTAACGAGCGTCGAAACTAAGATCGAAGTTTTATATTTTAACGGCGATCTTAGTTTCGACGATCGTTAGGGACCTATGCGCCTTACGGTTCGACTTCGACTAAATAATTAAAAAAAATCTGTTTAAAAAAATTCTGTTTAAAAAAAAAATCTGTTTAAAAAATAACTATTATTAAAATAATAATAACTAACGTACCTGAAGAGCGAATCCTTAATCAGCGTAACCCTCCCCTTGGATTGTCTGTGGTCCCAATGACGGATGTCCACGATCTGAGCCCAAAACCCTAAAAGCGTGGGTTTATCAACCATTACCAACCCCTGTTTACACGAATGTTTATTAAACGTTAAATTAATATTAAATCTTAAATGTTATATATTAAAATAATAATAATAACAATACAAAATTTGTGTTAAACATACCGTCCTATATAGATCCGTAGCGATCTCAGCCTCCGTATACAAACCGCTATGCAACGCAAACTCTACAAGCGACATAGAACGCGCCTGGCCAGCCATGCGAAAAGAAACCTCGGGCGGGGGAGGGGGTTGCGCGGGGTCCACAACCTGATATGGCCGACGAGGATGAAACTCGAACGACGACAGAAACTCGATCAGTATCTCCCTGTAGCTCGGAGTAAACGATAGCTCAAACAGCCGACCCCACGGGGAATCAAGGGGAACAAACTCGCGCGCCCAATCTTCAACCGCGAGCTGCCGGAGGGTTTTCCAAGAAACCGCAAAATGCGATCCGACATGCATCTTCCAAAGCTTCTCGCAATGGAGAGCAGCGTCGGACTCCGGAGGAAACTCCAAATACGGGTGATTCTCGAGATCGAGGATCCGCCGGTTGACGCTCCTGCGGCTGCGCCTGCTCCGGATTAATTTGTTCTATATCCATTTCCTCCATCTTTCTAGTCCTTAAAACCAAAAAAAAAATTTCTGTTTAAAAAGAACAGTTTTCTGTTTCAAAAAAAAACAATTTAAGTTAAATTTTTTTTATTATTATTTAGTGATCGAAGTCGAACCGTAAGGCGCGTAGGTCCCTAACGAGCGTCGATCTTAGTTTTGACGCTCGTTAGAGACGTACGCGCCTTATGGCTACAAACGCAGCCGCAAAATATGTAGCCTTGCACACGCCCGTTATTGATATCGGTATTGCTACACAAAATATGTAGCCTTGCACAAGTTATGTATACTCTTTACACAAATTGTAACTTTCTGCACAATATTATAAATTCATGCACAAAGTTATATATATTCAGCATAAATGTTTTAAGTGTATTCCTACATAATTTATGTATACCTGCATATATGCATGCACATATTATATATTTGTGAACAAATTATCTATATTCATGAACAAATTATATATTCCTACACATATGATATACCCAACACAAATTATGTGGATGGGGTATTAATAGATAGCAATTTAGTGCATAAAGATTATGTAGATGTAGTATTAGTAGTTAGCAAATTCGTGCATTAATAGGGGCTTTTAAACGGCTGTAATAACAGTTTCCTACGTAGATGTAATAATAGTTCCGTGCGTTTGCAGCCGTAAAGGGCGTTTAAACGGCTGCAAACGCCGCCGCAAACGGATGCGATTTCGCTACTGTTTGCGGCTGCGTTTGCAGCCGTTTAAACGCCCCTTACGGCGAAATCGCTGCACAGACAAACACACACATAAACGGCTTCATTTTATCGACACAAGATAGAATTTTTGTAGCTAAAACAGACAAATAAACGGCTTCAGTTTATCGACACAAGATAGAATTTTGTACATGTTTATATAAATCATGCTCATGAAATACCAATTAATTAATCAAAATATTCCTAGAATTCAAACTGAAAACGATAGCATTACAACATGTAGTGCATAGCTGGATTGTACGGTGCAATCATTCGATAATTTCATTGGAATCTTGAACATAATATATGCTCAGATTTGTATCACACCCATGATTTCAGTGGCTAAACCCTAACAAGTCAAACAAATCAACACTAATCATAGCTTAACCAGTCAAAACACTAATAAAAAAAACAACTATAAACCCTAATTTACCTAAAAAACAACTATTTTATGGATAAAATACAAAAAAACAAATCAAAATTAGTTAAATAGGTTGAGTAAATACCTGTTTTATACTTCGAATTCGTGTCGTATACGGTCGCTTATACGTAGTCGCCTTCGTATGTCTCTGGTTTGGGTGTATTTTTGATTTGGGGAAGAACAGAGTTGCGTAGGGGTTTCTCTGATTTAAATCAGAACCTATACGCAGTGTAGAGATCCCTATGGAGCGTAGAGAAAACTCAAAAAGCAGTTTGACTTGATAAAATTACCATTTTGCCCTTGTGTTGGGGCTATACGGAGCTGATTACAAGGGTAAAAAGGTCATTTTCTGACCTTTATATACGCTGCGTATGGGTCTCTACGAAGCGTATATAAAGGTCAAGAGAATGACCTTCATACCCTTGTGTTGATGCTATACGAAGCATTGATACAAGAGTATAAAGGTCATTCTATTGACCTTTATATACGCTTCGTAGAGCCCCATACGCAGTGTATATAAAGGTTAGAAAATGACATTTTACCATTGTAATCAGCTGCGTATGGTCCCAACACAAGGGCAAAATGGTAATTTAACATATTTAGGTTTTGAAACTTTGATTTGGGGGGGAAATTGTCCGCCTTTTACATACGCTGCGTATGGATCAATACGCTGCATATTCGGTTTAGCATTTTACCTTTTTACCCTTGTGCTGAGGCTATACGAAGCCAAACACAGGGGCTGTTTTGTCATTTGCTTCTCATACGCTGCGTAGGGATCCCTACGCAACGTATATAAAACTCCATTTTTTTTTGTGTTTTCCTATGTTTATTTATAGAAAACAATATTATTTGATAAATAATACAAATATAATTTAGAAAAGTTAAAAATAATACAAATATTATGAATTATAAAAATTAAAAAATGATACAAACTTTATAAATTAAAAAATTTCTACATTTTACAAAAATACAAGTTTCCGCTTAATCTTCGATGAGATTTAAACTCGGTTCTCTGTCTTTGTCTGAGTCTGATTTAGGATTGGTTAACTCGTAGTAGTGTTGTAACCGCGGTCTATACATTTCTTCCCACCGTTTCGCAGCTATTGATCGATGTGTCGACCACAATGGGGTCAGTGTAGGCATGGGGTAGTCTCCTTCCAACTTAGCATGTATGAAGTGTCCCCCGTAAACATGTACGAGCGTTATCGCTTGAGGAGGTGGATCTAGTGGGGCATCCGTCAATGGGAAGATGGTAGAGCTCCCTTCGATGCTTAGCACGTGGAGTACAATATTATACCTTTGCGCTACGAGAAGCCCTACGTGGGGCATTTCCATCCAGTGACTTCGATCGCACCCTTTCACTGAATGCCATTCGATGCTGTTACGTTTTCGTTTAAAGTCTCCTTCGTCATATCTTTCAAATACATGCTTCCATAGCGGCTCGTTATGGTCAATCTCCAGTAGTAAATCACTTCGAATACGGGGCCATACGTATTCCCCAAAACCTAACCCGACAGCCACAGACCTGTACCCACAATGACCGTCTAGGGTCACATCTTGTATACGCGATATGTAAGAGTGAAAATCTGATGGAATTTGATCCTTAAACCTCATAATGCTTAACAACTGCTCGTCCCCCTTCATTAATGGAAAACCATGATCATCCCGCGTCTCCTTCTTTTTAGAAATCGTTGAACTGTTTTGTTGCATTTTAGGTTTTTCAGACTTTACAACCGAACCAGTTCCACGAGAGCCTTCTGACGGTACGTATGAGCTGTGTCGGGGTAAATCGTTCCTATGTTTTGGGGAAGCAGTATATACGTTGCTGTCCTCGCCATCGGAGCTGTATCTCACAACTTCGTCTAACCTCGCAGCTTCATCTAGCCTTTGTTGTACTTTCTTTGATGTAGGCCGACCGCGAGTATTTTGCTGGACGATCGGTGGTTTCTTAGTTGACGATTTCGGGGTGAAGACCGCTTTTATCTTTCAAAGCAAACTCTTTTGCTGAACGGGGGACTGCACCTCTAAATGTTACCGCACATTATTGAGGTCTACTACAACATCGACTTCCTCATCTACCAGTTTACACGGGAGCAAGTCTAGCTTAGCCAGAATACATCTACGTCGTCGAGTTGTATCATAGGCCCTGCACAGTTAAGTTAATACGGTGTGAGAAACAACTAAATCGTACTAAATAACAAAAGGTTTGTAGTTTTAATATTTTTTACCTGTACGTTTGTAGTTTTCCAGCCTACAAGCATACGACAATCCACAGCTAAGCCACATATGGCAACCACATGATGCGTTAAGTTTCCACAACACCTCCAGCTTCCTCAGTAGCTCTTTTGCCAGCAAATCAAGTGTTGTATGGGAAACCCTTCCACGTAGGTTGTCCAACAATGGGTGCCTGTGGTGGTTCATCGTTTTTTCGATGCTCTCAGTGAAACTTTTTTGTATTTCATCGTACTGAGTTTCAACTATATCAATGACGCATCTTGCTATTCGCTCCAATGAACTCCCGCGCGTAACGTATCTTTTTAAATTTGCGTGCTGGCTCTCAACTCTGTTGGTGGTGCGCTGACCAAAGTTGCGACACTTATCGGTCCACGCATAAACGAACATTTCTTTATAGTCTTTGAGCCAGTTTTCATAGACGTAATTAAAGACACCTGCAAAAATAAAATAATGAAATGTAAAAGCGTGTGTAAAATATAATAGATTGGGTGAGTCGTTTGTTGAAGGAACACTTACTTTCTCGGTTGGCAACCACGAGTCGGTTATATAGTTTCTCCAAGTTGTACTTGTATATGGGTCTCTGAAGCAGTTTCGCACACTCTCCGCCAGTACGACATAAATTTCCCCCAATATTCTTTATTGAACCCTTGCTTGCAATCTCTACATATATTTTGTTCGCTGTGAAACTGGCATAGAAGCCTAGATGCGTTCGGGAATACTTTAGCACACGCGTTAATTAGGGCAAGCTCTTTATCCGTGACTATCACACGCAGCATCATACATTCATGCAACATTGACTTGATCCGCTCAAGCACCCACACGTAGTTATCCCTTTGTTCTTTGTAAATAACGGCATGTGCGATACAAAAAGACTTGTTGGTCGACGTCAAACCCACAACCTGGACAAATGGCATGTTGTAGATGTTTGTTTTGTAGGTTGCGTCGATCAACATCACGTGCGGGAATGCACGCCACATAGTGATTGAATAAGGATTAACAAAGAAAATCTCTGTTACGACATCTGTTTTGGGTTCCTGTCGGGTGTCGTAAATTTATCGGTTGTCATGCAGCACGCTTTCCAGTGCCTGCATAGGAGTCTTTCCGTCCATCAGTGTCGCTCTAATTTTTTGTACCACATTGTGCACGTCTTTCTGAACATGCAGGCTGTCGGGGAACTGCTTTCTTAGGGTTTGAAATATTATATGTGGCTCCATGTTTTGAGCAGTTAGCTGCTCCACTAGCTTGTATTCGAATTCAGTAAATCTTCGCACTAGCTCGTCATAGGTTCGTGGTTATGGTTCGCATTGTCCACTTTTAACTCCCACGTGTCATTCGTCACGTCCCGGATGGCGAGTAATGAAAATGGGCAACCGATTTTTTTGCTACCAGCTTTCCTAACTGTTGCTTTACTACGGTGCTCACCACTACGGTCGCACACAAGCCATACCATCCCAGTAGTACCGCCAATATTTTTCAATCGGCGGGTAACAATTACCTAACCATTCTCCTTCCCCGTTTCTTGTACCCAATTCTTCAAATCAGTTAGAGACGTGAAACGCTAAAAAAAGTTACGTTAATAATAATAACAACAATAATAACAACAACAACAACAATAATAATAATAATAATAATAATAATAATAATATTTATAATAATTATTATAATTTTAATATTTTTAACAATAATAATAATTATTATAATTATAATATTTTTAACAATAATAATAATAATAATATTTTTAACAATAACAATAACAATAACAATAATAATAATAATAATAATAGCAATAATAATAATGATAATTATAATATTTTTAACAATAATAATAATAATAATTATAATATTTTTAACAATAATAATAATAATAATAATAATTATAATATTTTTAACAATAATAATAATAATAATTATTATTATTATTATTATAATTATAATATTTTTAACAATAATAGTAATAATATAATTCTAACAATAATAATAATTATTATAAAAATAATACAAATATTAATGTGATACCTCCTTTATTTGAAACGGATTGCCCATGGTAGATGGTTCATAATCATCATAAAGTGGTGTGTTACGGGGCTGATAATCATATCCACCGTATTCTTCGTATCCACCTTCACCCCCATATCTATCGTATCCACCGTATCCACCTTCACCCCGTATCCACCGTATCCATCTTCACCCCCGTATCCACCGTATCCACCTTCACCCTCGTATCCACCGTAACCTCCGTATCCACCTTCACCCCCGTATCCCCCGTAACCCGGATACGATTGCTGCGTCGGGTAATATGGTTCATCAATAGGTGCATTCTCAGCACCGTATCCACTTTGTTGCACGTACGGAGATTCATACCCGTATCCGTAATCCGGATACACTTGATGCGCCGGGTAATTTGGTTCATCAACAGGTGGAGTGGGAGTCTCGTTCAAGTCAACTGTGTTTTTTTATCAACATGGACTCCAGACACAACCTCCTCCTACTCATTGGCATCATTTGCTCCCCATATGTCGTTAGAATAGCGATTACCGAAATAATTCTCGTTCCAAAATGAAGACATTTTAACAATATTTAACAAAAACAGAACAAATAATTTTGGTTTGGGTATAAATTGTTAGTGAAGAAGAAGATGAAAAGAAAGAACAGATGAAGTCGAAGGGAAGCAGAGATGCATGGATAAATAGACTTTCAAATTTACTGAAATACGCAGCCTATAGCTCTCTATTCCCCGTATTGCCCTATTCACGTTCCTAGACAACATCGTATCAGTGTCAAATCAGTTAGACATACGCTGCGTATAGATCTATACGCAGCGTATAGGTTACCTCTATACGCTGCATATAGATCTATAGGCAGCGTATGTCAGACTGATTTGACATGGTACTAGGTTTGACTGTCTGGTCGTGTACCTGCCCCTTACATACGTTGCGTAGAGACCTATACGCAACGTATAGAGGTAACCCTATACGCTGCGTATAGGTCTCTACGCAGCGTATGTAAACCCAAAGTGTGTAGATAGCCTGCCAAGGTGTGCAAATAGTTAGAGCCTAAATATAACCATATGCTAAAAATACAAAATGTTCAAAGACCGATCATAAGAAAAGTGGATAGTGAAATACGATGAATGCATCATTGAGCCGTGAATATACCGCAAAGTATACAGCTCACTTGAGAACAAAAGTTATGCGGTGAAAAGGGGCGCAAGATTTAAGGGGCGGGAGAGGGCGCCCGATCCTCCGAACTTTTCGGCTAGTAGTGTTATATATGTACGTTTCGTATAGGATTTTGTAGGTATATACGTTTTCGACCCCCGGTTTTATAAAAAAAATTTAGGTATATACGTCTTCGACCCCCCAATTTTAATTTTTTTTATTTATATAGCCCAAATAAAATATTTAATTAGCTCAAAGATTATAGCCCAAATCATTATGTTTGGTAGAATACTAGAATGTATATTTTATAACCCAAATCAAATCATTATATAGCCCAACTTAAAAGCCCACCCTATCAAAAAAAAAAAAAAACCAAATTCGTTTACTTTGGGACATCGTCCAGAAGAACAGAAGCCATAAGCCAGAACTGCAGAAGGGGGAAAATGCAGGTTCCAGAACTGTTCGACTTCAGCTTCTTGTTCGAGAATAGAAGCCAAAACGCTACTCGTTGTTGTGGTCTTGTACTCTTGTTCGACTTCTTCAATCTTCACAAGGTTAAAAGTATGTGTTTTTTATTATCTTTAGGTTTAATTCAGTGCTGCAAATTATGTGATTTAGGTTGAAATTAGGGGTGAAATTGTCCGAATTTTTGCCCTAAACTTGTTGAATCTTTCTGTAACTATGTCAATTTTTTTTTTGTTTAATCTTATTGTGATTTGATTTAGATAGAAATTAGAGTTAGAAATGTAGGGTGATTTGTTAACTTGTTTTGTTATTAGATTATGCTATGGGGAAGACGTGCAGAACTATAATTCTCATCCAGGAGAACCGGGTGCCCACCTTCCTCTCTCCTTTTTAATGTTTGGTGTCTTTGTTCGTTTGTTTGTTAAAAAATGTTTACGTTTTAATGTTTGAGAATGTTTTTTATTTGATATTAACGTTTGACCCTACCCGAATCACCGACGTCCGACCCGAACATACACCTTGAAACTACGCGACATAAATTTTTTTTAGGTCCGTTACCTTCCGACCCCCCGAACTTTTTTTTCAAGCTTCGCGGCTGACGGTGAATGCCATCCTACCACGACAAGAGTTGAACAAAAACAACCAAAGAACCATGGTCAATGGATGAGTGATCAACCTTATCATTGAATAGGCAAATCGAACAGTACCCTACACTACTAGAAAAATAGGCTTTTGCGATCGCAAATATGGTTTGTGACCGTAAATGTGGTTGGAAAAACACACGTCGAAATTGCCCTATTGAGACCTAGTTGCAACCGCAACTACATTTTTGCGACTGAGGTCTGCGACCATAATATGAGTCGCAAATATTGCGACCGCTTCTGGTTTGTGTGAATTTATTTGCGACGGTCATGTTGCGACAATCTTGCGACCACATTTTGTTTACAAATTTGCGACCGTTTTGCGACGTCCTGTCTTTTACAAACTTGCAACCGTTCTTTGCAGTCGCAAAATTGATTTTTTTTTTAAATTTACTTTTTAGCTTTTTTAGTCATTTTCTATTGTACCTACTTATAATGTCAATATCTTTTAAAAATTTTAACATTTATTGAAATTTCAAAATTATACAAAACATCTACTACAACTTCAAGTACAAGAATATACATCGTCAAAATAAAGTATTAAGCTAACTCTATGATTAGATGTTTTGAAACCTAACTTTTAGCATCGCTTCAATGTTTTGTCATCCTTTGGTTCATAGCCTCTTTCTCCGCCTTATCTTTTTTCTTTTTCCATCACCAACCCCACAATAATTCCATTCAAAAGGGTCACTAAGATTGCTTAACCCGTACACTTTGCCTCTTTCTGTCTCCGGCAGCTCGGAACCATAAGCCTTGGTCAAATTTTGGTTGCCAGCTACATTCCTCCCCAAACTTCTCCACAAGATACTCCTCGTATTTCTCCTATTGGAATGAAAATGTAATTATGAGAAAATGGAATTTATCATATATTTTTCAAGTTTAGCCAGAAGAGAAATCAAAAATAAACTTAAATACTTTTCTAATTACAACTAGGGTGCTATGATATTCCAACTCTAAGATCTCATCTAATAATATCAAGTTGAAAAGCTTGTCCTCGTCTATCCTCTAATCATATCAACCATGAACATAACCATATAAAACAAACAAAATCCTTCTTAAGAGTGCTTGTAAGTGAGAGAGAGAGGGAGAGAGAGAGAGAGAGAGAGAGGAAGTACATTAGGATTTAAATTAGATGCAAGAACAATGCATTTGGTGGCTGCCCCGTTAGCTTGTAGAGTGCACATACGTCCTGCATTCCATATCCAGGCTAGAACAAGATGAACAACAAGAGACATTAAGCCACTGAAATAAATAAATAAAAATATATATACCAACAAACCTAGACCACTCTTTATTGTAGTTGACTTGCAACTCTTTAAGACCGGTAATGAAAGGTCAAAAGAAACCATTCAAGAATCATATAGGAGGAAAGGAAAAAAAGAGAAGCAAAAAAAGTCACAAAAATAAATTGTTAGATTAACGATAACTCACATGTTTGTTAAACATTGACCAGGAACCTGAAAATTCCTTTTCAAGGATAAGAATTAACTTCCTGGCTTCACATGACACCTAAGCTAGGTCACCAAAGTGTATTCTAATTCCTTTTGCCTTACACCTGAAAAAAAAATAGTAACAAGAAAAAAATATGAGATACTAATAATTAATATACTGCCATTTATAGAAAGAAAATGATTATACACAATACGGATGGTGATAGAGACATAATAAATGGTGTAGTTTTTCATCCTTTAAGAGAAGGCGTGACCGGTCAAAACTGCACTAACAATTGCACTCAGCCCAGGCTCGGTCAACACAATATTGAATGCACCACGGGCTGCATCAGTTGCATCAGCAACCGCAATACCAATGTCGGCCCGTTTTAGTGTGGGTGCATCGTTCACACCGTCTCGTGTCATTCCACGTATATGTTTTCTCTCGTAATTTCCTGACAGTTTTATATTTGTGTTTTGCAACAAAAATTAAGGGTTAACAGTAGATGTTGAAAGCTATGAAAGATAACATACTTTCACTTTTTCTACCACTCATAGCAATATACTTTCATGTTTCTACCAATCATAGCAACACACTTTAAATTTTTATTTAACTCAAGGTTGAGATCACTCAGCTTAAGCTGTGACAATCCACCATTAAAAAATGAGATAACAACATATTGTGTAAGATAAGAGTAAGTATTGTAGTCTGTGGTCATAAGTCTATATAAATTTGAGCGAAATATAGAACTGCATCTCATAAACAAACAGAAATAAGAGCAAAAGAAACTAACTTCAAGAGAAAGGATTAGACAGCCCAGACATCAGTGACATGTCTCTTATGAGCAATAAAGTGCTAACTACAAAGTTTAACCAAGAAAACTTCTGTGTTTATAAATTTTCAGCAATTGAAGGTATCTCATGATGAAACTATCTATTGAAATGATGTTTTCAATGAACACGTCTTCTTTACTAAAACTAGATCATAATAACTTTTTTTAACACAACAGTTATCATAATGTAACAAAATATCTCATCCTTTCATGGTTCCATATCTAATGACCTAATTATCATACTTGTTTTCTAATCACAACAGTAATCATCCACAAAAATGAAGAAAAAAAATCAAAATATCACTAAACAATCAACCTAATTTAAAACAATCGCATATACTCACAAATTCACACCAAAGTTAAAGAAAAATTAGCGTTTAGAGAGTAACATGAGACAATTCATCACAACACACATGCGAAACCCTTCATAAACCTCAGATTTCGTTCGTCTAGCATCCATCAAGCTCTGCGGAAAACAAAGCATGACAGAATGTTCATTGTTCACTTTCAAATAGGTTTCAATCGTCTTCTTCCTCAAAGCCTTCACCGTTCTCAAATAAACTTTTTTTCTAAGTGATTAACAACAGAGGCATCAGCATTCATAAAACGACTTTCATGACACAAATTAAAACTAGAACTAATATTATAGTGTTCACTACTATTGGCTGATTTCGATCTAATTTTACCAGAAACCGAAACCTCCAACTGATCGGGTGAGTCATACTTACCAAATTTGACATCTGTCGGAGCAACCGCACATGGCATTCATCCACGGAGGACGGCTCCAAACATCGTAACTGTTCAAAACGCCCATCCGAAACCTAGATAAAGGTGATAAACATCCAAAACTATTATAATCACAAACACTACTGCAATTCGGATCGATTAACATGACTTTATCATCTCCATCATCATTTCCCGCGAAGAAGAGGAAGTTGAGGACAATAATCGATCATTCTCCGCAAAGAATGAAAACGCTTGGCCGGAATCGGATCCTGAGGTGTAATCGGAGCGAAATTGAAGCAATTAGTGGATCCAGTGGTGTGAATTGGATGAGAGATGGAGATATCAGAAGAAATTGAGAGGATTCGTGGTGGTAAAATTGTGAATCAGATGAAAAATGAAACCCTAGGTGGTGGAAGAGACGCACTGAAGAAGAAAGCAACGGACGGAGGAGATTGGAAACCAGGTATATGTTTGGCAAAAGAAACTTTTGTTTTTAATCTATTTTTTTGTATTTGTGACCCCTTAAAACAGTTGCAACTTTTGTTTATTTATTTTTAGATATTCTCGTATTTGCGACCACTTTAGATAGTCGCAGCTTTTGCTTTTTTATATATTTCTTGTATTTAAGATCACATAAGATAATTAGAACATTTAATTTGCAAGAGAATTGTTAACACACTTAGTTTTATAAACAAAGCTAAAACTTTTAAGATACTTGAAGGTTTCTTGGAAGACCAATTTAAGAGAATTGGTGTAACATGAAAGGAAATATATAAAATAGCTTGAAAAATCTTCTTTAAGAAAATTTATTTGGTCTTTTTCTAGCATAAAATCTTACTACAAGAAAACTGACCAATTGCGACTGCGTTTTCTGTCGCAAATCCGTCGTAATATGCTTTTTGCCACCGATTTACGACTGAAAACACAGTCGAAATTGACCCGTCGCTAACAAAATTTTGCGACCGATTTGCAACCGTTATTTACAACCGGAATTACTGGCGAAACTATTGCGACCAGTTTGCGACTGCCTGTTGCAACCGATTTGCAATCGTGTTTTTGCGACGACAACACTTTTTGCAACTGCTTTTTGACCTTTTTTGCGGTTTCTCAGTATTGTTTGTGACGGCTTGTGTGTTTAATTTGCGACGGTTTTGCGACCGCATTAAAAAAATTAAAAAAGATTTATAGTTTTTTCCTTTTTTCCCAATTTTAACCTGCTAATAATTTTCAAACTTTGCAAATTACCCAATCATCTAAAATACAAAAATTCATGTGAAACAAAATATCTAGTTAAAGTTACAAAATATGTCAAACTAGAAGCACAAAACGAGTAGAGCCTTATTAAACCTAAGTCGAGCTTGAGCCTAAAATAAAGCTCGTTTGTTTATCGAGCCCAAGCTCGAGCCTCGCATGTGAAGTTCGTTAGGCTCGTTGAGGCTTATCGAGCCTTAGTGTAATGAACCGAGTCGAGCCGAGCTTATTTAAACTTGTTTACACGCTAACCTCAAACCTAAAAATAAGCTTATTTAGTAAACGAGCCCGAGCTTCATTTATCGAGCTCGCGAGCCTAAAAAGTCTATTATTTATATTATTTTTATCTAATACATTAATTAATAGATAATAAACGAGCTGAGCTCGAGCTTGAGAAAATATCAACGAGCCGAGCTCAAGCCCGAGCTCGCATAAGTTAATCGAGCTCGAGCTCGAGCCTGGGCTCGGCTCGTTTGCACCCCTAAACGGGACCCTAAATACCCATTGCTGGGATCAAACTCACACCACCTTTCAGGCTATCCCAAATCCCAATATTGTTTAACAACCTAAGGTACTCAAATCATAGTGAAACTTATGCTTCATAGTCCCAAGGTCGTCTAATTATCTATATTTCGACCATATGTAGGTTGTAACTGTACGACACTAAAGGGTTAAAATAATTTAATTTAGTTTTTCAATTATTGTTGATCAAAGAATGACATGTGACCAAACAAAAAGATTGTTACCTTTACAAACTCAAGTTTAGACCGCAGATTTATTAACGTCTTCGTTGGATTTGCCAAATATATTCAGGCAATCCTCCCAATTTTGTTCTTTTTTTCCCAATAATATCCATCTGTATATTTTATAGCTTCCATTTGCGCCATCTTCTTCAAACCACCATGGCTTCCATCAATTTTCTTGACTACAATATTTTAGACATTGTGAACCAGCATGTTTGAAAAGAAAAAAACACAATCTGGTCAAAGTTCACAATCTGGTCAAAGTCATGACATGTCAGCTGCCAAGTCACCATTTGACCTGATAACCGGATCAGATTTTTTATATTAAGACTTTTGAAAGTTAAAGTTTCTTTTATTAAAATAGATAATGATAAAATATTGAGAGTTTCACCTGATAATGGGTGCCAAAACTGTTAAGTTTGAGTAGGTATGACATCATAAGAAAGTCTAAGGTAACATGTGACGCACTGATGAATACCATTCTCTGTCTTGTTTGGAGTCGTAGCTTCTCAGCGTTAACTTTCTTGTATATAGACTTCTAAAGCATCGCAGTCGACTAAAAAGCATCACCTAAAGAATATACAAGCGAGAAGCACAGATGTTCATGGTTCGATTATTATAGAACAAAATTGTGACTGAACTTACTTGATGTCAATCCAGCATAGGGCTGTTCACGAGCCGAGTCGAGCCGAGCCGAACGGACCTTTGCTCGTGCTTGGCTCGTTTTCAAACCGAACCGAGCGGAGCGGCTCATTTAAAACCGAGCATCAAATCAAGCGAGCATTTTTCGAACAGTAAAAATTCCGAGCGAGCGTCGAGCGATTTGGACAACCGTGTCTCCCAATTTAAATTTGCTGAGAGAGATTGTGACAATGTTGGGTCTCAAGTGTTTATGTCTTTAAAAACATTCACATTTCATGGCTTAATATTTTTCTTATAAATAACAATGTTGTGGCTGATGAGGCGATGATCATATTGCACGAACAATTACGTTGAGAGCAGGAGACGAACGACTTAGGGTAACGACATGAAACATTGAGAGGATGAACAAACTGTCGTTTATCGGTTTAGGGTTTAACTTTTAGTTTTTTATTGGCGTGATTGGGCTAGTGCGTACAGATATAGTTGTAAATTTGTATATAATTGACCAAAATCTAATAGATTGGTACATATAAAACTATAAATTTAATTTATATTTAACTATATATGTATGTGTAAGTGTGTGTGTGTGTGTATATATAGGTGTATGTGTGTATATATATGTATAATTTATATTTGTGTATATACATGTTTATATGTATATGTATACTAATTAAAATAATAATTCGAGTCGAACCAAGCCGAGCGGACCTTTGCTCATGCTTGGCTCGTTTACAAACCTAACCGAGCAGAGCGGCTCGTTTACAACCGAGCGTCAAATCGAACGAGCATTTTCCGAGCAATTTCCGAATGAGCGTCGAGCGAGCGGCGAGCGATTTGAACGGCCCTAATCCAGCAGCTTCCACACACCATCAAATGCTTCTAAACGACCACTACTACCATCAACTTGACCCAGTTAGAGTTATCACTATTTACAATCCAACTTAACACTGAGCACATTTAGCACTAATCAAATCACTGTTACATAAAATTACAAAAGTATCAATCATTAGGGTAAAACTTGAAATATCAGTACCAACTACGTTGACTTCATGCTTTGATTTCAGCATCAACACCCCGTTTTCTATCCTCCCCTACTTTAGTAAGCTTTGACGAACAATATTTCGATGAACAAAACCACATAGATTGCAAGTTTGATAAAATAACCCGGGTAACCTTGACCTGTTTGCTAAACCTACAAAATAGAAGCAATTAAAAACAATCACATTAGTAACATCTTTTAATCTACATAATAAACATTATGAACATGTATGTACTTACTGCGCCCGTGTTCAATCCAAATCCACTGAGTAGGGAGGCACTGGTACATGTTGAGATGCGAGCCGCTGCCACTTGACAGTCGTTGTGCCACCACAAGAGCAGAACTCTTTAGCATAACACATGGTGGGGCGAAAACCCGGGTGGGGACGAATGAAGAATCCATCAAAAGTGCCACAAGTGGGGATCCAACTTAGGTCTCTACTAAAGAATCCAAAGCTCCTACCACTAGGCCAGAAGTGGGGATAATGAATGACCACATTTGAACACCAACGACCCTCATTCACTATGGGATAATTAGCCCTAAGCATCTTCAATCACCTGAATGCACTATAGGTTACTTAAAATATCAGTTATCATAATTGAGCATAAAGAACCTCAATTCATCATCATTTGGGCTTGATTAATATCTTAAAGTAGTATTGGTGGTCTTAAATAAACTTCATTGACCTTAATTGACCATCAATCAATCTGATTGATCTTCAATGATGATCATCGAATATCAAAACTTAATTCACCAACACTAGGTATAACTAACCATAAAGTATCACCACTTGCCCTGATTGAACGTCATTGACCCTAGTTGAACCACCAATCATCGTAAAACCTGATTAGTTGACCCTAATTTAACATATTTGGATTAATATTAAGGTAATATTATGTTGGGAATATAGTGTACAATTTTAATTGAAATGGTTAAAACCGGTGATCGAATAAAAAAGAACCGAAAACAATGGTGGGCGTATGAAACAGCAACGACACGATGGAAGGTGGTCGGACCGCTAGCGGAGATTACGGGTGTTCATGAGCCGATCCAGTCCGATCGAGGGTCTGCTCATGCTCGGATTGAATTACAACCGATCTGGTTCGATCGGATCGAATTTGCAAAACCGATCACAAAAGTGATGCTCATGCTCGGACTGAATTTGAATCGAGCGGATCGTTTTCGCTCGGTTTCGCTCGATTGAATTATAAGGTTGCGTTCAACCAAAACAAATTCTAATTTAATTAAAAACATGTCCAAGACCTTACTAACAAAAGCAATAAATAACTAAAATCATGATTCTAAAAATGTTCTTAACAATATCAAGAAGCACAAAATAAAGTGCGAAATACAAATTGTCATTTAGCTCAAAAGCCATAAACTTCTTCTTTAAGCTTGATCATCTCCATCCACAAAATTCAAATTCAAATCAACATATAACCTATAAACACAAACATTAAACAAAACCATTAAGTTCTACACATTACATAACAACTTTTATGGTTTGTTAATTATAAAAATACCTTTCATTTATTATCAGACCCGTCTGGAGTCAACACATCAATTTCCAATTTTTTTTCTTCTCTTACAGCTTGCTACACATTAAAAAAACAAAATACAAATGTTAATGCATAAACTAAAAAAGTACAAGTAGATTATAAATGTAATAAAAGCTTACTTTCAATGTTTTTAAGGTTGTTTTTGAGCTGTCATAATCGAACAATTAGATTATGACATATATATATAGGGTCAGGATTTAGAGAAACAGTGAAAAGCGTGAGAACAGTGAGAACGATTTTGGTGGTGACATGTGGCATTGATGTTAAATTACACTAAGGGGTAATATTGTCAAAAAACCCACTCACATGAACTGGGTGTTCAAATAAAACGCCATAAAACACCCAATTCATAAAAACACCTAATTCATAAAAACACCATGAAAAATACCCAGTTAAAACGCCATAAAACACTCAGCTCAAAAAAACCATTTTCTTGAACGCTATAAAACACTCAAAAGCTATTTTTTGAGCTATAATTTACAACAGCTAAAAAAACCATTTTTTTGAACGCCATAAAACACTCAAAAGCTATTTTTGAGCTATAATTTACAAAAGCTCAAAAAAACCATTTTTTTGAACGCTATAAAACACTGAAAATACCCAGTTAAAACGCCTTAAAACACTCAAAAGCTATTTTTTTTTAGCTATAACTTACAACAGCTCAAAAAAACCATTTTTTGAACGCCAGCTATTTTTTTGAGCTATAATTTTCAATAGCTCAAAAAAAACCATTTTTTTAACCCATAAAACAGTCAAAAGCTATTTTTTGAGCTATAATTTACAACCGCTCAAAAAAACTCAAAAACCATTTTTTGAGCCATATAGTTTTTTGAGCTCAGAAAAATCATAATTTGTACTAGTGTAAAAACCCCATAAAACATCCAGTTCAGAAAAATGCCATGAAAATACATAGTTAAAACGCCATAAAAACACATCGTTCAGATGAAAATACTCAGTTGAAAACGCCATAAAACACTCAGTCCAGAAAAACCGCCATGAAAATACCTAGTCTAAAACGCCATAAAACACCCAGTTCAGAAAAACGCCATAAAACACAGTTAATTTTTTTTCGAAAAGTATATCAATAGTATACTCGTTGGAAAGATAAAAAAACGCTAAGTTTATGGTGTAATTTTTTTCTAAAAATAATCACGTATAAAAAAGTTATTGTCGTTTAAATAAGATGGGGAAAAAGACATGTGATTAGCATGTGCACCTTTGTTTGAATCTTCATATTTTACCCCTCCTGGTAGTTCCAAGCCCCTATTATTTACAAAAATGCCACCGCATTAATCTCAGCCACAAACCACTAAGATCTTGTGGCTGAGAATCGTTCTCACCGTTCTCACACTTTGAGGCTAGTTAAAACGCCATAAAAACACCTAGTTCAGAAAAACGCCATGAAAATACCTAGTCTAAAACGCCATAAAACACCCAGTTTAGAAAAACGCCATAAAACTCAGTTAATTTTTTTTCGAAAAGTATATCAATAGTACACTCGTTGGAAAGATAAAAAACCGCTGAGTTTTATGGTGTAATTTTTTTCGAAAAATAATCATGTATAAAAAAGTTATTGTCGTTTAAATATGATGGGGAAAAAGGCATGTGATTAGCATGTGCACCTTTGTTTGGATCTTCCTATTTTACCCCTCCTGGTAGTTCCAAAGCCCCTATGATTTACAAAAATGCCACCGCATCAATCTCAGCCACAAACCACTAAGATCTTGTGGCTTAGAATCGTTCTCACACTTTGAGGCATTCTCTCCTGAATTTATGGTACCCGTAAACACAAACTTGTGGTGCTCAAAACTACACACACGACATTTTTTTTTTGAATTTTTTTTTACAAATGTGTTTATAATACACGCATCTACGTTTATGAAAAAAAAAATTGGTCCAACTCGCCCCGTACGGTGTAGTTCTCATGGTTCTTACAACTGGAGGTGGTTTTCATTTTAGCGGTCCCCTATATATATATATATATATACACACACACACACTAATTATTAATCAAAATAATTCGAGCGAAACCGAGCGATCGACGAGCGAGCGGACCTTTGCTCATGCTTGGATTGAATTTGAATCGAATCGACCCGAGCGGCTCATTTACAAACTGAGCGGGAATCGAATGAGCATTTTTCGAGCGATCGTCGAGCGATTCTCGATCGACGAGCAGTTTGGACAGCCCTAGCGGAGGTGCGGCAACTTGAGTTGTGCTCGGTGGGAGCCGATTGGAGCTGGTGGGTGGCTTGCGATGGTTGGTCGATGGTGTCCAACAGTCGACGGTTTCCTGTGGGTTGTGGAATCCAACAGATTGGGTGGTGGTTGTGTGGGTTTTTTTTTTGTCTCACAAATTATGGTGCAAACCTTTTCATCATTAACCTATGTATCTATACCACCTCCATAGGTCTCACCTATTGTAGTTAAACACAAACTCTTACCCACTTATATTTATTTTATAAGACTAATGGGTATGGTTAGGATAGGCTTGGATGGGTTGAGCCGCCACGTAGGCGGCTCGTGGGGGATGAGCCTCCATCATATTTGAGGGGGATGGAGGCTCGTGGGGGATGGAGCCCCACCTCATTATTTTATAATTTTATAAGTTTTAATTTATTAACTTAATAAAAACTTTATAAAAATTAAAAAATACAACATAAAACAACATAAATAATTTCATTTCATAACATAAAAAAAATTACATTTCCTAAAAAAAAAATTACCGAAAAAAAAAAAATAGATTTCCTAAAAATAAAAAAACAACCTACGACGACCATTTTTTCATCACTTCTTCCTTCATCTTCTGATAAACCACTCGTTCCGCCTCTGGAACCGAGTCGAGATCCAACCTCATAATCCTAAAATCTTCCGCTCGAGCTTGGTCGGCCGACACGGTTTTCTTGTGAGTGTATTTTTCGGCCGCGAACTGTTTGAACCCACGGAATTCGTTTATCAAGTCGTCCATTTTCTCCGATGCCTTCGAGCCGCCCCCTCCACCTGAGCCGCCCCCTCCACTCGAGCCGGCCCCTTTGCGCTTTCCGGCCGCCTCTTTTTTTGCTTTGTCCCTCCCGGGGGGACGTTCCGCCTCGTGAATGGGCAACACGTCCTCGTCATATTCCGGGTCGTCGTTTATGTTGATTTGACAACGACCGGTGGAGTCTCCCGCACTATAACTTCCGGACTCGGAAGTTTTAGTCCGTTTGGCGGTTGCTACCTCATTTGGAATCGGCGCCCATTTTTGTTGATTCTTTACTACGTTCCATGCTCGGAAGTGCGGGAAAGGCTTTGCATTTTGAGAGTCCCACTTAGCGATAGCAAGGTTAAGAAAGTCCGTCTCGTTACTCCCGCTAGGAGGATTCATACGAATTTGGTTATAAATTGCGTTAAAGTTATTGATGGTCTTGCTCATTTTACGCCACTTGCCCGAGACGGCTTCTACATCACGATCCGAGCTATGCTCCATAATCGCATGAAATCTAGCCGTTGCCTTCTTCCAAAAACTATCACCCTTTTGATTGTTTCCTACATTTTAAAAAACAATGCATTAGTAAAAATAAAAAATATAAACTTTTAAAAAATTTAAAAAAAAATTTAAACTTTCGTTCATACCGACTATCGGGTTAGTAGAGGACTTAGTAAACGCCATTGCTAGCGCCTCCTCCTCTACTTTCGTCCACGGTCTCCCCTGTTTTCTCGAACCGCTTTTTGATGCGGTTTGGGGTACGTTTTCAACCTTCTTCCCCTTCCCCTTGTTTTTTTTTCGGTTGAGCTCTTGCGGTGGCGATTCGGGGACGACTTCTTCATCATCATCATCAAGGTTAACCGGTTGGGAAGTTGGCGGTTGCGCTTGGAGTTGTTCAAACGAGTTGCGTTGCATCATTTGTTGTAGCGCTTGGTATTGTTGGAGTTGTTGAACTTGAGACATTTGTGAGAATGCGTTGGGTGTTTGTTGGAAACCCGAAAAAGGAAATTGCGGAGCACCCCACGAATTATCCATACTCGGATTGTAAGCGGGAGCCGAAAAAAAGTTAGGTTGGTTCGGGTTTTGATTATTCGGGTCGGGGTTGTTCGGGTTGGGGTTGAAAGGATTCATGATTTAGAGAAAAAGGTATAAAAAATATGGAGTGTTTTTATAAAAAAGGAAGAGAATTGGAGAAGAATGGGAGTAGAAATGATAGAAATGTATAAAAATGGTTGAGATATTGGGTATTTAAATTGAAAAATGATTTTTTTTTTTTTAAATAGCCGTTTGGGGGTAAATGGCAACGGATAGATTCAAAGGTGGGGCCTCGACTGAATCGGCGCATGTGGGACGTTTGGGCCGGGCCGGGGCTAAGGGGGGCGGTGTGGGGGCTCGGCGCCGGACCAGGCCGGGGCTAGCCGACCCCCATACCCATTAGTCTAAGTATCTTATTTAACAATTAAATGAAATTTCACCATTATCTATTTATTATTAATTAATAACTAATAAAAAATTAAATAAATTATCATTTACATTAAATTATTTATCAAATATTTAACATCCACATATCGCTAACCGCAAACTGTCAACATAATATATATATATATATAGGGTAAGGATAGTGTAAAAAGGGCCTAAAGTGTGAGAAGTGTATTATAACACTATATATAATACTATATAACACCATATAAACACCGTATAACAATATATAACACCATATAATACCATATAACACTATGTAACACTATATAACATTATATAACAAATATAACACTATACATCTATCATAGACATGCTATCAGACAACCTATAGTGTTATATTTGTTATATAATGATATATATTGTTACATAGTGTTATATGGTCTTACATATTGTTATACGGTGTTTATATGGTGTTATATAGTATTATATATAGTGTTATAATACACTTCTCACACTTTGAGCACTTTTTACAGGATCCTCTACATATATATATATATATATATATATGGTAGTGATCCTGTACATCAATCCAGAAGTGTGAGAAGTGTATTACAACACTATATATAACACTATATAAATACCGTATAACACTATGTAACACCATATAACACTATGTAACACTATATAACAAATATAACGCTATACATCTATCATAAACATGCTATCAGACAAAATATAGTGTTATATCGGTTATATAGTATTATATAGTGTTACATAGTATTATATGGTGTTATATGGAGTTACATAGTGTTATACGGTGTTTATATGGTGTTATATAGTGTTATATATAGTGTTATAATACACTTCTCACACTTCTGGATTAATGTACAGGATCCTATATATATATATATATATATATATATATAGAGAAACGGGATCAGGAGAAAACGCTCAAAAGTGTGAGAACGGTGAGAACGCATCCTGGCCCAACACGTGTCCCGCGGCATAGAGAAGGGCGGAGGGGCTTTTTTGTCTTTTCATTCTTCTTTTATTTCCCAACGCGGTATAATAATTTAATGGCGTCTAAGTTTTTTTTTGGCGTTAATTGTATTTTTTAAACTTTTTGGCGTTAAATTAATTGTTTTTGTGTCACATATATATTTTTTGGCGTTATAGAGTTTTCTGGTTAATTTTTTGGCGTTTATGGCGTTTTGTATGATAATTCACCTCGAGTCTCTAATATTTGCATAAGATTACAAGAAGACCAATTTTTTTTGGCGTTTAGTGAATTTTTTGGCGTTTAATACCCCTTTACAAGGTATTTTGCCAGCAGTTGTTCTCCCAGTTTTCATACTTCTAGCGTTTTGGTGTTTGTAGTTTTTGGCGTTTTATATAATAATGTTATTTTATTTATAGAGAATTAGATAACAAATCAACATATAACTTGATATCAAAACAATATAAAATGAAAACAAAAATAATAAAAAATGGTAATCTAATTTCTCTTCCGAATCTTCACTGTCATCAGCCTCTATTTTCTTGAATTTGTTTTGGCGTTTTGAACCTTTTTTTTAATACTTTAGCTAGATGCCAACTTTCCTACATAAACCCCGTCTTTTTCAGAAGAAGCTGCTTAGTGGCATCCTGTTTTTTGGTGTGATATTCTTGTTTGGCGGCATGTCATTGAAGATCAACTCTTGCTTGATGCTATTTGTAATAATGGAGTCCAAAATAACATTTTACACTTTAGTTGAACCCTTTCTTCTGTGCCTATAATCATCAAGAACAAAGCTCACATGATGGCATATCACTGTCATCAGTCACTTTTTCTTAAATATTTGTCCATCTCATCCAGCAAAATATTATTGAGTTAACCCCCTCAGAAAAAGGATCCATTTCAGTGAAAGCTTTGACATCTGTGGCGTTTTAAAGGAGTGGTTTCTAGAGGATATGGCGTTTTTGTGTTTTTTGGGGTGTGATTAATTTCATTGTGTATAGACCTCTCTCTTATAGGAGTTTTTTGGCGCGTAGTTTTAGGCGGGACTTTTTATTGTAATAAATTATAGTAATAAAGTAACTGTCTTTTCAGTTTCTGTATTTTTGTATTTACTGTGTTGATCAGCTTTTATCAGTTTTATAGGTTATAGACGTCCCATCTTCTAAGTTTGTCTCATCAGTTTTAATGACCAACATGACAAAATACAATAACGTAGTAAATAAAATATTAAGCAGGAAATATTTTTTTGTTATTTTTGGCGTTTTGTTAGGGTTAACCATTTTTAGTATTATTTTGACGTTTTGCTAATAAAGATAGAAATTTATCATTTAATTATCTAAAAAAAAGATTACATAGAAGGAAAAAAAAGAGGAAAAAAAAATTAAAATCCTTCGTCAGAAGGTACTTTATCTGAATAGTATCCATCACTTGTGTCATCTTCTTCCTCCTCGGAGTCTTCATCTTGATCTTCATCCATGTCATCACATTCACATTCATCAGCTTCTTGTTCCTGAAGATTCTGAAGCCTCCACCTGAACATGTCTTGCATTAACTCTAATTTTGAGTCTATTTCTGTGTTGGTACAGGTGGCGTTATGCAATTCTTCCATAAAACCCAGTCGCTGCATTATCATGATGGTCTCTAGCCAGTAGATTTCCTGCTCTCCGCTGTCGTATGTAACCGTCACCATGTCTGTTTCATCATTAAAATGCCATGATGTCATGACAGGGTGATATAGGGTAAAATACATATATTTGTCCCGTGTAAATTGTATAATTTTTGTATAGGTTTTATTTGTTTTTATTTAGTTTTAGTATTATATTATATTATTTTGTGTTTTGAAAGGTCCTGGTGCAAATAGAGGAAAAACGAGTAATAAATAAATAATCAGCCAGTTGAGTAGAGTAGACAGCCAGTGACCGAAGGAAATTTGCCGCTATTTTCTGTGATTGGGCCGGACCCACTTATCTATATATTATTAAAGTTGGAAGCCCTTGTGATGATTATTTTGAGAAGTGAAAGACAAAAGGCTGCAACATCAGTTTAGACTTTAGATGCACAAAAGGTCAACATCAAATATATGGGGGGTTGATTTGGACGCAAATTAGAAGAAAAAAAGGCTGCATCTAATATTTAGTTAGAGATAGAAGGATTGGCCACATTATTTATTTGAGGGGGCTTGTGAACAATTATATCAAAATGCTACCCTATTCCATCCTATTGAAGTATAATATTACATGGACTTAAAGCAGCATATATCTGATATATATTTGTTTTGGTGGGCGATACAGGATTATTGGGCCAGGCCCATTAATTTAGTTTTGGACGGCAAAATATGAGAACCGACTTTGGGGGCACATTAATTCAAACATCCGCACATACGCAAAATATAAGAGGGGCACGAGGGACGCAAATCATAACATCAGACACGACTTGGGGGGCGAAGTTTGGACATCTGGAGGCTGTTTTGAAGGCTCGGGAACGTTCGGGAAGCCAAGGAATCATATAGGAAGCTCGGGAACACTCGGAGTTGAAGATTTTCGGGTTCTATACTTCCGTTTATCTTTCGGTTTCGTTTATTCTTAGTTTTTAATGATGAATTCTGAATTAATATTGATTGTTGCTATGATTGTTGACATGATTATTGGCTAAAACTTCATAAACTACCTAGGTGATGACAATAGTTAAATAAAGTTTGGTTCTTTATTCGATTTTTGGCGTGGTTGTGGATTTTTCTTGTATTGGAAAAGCTTCGGGAATTTAACTTGGTGCATATGCGTGCTTGACGATTATTTTATCACTGTTTATTGCTTCGTACAATCCTTGGTGACGGTCTTTATCACATAATAGGGTTGTGCTAGGGTTCTTGATTTAGGTGACGGTCTTTATCACGTAATAGATCATTAATCCTTTAGGGTGAAAATCTAGTAAGTAACCTTAGAAGTAATATTCGGTAATTTAATAAAATCAAGTGTTCTGCTAAACTTGTCGCTGTGAGGCTCGAGGTTATTAATAGGTCTCGGTTTGGTAATAAGTCCTTAACATTCCATTGTCTATTAAACCAAGATTAAAACCCGTAGTTGCTTTAGACGTTCGCGCTGTGAGGTAGAGCGTCTTATATAGGCACTTTCAAGAAACTAGAGGACTGTGAGGAAATCTAGAAAACCGGTGACCGTAACAGCCTAGGTAGTGCCACAAGAATCGCCTTGAGAGTGTTTGAGGGGCTTAGTGGTGTCTTAATAGGTTTAGTATCTAAAGATCCCGGTTCCACACCACAAAATCATCGAATAGAAATCCATTCTGAGTTTAGCTTGCGTCTAGCCTAGGTAGTCTTCATCATCTCTGGTCAAAGTCTTCGTTCGAGTTCGTGTCTAGTTATTTAGCATTATTTTAATATTTTATTTAGGACTTTTAGAAATCCCCCCCCCCCCAATCAATAAACAAATAGTTTGAGTCGTGTCAGTCTTAGTCTTTATAGAGTCTTAGCGTAATCCTTAGAGTCTCGTGGGTTCGATACTCGGACTTCCTTAGGCTATATTGCATCAATCGGTACACTTGCCGGTCGTGTGGTTTAGGTTTTAGAGAGTCTTAGTTTTATAAATTTAAAGCTTAGAGAGTCTAGTTTAGGGTTTAATTTAGTTAATTTAGTTAAACCACTTTTAGCACATCAAGTTTTTGGCGCCGTTGCCGGGGACTCTTTGGCGATTGCGTTGATTACTTTGTTTGGACTTAGTTGACATATTACGTGCTATTTGTTTGGTCGTTGAGTCGTAGGAGTCTAAATTGTAAAAATAAAAAAAAATAATAATAATTTTGTTTTAGTGTCTTTTCTAGTTTAGTGAGTCGTTTGTTAGAGTCTTCTTACTTGTTTGAGATGGCGAACCGCACCGTTTACGAGCAGGCTACCACCGGTTTCGCTGGCGCTACTTCACCCATCACCCTTCCGAATATCGCGAATGATAGGTCCTGGCAGATTCCTTCTTACATCATGACGGCCATTACCAATTCTTGCCAGTTCCATGGTCGTGACGACGAGGATGCTCCAGCTCATATAAATCGCATCACTCGCCTTTGCAGCACCTTCTCCATTGAGGGTATTAATCTAGAGACCAGGTATCTTCAGGTTTTCCCATTCTCTCTCGCTGGACGCGCAGCCGTCTGGTTCGATTCTCAGCCCGCAGGCACTTTCACTACTTGGGCAAGTCTTCATGATGCTTTCTTAGCCAAGTACTTTCCCCCAGCCAAGGCATCTCGCCTTCATGATCAGATTCACTCCTTTCGTATGGATCCTGATGAGCCGTACCACCTAGCTTGGGAGCGTTTCCAGACGCTTCTTTCTCGTTGTTCGCAGCATGGTTTGTCTGATTGGGCGTTAGTTGAAAAGTTTTACAATGGTCTTACTCCTGAGATTAGAGCTCGTTTCGATACTTCAGCAGGAGGGCAGCTTATGGGTAAAAAGACAGTGAATGGGTGTAACGATTTGTTTGAGAGTTTCGCCCACTCTGATATGGATTACGGCACTATCAGCAGGACTTCCATTCCTGTTCATACCACCTCGGCCGGTCGAGGGGTAAACCAAGTTAGCTTGGATCCATCGGTAGCTGCTATAGTCGAGAGTTTGAGGCAAGAGATGAGGAAAGAGATGAGGAAAGAGATGAGGTAAGAGTTGAATGAGATTAAGAAGAAAGTTGATAGGTGTGAGGTTTGTAGGGGAGGTCACGACACGCTCGATTGTCCCACTCTTACTCTAGAGCAGGTTGAGTTCATAGCGGGTCAGTCTAGGGGTCAAATTATTAATAATAATAATATTTTTAACTCCAGCTGGCAGGGTAGTGGTAGTAGTAGTGGATATCGCCCTTCAGGCAATCCCCCTGGTTTCCCATCGGGTCAGTATCAAAATAGGGGGCCGGGTCTTTTCACTAGTAGTGGTTCGGGTCATAGTGTTCAGTATAGTGGTTCAGGAGGTCAGTTTGCTAGTGGGGGGTCGAATCAAGATAGCCAAGGCAGTGACAAGGCTTTACAGGGTAGTTTGAGCAGGATGGAGGAGATGTTCGCTCAGATGATGACGCAGAATCAGGCGTTCATTAAAAGTCAGGAGCAGATTAATAAAAGTCACGATCTTCAGCTTAAAAATCAAGAGTCTACTCTTTTAGATCTTAAGAGAACAGCAGGGGATATAGCTAGGCAGTTGAGAGAATCCTCTTCTAGTCAGTTTTTAGGTACCACGCACCCAACCAACCATTCTGTGAAAGCAATCACTATTCGCAGTGGGATGAGTCTAGGAGAGGTCGTGAGAGAGAATGCTGAGTTAGGGAGTGATGATGAGGTAGATGAGGAGATAGAGATGGAGGCCCCAGGTAAGGTGCAACATAGGCTAGGCCCAGCAAGTACCGCACATACCGAGGAGCCTCAGGTTGAGAGGAGAGTAGAGAAGCAACCATCTAGGTTTAGACCCCTGCCCTTATTTGATCCCTCCCGTCTTCCCTTTCCCGCCCGTTATAAGCAACAGCAATACGCTAGGGAATACGAGAAATTTCTTGAAATGTTCACCCAATTAAAAGTCAATCTTCCGTTCATAGAGGCCCTGAGATCCATGCCCAAATACGCCAAGTTCCTTAAGGATTTTCTCAAGCGTAAGGATAGGGCAGGTGAGTGTTCTAGTACTCCATTGAATGGAGATTGTTCTGCAGTGATCCTGACTAAACTTCCTGAGAAACTCACCGATCCGGGTATATTCACGATCCCTTGTTTGTTTGGTGGTGATGTTAAAAACCACGCGTTGGCAGACCTTGGTGCTAGTATTAATTTGATGCCATATTCATTTTACAAAAAAACTAGGCCTTGGTGATTTGAAGCCAACTCGTATGACCCTCTCGTTAGCAGATAAGACAGTTAAGTACCCTAGGGGGATTGTAGAGAATTTGTTAGTGAAAGTGGACAAGTTTGTCTTCCTGGCAGATTTTGTAGTGCTAGATATGGAGGCCGATGCAAACGTGCCGCTGATTTTAGGGCGCCCGTTCCTGAACACTGCTAAAGCACTTATAGATATCTTCTTAGGCACAATCACACTTAGAGCGGGCAACGAATCGGTAGTTTTCAAGGTGAATAATGCGAGAGGGCCGAGTGAGAGAGTCGAGACGATAGCGTCAGTGGGGGAGAATGAGAGGGTTGAGAGTGATGAGAAAAAGGTGGTGAGTGAGCCAAGTTTAGAAAAGGTGATAAAACCCAAGTGTGGGGATCCACCTGATAGGAGAGTCGAGGAGTTGCAAGAGAGATTGATGAGGTTAGAATCTAAGATAGAGATACTGAGCAAGGCTCAGTGTGGGGATATGTTTCGATATGAAACATCTAGATTCAAACCGCCCGATGACGAGTTGAGAGAGTGTGAGAGATATGGGGATAGAAGAGATGCGGGCAATGTTAGGAATGGTAGTGCTATAGCCCGTAAGAGTTGGTATGGAGGTGAGCTGCGCTTGTATGATCCTCCATGAGTGCGTGAACAGTTGTGACCCACTTGTAGAGTTTGTATTTTTGAGTCTTTTATTCTGTACTATGAGTCTAATTTAGTAGTTTTTGAGTCAGTCGCTTGTGTCGAGTCGGTATTGCTTTGGTGTTTGCTTGTTTTTGTTTATGCAGGTTTGAATATGTACCACCCGTACTCAATCTCCATTCGGGTGATTTTGGAGCTGCTTATCAGATTTCAGGCATTTATCAAGCATGTCAGTCAGTGTCAAAGCCGATCGCGACCGAAATGCTATACGATCGAGCTGGATTGGACGAGAGTTTTGGAGCATCCGCGCGAATTAAACCAGCTAAGTCCTTTCCGATTTGCCCTTGGTTTTTTATTTCTTATTTATTTTTTAGTTTTTTGAGTCGGTTTCTATCCTACATTGAGGGCAATGTAGAGTTTAAGTGTGGGGATGGGAAACTATCGTTTAGTGTCTAGTTAGTAGAGTCTTGAGTCATAAAAATTTGAAAAATACAAAAAAATTTAAAAATGTAAAAAAAAATTGAAAAATAGAAAATGTCTTTTAAAACAAGAAGTTTGCAAACTAAAAAGCGGAAAATGATAGAAAAGTCGGGTTTTTGGTTCGGGTTCAAATAATAATAATATGAGAATAAAATAATTGAGCTTGTGTCTAGTTTGGGATGTGCGGGTAGGCTCGATTCGGTTCTAGGTTCCTTTGATCTTAAAATTACCTAATTGTCGGTCTACTAGTAGGTTCTCATCTAGGGAAAGTGGGGAAATTGAAACCGCCAATAATAGTATAAGGGATGCCGTTATAAGTTAAGATCGTTAGAGTTTTTGGTCATTATCTCGTGGAAAAATGGAAAAAAAAAAACGAGCTAGAAACTAAATGAAAGTAGCCATTTCTATGTAGTCTGTGGTTGGGGATAGCGACTCTACAGCCGGATTACCGCTAGGGTGTGTGAAATCGACCTTGCAAATAAAAAAAAGAAAATAAAAAGTACCGAAGCCTAAGTAATCCGAGTTGGGGATAGCGACTCTACAGCCGGAATGCCTCTGGGTTAGGGAAAGCAACGTCTACGCTCGAAAAAAAAAGAAAAAAAAAGAAAAAGTGAAAAAAAAAAAGAAAAAAAAAAGATTTGATTCTAAACTCTCTTGATCTTGGTATAAGGCGGTTAGGAAATAGCCCAGTGATTGTTCCTTTTGTCCTATAAGCTTGAGGGGGGATTAGGTGGACTTGCAATTCTTAGCGTGAGACCCTAGGTAGATTGACCGCACTTGAACTAAAATCGCATGATAAGGGCTTGGAACCGGGTTGGGTTTAAGAGGATCGATATACTTGCAATCGCGGCTAACACGAGTTTCAGTTTTAATAAAATAACTTAAGCTTTTGTCCCGAACGATTATTCCGACTATGATTCCGTTATGCATAATTCTTTTTCGGGGACGAAAAAAGGTTAAGTGTGGGGATATTTGATATAGGGTAAAATACATATATTTGTCCCGTGTAAATTGTATAATTTTTGTATAGGTTTTATTTGTTTTTATTTAGTTTTAGTATTATATTATATTATTTTGTGTTTTGAAAGGTCCTGGTGCAAATAGAGGAAAAACGAGTAATAAATAAATAACCAGCCAGTTGAGTAGAGTAGACAGCCAGTGACCGAAGGAAATTTGCCGCTATTTTCTGTGATTGGGCCGAACCCACTTATCTATATATTATTAAAGTTGGAAGCCCTTGTGATGATTATTTTGAGAAGTAAAAGACAAAAGACTGCAACATCAGTTTAGACTTTAGATGCACAAAAGGTCAACATCAAATATATGGGGGGTTGATTTGGACGCAAATTAGAAGAAAAAAAGGCTGCATCTAATATTTATTTAGAGATAGAAGGATTGGCCACATTATTTATTTGAGGGGGCTTGTGAACAATTATATCAAAATGCTACCCTATTCCATCCTATTGAAGTATAATATTACATGGACTTAAAGCAGCATATATCTGATATATATTTGTTTTGGTGGGCGATACAGGATTATTGGGCCAGGCCCATTAATTTAGTTTTGGACGGCAAAATATGAGAACCGACTTTGAGGGCACATTAATTCAAACATCCGCACATACGCAAAATATAAGAGGGGCACGAGGGACGCAAATCATAACATCAGACACGACTTGGGGGCGAAGTTTGGACATCTGGAGGCTGTTTTGAAGGCTCGGGAACGTTCGGGAAGCCAAGGAATCATCTAGGAAGCTCGGGAACACTCGGAGTTGAATATTTTCGGGTTCTATACTTCCGTTTATCTTTCGGTTTCGTTTATTCTTAGTTTTTAATGATGAATTCTGAATTAATATTGATTGTTGCTATGATTGTTGACATGATTATTGGCTAAAACTTCATAAACTACCTAGGTGATGACAATAGTTAAATAAAGTTTGGTTCTTTATTCGATTTTTGGCGTGGTTGTGGATTTTTCTTGTATTGTAAAAGCTTCGGGAATTTAACTTGGTGCATATGCGTGCTTGACGATTATTTTATCACTGTTTATTGCTTCGTATAATCCTTGGTGACGGTCTTTATCACATAATAGGGTTGTGCTAGGGTTCTTGATTTAGGTGACGGTCTTTATCACGTAATAGATCATTAATCCTTTTAGGGTGAAAATCTAGTAAGTAACCTTAGAAGTAATATTCGGTAATTTAATAAAATCTAGTGTTCTGCTAAACTTGTCGCTGTGAGGCTCGAGGTTATTAATAGGTATCGGTTTGGTTATAAGTCCTTAACATTCCATTGTCTATTAAACCAAGATTAAAACCCGTAGTTGCTTTAGACGTTCGCGCTGTGAGGTAGAGCGTCTTATATAGGCACTTTCAAGAAACTAGAGGACTGTGAGGAAATCTAGAAAACCGGTGAGCGTAACAGCCTAGGTAGTGCCACAAGAATCGCCTTGAGAGTGTTTGAGGGGCTTAGTGGTGTCTTAATAAGTTTAGTATCTAAAGATCCCGGTTCCACACCACAAAATCATTGAATAGAAATCCATTCTGAGTTTAGCTTGCGTCTAGCCTAGGTAGTCTTCATCATCTCTGGTCAAAGTCTTCGTTCGAGTTCGTGTCTAGTTATTTAGCATTATTTTAATATTTTATTTAGGACTTTTAGAACCCCCCCCCCCCCCAATCAATAAACAAATAGTTTGAGTCGTGTCAGTCTTAGTCTTTATAGAGTCTTAGCGTAATCCTTAGAGTCTCGTGGGTTCGATACTCGGACTTCCTTAGGCTATATTGCATCGATCTGTACACTTGCCGGACGTGTGGTTTAGGTTTTAGAGAGTCTTAGTTTTATAAATTTAAAGCTTAGAGAGTCTAGTTTAGGGTTTAATTTAGTTAATTTAGTTAAACCACTTTTAGCACATCACAGGGTCTGGCTTCACATCTCCTTTGATTGGTCCGAATTTGCTTGTTAATGCTTTCATAAGCATATGCGTTTCATGGCATTCGTTGTCTAAAGCGATGCCAATGGATAAGATTTGCCTCTGTATCTCTTCTTCCATCTTCAGAATTGCCCTGACCGTCTTAACATACACCCTCCTTCTGTTGTCAAAATGGATGACGTATCGCCTGATTCCCAGAGTGTATCTCCATGAAATGATTGTTGCCATTTTTGGCTTTTTGTTTAAGTTGGCGTTTTTTGTTAACGATTTTTTTTGCAGAAAATGGATAGATTGAAGTGATTATGGAAGCTATGGTTTACTTTTGTTTATATAATGATGTTTTGGCGCGTAATTTAGGAGGGAATTTCTTCTAATAATTGTTAATAACTGAAATTCAGTTATTTTGTGTTGTTTCATCTTCCTGTAATATTTATCGCATTTTATTTTTAATTTTTGGCGTTTTGTTTTTAATGGCGTTTTATTTTTTGTATGGCGTTTTATTATTTGATGACGTTTTGAATATGAGGGGTAAAAGACCCTTTTACCCTTAATGAAGCGCGTCCCACCTAATAATATTGATGTTATTTACGAAAACGCCACCGCGCAATCTAGTCCATGGATTGTTTTGATCGGAGGATCCATAATCGTTCTCACCGTTCTCACACTTTTCACCGTTTTCTCCAAATCCTGACCCTATATATATATATATATATATATATAGTTAGGTTAACGTGCAATATGTACGTGCTCATCTCAGCCGTCCGATTTGGTGCGAATTCAATTTTGAACATGCGATTTATGCTGAAAAACCAACATGCGATTTCAAAAAAAAAACCAACATGCGAAATTGCTACAAAAAAACAACATGCGATTTCATCAAAAAAACAACATGCGAAATTGCTAAAAAAACAACATGCGATTTTATCAAAAAACCAACATGCGATTTCCAACATGTTTTTTTATAACATGTGATTTCACTATATCGTACGTATTGTAAGTTAAGCGATATTGTATTTTACACTTTCGCTATATATATATATATATAGGGAGCCGCTAAAATGAAAACCATCCCCAGTTACAAGAACTGCGAGAACCACTCTCCACCAATCAGATGACACGTATGCATGACTATTTTAAAATCTAAAGGGTATTATAGTCATTTCCACCCATTGTCATATATGTCTCTGTCTCTGTCCTCTGTCTTTTTCTTTTAAAGACATCACACAATCCAATTCACTCATCTCTCATCTCTCTCTTGAAACCCCTGATCTCTCATCATCGTTCACCCACAATCATCTCAAGAAATCACAATCATCTTTAAAACTTTTAGATCTGAAAAACAGGTGGTTGGTCGGTGGTTGGTCGGTGGTTGGCCGTTGGTTGGCCGTTGGTGGAAGACGGTGGTGGGAGGTGGTTGGTCGGAAGACGGTGGTGGGGAGGTGGTTGGTGGGGAAGACGGTGACGGAAGACGGTGGTGGAAGATGGGAAGTCACCGGTGTTTTCGAGGATCGAGAAGTGGATGAACTCGAATCCTCTCTACCCCCTAGTATGTCTTGAATGTGATTTTGCTGATTTAAGTTAGTTAATTGATCATTTTGTGTGTTTATACATGCAACCACATGATTTTCTTCCATCTTTCCCTGTTCTGATAACTTCTAGTTTGGTGAAGTCAACTCCATGAATAAATGGTTAGGGACTCCCTGCTAATCTTGCACAATGGGCAAATATGTAATTTAAATTTAAATTTGGATGCATAACAATTTGACCCCTGTTATATCTAAACATTTATGAATTAGTAAATTTGATTAACTGTTAAAAGATGGGGTTGGCTAAATTTGATTAACTGTTAAAAAATGGGGTTGGCTAAAATTTGATTAACAATTTAAACCCTAAGCCAGCGACGGCCCGAGAAGACAACGACGATGACGATGTTAGATGATGACGATGACGTTGCCGCTGAGATTTGATGATGATTCGTTGTTGTTAATGATGTTGAAATGGTGGTTATGGCCGACAAGCCAGCGACGGCCGGGGAAGACAGCGACTCCGACAGCGCCGCCGCTCACGGTGGTGGTGTTTTATTTTTTTTCCAAAGAAGTTATACGGTAAACCTCTCCCAACTCACTCGTTTCTTTTGAATTTTTTTTTTATGTTTCAAGTGTTATCGGCCTGGTAGGTTTTACCGATGATGAAGATGAGTAATGACGATGACTGATAATAATGATGATGATTCAGGGCAGTCGGAGCCACGCCGGCAAACTACGGCGGCGGACATGTGGTGGTGCTCGGACTTCCACGACGGTCAGAGGTGGTGATTATGTTCAGATTGTTTTGGTTAGGCTCGGGGTTTTGACTCGGGTCAGACTGGGTTCAGTTACGGTTCAAACCGGGTCAACTCAGCTTCTGTTTGGATCGACTCAGTCAACATCGGGTCGACTCGGTCATCCAGTCAACGTTGGTCAACTGATGAAAGATGGTCAAACTCAGTCGCAAGACCTGGTAAAGAATTAATCGACGCGAAATTTCTCATTATATAGTTATAGATTTCATATATATACACGACCCGAGCTCGAACCGGCTCGATTAGAAATTAGTTTATGTGTTGACATTTCGACGAAAACTATATATTGTTGATTATATTGATTGAATAATTGTTGAGTTCTGAAAAAAAATATACGACAACTTTTATTGTCGGGTTATGCCAAAAACAGAGGAAACTCTGTCCGTTTTTCGTTAAAAAAAAACGTAACACAGAACGTAATTGCATTCTAAAAAAGACACTTATCTGAGACACCTACTGAGTCGCGATTTTTGGGTAAGTTTGTTACGATTCACAAATTTTGTAAACCCGAAATCGGGGTCGGGGTGGCGTAAAAAGATATTTTGGCGTAAAAAGTTTTTTTTAAATCTGTAAAAATTTTATTGCGTAAAAAGTTTTTTATTTAACCCTGCAAAACTTTTTTTGTTTGACGTAAAAAGTTTTTTGTTTAAACCAGTAAATTTTTTTTTGTAAAAAAGGTTTTGTAAAATTTTTTTTTGTTTAAACCCGTAAAAAAAGTTTTTTCTTTGGCGTAAAAAAGTTTTTTGTTTAAACCCGTAAAAAAATTTGTTTTATATCAAAAAATCTAAAAAAAACTTGTTTTTTCAACAAAAACATGTTTTTTCAACAAAAACATGTTTTTTGTAAAAAAAAAATTTTACCGTAAAAAAATTGTCGTAAAAAAAAATTGAAAACCATAAAAAAGTTTTCGAAAAAAAAAGTTTTTCGTAAAAAAGTTTTCGATATAAAAAGTTTTTTTTTTGGTAAAAAAATTTGCTTCGTAAAAAAAAGACGTGTAAAAAAAGTATTAAAAAATACTAAAGGACAAAAAGACAAAAAAAACTAAATTTGTTAAACTACGCTTTTATTGAATGGCTAAACTTGCACACCATAGGGGTTGAACCCCTAACCTCCTACTACCTTAAACTATATCTAAGTCACCAACACCATTGAGCTATTCGTAAGTGGATGTGAACATACTATTTAACGCTTAAATACTATTTATTTGTTCGTTCTCCAAAGTGTAATTATTCAGATCCTACCACCTTAACAACGTTAATTAATCGATTTATTGGACATCTTATATCCAACATATTTCACTATGGTTAACCGTCTATTACCAGGATACTATCGACTATGTGTGACGACTATGAGTGACGTAATGATGCATATTGAGCCTTGCATGCCTTGCTCGACGACAACCAGTTATAGTATGCCATACAAGTCTATGAGTCAATGTTGATCGTCATTGACCATAGATAACCTTAAATGATCACATTTACTATTGGCATTTACATCATCTTTTTATTTTGTTTTTCACATTTTTTTTCGATCGAAAAAGTAGTCGCATAACTTGCAAACATTTCGACCACGAGTTTTTTCCGACTTAAAAAAGTCGGTCGCAAATTTTGCGATTGATTTGCGACCGTATTATATATTTTTAGTTACTTTTGTCTTTATTCATATATTTTTTGCAACCGAAAAAGCCGGTCGTAAAATTTCGGACCGAAAAAGCCAGTTGTAAAATTTGCGACCGGATTATAATTTTAAGCTTTTTTTTTAAATTATTTCATATATCTTTTGCGACCGTGATTTGCACTTTAGTTTCAAATAAGAAATATTGTGACTGATTTGCAACAGGAAAAAGGCGGTTGCAAAATTTGCGACTGTTTTGCGATCGAATCTATGTCGGTCGCTAATTTTTGAGACAAATTTGGTTTCGGTTGCAATTCGGTCGCTAATTTTACGATCGCTTACTGTCGGTTGCAAATTTTGAGACAAACCGAGCCAGGCCAAGCTCGAGCTCAGCTCGTTTACAAACCAAGTCGAGCCGACCTGGCTCGTTTACAACTGAGCCAATTTGGAGCCGAGCTTTTTTCGAACTTTTTTCGAGCGAGTTTCGAGCGAGCTACAGTTACCAAATAACTAGAAACTTCCTTCAATGTTAGACTTAATATGATTAATTCAAGTGTCGATATATCCACTGGTGTAATTTCAAATTTTCAAACTTTCAAAGAACTCAGAAAATTAGTAAAAGTAAAATAAAAGGGCATCATCAAACATAACTCAAAACTTTATTCAATAGTTAACATTCGTATTGCAATATTAAAACATGAACATATTACTGGATATTTGAAGATAAGATAAAAAGAGGAAACCAAGAGAAGTAGCTTAATAAACATATTCTACGGTATATATTGATCAAGAACTGGTGCAGCCGGTATCCGGCTATATTCCAATCCCCCTGACTTCGTCATGTCATTCTTACACTGAAAATAGAATCCAGTATAAGCCATGGACTGAAACATGCTTATTATCCCAATCAAAAGAATTTGAATAACCCCGCCAACAATAGGCATCGCAGGTGATAGTTTAGATCCAACGACACTAATAACCACCAAAACTAGAATGAAGAAAAGATTCAGAAGAAACCCATGTACCCTCTTGCCATTCACAAGCTCTTTCGCTTTCCCAAGTGCAGAATACCCGTAACTATCCTCAACCACAGAAACAACAATAGCCAAATTCCAAACAACAGATAAATAAATATAGAATATGATGAAGAAAATAGCCAGTAAGATCAAGATTGTGATCAAGATTGTACGACGGTCGAAAAGTACAAGTGAGGGAACCAAGAAAGGCAAAAGAAAGAAACTTGTGTAACCAAGTGCAAGAAGTTGTACCCACAAGGAAGTAACAAATGGTCGAGTCCATGTTTTTGATACTTTCAAAACAAGTTCCTTGAGTGACAAGTCATTACCAGTATAATAGCATGATGCAATAATAATAATAACTGTGGTTTGGGCAAAAAGCGATACAAAAAAGAAGAGAACCATGTAAGCAACTTCGATCCCTAAGAAAATGCCTGTATCTTCGCGAATGGCAACTAGGAGTTTAGTGAAATCTGGTGTACCAGGACGCGCAGAGGCTAAGGCTATTAACTTGAACATCAAATCAAGAATAAAAGGATTGGCGGATAACATGTACAAGAAGAAAGATATGGAGTAAAGTATAAGGTAGACAGTGGCTGTGATGGCCATAAGCTTACCATTTTGAGATAGGATTTTCAGTGGTGCTTTCTGGAGTTCCAGAAAACCAGAAAGTTTGCTCATCTTCTTTGAAAATTCTAATATTTGGTATGGTAGCAAGTTAAGGAAGATCAGAGTCTATGAAGTGGTAACCACATTTGATTTATTTATAGAATTTCCAAGGTTTTTTATTTTATGATTTAGTCCATAACAACTGCCGAAGACTATTTGACTTTGACGTAGTACTAGGAAATCAATTGGAAGTTTCTTCTCGCTGAGGACTTTTAATTAAAGACTTTTTGATCTAAGAAGTAAGAACTGGTCCATAACAGCTGTAAGGTAGGGTTTATGTGTTAAATAGATAGTCTTCATTTCAATATCCTATAACACGACTTTTGAAGGATGAAGACGCTGTTCAATATCCAATAACTTGCGCCAGGTATCACAATTTAGTGCGCACACAATTTTTATTACTGTTTCCAGCTTTTTTTATAACTTTTAAAAAATTAATTATTAACTATTTTGATATTTCATTTATTTAAGCCATGTAATACCCGAGTTTCTACCCTAGTATACTTATACATCAATACGAAAAAAAGGAAATGAAAACAACTACTTACTCCGTACAGAAAAAAAAAAGACTTTGAAGAACCAATAAAAAAAGAAACTGCTTAGACTAGGACTCCTTTGATTGACTTGGCAATATTCCAATTTACTCACAGTTCAAAATTCAAATGTAACCATAACAGCTTGAATTACATTTAACGTCCTCTATTCAACTTTTTGTGACACTCAACCTTGCACGTAAATAACATAATTTTTCTTCACTCAATTCCTCTGAGTAAAAACACCTTATAACTGTATTGAAAAATATTGTATGAAATGAGGTTATAAGAGATGGGTATTTATAGAATCCATATTTACATAATCTACCCTCTAATATTTACATAATGCGACCTCTAATATTCTCCCGTCCGCTAAGGCTGGGAACGACCTGTAGCTTAGATGGTAAAAATGTAAATCTGTGAGTAGGTAGAGGCTTCTAAAGATGCCTGCAATTTGATTTTCTTTAATCATGAACTGGATCTTTAATTTTCCTTGTGCAACCTTTTCTTGTACAAAATGAAAGTCAACTTTTTGTTGGAGCATGCATGTATTGGCAGACTATGTTAACTACAAAAGTGATGTCAGGTCAAGTTAGAGTGAAGTGCTCCAACAAGCTGACGGAATATGACTAGATCAGATATCAACGGACTGTCACCAAGAAATAATTGTTGTGACGAGCTCATGGGAGATGGTACTAGCTTGCAGTCAGTGAAGGCATGACTTTGTAGAATGTCCGAGACGTATTTCTTTTGTGTCAAAAGAATATTCTTTCCTTGGGAAACCATTTCAAGTCCGAGGATATAGTCAAAAGTGCCAAGATCTTTGACAACAAAGGCTTGACAGAGCAGTTGTATAACATAAACATAAACATAAACCAGAATATAAAGAACTGTTTTGCTGTAACAACTCGTAAAATCGTGTCCAATTATATAAAGACACGTGTCCTAAACCCTAAACGTATAAAGGATTTATTCCGAAGGACTAAACTTGACAACTTTGAAAAGATGTATGCGGAGGGACTAAAAGTGTCAAAATGCTAATTTATGCCTCTGAGTGACCTTTTACCAAATCCGAGGCTTTATAACGTTAAAACATGCTCTCGGAAATGGTTAATATTGAATATAAAAGTTGAGGGGTTAAAGGTGTAAAGCTTCAAAAATTCTGGTTCTCTGGTCAAAGGCTTACGGGCCGTAAAGGTTCAAGCTTACGGTCCGTAAGGACTGTATCTGGGCGATATAATTCAAAAGCGGTTACGGACCGTAAATGCTCAGGCTTACGGTCCGTATAGACTGTATCTGGGCAGAAGTTTTGGACAACTGTAGGTTTGTCACCTTATACTCACTTAATTCGAAACTAGGAGCTTTTTGATGGTTTTAGGAACCAGCTAGGACACCTGTGATGATCCCTAGACATCCATAACACCTGGCTTGATCCTTGGTCACTTCCTTCAACTATAAATATCAACCTCATGGTGCCTTATTCTTTGCTCATTTCAAATTCAATCTATCTCACTCTATTATGAGGTTCCTGATAAAAAAGGAAGCTCTCAAGTTTAAAGTTTGAGCTAGGACCCTTTGTAAGTGTCCTTAGCCACTTTAGTTCAGTCTTTACATGTTTAAAGACCGAAAGTCAAAGTTGTCATAAAATGACTTTGACCTTCGGTTAAGACCTAAATGGTCCAGCCATTGTTCGAGGCGAATGGGGCTATGTGATCATAATTTGGTAGGTGTTAATCCCTCAAAAGAGGACCTCCTAAATATCAAGTTTACTTAGTTAATTGTCGGGTTAAAGTAATTAATCAAAAAGTCAAACGGGTCAGATTTGTAAATAATAATCAAAACTAATAATGTAGAGGTTATAAATCATATTTTGTCACTTAAACAACTTGGTAAATATTATTAGAACATGTTTAAACATGTTCAACCCGGCAATTATGAGTTTAAGCTCGGTTCGCAACCAAACAGGAGAAATGGAAATAAACTTTGCACACAATCAAACAGGAGAAATGCTTTCAACACACATTTTAACATAGAACCGAATGATTGAATTTATTTCAAGATTCAATTACAATGCATGCATGTATAAAAAACTCCCCCTCAGCCTGAGCTCACAGTATTTGCTCGTACAGGAAGACAAGTGGTGAAAGAGCTAATAGAACAGTACAGGGTACTGTTCTATTTATAGGCACGAGCAAACCATTGAAGCATCTTAGCTGACATCACCATGAAAGTGACATCTAACCTCCTAACAACCTGAAACTACTGATCTAATACAAGCACAGTTTAGCTAACTACTGATTACAATACATTACAAAGGGAAAGACTAAACTACTGCTTTCTCCTTCCACTATTGTGACTCCAGCAGTACTTTGTTTCTTTAGCAGTGCTTGACCCATAACAGTAGATTGATCATCAGGGCTTTAGTCTTCATCAGTCTTTATACTTGATCAGTTGTTTGTTGAACAACAGTTGTATACGGACAGTGGATACAGGCCATCAGTTCTTAGAAACACTTTCATGGGAAAAGTTGGAATACAGCAGTGCTTATGCTGGATCCACTTCTCTGATCCAGTTTTGGCTTTAATCATCTGTTCCTTTGATAGGGTTCAATCCCAACAATCTCCCCCTGGAACAGATAATGCCAAAACCCTTCATTATTGTGAATCTTTATTGCCTCATCAACAGTTCCCTTATTTTTCCTTTCAGTTGTAACTCAAAGTCCAGGGCATCTGTATCATCTTCACCCCTGCACAGTGTAAGATCAAGAAGATCTTGCAGATCTTCAACACTCAGGCCTAGTGCTTGTTCCCTTGATATTTTCTTCACTTCTCCACTGGATTTGATCAGAGTCAATACGTGGGTCTGTTTGTCAGTTTTCCACTTTAGTATTTTTGAATCCAGTGGGTTTCTTGGGAGATTTTTATTTGATGAGGAATTTGGAGATGATGGCCTGGTGATAACTGGCTGAGCCGTGCTTTGAGCTTTAGCAAGTTCAGGGTTTTCAGCTATCATTTGTTTGAGGACAATTTTTAAAACTTCATCACCAGCTGCCATATCCTCTGGTGTTTCTGCATCAATCTGCTTTTGTCTCCTTCTTTGATAAAGGATGGCAGCAGGTAGAGCAATGGATTTCCTGACTTGCAGCTTTGGTGGTCTTGTTGAAACCTCTGCTTCAGGGTAAACAAGCTTTTGTGGAACATTTGAATTTTTCTTTCTAAGTTCTTCCAACTTTTTGTAACTTGCCCTGACTTTGTCTTCTTTCCACCTTGTTACCTGATTTCTTGACCCAAAATCAGCAATAATAAGTTCTTCTTTCATTCTCTTCAGCTCTAGCACTTTTTCTGGTAAATTCTTCAAATACTTTGACCAAACAGGAGGAGTGTGCTTTATTTTCTCTATGTTCATTTTTTCAATTCTTTCCAACTCCTCTTTGAGCTCACCAACTGTCCATTCTTTATATTGACTCTTGTCTCCTTTGTATTTCTTGAATGCCATGATATGTTCAAGGTAGTCTTTTCTTAAACTTTCATCATCTCTTTCTGAGAGTTGCTGGCAAAGATTTTTTGAAAACCTTTCCAAAGTACTGACCTGAGTGAGCAGGTATTGGTAGTATCTTTGGATCTCTTTGTCAGATTTGCCCTGAGAGTTTCTTTTGGAAATATCCTCTGCCTGTTGAGCTTTAATCTTCAAATATTCTTCAATGTTGTTAGGCCTTGGATATCCTTGAACAGATGGTAGGTTCCTTTTAGCAGGGTCATCTTCAGTGTAGAAGGATTTGATCTCCTCTCTAACTACTGGAAGATCTAAAGGATATTGGACACCTACAGGAACAATGGCAGTGTTTGGATTTTCAACTTCTGCTGAAGAGATTGGAACAGGGTTTGGTAAGGTAACAAGGGCCAGTGGTTGTGAAGATGTAGGTGGTGGTGGAGAATCATCATCTTTCAAAATTATCCTTCTCCTTTTTAGTTTAGGAGAGGTTGGTGGTGTTTTGGATGGTTGTGAAGTGGTAATTTGAGTGGTGAGTGATTGACTATCAGTTGTTGAAAAAACTGGTGTTTCAACCACTGTTGTCATTACAACAGATGTTGTAACATCTGATGTCTTCTGCTTTTTGGCAGGAGGTGTTGGTGGTAATGATGCTGTTTTTGGTGGTGATGTAATTTTTGGTAGGGCAGTGGATGTGTGTGTTGAAGTAGTGGAGGCAGTTGTTTGGCTAACAGCTGTTGAAACCACTGTGGTACCAACAGCTGTTGGTACAATTGGTGTTTTAACAACTGTTGGTTTGGAAGATTGATGTGAGGAGTTTTTGGAAGATTTGGACGTATGTTTTGTGGGTCTGGATGGTATGGATTTGGGTTGCCTCACTTTTCTAGTGGGCTGCTTCTTTTTAGGCTCAGGACTTTCAGGCTTTGGACTTTCCTGATCATCCTTAGGCTCAGAAGTATCCTGCTCATTCAGCTCCATAAAAACTCTCTTCTCCTGTTCAAACCTTGCTTTATCCTTTGCCTCCTTATCCCTTTTTACCTCAGGTTTTGTATCAGCAATGGCATTTGTGGTGACATTAATCTTTTTGGAGCCATCTGGCAAAGGGATGTCTGCTAGCATGCAAGAATTGTCTGGTGCGATATACAAACCATCATCATAACCCTTTTTCTTCCGCTGCTTTATTTTCTCCCCCTTTTCGGCATCAGCTGGTGGTGGGTTATCCACAAAGATGATAGAGGGAGGAGCAGTGCCAGTGGTGTTCAGCAAATGGACCTTGATTGCCTTGATATCTGCCTGGGTATCTTTAAACCTTGCTTCCATGAGATTTCTGATCTTTTGAACTTGTATCTCATGTTGTTGATCAACATATTCTCTTTGTTGGATGAGTAAAGGTTGAAACAAACTCCACAGTTCATTTGGTGTAGGAGCAGATGATGGAGCAACTGTTGGAGTTGGTGCAGCAGTCGGTGGTACCTTTTGAACTTTCAACAACTGTTGCAGCATGTCTTTGATTTCTGCAACAGATGTCTCCAGTTTGTCAACTCTATCCGTCAATTCTTGGTACTTTAAACCATCACCCAACTTAATGGGATCATCTGATTTCCCACTAACAGTGGTTGTATCAGTGGTTGCCTTAGGGAAATTTTCCCAAAAGTCATCCAATGATGCCCCTTGTTCTCGGTACTGGGGACTTCTTTCCTCAGCAATTGACATCCTTTTAATGGACCCAGTGGTTGGAACAAACACACCAGTGGATATCAGAGTTGCTTGAGAGGAAATTGCCTTCAAGGAAGTCTGATTGATGAAACAACTTGCCAGGTGTAGATCAGTGGATCCAACACCTGTAGTTGCTGCTTCACTTGAACTACTGACAGGAAATACTTGTATTTCCTGTAGTGTAACCTCCTCAGGTGTTGTTGGTGGTTTAGCAATGATGGGGAGTTCAGACTCAGTCACTTGTGGTGGCATGCTCTCAGTGATAGGTGGATGAGAGGAACTGATTTCTGTCTGAGCTATATCAAGTGCATCCAACAAAAGTTTTGTTTGTGGTGGAATTGTGGCAGTGAGTATGGGTGTAGAAAGCGAATTTGCCCCGGGCAGTGGGCTGTGGATGATGGATTCAAGTGATTCCAGAGCATCATATTGTGGAGTCCCTATTCTTACAACCTGCTCTTTTTGAGAAGAAGCAGGAGGAGTTTGAGGCATGGGTTGAGATCTTTTTACCATCTGCTGTGAGGAAGTAGCAGCAGTGGTTTCTGGTGACTTTTGTGTTGTCACTGGCATTTGCTCTGGGATCTCATCTTCCAGAGTTGCCTTTTTTGTAGGTTTGGGGAGCTTTTGTATTTTCTTTTGTTTTGGTTTTCTGGTGGTTTTAGGTGTGGGTTTCACAGCAGTTGTTTTGCTGCTGTGATCACCTAGAGCAGCAGCAGCAGATACCTGAGGAGCAGTGGTAGCTGCTAAATTCTGCTTAGGAACCTCTGCTTTTGTTTTGGAAGATGGTTTTGATAGCCTTGTAAAAGTTTCAGGTGTAAGGCCATTTATTTGAAAAGGTTCACCCTGGATGAGCACATGAGCATCATCCTTTCCAAATTTCTTTTGAAAATAAAAGCTTAGGAACCTTGAAAACAGTAAGAATGATTTTTTATCAACATTTTTGACCAAATCATCAAAGATCTCCTGGGAGTAGTAAAAATTTTCTTTATGTAAAATAGCATAACCCAGGTATTGGATCTTTAATGGTATTTCATTAAAAGCAGTGGTCTTATTTGAAACACACATTAAGAGGGTATGGAATAAAGATCTTGTTGCAGGAGGAAAACTACCTTTTTGTAAGGTATCCTTTTTCATTTCTTCACCATACCCCCTCTCAATAAAATCAGTTTGATACTCAATTTTAGGAAAATAAGTTTTACCTTGCAGATCATCGAGTTCAAAAACTTCTGAAATGGATTTTGGTGTAATTTTGACAGTTTTACCCTTTATTGAGGAATTAATGGCTATGATCGTATCATCTTGAGATTCAAGTGTGGCATTCTTCCAAAATTCTCTCTGGGTTTTCAGGTATATCGGAGCATCAACAGTCAACAAAGTTTTGTACTTTGAAGACGAAAGAACATCTATGATGGAATTGAAGGTTTCGGTATTACTTGGTTTTGTCAAGAGACCCAAGTAGTTATGGGGAGCTTTGTATGGAATTTCTATGGCCGTTTGAGTGGGTTTCTGAGATGATGAAGACGGTGATTTTGCCATATGAGAAAGAAGAAGATGAGAGATTTTGGGAGAAATGGAGGATAATTGTTTTGAGAAAGGAATTTTGAATTCGATTCGACAGTAAAAACCCTGTTTGGGGGTTTTGATCAGGGTTTTATAAGGGAAAAAGTGAATGCTGACGTGGCAGCGATTACAAAAGATCTGACCGCTATGAACTGTCCACGTGCCAACCCCTGATGAATAATGGAAGACAGTTGTTTGTGGAAACCACTGATGGAGCAATATCAGTGGTTGCAACGGTAAAATGAAAACAGTGGGTGACTTTAAGCTATCAGTGGATAGCCTATCAGTGGTTGAAAGCACTGATTTTGAACAACAGTGATTGCCAAGGAAATGAGAAAACAGGGGTTAACCTTCAGCAGTGGACAGCTTTTAGTAGAACAGATGTTTGAACAAAATAGTGGTTATGGCAGACTTTTAAGGATTTAATGAAAAATTCATTTTTAGCTATTTTTAAGGATGGATTTTTGATTTTCTGAAAACATTTTAATGCATTTATTCATAGAAAAACAAGATTTTGCTTGTTATTCAATGTTCAGCATGCCAATCCTAGAGATCAAGCTTTCAAAGGTAGATGTATCTAATGCTTTTGTTAGTACATCTGCCAGCTGATCCTTAGTTGGAACATGATGCAGAGAAATCAAACCTTTTTCATAGCAATCCCTCACAAAGTGATGTCTGATATCAATGTGCTTGGTGGTTTAATGAGATACTAGATTTTTAATGATATTTTCTGCTGCCTGACTATCCAACATGAGAGATGTCTTGAGGGCAGTGATACCAAAATCCAGCAATTGATTTTGAAGCCATAACAGTTGGGCTGTACAGCTTGCAGCAGCTATATACTCTGCCTCAGCAGTGGTTGTGGAAACAGCTGCTTGTTTTTTGCTTTGCCAAGACACTAAGCAACTGCCTAGGAATTGGCACCCTCCTGAAGTGGACTTCCTTGTTTTGTCACACCCATCAAAGTCACTATCTGAGAAACCTGAAAGCTTGATATTTCCATCAGCTGGATACCAGATACCAAGTGTGGGAGCACATTTTAGGTATCAGAATATCCTTTTTACAACAATAAGGTTTGACTTTCTAGGGGCTGATTGGGATCTTGCACAGACACATGTTGCAAACATGATATCTGGCCTAGATGCAGTTAGGTACAATAAAGACCCAATCATGCTTCTATAAAGAATTTGATCAACCAAATCATCCTTTTCATCAGACATGACTATTTTGTTGGTTGCAATGGGTGTACTGCATGGCTTACAATCATCCATTTCAAATTTCTTTAAAAGTTCTTTGGCATATTTGCCTTGATAGATGAAAGTACCATTTTGCAGTTGGCTTACTTGGAGACCAAGAAAGCACTGGAGTTCACCCATTGCACTCATCTCAAACTCAGCTGTCATGAGTTGTCTGAACTCTTCACACATTTTATTGCATGTGCTTCCAAAAATGATGTCATTCACATAAATCTGGACAATCATCAAGTCTTTCCCTTTCCATTTTAAAAACAGTGATTTGTCTATTTTACCTCTTGTGAAACCAATGGAAAGTAAAAAGGTGGAAAAAGTTTCATACCAAGCTCTTGGTGCTTGTTTTAAGCCATACAAAGCTTTGTTTAGTTTGTAGACATAATCTTGATAAAATGGATCCTCAAAACCAGGAGGTTGACAAACATATACCTCTTCTTGAATCTTACCATAGAGGAAAGCACATTTGATATCCATTTGATACACCTTGATGTTGTGGTTGACAACAAAGGCCAGGAATAGTCTGATAGCTTCTAATCTTGCTACAGGGGCAAATGTTTCATCATAGTCAATGCCCTCTTCCTGTCTGAACCCTTGAACCACAAGCCTAGCTTTATTCTTGACAACAATACCCCTTTCATCAGCTTTATTTTTGAATACCCACTTTGTGCCAATAGGACTCACACCCTCTGGCAGTGGTACAAGCTCCCATACTTGTTGTATTTTAAACTGTTGGAGCTCCTCTTGCATGGCTTCTACCCAGCTGTTGTCTTTTCGTGCCTCTTGGTACTTGACTGGCTGATGGCGAGATAGAAAACCAGCAAAAAGACAAATGTTTTGGGATTGACTTCTTGTGAGAACCCCTTCATTGATGTTGCCAATGATTTGGTCAGGTGGATGAGATTTCAAGAAGATCAGATCTCTTTGGTATGGAACAATGGCATTTAATGGTGAAGGCTGCAGATGTGAATCATTTGAGCTAACCACTGCTGGTGACTTTGATGATCCAGCAGTGGTTTCAAATGGAGGTGGAATAGGAGGTAATGGTATGGACACATGTTGACTTTGATCCACTATTTGAGGACTTTTATCAACAGTGTTTAATGATGAAGAAGCAGGGGTTGATGGGCTACTTTGGTCAACAACTATTGATGTAGCAGTGGTTGAGCTTTGACAACTGTTTTGAACATCTGCTGCTCTGGCAATGGATTTGAAGGTTTATTGTGGAATGATCACTTCATACCCATTGTCTGATGGAGGATTTTCTGATGGACCTGCACTGTTAGTCTTGACAGTAGTATTTTCAAAAGTAAATTTATCAAGATCAAATAATCCTGCAAGGTGTGCTGGGATTTTCATTGATGAAAGTTCATTAAACTTTACATTCAAAGTCTCTTCCACTGTCTTAGTCCTTGTGTTGAACACTTTGTAGGCCTTAGCAGTGGTTGAGTATCCCAAATGATAACCACAATCAATTTTAGCTGCAAACTTTGAGATAGAATCTTTTAAGTTTAAAATGAAGTATGGGCAGCCAAAAACTTTGAAATATGAGATTAATGGCTTTATTTTATACAGTAGTTCATAGGAAGTCTTTTGATGCCTGGGGTTGATTAAAACTCTGTTTTGGACATAGCAAGCAGTGTTTATTGCTTCTGCCCAAAAAGTTAATGGCAAACCTGAATCAGCAAGCATGGTTCTGGCAGCCTCAATCAAAGTCCTGTTCTTTCTTTCAACAACCCCATTTTGCTCTGGTGTTCTTGGAATGATGTACTGCCTTACAATTCCTTTTGACACACAGAAATCATCTAACTCCTTGTTTCTGAACTCTGTGCCATTGTCACTCCTAAAGATTTTTACTGGAAGATCAAACTGCTTTTCAACCTGTGTAACAAAGTCTAGTAGAATGCCTGCAGTCTCATCTTTGGAATGTAAAAAGTAATTCCATGTAAACCTAGAAAAGTCATCAACAATAACCAAACAATATCTTTTCTTCCTAAGACTCATGAGTTTAACTAGGCCAAATAAATCCATGTGAAGCATTTGCAAACACTTGGTTGTTTTGGACTCTTCAATTGATTTATATGAGCTTTTATGTTGTTTTCCTTTTAGGCAGGAAACACAATGCTCAGGACAGGTGAACAGTTTTGAGGTAAGCCTCTTACTAACCCCTGTTTGGATATAGCAGTGATTGTCTTGAGATTTGTGTGCCCCAATCTCCTGTGCCATAATTCTGTCTCTTTGTTAGAGGCAGCTGAGAACAGACAAGCATCAGTCTTGGGGCTCTCTTTTGACATATCAACTACATAAACATTTCCACTTCTTTGAGCAACAAGTTGGGTTTTTCCATTTTTTTTTATTATTTCTTCAATCTTTTTAACCATTTCTGGTCCAACAATCCTACAACAATACTTTGTGAAGAATGAGCCACAACCCTTATCACTCATTTGTGAGACACTCAGGAGGTTGAATTTTAGATTGTCTATTAGATTGACATCTTCAATCTTTTTAACCATTTCTGGTCCAACAATCCTACAACAATACTTTGTGAAGAATGAGCCACAACCCTTATCACTCATTTGTGAGACACTCAGGAGGTTGAATTTTAGATTGTCTATTAGATTGACATTTTCAAACTTAACATTACCAGATTGAACTGTACCAGACCCCATAACCTTCCCTTTACTATTATTGCCAAAGGATATATCACCCCCTTCATGAGTTTTGAAATCTTTGAGTAGGGCTCTACATCCTGTCATGTGCCTGGAGCCTCCACTATCTGCATACCAAAGACTATCTAAGCATGCAGAAGCTCCCTGCACATGTAGTAAAAGGTCAGTTCATTAGGGTCTCCAAAGCCAATAAGGCTTTGGATAGGGTCTCAACAGTGTCTATGTTAAGTTCAGGTGGATGGACAATCGTTAGCTCAGGGGTTTGAACATTTTTGGGAATGTTTTTCTCTAACCACTGTTGGGGGTCTTGCCCAATGATCTGCTGGTACCCAAAAGGATGCTTGTTCACTCTTGGTTTAGAAGGCCTTTTGTAAGTCTCATAAACATGTGGGATCCTCTGGTATGGTGGTTGACCTTTACCTCTTCGGTATTGGTTAGCAGGGGGTGCATCAGTCACCTGAACATCTCTTTTAACAGAGGTTTGGTTCAACTGTTTGGTAACAGCTGTTTGTACTGGCACAAACAGTGGTTGATTCTTGGTGAATTTGACAGATGGATTTGATGAACTCAAGGATGTTTTTGCAGTGTACTCATTCTTTTTTACATCAAAGGACTTGAGATACACACATTCCTGAGTTTTGTGGTTTGATTTACCACAGATGGTGTAGCTCTCAGCAGGTACAATAACACTTGTTTTGTTGATATCATATGCTTTTAGATGAAAACAATCTTTTGTTAGATCATTCTTCTTTTCACAGAAATCACAAAACAGGTTTTTAACTTTTTCTCTTCTTTTTTTCTTCTCAGACTCCTTAGCAACAGAGTTTTGAACCATTGTTGGGATGTCTTTAAGAGGAATGACCTTTGCTTTAGGAGATTTTACACCATCAGTGGTTGTGAAGTCCATAGGTTTAAAATTTTCAAGAATGTCACACTCATCAGACCATGTGGGTTTAAATTGGTACTTTTCAATTTCCTCAAAAGTTGAGGACCCCACAGATCTTTCCAAAGTGATTTTGTTACCGAGTTTGTCAGTTATCTTAACTTCTTGGCCATTCTTGTTTGTTGGAATGATTTCAACTGAACCAGCTTGATTTGCAGCATTGTTTTCAACTTCATCATTTTTTCTAAAACCAATGCCAAATTTCACATTGCTTTCAAGCTGTTTCTCAAGCATTATCTCAAAACCTTTGCAGGATTCCACCCATTTTTTCACAAGTGATTTGGGTGGACTCCAACTCTTTTTTGCAAACTTGATATTTTTCTATCATAGTTTGGAGTTGGTTTTTAGTAATGCTCAGCTCTTCTTTTAGACTGCAGATTTCTTTATCCTTTTCAGCCAATTTGTTTTTAAGTTCTTTTAAAGACTTCTCAAATTTGACTTCATCATTCAACACTCTATCCCTAAGGTTTTCATTCACCTCTTTAATGTTAGCAAATGCTATGATGCATTTGTCTGAACACAAATTTTCAAGAACCTGAGATGATACCTTAGCTGCAGCCATCATGGCACAGTCACAAGCATGCTCTTTCTCATCAGTCACCTTCTCTTCCTTCTCACCATGTTTCTTCTCTTCTTCTTCAGACCAGGGGTCAGACAGTGGTTCTATCAGGGGTTCTGAATTTTCTTCCGGCAGTATTTCACCAGCAACTGTAGTAACCACTACTTCAGCAACTTTGTCCACTGTTTCATCTCTTGACTGTCCTTCTTCAGTTTCCAGCCCTCCTGGTATTGACTTTAATGCCATAAAACAAAATTCATCATTAGAAGCATCATTAGTAGCATAGAGTGCAAAATTTTCATCACCAAGTTCATCAGGCATACTGCTCCAGTCAACAAAGCCTTGGGTGAAGAAGCTTTGCTGATCTGGTTGAACCACTGCTGGAGCAGCTTGTTGAGGTGCAACTGGTTGCACTTGAACCTGAGGGACATGGGCTTGAACATACTGAATTTGTGGAACAGTGGTTTGAACATAATGCACGGGAATAGGGGTTGCAGCATAATGAGCAGTGTTAGCATGAGCTGCAGGGGTATATTGGGCATAGTGCACAGTGCTTTGGTTTTGTGGTCTAGGGTTTGAGCTGGGATGAGTAATAATTGGACCAGTGGTTTGACTCCTACATTCCCTAGCAAAATGACCTAGCCTATTGCACTTATAGCACTTGATCTTTGACTTATCCAACCCCACTTTTAAATTCCCATGTAACCCTGGGAATTTTCTCCCTGTCCTTTTATAGAATTTGCTTGTTCTTACACTAAGCAAGGCCAATTGATGCAAAATGTCCATTTCTTCAAGATCAGTTGGATCAAAGTGCTGTAAGTCATTGAGTTCAAAGCACATATTATCTGAGTTCTGGCTTTCTCCATTTACTGTGAAAGCAAAGTTGGATGAGTGAGGATCAAAGTTGAAATTACCACCAGCAGTTATGTCAATAAAATGATCATAACTCTGATCCTTACTGCTGCCAGACTCTTCTTGACCCAGAAGAGCTGTGTTGCCAAATGAGTAGTCATCTGCAACTTTGCCAGACTGTTGCAACTTCTTTTTCTAGTTTAACTCCCTTTCATAGGTCAGGAGTCTACCATGGATCTTTGAATTCAACAGAATTTCTAGTCACAAATGCAATTGTATCCCATTTTCCAGGCAGTGATCTAAGAAACCTGTTATTTTGTGTAGATTTAGCAAATTCAACTTTAACAAGTCTTAGCTCACTAATGAGACAACTGAATCGCTCAAACTGTTGGGTTAATGATTCACCCTTAATGTGACAAAAGGTTTCATACTGCTGATTCGGAATTTCCTTGTTATTTTCAATTACTTCTTCAGTTCCCCCAAATTGTTCCTTAAGTGCATCCCATAATTCCTTGGCATTGTTACAGTGTAACAGCCCAGCATAAATTTCATTGGGTAGTGCAGATGCAATGATGCTAAATGCTTTGGCATCGAGTTTGAATTTTTGAAAATCAGTTTTAGTATAGTTTTCAGGTTTTTTAGGTTTGAACTTCTTTGAATCCTCAGCACTTGGCACCATTGGAACATGTGGTCCAAAAACAACCGATCTCCAACATCCGGTATTCTGTTAAGTAAGGATGTGACCCATCCTTCTCTCCCAGATGTTGTATTCATTTCGTTTCAACATGGGTGGTTTGAAAAGTGAACTGATGTTATTGTTAGCATCTTGTGATTGTGACGTCATCCTGGTTGTTTTACAGGCACTGATTAATCAACTTTGTTGGTGATTAAACCTTGCTCTGTTTTTCAACAAAACGAACAACTATCAGTATCAACGATTGTGAGCTGAACTATTTACGTCAAAATGATTGTTAGATCAAATTTGACTATTCGAGCTCTGATACCAATTGTTAGGATCTGAGTTTCTTTTTTATTGTGTTTTTGTTTAAGAATTAAGAAGATGGACAAGTTAATGCAGCGGAATTAAAATGGAAATAAACTTTGCACACAATCAAACAGGAGAAATGCTTTCAACACACATTTTAACATAGAACCGAATGATTGAATTTATTTCAAGATTCAATTATAATGCATGCATGTATAACAAACTCCCCCTCAGCCTGAGCTCACAGTATTTGCTCGTACAGGAAGACAAGTGGTGAAAGAGCTAATAGAACAATACAGGCTACTGTTCTATTTAGAGGCACGAGCAAACCACTGAAGCATCTTAGCTGACGTCACCATGAAAGTGAGATCTAACCTCCTAACAACTTGAACTACTGATCTAATACAAGCACTGTTTAGCTAACTACTGATTACAATACATTACAAAAGGAAAGACTAAACTACTGCTTTCTCCTTCCACTGTTGTGACTCCAGTAGTACTTTGTTTCTTTAGCAGTGCTTGACCCATAACAGTAGATTGATCATCATGGCATTAGTCTTCATCAGTCTTTATACTTGATCAGTTGTTTGTTGAACAACAGTTGTATACGGACAGTGGATACAGGCCATCAGTTGTTAGAAACACTTTCAAGGGAAAAGTTGGAATACAGCAGTACTTATGCTGGATCCACTGCTCTGATCCAGTTTTGGCATTAATCATCTGTTCCTTTGATAGGGTTCAATCCCAACAGGTACTGATTAGTAAACATAAATAAAGCATTTTGACATTTACATTCTAGTCATAAATTGATGCTATGTAAATGATCGAAATTTAGGCTTTTATAAAGACTAAAATACCCTTTGGGGTATAAATCATGCTTAAACATAAATTTGGCACAAAAGTCTTAACCTACTGTTATGATATCATTTTTAGGAATTTTTGGAATGTTGGGTCAGATTATATACTGAACTTAACATTGAGTTCTTGTATAAATTCTATAATTAACGAAAATGCCCTTTCTGCAAATAAAATGTGTTTTACATATAATTAACATACAACACTTTTTGCTACTAATCTATTATGAAAAATAAAATATTTTGACCATCCAAGGCTGGTCAAAATCTCAGAATCACATAAACTTTGCAAATATCGTCAATTATCGGTTTTTACTCTAATTAGGTGCATAGTATGGTTTAAAACCATATTTAGCACCCAAGACCTAATACTTACTGACTTTATAAATAATTATAAATATTTTTAAAGTAGGTATAAGTCATGAACTCAGAATTCCAAATATGTCCTTAAAAGCATATGTGAAATGACCAAAATACCCTTTCGGGCATAGTTTGGCCATAAATGGTAAAACACACACATGTATGATATCCTACTGTTATAACATCATAAAATAAATATTTTTACAGAATATTTTTGACCAGAAGATCAGTTTACTTATAAACCTCTTTTATAAATCCTAAAATAACCAAAATGCCCTTATGAGGCTTAATTCGGTTTTAAATTCTTTTTGGGCATAAATGTTGACATCCTACTGATGTCTTAACATATTTTAAGCATACTAATATATGAGACTTGGATATGGTTCATTCGGTTACCCGTTATGCTTATACGCGTTCGGTTTGGTTTATGTAACTAGTTTGCATAAATTAACCGAAACGGGTTTAACCTTGTCATTCAAACTTCAAAATCCAGAATGTATTTAGTTTACCCATATTATACAAGTATTCATACTTGTTGGGTCTAAATTACATTCCATTCCGGTCTCCGCTTAATCTAGCGTTTCGAACCGTAAAGTATCTTTAAAACTAATCGGTCTGAGTCTTTGACTTAAATAAGACCCGTTAGTATCCTAATAGGTTAATAAAACCTTCCTTACAGATTAAGTAGCTTCAGTAGAAGATATTTGCATAAAGCCTTAGGAATATACGGCTGAGTAGCAATCTTTGCATCATTAACTCAGGTAAATACTTTGAACTTATTTTCCCTATATGGGCTTGGGATACGGTAAATTATTACCGCTTGGTCGGGTATGGCATTATTTAGTTGGATTGTGATTTAATAAATTCGGATAACCCGTTTTAATCTGTTTTGTTTGATAACATAAACATTGGGGGTTAACGACCGTGTCCTGGATATCCTTGGCTCATTTAAGTTATTAATGGCCACGACCTATGCACGGTGTGTAGGCACACACCTGTCGGATGAAAATGCTGAATATTAAATTACCCACAAGTTGGGGATAACTTCTTTGTGGGTTTTATAAGTGGTGAGTCCATTAATCATGACCGGCTTCCAAACCGGCCCCAATTCTATGACAAACATGTAAATCTGTATACAAGATTTTAATAAAAATTTTCCCAAGTAAAAAATGATTATGTGCCTTGTACGCCTAAACCAATTTTCATAAACTCTTTTCAAATGAGCCAGTTAATTGTATTTACCAGTTAAAACTGACGTATTTTCCAAAGACTAAGTGACAGGTACCTCTCAAAACTAGGCTGGAGCTACCTGGTGTCAATTAAGAGGATCTTGCAAATCCTTAGATGCCTGAAGTTTGATAAACTCAGTTTTATGTATTTGTTTTTATGGTCCGCTTGTGGATCTCTTTACAATCCGTTTGTATATTCTTTCGTTTGAACTTTGGACATTATGGGTTGTAATAGTAATAACTTCCAAGCCTTCCTCTGTGCCATATTTGTGTTTAATTGTCTATGATGATATCAACTACGTCACGATACTCCCCGCCGGGCCCACCAGAATATATGTGGAAATATCTGGGTGTGACAGGTTGGTATCAGAGCCAACATTGAGTGAATTAAACACTAGCCTTTTGTGTTTAATCTCAATGACACAATAGCACATTCCTTAGACTTCCGAGTCTAGGCAAATGACCAAGGATTATTCTTAACCTTTGTTTTATTTATATATGTTGTTTTCTTGTTTTTTGACAGGTTTTATAACAATGCCGCCACCTGTCAGGGGAAAAGGAAAAGGTCCCATGAGAGGGGGACCATCCAGTCACGTCGGACCCTCTCATAGACGAACGCCTTCAGCGTCATTCAGCAGCTCCGACTCATAATGATTGGAGACATTCTATTGAACCAGCGAGACGCTCCGTTTCGCTTAGTACCTCTCCTTCATACCATCACTAGCAGCATTCGCTGCATTCACACTCATTCCACCACTCTTCTCATCATTCATCACACCATTCTCATTCCCATAATTCTTACTCACAGGGTCACTTTAACCCTGATGATTTCATCAATGCACCACCGGGATATAACCTGTTGGGCCTCGAGGACCACTTTTCACAGGACATGGATATGGATGATGATCCAGATCCAGCAATGCCACCGTCTAGGATGCCTACGCATCCCATTGATATTTCTAGCGGTTCTTCTTTTATGGGATCTCCCTATCGAGGTCCCGATACTTATAAAGAATGGTTTGGGAAAATGGGATTTTGTAAACACCCCTTCTTTTCACAACACCCACCACAGCAGCCACTTGAGGAGCCGCACTTCGAAGCGGTGACTCCACCACCACTGACAGTTGAGGAACCACCTCAGCCACCTCCTAAGCCACAAAGATGGAGGAGAAACGCACGTATGTCCGTGCGATGGGGACCAAGATTTAGCTCCCCTCAAGCTTCTAGCAATTACCCTCCGATTCCTGAGGATCCACAAATGGGTGGACCTTCACACACGGTGCCGGAAATTGATACCACACCGGCCACTTTTGCACCAGCGCAACCTCCTATGGTTTATGAAAACCCAATACCTACATACCCAGGTCCGACTGGGTACAACCCGTATGAGCCACAAGCTCCTACTGGTTACCATTATCAACCTCCTGCCTACGACCCATATGTCGAGGCAGTTAACTATAATGCCATCTATCCTTCACCGTTTCCACCAGCATACCCAACTGGGTATCCGGTCCAAGGGTATCAATACAGCAACAACCACAACCTTAGCCTCCACCCCAATAACAACAACATGAAATCTTACAAAGGGTGGAAGAGGTTGAACGTAGGGTGGAAGAACGTGATAGAAAGGCCAACAAGTTCTTTAAAGGAATTGTAAAACTTATCAAGGGAAATAAGCATGATGGCTGAAGACCTTTATTTTATGTTATTTTGTATTTTTTATTTAAATTAAGTTATTTTAATTAAGTCCCTGGGTGGACATTTCTTTTTAGTATCAGTCACTGCGAGGACTTGTTTCTTTCTTTTTAGTCCCTGTGTGGATAATTTATTTTAAAGACCCGTTTAGGGTAGTTCTTGTAATCTGTAGTACTATTAATGGAATTTTCTTTTGAAACCCATGTATATGTATTTTCATTACATCAACATGCAAATAATCATTTCTATTTTAATTGATCTGCTTTGAAATTTCAAAAGATGTTCTTATAGGTATAACCTAGCCAAAATATGAATGGCTATGATGGTATAACTCTCTTAAGACAATAAATCCTTGTTAACATCTAAAAACATGTTAACACTCCTGGCAGTGTGACTTGAGAAACCACACAAGCCTTCAAGTACTTGGATTCTTCCAAACTCTTACATAGCCTAAATGATCAATGTGAATCATGGCTAATAACATCGAATAAGATGTCTATACCAAAACATCCATTCGCGATGTTCTGTCTACGGGCCAATTCGTATTCATGACAAAGATAGTTATATTTTATAACTTCTTGTCAAAAGGCGATGAACAATGTTCGACCCTTAAAACCTTTGATCTAAAAAGGTCATAATCATGTTTTAAATTGTCCTAGAGACAATGCCTTTTGTGCCATTTAAATGTCCTTCGAGATGAGTCTTTGTGCTATATAAAAATGTCTATGCGACATTGACAGTTGTGACTTATCTCCCCTGTCTAATAAATATAAAGGATTAAATCATGTTTAAATGCCAATAATGGTTCATTTGTAACCTAGGCAAATTATAATCAAATAATTTCAAACATATTTCTTTATTGGCCAATATGGATTATTTATACCATGGCTATTTAATCATCAAATATGATGATTCATTATATGATAACTAAACAAATCATTATTGCTTGATTATAGCATTCAAATCATGGCTGGCTCCGATGAAACTAATAGTCACCCTGTTGATGGGAACAATGACACAAGGCTGAATGTTACTGGCGCTGAACTACAAGCCATGATAAACACGGCAGTTACCAAAGCTGTGAACAATGTATTTAAAGAGTCAAGTGAGGCTTGATCGAAAACTCATTCAAAGTCCCTCTCAAAACCGCATACGTCAAAAAAGGATGAATCTCAACACTCATCCAATCAGAAGAGTGAATCCCAAAAGCATATTGTATTTAATCATGCTCCCCGGTACAACAAGGGTTGTACTTACAAATATTTTGTCTCTTGTGAACCAAGAGATTTCACTGGGGAAAAAGGAGCCATTGTGTGACAACTGTGCTCTTGAATCGATGTATAATGTAAAAAATATCAATTATCAATAAAATAATGTGTTTTGGTGTTATTATGTGTGTATTTGTGCTTGATGATTTTACGTTTTGATTTGAGTTCGGTTTCAAGCTTTAAATCGCTTTCTGGAAGGTTATACGTAAACTTGTGTGTAAACGTAATCAGTTTAACGAGAAAAACACTCCGGGATAGTGACATAGGCTTAACATACCTTAAATAACCTCTACATAACTTTGAAATAAGTTTTGGATGGTTTGGTGTGTTGAAATCAAGTCTATTCGATCGTGGGGACTATTTGTGTCAAACTATGAAAGTATGCTGATTCGTATGATAACGAATGTTCCAGAACTTGATCAAAAGTTAAACATACCCTAAATATCCTTTACATAGCTTAGAAATAGGCTTTGAGGGGTTTGGTATGCGAAAATAAACTTATTTGATCAATAGGGACTAAAAGCATCAAAAAGTGCATAAGTTTGCATTTTCGCGCATATCTTACGTTCTGAATATATCCGGACATCCAAATTTTTGTAATCATTAAAATATTTTATTTTAGTGATTGGAATGCAAAAATACCATTCGTCGTGTAATTTGGATCGTTTTTGCGTCCGTTACGATTCCCGTCGTAATTAACCGAATAACGCAACCGTACGACTAAACGAACCGACATTCGAGATGTTTTTGAGCATATTTTAAGTTTCCTAAAATTTAACTTCATTTTAGAGCCTTGAAATGGGGTTAACGGGGCTTAAACGTGTCAAAAATAAATCAGAAATCAAGTTTCACACATGGAGGGACTGTTTTTGACATTCTGTCAAACTGCCCTCGCGGGGCGCGTAAGCCTGGTGTGGCTTCTATGTGGGGCGCGACAGCTGCCCAGTACAGAAACATTGAATCTGGCTTTCCAGCCTGTTTTAATGGTTTTAATCCTTGAATTTCAATACCATTTGATGTTTTTTATGTTCCCATTGTATTATAAAACCTTGTGCCCACATGTATGGTCTTGATCAAAGCTCAATTATCGAGAAACGATCCTAACGGTTCTTCGAAATCTATGTAAACCCAAGCCTTTCATTCATTTTCTGCTCAAAGTTGAGGTTTAACACTTCATACCTGAGCAATTTGAATCAATACTTCCTAGCTTGGACCCTTTGTAAGTTTCTTTCATGCTTTTATCCGTTTTTAAGCACGAAGGTCAAACCGTGTTTGACTTTCTGCTTTGACCACGATTTGGTCAACACGAAGTTCGTTTGAACTTCGCAACGTGAGCGTAATCACGATGGTCATAGTCCTTTGTGACTATACCTACTGATTACCACGTTATTTAGGCATAGTGACGAGTCATAGTTTCGGTCAAAATACGCGTTTATGCGTATTTTGCAACCAAACTATTCTTGGGTATCAAAACCCTTTGTTTTGATATCAAACCTTTTTTTCTAACTTACTTAAACATGTTTTAACATGTTTAACTCGTCACTGTTAGTCTAGTGCTTGTGTAGAGTCGTAAGTCAAGCGGACTAAACCACCGCTTAGACTTTCGAACTCGACCCGTTTGGTCGATCATTCGGATCCGACCAAGCATATTATGTGACCATAATTGTATAGGGAATGACCTTCCGAGGTTATTGTGACATCTGTGCTTGTAATCATTGTATAAACTCAAATCAATTCAGTTATCAATAAAACAATGTGATTTGTTCCCAACATTTATTATTTATGTTTGACATTTTGCATGTTTCGATTTTTGTTCAATTTCAAACTCTATATCACTTTCTTGAGAGTTATACGCAAACCGATGCGTGAACATAATCAGTTTAATGTAACAAACACTCCGGAACATCAATATATGCTTAACATACCTTAAATAACCTTTACTTAACTTTGAAATAAGTTTTGAAGGGTTTGGTATGGCAAAATCAAGTTTATTCGCTTACAGGGACTATTTTTGACAAACTGCAAAAGTATGCCGATTCGTACGGTAACGAACATTCTGAAACATGATCATAAGTTAAACATACCTTAAATATCCTTTACATATCTTAGAAATAGGCTTTGAGGGGTTCGGTATGCTAAAATAAACTTTTTGGTCAATCAGGGACTAAAAGCGTCAAAAAGTGCATAAGTTTGCATTTACGCGCATATCTTACGTTCTTAACATATCCGGACATCCAAAAATTTTTGTAATCATTAAAATAATTTATTTTAGTGATTGGAATGCTAAAACTTCATTCGTTTCACAATATGGATCGTTTTCGCGTCCGTTACGACTTCCGTCGTAATTAACCAAACAACGTAACCGTACAGCCAAACGAACCGACATCCGTAACTTTTCTGAGCACATTTCAAGTTCCCTATGTTTTAACATCCTTATGGAGCTTAAAAATGGGTTTGACGGGTTTTAGAAGTGCCAAAACGCATCAAAAATCAAGTTTGGAGTCTCAGGGGCCTGTTCTGCCAATTTCTGAATGTTACTGCCAGCAACAAAGAGCATACGGACTGTATGGGTATTCTTACGGTCCGTAATCCTTCACCAGGTCAGCCGATTTCATTTTCTCAAACAACAACTGGTTTCTGGGTTTTGCACATGGTTTCTTTCATCCTATGGACTGGTTTTGGACACCCATAGTTTTGTAAATCAGTGGGCACACATGGAGGGCCAAAGTCAAAGCTCGTAATCCAAGAAACGTTCCTAATGGTTTTGAGAAATCTATATAAACCCACCTTGAATTCTTGCATTCCCCACAATTGATCTCAAAATTTATTCTCTAAGTTGAAGCTTTCCTTGTGAAGCTTCATACCTGAGAATTTTTTAGTTCAAACCTTCCTTGCTTGGACCTTTTGTAAGTTTCTTTCATGCTTGTTATTTCTTTTCAAGCGTGAAAGTCAAACATTGTTTGACTTTCGGCTTTGACCAGTCAATGGTCAACGCGAAGTTCGTTTGAACTTCACAACGTGAGCGTAATCACGATGGTCATAGTCCTTTGTGACTATACCTACTGATTACCACGTTATTTAGGCATAGTGACGAGTCATAGTTTCGGTCAAAATACGCGTTTATGCGTATTTTGCAACCAAACTTTTCTTGGGTATCAAAACCCTTTGTTTTGATATCAAACTTGTTTTCCAACTTAGTTAAACATGTTTTAACATGTTTAACTCGTCACTTTTAGTTTAGTGCTTATATAGGGTCGTAAGATAAGCAGTGTGAATAACCGCTTAGACTTTTGAACCCGACCCGTTTGGTCGATCATTAGGATCCGACCAAACACATTTTGTGACCATAGTTGTATAGGGAATAACCTTCCGAGGTTATACCTTATGGTCACTACGTTTAGTTAGTTGTATGATAGGTAGTTTATATGCCTTAGTGAAGGCATGACTTTGTAGAATGTCCGAGACGTATTTCTTTTGTGTCAAAAGAATATTCTTTCCTTGGGAAACCATTTCAAGTCCGAGGATATAGTCAAAAGTGCCAAGATCTTTGACAACAAAGGCTTGACAGAGCAGTTGTATAACATGATTGGCAACGGTTGATTCATTTCCAGTAACGATGATATCATCAACATAAACATAAACCAGAATATAAAGAACTGTTTTGCTGTAACACCTCGGAAAATCGTGTCCAATTATATAAAGACACGTGTCCTAAACCCTAAACGTATAAAGGATTTATTCCGAAGGACTAAACTTGAAAACTTTGAAAAGATGTATGTGGAGGGACTAAAAGTGTCAACATGCTAATTTATGCCTCTGAGTGACCTTTTACCAAATCCGAGGCTTTATAACGTTAAAACATGCTCTCGGAAATGGTTAATATTGAATATAAAAGTTGAGGGGTTAAAGGTGTAAAGCTTCAAAAATTCTGGTTCTCTGGTCAAAGGCTTACGGGCTGTAAAGGTTCAAGCTTACGGTCCGTAAGGACTGTATCTGGGCGATATAATTCAAAAGCGGTTACGGACCGTAAAGGCTCAGGCTTACGGTCCGTATAGACTGTATCTGAGCAGAAGATTTGGACAACTGTAGGTTTGTCACCTTATACTCACTTAATTCGAAACCAGGAGCTTTTTGATGGTTTTAGGAATCAGCTAGGACACATGTGATGATCCCTGGACATCCATAACACCTAGCTTGATCCTTGGTTACCTCCTTCAACTATAAATAGCAAACTCATGGTGCCTTATTCTTTGCTAATTTCAAATTCAATCTATCTCACTCTATTCTGAGGTTCCTGATAAAAAAGGAAACTCTCTCAAGTTTAAAGTTTGAGCTAGGACCCTTTGTAAGTGTCCTTAGCCACTTTAGTTCAGTTTTTACATGTTTAAAGACCGAAAGTCAAAGTTGTCGTAAAATGACTTTGACCTTCGGTTAAGACCTAAATGGTCCAGCCGTTGTTCGAGGCGAATGGGGCTATGTGATCATAATTTGGTAGGTGTTAATCCCTCAAAAGGGGACCTCCTAATTATCAAGTTTACTTAGTTAATTGTCGGGTCAAAGTAATTAATCAAAAAGTCAAACGGGTCAGATTTGTAAATAATAATCAAAACTAATAATGTATAGGTTATAAATCATATTTTGTCACTTAAACAACTTGGTAAATATTATTAGAACATGTTTAAACATGTTCAACCTGACAATTCTGAGTTTAAGCTCGGTTCGCAACCGAAAGTCGCAAAAGCTTGACTTTTTCTTTAACTTTCAGTTCTGACCCGACTAAGCTTATTTCCTTTATGTTTTAAGCTTGCATTGTGATAATATGATGTTGTAGTATAACCCTCTGAGGTTATATTATATGGTCACTTAGAAATTCTAAATTATCTGCATGTTTCATTATTATGCTTATTGTTGACAATTATGCCCTTATGGTCTAAAAATAGGATTTTTGAATAAATGATCATGCAAATGGATTAGGTACTGATTAGTAAACATAAATAAAGTATTTTGACATTTACATTCTGGTCATAAATTGATGTTATGTAAATGATCGAAATTTAGGCTTTTATAAAGACTAAAATACCCTTTGGGGTATAAATCATGTTTAACGAAGTTAGAAAACAAGTTTGATATCAAAACAAAGGGTTTTGATACCCAAAAATAGTTTGGTTGCAAAATACGCATAAACGCGTATTTTGACCGAAACTATGACTCGTCACTATGCCTAAATAACGTGGTAATCAGTAGGTATCACAAAGGACTATGACCATCGTGATTACGCTCACGTTGCGAAGTTAAACGAACTTCGTGTTGACCATAAACTGGTCAAAGCAGAAAGTCAAACACTGATTGACTTTCGTGCTTAAAAATGCGTAAAAGAATGAAAGAAACTTACAAGAGGTCCAAGCAATGGATATTTGATCTAAAAATTCTCAGGTATGTAGTGTAGAAACTTCAACTTAGAGAAATAATCAGATCAAGTGTGATGATTGGAATGAATGGAAGTGGGTATTTATAGATTTTGTGCCACCGTTAGGATCTTTCCTCGATAAACGAGCTTCAATCTGAGCCTTACATGTGTACCCACTGTTTTATAATACCACGGGTGCCTCAAAACAAGCCCATAGACTCAAAGAAACCATGTGCAAACAAGGGAAATAGCTGGATCAAGCTGGAAACATGTTTTTGCAGACCTGATGGTCTATCGCGCCCTGCGTATGAGCCAGGGCTGGCTTACGCGGCCCGCGTCCGATGTTCAGCTCGGAAACAGTTTGTTAAATTACAGAAATGGTCCCTGCACATGTTTAAGCCCATTTCCGATGCTTTTAAGGCCTGTTAAGACATTTTCAAGGCTCTACAATGATGCCTAAGCATAGGAGACATGAAACAGGCTTGAAAATGTGCCGGATGTCGGTTCGTTTGGTCGTACGGTTATGATATTCGGTTAATTACGACGAAACACGAATGGACGTGAAAAACGATCCAAATTACACGACGAATGGAATTTTAGCTTACCAATCACTAAAAGAAAATATTTTAATGATTACAAAAATTTTTGGATGTCCGGATACGTTCAGAACGTAAGATATGCGCGAAAATGCAAACTTATCCACTTTTTGATGCTTTTAGTCCCTGATTGACCAAAAAGTTTATTTTTGCACACCGAACCCCTCAAAGCCTATTTCTAAGCTATGTAAAGGATATTTAGGGTATGTTTAACTTATGGTCATGTTCCGGAATGTTCGTTACGGTACGAATCGGCATACTTTCGTAGTTTGTAAAAATTAGTCCCTGTAAGCGAATAAACTTGATTTTGCCATACCAAACCTTCCAAAACTTATTTCTAAGTTATGTAAAGGTTATTTAAGGTATGTTAAGCATATATTGATGTTCCTATGTGTTTGTCGCGTTAAACTGATTACGTTTACGCATCAGTTTCCGTATAACTCACCTAGAAACGATATAGAGTTTGAAATTGAACAAAAATCAAAACATGCAAAATGTCAAACATAAACAAACAAATCTTGGGATCAAATAACATTGTTTTATTGATGACTGAACTGATTAAGGTTTAAACAATGATTACAAGCACATATGTCACAGTCTCCCCTACTTGTGAAAATTTCGTCTTGAAATTTATTTTGAGGAAACTTGTGAGAATAGATGTGGATATTTCGCTTTCATTTAAGCTTCACGTTCCCAAGTAAATTCTGGTCCACGTTTAGATTCCCAGCAAACTTTGACATGTGGAATGCGCTTGCGTTTGAGCCTTTTGACTTCACAGTCCATGATTTCCACAGGCTTCTCAACGAAATGCATTGTGTCATCAACACAAATTTCATCAAGTGGTATGTGGAGGTTCTCATCAGCTAAACACTTCTTGAGATTGGACACGTGAAAGGTTGGATGAACATTTCCAAGTTCAGGAGGTAACTCAAGTCTGTAGGCTACCTTACCGATTCTTTCGACGATCTTGAATGGTCCAACATATCTAGGTGCAAGTTTTCCTGTCTTTCCAAATCTGATCACACCTTTCCAAGGTGAAACCTTGAGTAGAACGTGATCACCAACTTGAAATTCTAAGGGCTTGTGTCGTCGATCCGCGTAACTCTTTTGACGGCTTCGAGCTGTCTGAAGGTTATCGCGAACTTTCTTAACCTTATCTGTTGTCTCTAGAATGAGGTCAGATCCAGTAAGCTGAGCCTCACCGATCTCATTCCAGCAGACTGGTGAATGACATTTTCGACCATAGAGAGCTTCGAAAGGAGCCATGTTGATGCTGGAGTGATAACTATTGTTATAGGAGAATTCAATCAACAGAAGATACGAATCCCAACTACCACCAAAATCGATCACACAAGATCTAAGCATATCCTCCAAAGTCTAGATTGTTCTTTCAGATTGACCATCAGATTGCGGATGATAAGCTGTGCTCAAATTAAGTTGGGTTCCCATAGCAGATTGCATGGTTCTCCAAAAACGAGATGAGAATCGAGCATCTCTGTCAGAAATAATGTTCAAAGGAACGCCATGATGGGACACAATCTCATCAACATAGATTTTAGCAAGCTTGTCGGCAGATAGCTCCTCACGGATCGACAAGAAATGCGCTGACTTGGTAAGACGATCAACAACTACCCAGATGGCGTCATGACCTCTCCTAGTGCGCAGAAGTTTGGTAATATGATCCATTGCATTGTTTTCCCATTTCCAAACTGGAATCTCTGGTTGCTCCAATAAACCAGAGGGATTTTGATGTTCAGCCTTAACCTTAAGAAAAGTAAGGAATTTGGATACGTACAAGGCAATGTCTTTCTTCATACCAGGCCACCAAAACTGAGTAAAAAGATCCTTATACATTTTGTCTGAGCCAGGGTGAATAGAATAACGAGACTTATGAGCTTCATCCATAAGCAAGGTGCGAAGATTGTCTTGACTTGGGACCCACAAACGGTCCATGAAATAATATGATCCATTGTCCTTCAGCTCGAGATCAGGCTTAATATGATATGGTAATTCCTTACCCATCAAGTCTTGTGAAACATAAGTATGTTGAGCCTGAGAAATGCAAGTTTGGATATCAGATCGTACTTTGACACAATGAAGTTTGACTCATTCTTTACGACTTAATGCGTCAGCCACGACATTCGCCTTACCAGGATGGTAGCGAATTTCACAATCATAGTCGTTTAGAAGTTCAACCCAACATCGTTGCCTCATGTTGAGTTCTTTCTGATTGAAGATGTGCTGGAGACTTTTGTGGTCAGCGAAAACCACACATTTTGTACCATACATCGTTGCCTCATGATCGGCTCGCGTCTTAGAATAAATCAGGATGTCATCAATGAAAACGATGATGAACTTGTCCAAATAAGGCTTACAAACCCTATTCATCAAGTACATGAAAACAACAGGAGCATTAGTCAAACCGAATGGCATAATTGTAAACTCATAATGCCCATAGCGAGTGCGGAAAGCAGTCTTGGGAATATCTTCTTCATGCACACGAAGTTGATGATACCCAGAACGTAGATCAATCTTTGAGAAACACGTAGCACCCTGTAACTGATCAAAGAGATCATTAATGCGAGGTAGAGGATATCGATTCTTGATGGTAAGCTAGTTAAGCTCACGATAATCGATGCACATCCTGAAAGAGCCATCTTTCTTCTTGACAAAAAGAACGGGAGCACCCCAAGGTGAAAAGCTAGGACGAATAAAACCTTTGTCAGAAAGCTCCTGAAGCTGTTTAGATAACTCTTGCATCTCAGACCGTGCAAGACGATATGGAGATCTAGGGATAGGATTTGCACCAGGTACAAGATCAATACGAAACTCGACTTGGCGTGCTGGGGGTAAACCAGGTAATTCTTTAGGAAACACTTTAGAATAATCCCGAACAATAGGGATATCTTGAATAGACTTACCTTTGCCTTTATCTGCAACAACATGTGCCAAAAAGGAAACATAGTTCTTTCGCAGATACTTCTGAGCATGAGTACAAGACATGAGCTTGAGACTACTAGCAGGTTACTCACCACGAACCTCTATGATCTTACCAGTCGAAAGCGGCACATGAACAATCTTCTCAAAACAAACTACCTCTGCATGATGCTTGGCTAACCAATCCATTCCCACTATAATGTCGAAACTTCCAAGTTGCATCGGTGAGATGTTGATAGGAAAATGATGGTTATTAAGGTTCAACTGGCAATTTCAAAGAGCAGAATCGAGAATATTGGGTTAACCACTAACAACTTCCACTGTCAAGGGCTTTCCTAGTTTTGTTCTAGATATGCGAAGCAAAGGCTCGAAAGATAATGACACAAAACTCTTATTGGCACCCGAATAAAAAAGAACAGATGCAGGCTGATTATTAACAAAGAATGTACCGTTGACCACCTCGTTGTCTGCTCGCGCCTCATTAGCATTCATGTTGAAGACTCATCCATGAGCCTGAGCCTGATTTGCGTTGGCTAATCTCGGACACTGATTTCTGTAGTGGGTCAGATCCCCACAGTTGTAGCACAAACCAGGAGGGTAGTGAGGTCGTGCAGCTTGAGCCTGTTGTTGAGCAGGTGCTTGAGCAGCTTGCTGAGCTGGGTTCTGTGCAACTTGATTATGAGCAAAATGACAAACATTGGCAAGATGACCCGATTTTCCACAGTTAGCACAGAAAGGACACGAAACCTGCGGTTGATGGTGTCTTTTGCATCTGTTGCACAAAGGTGCATTCCCCGCATACTGTTTCTTTGCTGGTGGTTGTGCGGGTTGGTTAGGAGCTGCCTGGTTGACTTGAGCAGTAACAGCGAAATTCTGAGAAGCCTTGCGCTTCTTAGACCTCCTTGAAGACCCAACTTTCTTACCCTTCTTACCGTCACTCTTGTCAGACGACTGTTTCTTATCCTTGTCACCTTTCCTGTGAAGCTTACCCTTTCTGATTTGCGACTCAGTCAAAGTCGCAGCTATCTCGATTTCCTAACGAACTATGGTAGGGTTGCTACCAGTGACGATGTCTTGCACAGAGTCAGGTAAACCATCAATATACCTCTCGATAGCTTTCTCGAGTGGGGTAACCATTGTGGAACAAAGTAAGCTCAGCTCCTCATACCTGTCGGTATAAGCCCGATGTTCACCACTGTCCTGCTTCAAATCATCAAACTCCCTTTCCAACGCCCTCTGTTCATGACGAGGACAGAATTCTCTCATCATAAGAGCCCTAAGCTCTACCCAGGTCTGTGCTAAAGCAACCTCAGCACCACGGTCTCTCATTACTCCATTCCACCAAGTAAGAGCCCTCTATTGAAACACACTAGAGGCAAACTCGACTTTGCGATTATCAGGACACTGAACATGATGAAACGTACTCTCGATGCTCTCAAACCACTGTAGGAGCCCAGTTGCTCCTTCAGAACCACTAAACTTGAGTGGTTTAGCCGAATTGAAACTTTTGAAGTTGCATGGAGCATTATTGTTGTTGTTGGCTTGGTTAACTTGAGCAACAGTGTCTGGGAGTAGAGCAGCCATTTGCTGCGCAATGATTGCTGCAATTTCGGCATTAGGTATCAGATTTTCACGTCGAGGAGGCATTCTAAAAGAGGAAACATGAGAGAAAACGAGTGAGATGATTAGATGGAAAATGAAATGTTACAAAAATCGACAAAAAGTACGGACCGTGGTCATTTGTTCGTACAAAGCAATCAAACGACACACAGTGACTAATCAAAGTAAATGGGTCAAAAATAACGTATCGCGAAGACATGCTTTAGCCTATAAGTGGACACTCACCCCAAGAGTTCCCAGGTAAGAGTGACTGGTCCAATTATGTGGATTTGTACGAACACTCTAGCCTAGACAGAAAACTCGAGATACAGGCATCCACTCTTCCAGATTGCACGTGTTCACATTATCTAGACACAAACTTTGACGGGATTTTGAAAATTCAGAAGGCATTAAGCCAAAAACGAATCATCCGAAAGGGTGGGTGATTATTTTCAAAATCGTTTTGGAAAATTGTGTTCTTGTTTTGGTAATCACCTAAGGATAGGTAAAGTGCATGTTTTAAGATCTAAACACAAGATAACTTGTGTTAGGGTCCTAGAAAAGTTATAGTCTAGGTCAAAGCATTACTAATAACCTAATTCCTTATAACCATTGGCTCTGATACCAACTCTTCTGTCACACCCCGACCGCGTAAAACAACAAACCGCGGCGGAAACGTCGGGGAGTCGAGCAACAGAATTATTGTTTCATAACCATGGTATTTAAAGTTATGTTTTATTTATTAACAAAGGGGAATACATTGTCTTAAAACAGAAGAAATCATTTTATGTCACTAAGGCACAGGTCCGCCTAAGTGTATCTTGAACAATCCTATGCATCAGCACCTGAAAACACATGTGAAAATAGGTACGTCAGCATAAAAAATGCCTGTGAGATACATAGGTTTATTGATTAAGGATTCATGACTTGAAGTTGAAAGAATTGTTTTTATAAAAGTTAGTCATGAATCTTAGAAAAATGTTTTCTTTTATACAAAAAGTGATAAGAAAATCAGATGATATATAAAAGAAAGATATATGATAAATAAATAACCAAATAAAATGAGTTTGTATAAAATATTTTGTTTGTAAAACAATGTTTCATGAAGATATGATATCTGTGTAAAATGTAATATGTCTAACTTGAAATGGTTTAAATGACGCTACAATATGTAATATCATAAAAGCACTTATATATAGGAAGTACCAGCGGCGTATCCACCATGCTTTTACCATATTACGCATGCCTCATTATTTAAATCACTTACCCAAACAAACCATCAAAATGTGTTGTTTAAACCAATGTCAAAATGTTTATGTGTAATCAATGTCTATGGTTAAATGTAAATCATGTAATGTGTAACCAAATGTCATGTATGGCAAGTGAAATGTGTCAACTAAAACCATATGTAAAATGCACAAAACAAGGTATTGAAATAAATCATGGTTTAAATCAAAGTTATGTTTTGTAAAATAACTGCATGCTTTACTGATACAAACATCTATGCGGTATTATTAAAACGCATGCATTCAAGCCTTGCGACTGTGGCGACAAATCCTTAAACAAATTAAAGGTTTATCTAAATTATGTATATCGGATTCAGTCATTTCCTACTTCCAAACAAACCTAGGAAGCCAGAAATGGGAGTTGTCAATTCCTATGGTACCACTACTTACTTCCGGGCGGCATGGCCAATGTTAATGAACGTACATTTGTCCCGTTAAACAAACCAAATGTCATACCAAATTGAAGCATGTTATATGAAAACAATGTACTAAGTATGCAAAACGAGCATACATAGCATGAGTGTGGTGTAAATTAATGTGTACATATGCTGAAATGAACATATGAAACAAATGTGTTTATGAAATCAATGTACTAGCATGTTAATAAAACATACATAGCAAAAACATGGAAGAAATCATGTACTATATGTTTACTAATGAACATAGCAAGCATATGATATAAAAACAAGAAAGGCACGAAAGTAACAAGTAGGCACATGTGTTTCAACCCAAAATGTTTGAAAACAGTAAAAGAGGGGACTATGTACTCACATAATCACCTTGAAAACATGTAAAAAGAGGGGTCTATGTACTCGCTTGAGATTGCTCAATAGTCTTTGGATAACAACCAAACAATGCTAGAAAGATCACGGAATCAATCGGCACCTAATATAGGTAACTATGTTAATAAACCGGACCTAAATCGGAAGATCGGATAAAATGTGGTTTCGAAAACCAAATGAGTATAGGAACTCATGTAATATGGTTTAACAAAGCCTACATTCTAAAACAGAACCAAACCTAAGTGCTTACGACCCATTACGACTCGTTTAGGTAGCTTATGCTACTTTAACGCGTCGTTCGCGTAAAACACGTTCGGACCGCCTAACTAGTCCTATGACAAGTATTATATGCCTTAACATGTCTAATAATGTTGCCTAATCAGTTTAGATGTCAAAATTTAGGTTACATATGCTTAAAATTAATTTATGCGTAAAAAGGGCGTTTTGGTCATTTTCCTAAGGCATATAAACTACCTATCATACAACTAACTAAACGTAGTGACCATAAGGTATAACCTCGGAAGGTTATTACCTATACAACTATGGTCACAAAATGTGTTTGATCGGATCCTAATGATCGACCAAACGGGTCGGGTTCGAAAGTCTAAGCGGTTGTTTAGACCGCTTACCTTACGACCCTATATAAGCACTAAACTAAAAGTGACGAGCTAAATATGTTAAAACATGTTAACGAAGTTAGAAAACAAGTTTAATATCAAAACAAATGGTTTTGACACCCAAAAATAGTTTGGTTGCAAAATACGCATAAACGCGTATTTTGACCGAAACTATGACTCGTCACTATGCCTAAATAACGTGGTAATCAGTAGGTATAGTCACAAAGGACTATGACCATCGTGATTACACTCACGTTGCGAAGTTAAACGAACTTCGTGTTGACCATAAACTGGTCAAAGCAGAAAGTCAAACACTGATTGACTTTCGTGCTTAAAAACGCGTAAAAGAACGAAAGAAACTTACAAGAGGTCCAAGCAATGGAGATTTGATCTAAAAATTCTCAGGTATGAAGTGTAGAAACTTCAACTTAGAGAAATAATCAGATCAAGTGTGAGGATTGGAATGAATGGAAGTCGGTATTTATAGATTTCAGGCCACCGTTAGGATCGTTCCTCTATAAACGAGCTTCAATCTGAGCCTTACATGTGTACCCACTGTTTTGTAATACCATGGGTGCCTCAAAACAAGCACATAGATTCAAAGAAACCATGTGCAAACAAGGGAAACAACTGGATCAAGCTAGAAACATGTTTTTGAAGACCTGATGGTCTGTCGCGCCCCGCGTACGAACAAGGGCTGGCTTACGCGACCCACGTCCGATGTTCAGCTCTGAAACAGTTTGTTAAATTACAGAAATGGTCCCTGCACATGTTTAAGCCCATTTCTGATGCTTTTAAGGCCCGTTAAGACATTTTCAAGGCTCTACAATGATGCCTAAGCATAGGGGACATGAAACATGCTTGAAAATGTGCCGGATGTCGGTTCATTTGGTCGTACGGTTACAATATTCGGTTATTACGACGAAACACGAACGAATGTGAAAAACGATCCAAATTACGCGACGAATGGAATTTTAGCATACCAATCACTAAAATAAAATATTTGAATGATTACAAAAATTTTTGGATGTCCGGATATGTTCAGAACGTAAGATATGCGCGAAAATGCAAACTTATGCACTTTTTGACGCTTTTAGTCCCTGATTGACCAAAAAGTTTATTTTTGCACACCGAACCCCTCAAAGCCTATTTCTAAGCTATGTAAAGGATATTTAGGGTATTTTTAACTTATGTTCATGTTCCGGAATGTTCGTTACGGTACAAATCGGCATACTTTCGCAGTTTGTCAAAATTAGTCCCTGTAAGCGAATAAACTTGATTTTGCCATACCAAACCCTCCAAAACTTATTTCTAAGTTATGTAAAGGTTATTTAAGGTATGTTAAGCATATATTGATGTTCCGGAGTGTTTGTTGCGTTAAAGTGATTACGTTTACGCATCGGTTTGCGTATAACTCTCAAGAAAACGATATAGAGTTTGAAATTGAACAAAAATCAAAACATGCAAAATGTCAAACATAAACAAACAATTATTGGGATCAAATAACATTGTTTTATTGATAACTGAACTGGTTAATGTTTAAACAATGATTACAAGCACATATATCACAAGGTTTCACCTTGGAAAGGTGTGATCAGATTTGGAAAGACAGGAAAACTTGCACCTAGATATGTTGGACCATTCAAGATCGTTGAAAGAATCGGAAAGGTAGCCTACATACTTGAGTTACCTCCTGAACTTGGAAATGTTCATCCAACCTTTCACGTGTCCAATCTCAAGAAGTGTTTAGCTGATGAGAACCTCCACATACCACTTGATGAAATTCGTGTTGATAACACAATGCACTTTGATGAGAAACCTGTGGAAGTAATGGATCGTGAAGTCAAATGGCTCAAACGCAAGCGTATTCCACTAGTCAAAGTTCGCTGGGAATCTAAACGTGGACCAGAATTAACTTGGGAACGTAAAGATCAAATGAAAGCGATATATCCACATATTTTCTCACAAGTTTCCTCTAAATAAATTTCGGGACGAAATTTCCACAAGTAGGGGAGATTGTGACATCTATGCTTGTAATCATTGTATAAACTCAAATCAATTCAGTTACCAATAAAATAATGTGATTTGTTCCCAATATTTATTTATTTATGTTTGACATTTTGCATGTTTCGATTTTTGTTCAATTTCAAACTCTATATCGCTTTCTGGAGAGTTATACGCAAACCAATGCGTGAACATAACCAGTTTAACGTGAAAAACACTTCGGAACATCAATATATGCTTAACATACCTTAAATAACCTTTACATAACTTAGAAATAAGTTTTGAAGGGTTTGGTATGGCAAAATCAAGTTTATTCGCTTTCAGGGACTATTTTCGAAAAACTGCGAAAGTATGCCAATTCGTATCGTAACGAACATTCCAAAACATGATCATAAGTTAAACATACCCTAAATATCCTTTACATAACTTAGAAAGAGGCTTTGAGGGGTTCGGTATGCTAAAATAAACTTTTTGGTCAATCAGGGACTAAAAGCGTCAAAAAGTGCATAAGTTTGCATTTACGCGCATATCTTACGTTCTGAACATATCCGGACATCCAAAAAATTTTTTAATCATTAAAATATTTTATTTTAGTGATTGGAATGCTAAAACTTCATTCATTTCGCAATTTGGATCGTTTTCGCGTCCGTTACGACTTCCGTCGTAATTAACCGAACAACGTAACGGTACAGCCAAACGATCCGACATCCGTACCTTTACTGAGCACATTTCAAGTTCCCTATGTTTTAACATCCTTATGGAGCTAAAAAATGGGTTTGACGGGTGTTAGAAGTGCCAAAACGCATCAAAAATCAAGTTTGGAGTCTCAGGGGCCTGTTCTGCCAATTTCTGAAAGTTACTGCCAGCAACAAAGAGCATACGGACCGTATGGTTATACTTATGGTCCGTAAGCCTTCACCAAGTCAGCATATTTCATTTTCTCAAACAACAGCTGGTTTCTGGGTTTTGCACATGGTTTCTTTCATCCTATGGACTGGTTTTGAACACCCATAGTTTTGTAAATCAGTGGGCACACAAGGAGGGCCAAGATCGAAGCTCGTAATCCAAGAATTGATCCTAACGGTTTTGAGAAACCTATATAAACCCACCTTGAATTCTTGCATTCCCCACAATTGATCTCAAAATTTATTCTCTAAGTTGAAGCTCTCCTTGTGAAGCTTCATACCTGAGAATTTTTTAGTTCAAACCTTCCTTGCTTGGACCTTTTGTAAGTTTCTTTCATGCTTGCTATTTTTTTCAAGCGTGAAAGTCAAACAGTGTTTGACTTTCTGCTTTGACCAGTCAATGGTCAACACGAAGTTCGTTTGAACATCACAACGTGAGCGTAATCACGATGGTCATAGTCCTTTGTGACTATACCTACTGATTACCACGCTATTTAGGCATAGTGACGAGTCATAGTTTCGGTCAAAATACACGTTTATGCGTATTTTGCAACCAAACTATTCTTGGGTATCAAAACCCTTTGTTTTGATATCAAACTTGTTTTCTAACTTCGTTAAACATGTTTTAACATGTTTAACTCGTCACTTTTAGTTTAGTGCTTATAAAGGGTCGTAAGATAAGCGGTCTAAACAACCGCTTAGACTTTCGAACCCGACCCGTTTGGTCGATCATTAGGATCCGACCAAACACATTTTGTGACCATAGTTGTATAGGGAATAACCTTCCGAGGTTATACCTTATGGTCACTACGTTTAGTTAGTTGTATGATAGGTAGTTTATATGCCTTAGGAAAATGACCAAAATGCCCTTTTTACGCATAAATTCATTCAAAGCATATGTAACTTAAATTTTGACATCTAAACTGATTAGGCAACATTATTAGACATGTTAAGGCATATAATACTTGTCATAGGACTAGTGAGGCGGTCCGAACGCGTTTTGCATGAACGACGCGTTAAAGTAGCGTAAGCTACCTAAACGAATCGTAATGGGTCATAAGCACTTAGGATAGGTTCCGATTTAGAATGTAGGCTTTGTTAAACCTTATTACATGAGTTCCCATACTCATTTGGTTTACGAAACCTCATTTTATCCGATCTTCCGATTTAGGTCCGGTTTATTAACATAGTTACCTATATTAGGTGCCGATTGATTTCCGTGTTCTCTCTAGAATTGCTTGGTTGTTATTCAAAGACTATTGAGCAATCTCAAGTGAGTACATAGACCCCTCTTTTACTGTTTTCGAACATTTTGGGGTGAAACACATGTGCCTACTTGTTACTTTTGTGCTTTTTTTCATGTTTTTATATCATATGCTTACTATGTTCATATAGTACATGTATAGTACATGATTTCATCCATGTTTTTGTTATGTATGTTTTATTAACATGCTAGTACATTGATTTCATAAACACATTTGTTTCATATGTTCATTTCAGCATATGTACACATTGATTTACATCATATTCATGATATGTATGTTCATTTTTGCATACTTAGTACATTGTTTTCACATAACATGCTTACATTTGGTATGACATTTGGTTTGTATAACAGGACAAAAGTGCGTTCATTAACATTGGCCATGCCGCCAAGTAGTAAGTAGTGGTACCATAGGAATTGACAACTCTCATTTTTGGCTTCCTAGGTTTGTTTGGAAGTAGGAAATGACTGAATCCGATATTCATAATTTTTGATAAACATTTAATTTTTTTAAGGGTTTGTCGCCACAGCCGCAAGGCTTGAATGTATGTGTTTTAACATTACCGCATAGATGTTTGCATCAATAAAGCATTAATTTTACAAAACATAACTTTTGATTTAAATGATGATTTATCAAATACATTGTTTTGTACATTTCTTTCTTATAGGGTTGAGTAAGTGCTTTTATTCACTATACATTACATTTGATTATACATGAACATGATTTATATTTGGCATTTGACATTGTTTACACATAAACATTTTGACATGAGTTTAAACAAGACATTTTGGTGGTTTGTTTGGGTAAGTGATTTAAATGACGAGGCGTGTGTAATATGATAAAAGCATGGTGGATACACCGCTGGTACTTCCTATATATAAGTGCTTTTATGATATTTCATTTCGTAGTGTTATTTAAACCATTTCAATTTAGACATATTACATTTTATATAAAGAACATAACTTCACAAAACATTGTTTTACAAATAACATATCTTATACAAATTCATTTTTACTTGGTTATTTATTAAACCACACATCTTTCCTTTATATCATCAATTTCTTATCGATTTTCATATGTTTTACAAAAGAAAACACTTTTAATAAGATTCATCACTAACTCTTGTTAAACATTTCTTTCAACTACAAGTCATGAATCTTAAATCAATAAACCTATGTATCTCACAGGCATTTTTATGCTGACGTACCTATTTTCACATGGGTTTTTAGGAGCTGATGCATAGGAATGATCAAGATACACTTAGGCGGACCTGTGCCTTAGTGACTTAAAATGAAGCTAGAATAGTTTAACTTTGTTATGTACTCTTTGATTCTTTGTTTTAAGACAATGTAACCACTTTGTTAATAAATAAAACAAAACTTTAAATACCATGGTTGTGAAACAATAATTCTGTTGCTCGACTCCACGACGTTTCCGCCGCGGTTTGTTGTTTTACGCGGTCGGGGTGTGACAGTTATACCTTATGGTCACATAGTTTAATTAGTTGTATGATAGGTAGTTTATATGCCTTAGGAAAATGACCAAAATGCCCTTTTCATGCATAATTGAATTTTAATCATATGTAACATAACTTTTGTCACTTAAACTGATTATTCAGCATATTTAACATGTTTAGGCATATAATACTTGTCATAGGACTAGTTAGGCGTCTCGAACACGCATTTGCGTGAACGACACGTTAAAGTAGCGTAAGCTACCTTAATGGGTTGTAACGGGTCGAAAGCACTTAGGATAGGTTCCGATTTAGAATGTAGGCTTTGTTAAACCATATCATATGAGTTCCAATACTCATTTTGTTTACGAAACCTCATTCTATCCGATCTTCCGATTTAGGTGTTGTTTTATTTATTTTAGCGATCCGATTTCTAGGTACTACTTGAATTTCTTGGTTTACTCGAGCTTCGCTGGTTCATTAGTGAAGGATATCTTTGCACTTCAAGTGAGTACATAGATCCCCTCTTTTTACATGTTTTGTGGTAACTATGTGAGTACATTGTTCCCCTATTTTACTGTTTTCGATTGTTTTGGGGTAATTCATACGTGTTAAATGATTTCGATGTTTTTAACGATGGTTTCAAAAATGATTAATATGGTTTTTATTAAATTAATAACGATTTCGATAATGTGAACAAACTTGTTGGACGTAATTACATAACGAATAACATTCCTTAGTTTTGGTCGAACCGACCAGTATTAGGTTATGGTACCATAGGATCTGACAAATCCCGTTATCAGACTGCACCCATGGTTATGTGTGGGGGTTATGTGGGTAACGACTGAATCCGTGATTGTTAACTTACCCTTTGGTGGTTTGTTAATGCGAGATTAGCGTGAGACGAGTTGCGAAGGTTTGGATGTTATTAGCGAGACGACCAAAAGTAGTTTTCAAAATTAAAACGAGAATGATTTAAATGATTTAAACGATTTGAAACGATTTTAACGAGTTAAACGAATTGAACAAACGATTGGTTTTGGGTTGTGATTAGTTAATGGGACGGGTATAACATGATAAAAACATGGTAGATACGCCGCTGGTACTTCTTATATATAAGTGTTTTTATCATATTACATTCCGTGGCATTATTTAGTTCACTTGGGTAAACGATTTTAAAACGATGTCTCATAACGATGTTTTTCTAAATATAAACCATACGAGTTTTATTAACGAGATGATTTACAATTTGGTTTAATTAAATAAATGTTTTGGGTTAAGAATCATCGCTACGAGATTTTATAAACTATAACCAACTTGATTTGAGTTGGTTAATTATGTTGCAATACTATACTTTTCAAAACAAGGTTTTTAACTTTTGACTTTAGTAGTCTAATGAAGTATTGCAACATGTAAACGAGCCATGAATTCAACACTCTCATAAAACCTATGTGCTCGCCAGCATTTCTTTGCTTACTTTGTTTTTACATATGTTTCAGGTGTTGTTGAATGATGTTGATTGCTAGGATGCATGCTCACTTAGGACTGGACGAGGCCTTAATGACTTAATAACGATGATAGACTATGTTTAACTTGTTTATTTAAATTTCAAGACAATGTAAATGGTTAATCTATAAATAAAACAAAACTTTTGAATCCATGGTTGTGAAACAATAATTCTGTTGCTCCACTCCCCGATGTTTCCGCCACGGTTTGGTTGTTATAACGCGGTCGGGGTGTGACAGAAGAGTTGGTATCAGAGCCAATGGTTATAGGGAATTAGGTTATTATTAATGCTTTAACCTAGACTATAACTTTTCTAGGTCCCTAACGCAAGTTATCTTGCGTTTAGATTTTAAAAACAAAACCGTCACCTATCCTTAGTTGATAACCACAACGAGAACACAATAACGAATCCGCTTTGAAAACCAATCATCTCTTCGTAGATGATTTGTAATAAGGTTTTGAACCCTCTAAGTTTTCAAAATCTCGTCAAAGTTTGGGTCTTATAATGTGAACACGTGCAATCTGGAAGAGTGAATGCCTGTATCCTGAGTTTTCTGTCTAAGGCTAGAGTGTTCGTACAAATCCACATAATCGGACCAGTCACTCTTACCTGGGAACTCTTGGGATGAGTGTCCACTTATAGGCTAAAGCATGTCTTCGCGATACAGTATTTTGACCCATTTACTTTGATTAGTCACTGCGCTCCTGCAATGGTTCGAGAGCCTCGAAAGTACATTTAGACATGTGCAATGTCCGAATGAGCATAAGGTTGAATTTCCATCAAGTGTTTTCGAGAAGCATGCTCTTACGTGGTGGAACGGTGTGATGCGTGATAGGGGTGCCAATTTGGCGTTGGCATAAACGTGGGAAGAGCTTCGAGCTCTCATGATGAAAGAGTTCTGTCCCCATCATGAGACTAGGGCGTTGGAGCGAGAATTCGATGATCTGAAAAAAGATGGGGGAGAACACCGTGCTTACACGGATCGTTATGAAGAGCTGAGTTTGTTGTGTCCCACTATGGTTACCCCATTGGAGAAGGCGATTAAGAGGTATATCGATGGTCTGCCCGATACTGTGCAGGATATTGTCACTGGTAGTAATCCTACCACTGTGCGTCAGGCGATTGAATTGGCTGCTACTCTGACCGAGTCTCAGGTCAGAAAAGGGAAATTGACCCGCAAGGGTGACAAGAAGCAGTCGGCCGATTCCGTTGAAGACAAGGGTAAAGGTAAGGGAAAGAAGAAGGGTGAGTCTTCAAAGAGGTCGAGGAAGCACAAGGCTTCCCAAAACTTTGCTGTCACTGCGCAAAATCCTCAGAACCCACCAGCACAACCTGTTGCGAAGAAACAGTATGCTGGTACAGCACCTCACTGTACAAGGTGCAACGATCATCATGTGGCACAACGGTCTTGTAAACAGTGTACTACTTGTGGTAAACTTGGGCACCTGGCCGACATCCGTCGTTAGGGTCAAAATCAAGCTGCGCAGAATCCAGCACAACTTCAGGGGAATGCTGTTAGATTCCCACTTGGTTCATGTTACAATTGCGGTGAAATGGGTCATTTCCGCAACAATTATCTGAGGCTGGCAAATGCAAATGCCAATGTGAATCCCACTCGTGGACGAGCGTTCAATCTGAATACAAACGAAGCTCGAGTTGACAACGAGGTTGTTAATGGTACGTTCCTTGTTAACCATCAACCTGCATCTGTTCTTTTCGATTCTGGTGCCGATAGAAGTTTTGTTTCGTTATCATTTGAGCCTTTACTTGCGATACCTAGAACTAAACTGAGGAAACCCTTATCTGTTGAAGTTGCTACTGGTAAACCTCTTGTACTCGATTATGTTATTCGCGATTGTCAATTGAACCTTGATAACCATCTTTTTCCTATTGACCTCACACCGCTGCAACTTGGGAGTTTTGACATTATCGTTGGGATGGATTGGTTAACTAAGTTTTATGCTGAGGTGGTTTGTTTCAATAAGATTGTTCGTATTCCTCTTTCGTCTGGTGAAGTTCTAGAAGTTCATGGCGAGAAACCATCTGGTGGATTGAAACTCATGTCATGTACGAAAGCCCAAAGTTATTTACGAAAAGGATATGTTGCTTTTCTGGCACATGTCACCAAGGAGAAAGGCAAGAGCAAGTGTATTCAAGATATTCCAATTGTTCGAGATTATCCAGAGGTGTTTCCTGATGAACTGCCTGGTTTGCCTCCAGTTCGTCAAGTCGAATTTCATATTGATCTTGTACCCAATGCCAACCCGATTGCGAAAGCGCCTTATCATCTTGCACCGTCTAAGATGCAAAAATTATCGAAACAGCTTCAAGAGTTATCTGATAAAGGATTCATCCGACCAAGTTATTCACCTTGGGGCACTCCAGTCCTGTTTGTGAAAAAGAAAGATGGGTCTTTTCGAATGTGTATCGATTATCGTGAGCTTAACAAGCTTACCATCAAGAATCGATATCCCCTACCTCGAATTGATGATCTCTTTGATCAGCTGCAAGGTGCTTCATGTTTTTCCAAGATCGATCTGCGCTCTGGGTATCATCAGCTTCGTGTTCTCGAAGAAGATATTCCCAAAACTGCCTGTCGTACGAGATATGGTCATTACGAGTTCACTGTCATGCCTTTTGGTTTGACTAATGCTCCAGCTATCTTCATGGACTTAATGAATAGGGTTTGTAAACCTTATTTAGACAAGTTCATCATTGTGTTCATTGACGATATTCTCATTTATTCGAAGTCTCGAGCCGATCACGAGCAACACCTTCGTTTGACAATGGAACTCCTAAAGAAGGAACAACTTTTTGCTAAATTCTCCAAGTGTGAATTCTGGCTTAAAGAAGTTCAGTTGTTGGGTCATATTGTTAATAAGCAAGGTATTCATGTGAATCCATCCAAAATTGCTGCTATTAAGGATTGGAATACACCAACGACACCAACAGAAATTCGTTCTTTTCTTGGTCTTGCTGGTTATTATCGACATTTCATTTCGAACTTCTCAAAGATTGCGTTTCCACTCACTAATTTGACTCAAAAGAATAAGCCTTTTGAGTGGGGACCCAAACAAGAAGAAGCGTTCTAAACGATGAAGCCAAAGCTATGTGATGCTCCTGTTTTGTCTTTGCCCGATGGAAACGATGATTTTATTGTCTATTGTGACGCGTTGAATCTAGGCCTTGGTTGTGTTCTTATGCAATGAGGTAAAGTTATATCTTACGCGTCAAGACAGTTGAAAGTTCACGAGAAGAACTACACGACTCATGATCTTGAGTTAGGTGCTGTAGTATTTGCTCTCAAAATCTGGAGACACTATCTTTATGGCACAAAGTGTGTGGTTTTCACTGACCACAAAAGTCTCCAACACATTCTCAATCAGAAGGAGCTGAACATGAGGCAACGACGATGGGTTGAGCTCTTAAACAATTTTGATTGCGAGATTCGCTACCATCCTGGTAAGGAAAATGTCGTAGACGATGCGCTTAGTCGAAAGGAGCGAGTCAAGCTTCATTCTGTTCGAACTCTATCTGATATTCAATCTCGTATCCTTCAAGCACAACGATCTTGTGTAAACGAAGACCTATTGAAATATGAGCTACCACTTCAACTTGAGCTTAGACTCGAAACGAAAGACGATGGGTTACTCTATTTCGAGGATCGTTTGTGGATTCCAAAACAAGACGATCTTCGCACTTTAGTGATTGACGAATCTCATAAGTCTCGATATTCTATCCGTCCTGGTGCTGACAAAATGTACAAGGATCTTTATACTCAGTACTGGTAGCCTGGTATGAAGAAGGATATTGCTTTGTATGTATTGAAATGCCTAACTTGTCTCAAAGTCAAGGCTGAACATCAACGACCATCTGGTTTGCTTGTACAACCAGAGATACCAGTTTGGAATTGGGAGAACATTGCGATGGATCTGATCACTAAGTTACCGCATACATCTAAAGGTCACGATGCTATTTGGGTTGTTATCGCTCGATTAACGAAGTCAGCTCATTTTATTCCGATTCGTGATGATCTATCTGCTGATAAACTTGCAAAGATTTATGTTGATGAAATTGTATCTCGACATGGTGTTCCTTTGGATATCATATCATATCTGATCGTGATGCTTGATTTTCATCACATTTTTGGAAGACCATGCAGTCTGCTATGGGAACCCAACTAAATCTAAGCACTGCTTATCATCCCCAAACAGATGGACAATCTGAGAGGACGATTCAAACTTTGGAGGATATGCTTAGAGCATGCGTGATAGACTTTGGTGGTAATTGGGATTCTCATCTTCCGTTGATTGAGTTCTCTTACAACAACAGTTATCATGCTAGCATCAATATGGCACCGTTCGAAGCTTTATACGGTCAAAAATGCCATTCACCTGTCTGTTGGAATGAGATTGGTGAAGCTCAGCTTACTAGACCTGAGCTCATTCTAGAAACAACAGACAAAATCAAGAAAATTCGCGATAATCATGTGACAGCAAGAAGCCATCAAAAGAGTTATGAGGATATGCGACGCAAGCCCTTAGAATTTCAAGTCGGAGACCGTGTCCTACTCAAGGTGTCACCTTGTTGGTTCATATTTGTGACAACAGCTTAGATTTGGTCTTTGGATATCTTTTAATTAGTTAAACGATAAACAGTGAGCGGGTTTAGCTTTGTATTAGTGAATTAATAGAGTTTGGGCTAAACAAAACCCAGTTGGGTCATAGGGGGACGAATTGGGCTTTGCCCATGTAGTAAACCCTAGCCCAAGTAGCAAACCTTGTGTTATATAAACAAGGCTATGCATTAGGGTTTAGGTTAATCAGCCAAAGCAATTTTTAGAGAGATTTCGTGAGAGCATTAGGGCTTGGACGAAATTGTGTGTTAGGGATCTTGATTGATTGTAATCAGTTTGATAGATAATCAATAAAGATCCGGTTTGAATTGGAATTCTGTTCTTCTACTTGTTTCTGTGATATTCTGATCAAGAGGATTCCACACTCTTGATTGGATTGACAATTCTGTGAAGATCCATACGAATAGGGGACCTACAATTGGTATCAGAGCATTAGGCTCTTGAAGAAGCTCGGTTCAGAATTGTGTCTGCAGATTTGGGTTTCAAGGACAATTTTTGGTTGATTGTTTGAAGAATTTTGGCTGAAAGACTTGAAGATTCGAAGATTGTTCTTCGTGTTCTTCATGGTTTTCGATCAGTTCTTCATATTTTTCGAAAATATTGTGCTGATTAGGTTGTCTGATTTTGCAGGTTTGTGTTGGAGAGGAGATAAAATCTTCAGAATTTCAAAAAGATTGAATTTCCGTATTTACTGGCTGGCGAATTTAACAAATTCGCAGACTGGACTAGCATAATTAACTGACCTGCGAATTTGGGACTTAATATCTCGGTGACCGGCGAAATTAAATCCAAAGGAGACTTTGGTAACCATGTAATTGTCCACAGCGAAATTATCACGGTGATCGGCGACTTTACCAGTTGTCGTAATAGCGAAATTAACCAGCGAAATTGGCAGCGAACTTGACTTTTCAGCGAATTTAAGTTAACCAGCTAATTAACCAGCGAAATTAAGTGATCAGTGAAGTTGTGCAGCGAATTTGAGGTAGCGAAATTAACCTGGTTTTCCAGCGAAATTAGCTAGAGGAATTAAAATCTAGCATAATTAAAAGGTGGAGTATTTATTTTCGTAGAGGAGTTAGATACGTATAGAGGATTTAACATTTTCATGAATAGAATTTAATCCGTAGCTCATCTGATTAAACCGCTTGCACCGTTGAATTCGTTGGATTTTTAGGACAAAAAAAAGGGAAATTGGTAACCACTGTTTTCGGAGATATTTTATACGGTTTTACCAGTCTGTTGCATTAAAATGTCGAACATGACGAATTTGAATGCACCTAAAATGATGAAGGTGGAGAATTATCTTACATGGAAGGACAGGTTCAAATCCTTCACTGAATATCAGGATGCACGCATGTGGATCTGTATTGTAGATGGGTACACAAACCCAACACACGATTATGAGGGCAGACCATGTAGAACAGACTATGTGAACTTGCAAGAGGAAGATAAAAAGATGTATTTAGCTGAAAAGAGAGCCTTGGCTGCAAAACCTGTGGAGATAATGGACCAAATGAAGGCGAAATACCTGTGGAGATAATGGACCGTGATGTCAAGCAGTTGAAAAACAAGCGAATTCGATTGGTCAAGGTTCGCTGGGAGTCTAAACGTGGCCCAAAGTTTACTTGGGAATGTGAGGACCAAATGAAGGCGAAATATCCGCATTTGTTTTCACAAGTTTACTCTAATTAAAATTTCGGGACGAAATTTCCTAAAGTAGGGGAGACTGTGACAACTGTGCTCTGTAATCGATGTATAATGTAAAACAATATCAATTATCAATAAAATAATGTGTTTTGGTGTTATTATGTGTGTATTTGTGTTTGATGATTTTACATTTTTATTTGAGTTCGGTTTCAAGCTTTAAATCGCTTTCTGGAAGGTTATACGCAAACTGGTGCATAAACATAATCAGTTTAACGTGACAAACACTCCGAGATAGTTACATAGGCTTAACATACCTTAAATAACCTCTACATAACTTAGAAATAAGTTTTGGATGGTTTGGTGTGTTGAAATCAAGTCTATTCGATCGCTAGGACTATTTGTGTCAAACTGCGAAAGTATGCCGATTCGTATGAAAACGAACGTTCCGGAACTTGATCATAAGTTAAACATACCCTAAATATCCTTTACATAGCTTAGAAATAGGCTTTGAGGGGTTTGGTATGCGAAAATAAATTATTTGATCAATAGGGACTAAAAGCGTCAAAAAGTGCATAAGTTTGCATTTTCGCGAATATCTTACGTTCTGAATATATCCGGATATCCAAATTTTTGTAATCATTAAAATATTTTATTTTAGTGATTGGAATGCAAAAATACCATTCGTCGTGTAATTTGGATCGTTTTTGCGTCTGTTACGATTCCCGTCGTAATTAACCGAATAACGCAACCGTATGACCAAACGAACCGACATCCGAGATGTTTTTGAGCATATTTTAAGTTCACTATACTTTAAATTCATTTTAGAGCCTTGAAATTGGGTTAACGGGGCTTAAACATGTCAAAAATACATCAGAAATCAAGTTTCACACTTGCAGGGACTGTTTTTGACATTCTGTCAAACTGCCCTCGCGGGGCGCGTAAGCCTGGTGTGGCTTCTATGCGGGGCGCGACAGCTGCCCAGTATAGAAACATTGAATCTGGCTTTCCAGCCAGTTTTGATGGTTTTAATCCCTGAATTTCAATACCATTTGATTGTTTTTATGTTCCCATTGTATTATAAAACCTTGTGCCACATGTATGGTCTTGATCAAAGCTCAATTATCGAGAAACGATGCTAACGATTCTTCAAAATCTATATAAACCCAAGCCTTTCATTCATTTTCTTCACACTTGATTCATTTTCTGCTCTAAGTTGAGGTTTAACACTTTATACCTGAGTAATTTGAATCAAGACTTCCTAGCTCGGACCCTTTATAAATTTCTTTCATGCTTTTATGCGTTTTTAAGCACGAAAGTCAAACCGTGTTTGACTTTCTTCTTTGACCACGATTTGGTCAACACGAAATTCGTTTGAACTTTGCAACGTGAGCGTAATCACGATGGTCATAGTCCTTTGTGACTATACCTACTGATTACCACGTTATTTAGGCATAGTGACGAGTCATAGTTTCGGTCAAAATACACGTTTATGCGTATTTTGCAACCAAACTATTCTTGGGTATCAAAACCCTTTGTTTTGATATCAAACCTGTTTTCTAACTTAGTTAAACATGTTTTAACATGTTTAACAAGTCACTTTTAGTCTAGTGCTTGTGTAGAGTCGTAAGTCAAGCGAACTAAACCACCACTTAGACTTTCGAACTCGACCCGTTTGGTCGATCATTAGGATCTGACCAAGCATATTATGTTACCATAACTGTATAGGGAATAACCTTCCGAGGTTATACATTATGGTCACTTAGTTTAATTAGTTGTATTATAGGTAGTTTATATGCCTTAGGAAAATGACCAAAATGCCCTTTTCATGCATAATTGAATATTAAGCATATGTAACCTAACTTTTGTCACTTAAACTGATTATGCAACATATTTAAACATGTTTAGGCATATAATACTTGTCATAGGACTAGTTAGGCGTCTCGAACACGCATTTACGCGAACGAGGCGTTAAAGTAGCGTAAGCTACCTTAATTAGTCGTAACGGGTCGAAAGCACTTAGAATAGGTTCCGATTTAGAATGTAGGCTTTGTTAAACCATATCACATGAGTTCTAATACTCATTTGGTTTACAAATCCTCATTCTATCTGATCTTCCGATTTAGGTGTTGTTTTATTTATTTTAGCGATCCGATTTCTAGGTATTACTTGAATTCCTTGGTTTACTCGAGCTTCGCTAGTTCATTAGTCAAGGATATCTTTGCACTTCAAGTGAGTACATAGATCCCCTCTTTTTACATGTTTTGTAGTAACTATGTGAGTACATAGTTCCCCTATTTTACTGTTTCCGATTGTTTTGGGGTGATTCATATGTGTTAAATGATTTCGATGTTTTTAACGATGGTTTCAAAAATGATTAATATGGTTTATATTAAATTAATAACGATTTCGATAATGTGAACAAACTTGTTGGACGTAATTACATAACGAATAACATTCGTTAGTTTTGGCCGAACCGACCAGTATTAGGTTATGGTACCATAGGATCTGACAAATCCCGTTATCAGACTGCACCCATGGTTATGTGTGGGGGTTATGTGGGTAACGACAGAATCTGTGATTGTTAACTTACCCTTTGGTGGTTTGTTAATGCGAGATTAGCGAGAGACGAGTTGCGAAGGTTTTGATGTTATTAGCGAGCGACCAAAAGTAGTTTTCACAATTAAAACGAGAATGATTTAAGCGATTTAAACGATTTGAAATGATTTTAACGAGTTAAACGAATTGAACAAACGATTCGTTTTGGGTTGTGATTAGATAATGGGACGGGTGTAACATGATAAAAACATGGTAGATACGCCGCTGGTACTTCTTATATATAGGTGTTTTTATCATATTACCTTCCGTGGCATTATTTAGTTCACTTGGGCCACCGATTTTAAAACGATGTCACATAACGATGTTTTTCTAAATATAAACCATACAAGTTTTATTAACGAGATGATTTACAATTTGGTTTAACTAAATAAATGTTTTGGGTTAAGAATCATGGCTATTATAAACTATAACCAACTTGATTTGAGTTGGTTAATTATGTTGCAATACTATACTTTTCAAAACAAGGTTTTTAACTTTTGACTTTAGTAGTCTAATGAAGTATTGCAACATGTAAACGAGCCATGAATCCGACACTCTCATAAAACCTATGTGCTCGCTAGCATTTCTTTGCTAACTTTGTTTTTACATATGTTTCAGGTGTTGTTGAATGATGTTGATTGCTAGGATGCATGCTCACTTAGGACTGGACGAGGCCTTAGTGATTTAATAACGATGATAGACTATGTTTAACTTGTTTATTTAAATTTCAAGACAATGTAAATGGTTAGTCTATAAATAAAACAAAACTTTTGAATCCATGGTTGTGAAACAATAATTCTGTTGCTCCACTCCCCGACATTTCCGCCGCGGTTTGGTTGTTTTAACACGGTCGGGGTGTGACACATTGATTGTATGAAATGGTTGGATGAGATAGAGACAGTTGTTGATATCAGTGGGTGTGCCAATGAGGACATTGTAAAGTTTGTATCTCAGTCCTTTAATGGCGACGCCCTGACATGGTGGAAAGCCTTAGTGCAATCCACAGGAAAAATTCCTTCGTATAACCTCTCATGGGTTAAGTTTGTTGAGCTAGTGAAGGATACTTATTGTCCACAACATGAGGTAGAGAAGGTGGAGACTGATTCCCTCACTCTAGTTATGAAGGATTAGGATTGCAGGTCTTATGTTACCAGTTTTAATTCAATGTCCCAACTCATTCCATATCTGGTCACTCCGGAGCCAAAACGCATTGCACATTTCATTGGTGGTTTAGCCCCTGAAATCAAGGGGAATGTCAAGGCTTCTAAGCCTACTTCTTATAGATCGACTGTAGATCTATTAACGTCACATAATCTAGATGTTATAAGGAGTAAGTCAAAGAAGACCACTGTGGATGGGAAGAAGAAAAAAGAGGATGACCAGTCCCACTAGTCAAACAAGAAGAAGAAGGGAAACTCTGGGTCTAAGAAAGATCAGTTTAGTAACAAGCCCAGGTGCAAGAATTGTGATAAAAGACATTTTGGGAAGTGCAATCTAGATCCACAAGCCAAGCCTTGTGGAATCTGTAGGAAGAAAGGGCACAAAACTTTGGAGTGCCGAAACTTGAAGGATGCAACCTGCTATGGTTGTAATGAAAAAGGGCACATTAAAACAAACTACCTAAAGAACACCAAGAAGCCTGATGAGGTGAAAAAGACAAATGCTAGGGTGTTTCAGATGAACGCCAAGGAGGTGGTGAATGATGATAAAGTTATAATTGGTACCTTCCTCACTAATGATATTTATGCTAGAGTTTTATTTGATTCAAGTGCTGATAAGTCGTTTGTAGACCACAAATTTAGTAAATTGCTGAATCTGCCTATTAAAACTCTAGACATTAAATAGGAGGTAGAACTCGCAGATGGTACCTTAGAAACCGCTTCAACTCTTCTTGATGGATGCTTTATATCCATTAAGAATCATTCTTTTGCGGTATCTCTTTTGCCAATGAAATTGGCTGGGTTTGATGTAGTTTTAGGCATGGATTGGTTATCACATAACCAATCCCAAATTGCATGCGATAAGAAATTAGTTAACATCAAAACCCCATCTGGTGAATTGATCACCATTCGTGGAGATACGCACTACGGATTTCCTGATAATGTATCTATACTCAAAGCATCCAAGTGCCTGAAAAGTGGATGTGTCATCTATATGGCACAGGTGACAGTTGATGATTCGAAACCCAAAATAGAATACATTCTAATCATTTCTGAATACCCTGATGAACTACCTGGATTACCTCCTGAAAGGCAAGTAGAGTTCAGGATTGATATCCTGCCAGGAGCAGCGCCTATTACACGAGCTCCTTACCGTTTAGCTCCAACAGAGATGAAAGAATTGAGAACCCAACTAGATGATTTACTGGAAAAGGGTTTTATACAACCCAACTCATCACCATGGGGAGCACCCATACTGTTTGTAAAGAAGAAGGATGGTTTAATGCGTCTGTGCATTGATTACCGTGAGCTAAACAAGGTAACAATCAAGAATCGTTATGCATTGCCCAGGATCGACGATCTGTTCGATAAAATTCAAGGGGCAAGCTTCTTCTCGAAGATTGATTTAAGGTCAGGATATCATCAACTCAAAGTTAGAACTGAAGATGTACCTAAAACCGCATTTAGAACGAGGTATGGCCATTATGAGTTCTTAGTGATTCCTTTTGGGCTCACTAACGCACCTGCAGCATTCATGGACCTTATGAATCGAGTCTGCAAGCCATACCTAGATAAGTTCATCATTGTCTTTATAGATGATATACTTATCTATTCTCGTAATCAAGCTGATCATGAGAAACACCTTCGGTGCATCCTAGGACTGCTACAACGGGAGAAGCTTTACGCTAAATTCTCCAAATGCGAATTCTGGCTTCGCAAGGTCCAATTCTTGGGACATGTTGTAAGCGAGCGTGGTATCCAAGTGCATCCCGCTTAGATAGAAGCAATCATGAACTGGGAAGCACCTAAGACACCTACAGAGATTCGCAACTTTCTGGGATTAGCAGGTTATTACAGGAGATTCATTGAAAATTTCTCTAGGATAGCCGCACCACTAACTACCTTGACCCGTAAGAATGTAAAATTTAATTGGGGTACTAAACAACAGGAGTCTTTCGAGATCCTCAAACAAAAGTTGAGCAATGCTCCTATGTTAACATTGCCTGAAGGAGTAGAAGAGTTTGTAGTCTATTGTGATGCTTCACACACCGGCATGGGTTGTGTACTTATGCAAATAGGTAAAGTGATTGCCTATGCATCACGACAACTGAAGGTGCACAAAAAGAATTGCACCACCCACGATCTAAAGTTGGGTGCCGTTGTATTTGCACTTAAATTATGGAGACATTACCTGTATGGAACTAAATGTGTGATATACTCAGATCACAAAAGTCTCCAACACTTGTTTAATCAAAAGGATCTCAATATGAGGCAACACCATTGGATGGAAACCTTAAATGACTACGATTGTGAGATTCGCTACCAGCCTGGTAAAGCGAATGTAGTCGCTGATGCTTTGAGCAGAAAGGAAAGGATTATACCTATACGGATTAATGCCAAGAGTATTGAACTTAAGAACAGCTTGAATGAAAGGCTGTTAGCTGCTAAAAAAGAAGCTGTATTGGAAGCTAACCTTCCAAGTGAGAAATTAGGTGCAACTGTTGATCAGTTGTCACCTGGGGAAGATGGAATATTCAGGTTAAATGGGTAGAATCTGGGTTCCTCTTCATGGAGGACTTAGAGATATAATCCTTCAGGAGACTCATAATTCAAGATACTCAGTTCATCCCGGAGGTGACAAAATGTATCAAGATCTAAAGGCCAACTATTGGTGGATGGGTTTGAAGAAGTCTATAGCCACACCCGTAGCTAAATGTTTGACTTGTGCTCAGATTAAAGCTGAACATAAAAAGCCGCCAGGTTTACTACAACAGTTAGAACTTCCCACATGGAAGTGGGAGATGGTAATCATGGATTTCATTACCAAGTTACCAAAGACAAGGCATGGAAACGATACAATATGGGTCATAGTTGACAGACTGACTAAGTCAGCTCATTTCTTACCCATCAAGGAGACTCATAGCTCCGATAACTAGCTCTGTTATATGTGGATGAGATTGTATCTCTCCACGGAGTGCCAGTATCTATTGTATCTGACAGAGATACTAGATACACTTCTCATTTCTAGAAAAGTTTCCAACAATCATTGGGCACTCGTTTGAATTTTAGTACTGCGTACCATCCTCAAACGGATGGACAAAGTGAGGCTACAAAATATAACAAAATCAATCCAGTACAAGTATCAACGATCTCACAAGATCCAACAATATCCCCCTAGATCGTTGCATACTTGTTTAATCTTTCATTCTTCAGTTGTAGCAGCTGGATTGCTTGTAGCTTCCTTTTCAGGTTCTGGTGGGATCTCTGATGTGGTTGTCGTTTGTTGTTGCGGTGGAACTTCATCTGTTGTTGCTGGAGTTTCTTGAACTAAAATAGCTTCACTGTTTGTTGGTGTGTCCTCCTTGATAGCCTCATACGTGGATGAGGCCGGAGGTTGTTGCTCTTCATGATAAGTTGACGAGGATTCTTTTGTCTTGGATGGAGACTTATCTTTCTTCTTGTCGAGCTTCTTCTTTTCCTCGCTTCCTCTTTCTTCTTTGCTTCTGCTGCTTCTTTCTTCTTCTCAATTTTGTCAATAATGTCAAGCATATCACGTTTTCTTTTCCACGCTCTCTCTACGGCTCTGTGAAACAGCATAGCCTCTTCCAAATTGGCGTTACCAGCTCCAACATGAATACAATTAGCATTCAGCACGTTCAAATTAGAAAGTCCAAAGATGAAGACGTCCATAGGATCCAGTATTTTAATGTCTTCATTTGTATTTGATCGGATTAGTGCTTCGCCTGTCTGACTGTCGTAAAACCACTTTTTGAAGTTGTTCAGGCAGACGGGGACTTCTGATGGGAGCTTGATTCTTGTGACCACTTTAGCTGGGTTGATAACCCAAGTCACTTTTCCTTTTCCATTGATGGGATCTCTTATGGTCTTTGAAACTTTTCGTCTAGGACGTTGTGGTTTGAACACTTGAAATCCTTTGTTGCATTCCTTAGCAATGATACGTTCAAAATCTGCACCGATGCTGCTGCTATATGGATTTAGCATGTCTAGTCTGCCAAGCTCCCTCACATCCCATCTTGGAAGAGAAAACAAATCGTACCCGGTTTTGAAATACTGAATTACATCTCCTCTGCGCTTAACCACGAACATCCCCCTAAAGTTGCTATACATCCAGCTGATGATTTTATCAGTAATCTCTGTCTTTTCTACAGTGATTACTTGATAAAAATCTGGAAGCTTTTCTCTTTCTTTTCTGAACCACTCAGGATGTTGTGGAGTAAACGTTTCTCCATCTTCCTGCTCATATGTGACTTCTTCTTCTAAGCCCCATTCAATGAATCTCGAGGGCATCTCATCCCTGTCAACTTCCTCTTCGTCACTCTCATCACCTTCAGTGACTTTTTCAGTAGATTCCAGACGCCTGTTCTTCGCATCCGCCTCTTTGGCCTTTCTGCCTACTTCATCTTGTTTGAATTTCTCGAAGTCGAAAAGCTCAGCGAAGGAAAACATAGGTTCTATTTCAATTTTAGTGCAGATTTTCTTCATCATTCGATACAGCTTTTCTATCCCATGTTGTTGAAATCTTATAAACTTTGATTGTTCAGAAACATAGGCATGCATTTCTTTATTCTTCTTCCTCTGTTCTTTCAGCTTCTCTCTCAAAATATTTATATCATTCACCTTGTGCTTGAGAATACAGATTTCTTTTGATGGACCTGCCCCAATGTCTTTGACCAGCTTATCATACTGATCTTGAAAGGGTCTAATTCTTTGTGGTGGAGCTGCAGGTTGTGTAATCCTTGTCGGTTTCACTTGAGGATGCTTTGACGATCCTTCATCCGTTTTCTTCTTCTTGGATGGAGGCATTTTGCTTGCAGATGGTTCGTCTGGATCGATCAACAGATTTTCGACAAAATCGTCTAATCTTTCTTCTTCCTCTGTTACTACGATAGGAGTTTCAGACTCTGTCATCTGTCGTCTCGCAAGTTTCTTTTCTTTCTTTTTCCTTTCCTCCATTTCATGGATTGCACACATATATTGAATGTGTTGTCTATGCTCTTTAGAATTCGCAGCCCTAAAGCTTGCCCCCATAAGTCTTTCGGGGTTCTGTGTTGATTTCTTTTTCTTTGAGGGCTCTTCGTCAGCAGCTTGTTTTCCTTTTTTCTTTCTTTTTAATTGTTCCTCTTCTTCATCTTCAACTTTTTCTTCTGCTTGCACATCTTTCTGTTGCTTGGCTTTGAGTGCTTCCCAATATTTTTTGTATGCAGCTTTAACCAAGGGAAGTCTTTCTGCAGTGTACATCCAGTCGTGCAACATAACCCACTCGTTTGTTTTGATCTCGGTAAGCTATCGACTAGTAGGAACATGGAATTTGTAGGAATCTCCCTCGCGAGGCAACTCGGAATGTTGGTCGTTTATGAGCATCTGAATAAATCTAGGGTACATCGCCCATGTTTTTCCTCTTTCATTTTTGATCATATAATTAAACATTAATCCAGAGAAGTTGAACTTTTGGTTTAAACTTTAAACACAAATTCAACATAGTGCCTGACCAGTCCAGATTTAGACCGTCGTATCCTCCTTTTCGGTGAGCGATACTCATTGCAATCACATGTAAAATGAACCTCCAATCTCTTGTGAGGCCGTTCCTTTTAATTTCCTTCTTTTGTCTGAAATCTCCAACATACCCCATTCCACGAAAACCATCCAGAATATCATCTTTGTTAAGGCTGATATGATCATCATTATTATCTCCAAGCTTCAACACTTTGGGAATTCTTCCTTCAGTAACAATGACTTGCTTATTTCGAACTGTTGTTGAAATTCTTCTAACTTTGTCGACGACTTCGGCTTTGGCGGTCTCCCAAAATTCTTGAATGCGGATGTGATGAATGGTGAGTTCAGTTTGAACAACATGACTGATTTCGCTTGAGCTTATCCATTTAGCTACGTCTTCAAAGTCTTTTGGTGCTGGATCCAGTTTAATTGGCTGATTGTGCTTAAAAGTTTTATCCCATTCGACTATTTTCACCATTTTGTTGAAACCAAGACAAACGAGCCAAATTAGAAACCTTCTGAAGAGCAACAACATCACGAAGATATAATATTTACAAGTATTTACAAAAAAATTTGTAATATTTAATAGTAAAATATGATATCTTAAGAAAAATATTTACAAAAAAATATGTATATATATAAGATATTTCAAAAGGAATTAGTTAAACAGAATAATTTCGCTGATGAAAACATCAGTATCTTCGCTGCCAGACTAAGCGAATATGAGATATTTTCGCCAATAGTGAGGATAGGGACCAGGACATCTTCGCCGTACAAGATTAATTTCGCTGAATGAAACCAGCGAAGAAGAAGTTTGTTTTCGGAACACGTCAAGCAGCGAAGACATTTGTCTTAGCCATTTTACCGGCAAAATAATTTATTTCACCGGCTGCTCGAACTCGCGTTCGAGTCTTTTGAGATTCCCTCGTTAGTTTTAAAATCGCCAACAACATCGCTGCATTCATTATTATTTTCACTGACATCAAGAATTTCTTGATAAACCCTCTTAAACCCTAGCTTTAAAAACTGATGATGAACATTATGTTAATCTTCTATCAAAGAAACAGTCGAACGAGATCAAGAGTTTGAATCATGAACAACGCCGATGATAATCTATCTCAAAATCCTCTAATATCCTTTGATTAACAGTTACTAGACATGGATTTTGACAAAAATAAAACTCAAATAAACCTTCAAGAGTGACCATTAACACAAACCCTCAAACATAATGATATGTAAGCATTAAACAGAAGTTGTATTACCTATGATTCTTGACCAGTCACTAAGAAACAAAGTGAGAGAGATGATGATCTTGTGAGTGAATGTGAATCGGTGAAAGTGAGAGAGGAAAAAGAGGTTTTGAAAAATTTTAAAATTTAGGTCGGTTAAGACTTTTTATAGCACAAGAGAGTCACCGGCGGATTTATTAATTCCGCTGGTATCTTAATTCCGCCGCCCCTAGGTTCACATCCCCTTTTTCAAAATTGATTTTAAATACGCTCGTGAATTTCAAACTTTCTCGAAAAACGTGCCCATTTAGTTTAAAATATATTGAAAATTGAGGAAATATTTACTAACTATAGAAAACTTGGGCAATTTGGACTCCGAACTTCATTTTTCAAATCTGGGAGGTTCCTTTTTCGCTGATTTTCTTTTTAAATGCTCGGAGACATTCCTGCAAAAGATCATATTGTCAACACTTGTCAAATCTGTAATTATTCTTTTTAGCAAATCAAGGCACAAGAAAAACTGCCAGTATGTTTGTCCGCTTAAATCCATTCATCCTTCTTTCAACATGCTTTCGGTGTGCGTGTTTATCCTGTTTTTGGTAATATTGACAAGGATTCTATGGCCCCCACATAATCTATTGAAAATAGAAACACTACGCCCGTGAGTCCCACATCAGGACATACCCCCGCGATCAAGGTATGCACAAAGGTTCCTCATAACAATTGAGTATATTGGATTCATTTGTTTTGCTTTTCAACGATAGATAATTGGTGATCAGGTAAGTACTTTCATACAGCAGAGAGACCAAAATCTACCGAGGGCGGAGACAGATACCAGAAACGGTACGATTTGTGCATTTTTGCGTATTTTAATGACTTTCTATGAAAGCTTCTTCAATTAGGGATTTGGCCGCTTTGGCTCTTTTCTTGAAAAGATATCATAGCGTCTAGGTCAGCATATATCTGGATGCAGCAGAAAAGTGACTATGATATCCCCGAATGAAAAACCAATATAAAGACCCGGAATCTCGGACTTTGGCAATCTGTCAACGCAAGATTCAAGACCATTAAACCATATGCCGCAACGTGTTACCCACAATGATGCGTAATTCCTGTGGAAAGCTAGAATCCTTGTGTAGATGTTATCTTTTGCCCCCTAATAGCAGTTTACTCGTTGGTATTGCTGAATCTACTGACACGTTGTTGCTTGGTACCCCGATTCCTTTTGTGTTCTGTTTTTCAAGAAATGACAAAGTATTAGCAATTTTTCTATTATTTCTTCTAACAGGAGTCAGACATAAGCATCCAATTTTTTATTTTCTGCAATATCCCCCCTAAAATTTTATTTTCGTAAGTCCATTGCCCGAAAATGAAATTTTCAAGACCAGAAAATGTTTTTGGAGGGCAACGTTTTAAGATACTTGTTTTACTTTTTACGAACGTTTTTTTTAATATGGACAAAAGATAGAGTATTTACAAACGATGATAGACGATAAGTTTCATTTCCACTCAAGGAAATTAACCATTTCTAACCAGGTTACCAGCTGGTTGAATCGGGTTTTATCAAAGGCTTTCGTGAATATGCCGGCCCGTTGCTGTGTTGTTTCCACTGGCACCACTTGAATATATTCTTTCTCATATGCATCTCGAATTGCATGAATGCGCATCTCGATATGCTTTGTTCTTGAGTGGTGGATGGGATTCTTCACAATTCCCAGACACGCTTCACTGTCGATGAATATAGGAGTCTTCATGATATTGATTCCATAATCCAACAACTGATTTTGTATCCAAAGAACTTGTGAACAACAACTGTAGGTCGCAGTGCACTCAGCTTGAGCAGTGGAGGTGGACACAGTCGTCTGCTTCTTGCTTTGCCACGAGATTAGACGATTTCCCAAGAATTGACATCCTCCTGATACAGACCTCCGATCAACTTTACAACCTGCATGATCACTGTCAGAATAAGCAATAAGATCAAAATTACTATCTTTAGGATACCAAAGACCAAGTTTCGGGGTTCCTTTAAGATAGCGGAAGATGCGCTTCACAGCGGTTTCATGTGATTCTTTGGGATTTGTCTGAAAACGGGCACAGAGACAGACGGCCCACATAATGTCAGGCCTGCTAGCAGTTAAGTACATCATAGAGCCTATCATGGAGTGATAGAAGGATTTGTTTACTGGTTTTCCTTGAGGATCTAGAGTAAGCTCGGTCTGTGAGGCGAACGGGGTGCTTGCAATTTTGCAGTCGTTCATGTTGTACTTTGCGAGGATATCCCTAATGTGCTTAGCTTGATGGATAAGGATGCCATCCTCCTTTTGCTTTACTTCTAACCCTAAGAAGAATGTGAGCTCTCCCATCATGCTCATTTCGAATTTTGCCCTCATTACTGTCTCGAACTCCTTGCACAGCTCTTCATTTGTTGATCCGAAGATGATATTGTCCACATAAATCTGTACCAGCATTACGTCTTCTCCGATTCGTTTGGTGAAGAGTGTCATGTCGATTTTTCCTCTGGTGTACCCATATTCCAAAAGGTAAGTTGACAAAGTCTCGTACCAAGCACGCGGAGCTTGGTGAAGACCATACAGGGCTTTGTGCAACTTGAAGTAGTGACCTGGAAAATGAGGATCTTCGAAGCCCGGAGGTTGACAAACGTAGACTTCTTCCTTTACCTTGCATACAGAAAAGCGCTCTTTACGTCCATTTAGAAGACTTTGAAATTCTTGAATGATGCGTATGCCAAGAACATTCTGATTGACTCCAATCTTGCAACTGGAGCAAAGACTTCTTCATAATCAATTCCCTCCCCCTGTCGGAAACCTTGTACCACCAATCTATCCTTGTTCTTGATTACCACTCCGCGATCATCCATTTTGTTGCGAAATACCCATTTGGTACCAATCGGAAATTTTCCATCAGGCAGATCAACCAACTCCCAAACTTTAAGTTTTTGGAATCGAGAAAGTTCTTCCTGCATGGCCTGTACCCAACTGGAGTCTTGAATAGCTTCTTCGATATCATGAGACACAGACTGTGAGAGAAATGCTGCATATAGCCCTTTGTTGATATTCGATGACTGACCACGTGTACGCACTCCAACTTCTACTGCACCTATGACATTCTCAAGAGGATGATTACAATTTGTCTTGTATCCTGCATTTGTGTGAGTTTCAATTTGCTGGGGAAGATTTGTGAAATGCTCATCAACGAAGATCCCGGGAGGTCCATCTTCCTGAGTTGGTTCATCCACATTCTCCTGTGAAGAAGAAGCACCATTTTGTGAAGTGTTCTCAGGCGAAGTGTCACCATTTACTTCATCCACGGAGAGAAGTGGATCGGCTGAGAATGGAGAGAAACGAGTAGTGAAAGGAGTTATACCAATATCTGAAGAATCAAACAGAGGTTCAACTTGAGCAGTTTCCATAGGTTCGGCTTCTGGAACATTTTCTGGAATTTCGAAGGTGTTGAAAATCACACCTACATCGTAAAACCAATCGGGAGTACTTCCAGTGTTAGTGTAATTTCCTTCCTGGAAGTCAACATAATATGATTCAATCACCATCTTAGTCGGTTTGTTGTAGACTCTGTACGCTTTCTGAGTTGATGAATATTTATTGAAGTAGCAAATATCACCCACTGCTTCGAACTTGATAAGATTTTCTAGAGTGTTCAGAAGAGTGCAAGAACATCCGAACGACCTGAAGAAATCTATAAGAGGTGTTCTTTTGAAAAGAAGTTTGTAGGAAGTCTTTCCGTGAGGTTTGATGATGAGAACCCTGTTCAAAACATAGCATGCAGTATTGACTGCTTCCGCCCAAAAGATGATTGGAAGCTTTGAATCCACCATCATAGTTCTCGCAGCTTCGATCAGCGTTCTGTTCTTTCGTTCCGCGACTCCATTTTGTTAAGGAGTTCTGGCAGCACTGTATTGAAGATGAATTCCTTTTTCTTCACAGAAGGATATGAAGGTTTGATTTTTGAATTCGGAACCATTATCGCTTCTGATCGACTTCACTTTCAATCTGGTCACGTTTTCAATCAAGGGTATGAAAGACTTGAGAATTTTAGCCGTCTCATTCTTAGCTTCAAGAAAGTAAACCCATGAAAAACGAGAGAAATCATCTGTAATCACCAAACAGTAAGAACTTTTAGCAAGACTTTTAACACTTATTGGACCGAAAAGATCCATATGCATCAACTGAAGAGGCACAGTGATTTATATTCTCTGCTTTGGGCTTGTACGATTTCTTGTGTTGCTTTCCTTGGGCGCATGCTATACATTTTTCTGAAAAAGGAAATTCTTTTATCAGAAGACCTCTTACTAAGTTTAACTTATATAGTTTGTTCATATTTTTGAAATTCACATGCCCCAATCGCCTGTGCCAAAGCAGTGACTCCGATTCTGAAGCCTTTGAGATTAAACACGTCAAGTGATCATTTGTCTTGGCATTTTTCATATTGAGCACGTATGTGTTGTTTTTTCGTGGAGTTGTGAGCATGATCATTTCTGCAGGAACGACATATTCAGGCTTGAGAAATAGACATTCCACGTCGTTGAAAAGCACCGATATTCCTTTATCATAGACTTGTGATACACTCATGAGATTGTAGCACAATTCTGGAACATAGTTCACGTTTTCTAACGTAAGTGCTTCAGAAACAATGCCTCCTACTCCAACGATCTTTCCTCCCTTCTCGTCTCCAGCGAAGGATACGAAGTTGCCATCGATAAAACGAAAATTCTTTAGAAGTTCCTTTAATCCAGTCATATGCCTTGAGCATCCACTGTCGACATGCCAGATATATTCCATGAGCATCTGAAGCCATTTCTGGAGTTTATTCTGAAATACAAATATATACACTGATTAGTTTGATTTAGGAACCCAGACTTGCTTCACTGTGGATCTATCGTGGTTTTGTCCCACGATATCTTCTTTTTGTTTCCAAAAACAAGTAGTGGAATTAACCAGATTTTTAACTGCTCTGTGAAATTTTTAACAAAATTATATTCTGGTTCAAAAAATTCTTGTTTTTACAATGTTTCGCTGTATGTCCTAAATGACCACAGCGAAAACATCGTTTGCGTTTGGTCCTTTTATTTTTAGTGTTAGAAGATGATGTATGTGATGAGTGTCTTGAGCTGTTTGAGGAGTCTTCTGATGCGGTGTAGCTTGAACTCTCAACTTTCTCCATTTTCTTGTCAATGCGGCTTTCATCTTCTGAGCAGTCTTCATCATTTTCGGGATTTGATGAAATTTCTGATGCTTGATCTTCACTTGAATTTTCTGAACTTTGATCTTCATCTGTTTCGTCTGTAATTTCTTCACTTGAATTTTCTGATTCTTGATCTTCGTCAGAACTTGAAGTTTCTTCTTCCTTTTCTGGCGCAGAAAAGCTTGAATTTTCTTTGCTGCTTTCTTCAGTGACTTCCTTTTCTGAATCTGTCATACCTGTTCGAGATGGAATTAATTCTGGAATTTCCTCGGTGAGGAATTTTTCAAAACTATTTTGTTTCAATTCTGGCACAAATATAGGAGGTTCACACACATTTTTATCATCACAAAATGCAGAATTTAAATCATGACATTCAAACATAGCATGTTCACGATCACGGGTCTTAAATGTAGGCACATGGCCCTTACAGTCATCCAAAGAGTTAAATTTAGGAACATGGCCATTACAGTCATCCGTCTTAGTTAAATTATTACATTCATCCTGAATATTGTTTTTCTTATCACAGTTCCAGGCGAACCAGTTAATAGTAGAATAACTGTCGCCTGAATAACCTAACCCTATTTTTGAACCGCCGCGGTCTTCATCCTCATCGCACACATCTTCTTTACACACAAGGGAATCTTCATTACTTTCAGAAATATTAGCGGTTGTTTCATTTTTTAAAAGAATTGTTTTGAGCAATAGGATCCTTTTCATCAATCAAATCGTTGTCGGGATGAGGAGTTGGCATAGGCACATAGTTTTTGCTATGTGGTGGAAAGAAAAGTTTTCTTTCATTTCTTTGCCTATCCTTATACCCGATCCCATCTTTTACATACGTTGGTCGTTAGCAGATTTTGATGTCAGTAAAGGCCTTTTGACTGACATTCCATTTGTCTATTATAATTTGTAATTAATTGTTTTCATTCAAAGATTTTTCTAATCTTTCTGTCAAACCATTTATGATAAAATCTTTTCTAAAAACGAATTCTTTTAGAGTTTGCATTTCAGCTAAAGTTGAATTCAACTTTCTCTGATATGCGGCCTCATTTTCTTTGAGTTCTTTATTGAATTTTAAAACCTTATCTTTGTCTCTCATAATCTCAAGGTTGAGAGACTTATAGTGTGCCACGACATTTACGCATGATTGTGAGCATAATTTCACTTTAAATTCGTGCGGAATGCTATTTAGCAAATCCTTTTCTGTCTTTTCCTTTGAGGATTCGGTTTTCATGGCTGCAGCTGAGGTTTTTGCTTTATCTTTCTTCTCGTCAGTTGATTCTTTCTGAACTTGCTCCTTAGGCTTCTCAGCTTCTTCAGGATTCTTGTCTTTCTCAGGCTCAGAGGGGGTGAGAATGCTCTTCAGACCCTTGTTAGCAATATTATCTCCTTTAGGGATTCCAGCAGCTGTTTCTCGACCGGTTTTGATGATGACGATGATGACCCGCTCGAGATCTTTGCCATGAGGGCTTTGTTGACTTGTTCCTTAACTTCAGCAAATTCTTCAGCCCAATCGTTATCCTCTACTACCAAAGCTTTTGGTGTGTTAGGAGCAGCATTGTTATTGTTTTCTTTAATAGCGATTTGTCTTACAGCAGGAGCAACTTCAGTGTTTCCATTCTTCAACAGAGGACAATCTCGCTTGAAGTGACCCAAATTCTTGTAGTTGTAGCATCTCAGCTTAGATTTGTCGAAACTAGCCTTTCCAAGAGCTAGGTGCTTCCCAGCCGTGTCCTGAAACTTTTTCAGCCTTAAAGTGATCATAGCCATCTGCCATTACAAATCCATCTCCTCCATGTTATCTGGATCAACTTGATACATGTCTTTAGCAGTGAAAATTCCTTCTTGAGCTCTCCCGACATCAGAGCTTCATAGCTGCTTAGAAATATGTTGAAAAGAGCCACGTTTTCAGTTGAAACTTTCAAGGCTTGAGTATCACCGACCACGGCTGTCTTTTCACTGGATTGTGGAGCCTTTGATGCGCTTGCGGAAGCGTTAAAGTCGTGTTTGAAGCTTGTTGACTGACGCCTTCTGATGCAAGAAGTCCCCATGTTCTTCAATCCTGCAGAAGTCTGAGCAGACTTTGGGGTGTAACCAGCCATATTCATTTCTCGTTTGTTGACATCCATTTCAAAAGCCTTCAAAGTGTTGATCAAATCAGACAGAGTGACAGGATTTGGGTTGTTGAGGAAATCCCTTTTGATCATCATGCACTGTAGGCTCCATTCCTTTGGAAGCGAGTCCAAATGCTTATTTATGGCAGCACGGTTAGTGATAGGATTCCCTGCCTTCTTCATCTTGGTCATCATACTCAGAAAGCGACTGATATGATTGGAAAGGCTTTCTCCACGAATTCCACCAAACATGTCGTATTCCGTCTGCACCATGTCTCTTTTGTTCTGAATCAGCTCTTCATTTACCTCGTAGTAGCCGATCAAAGCGAGCCAAAGATCATTTGCAGTGGTGTATTCCTCAAACATGTTACAGTCATTAGTTGACAAAGCCATGGTTAAAGCAGTATGTGCACGACAGTTACGTTGGATTAGGGCTTTGTCTTCTTCAGTGTAGGTTGTGGGGTCATTGTTAGCAACTATTACATCTCCTCGAACCACCGTTGGTACATGGGGTCCAACAGTGATGGAAATCCTTTGATTGTAATCAGTGTATTCGAAGAACGATTTGATACGATTCTTCCAAGTACCAAAATCAGCTTCTCCTTTCAGCTTTGGTGGTCTTGTAGCGGTTCCGGTCTCAAGTTCAGCTTGAGCAATTGGGTTCAATTGATTCAAAGACATTTTGATTGGTTTTTTACTAAAGTTTGCTGATCAGAAGCTAATTTCGATGACAAGATGGATGAAACACAATTTCGCAGATGACAACCTTAATTTCGCCGATGACCACAAAGAAACACAGAGATACCGATGACTTCGCTGGTATCTTCGATGACTTCGCTGATGAAGTAATTTCATCGAACAGAGAGTGAATCCTGCACTAGCGAATATAGCTAATTCCGCTGAGACAAACAACAAAAACGTTAGTTTGGCTAATTTCTCCGATCACCGTGATAAAAACGTCGTGGTTCTTTATCACTGTCCTCGAAGTCGCCTTCAATAAATTCGCTAAAGGGTCAAGAAAAACTATTTCGCCGGTAATTGACAACTTCGATCATTCTTAATCAGCAAAATTGTTAATTATGCGATGTTCAAAGTAAATTCGCTGTCTTCTAAATTATCTACGCTACGTTCAAATTTATCTACGCTGACCAGAGGGTTTAACACGAACTAAAACCCTCTAATCACCCAAAAACGACCCAAAAATCATGTTTCTTTGCATCAAAATGTCCAAAATGACTTCCTAATCACTGATTAACAAAAAACCAATCGATTAAACACACCAAATCAATCCATTTTAAGCCCAAAAATTTAAAAACCTTGAAACTTTTGAAAAACCTTCAAAACTTGAAGAATCTTAACAAAAACACAACAATCAAGAGCATTAAGGCTCTGATACCAAATTGTAGATGCCAAACACTATTCGGATCACAGTGGTTGATTGTTTTAGTCCAAAACACCTATTGATTAAGAGTTTGAACCATGAGAAAGTTAAGAAAAATCAAAGAATGAAGATGAAGCTAATGGTTTGATGATTACAACAAGTGTTGTATTGAATCCAAACAAGTAAATAAACAATGAAGCACCTGGAAATCTAATTAAGCACTATCACAGAGATTAAAGATCAACAACACAAGGTTTTCACCAAAACTAGCCAAAAGCTTGGCTAGGGCAACATCTCATTCACTTATATAGTATCTGATTTGCCAGCATAATTATAATTATGCTGGCATATTAAATACACCATGTCAGATTTGCTAATTACAAAACATTACAACTTTAGTCCCTACACTTCTATGAGGCTACAAAATATAACAAAATCAATCCAGTACAAGTATCAACGATCTCACAAGATCCAACAATGACCATCTCCCCTTTATTGAGTTCTCCTACAATAATAGTTACAATACCAGCATTCAGGCTGCACCTTTCGAGGCTTTATATGGAAGAAAATGTAGAACGCCTGTCTGTTGGGCGGAAGGTGGAGAAGCTCAATTATCAGGACCTGAGATAGTCCTTGAAATAACGGACATGATTGTCTAAATTCGTGATCGCCTAAAAGCTGCCAGAGATAGGCAGAAAAGTTATGCGGATAAGAGACGAAAACCTCTAAAGTTTGAGGTAAGAGACAAAGTCTTACTAAAGGTATCACCCTAGAAGGGTGTGATGTAACACCCCGTGTTTCGAAAGTCAAAATCAAAGTCAAGATTGAAGTCAAAGGAAGAAAAGATTGCTAATTGCGATCTGTCACTCCTTGCTCCACTACTGTTTTGACTTCTTTGACTTGTAGATAATCTATTTATTTTATCGCATTAGTTGTATTATGTGGAGTACTTATTAATAATCGAGGTTTATCGCTATTTATCGCATGTTTTATCGCTAAACCACTTATCGTATCACAATCGCATTCACAGATCGAGTTATGCGTTCTGGATATTGTTTTACGTGTGTGTGCCTTTTATCAAAACGCAATCGCAATCAAATCGCAAACGCTAAACGCAACTAACTTAGGATGACTGTATGTTAGATATAGTAGTTGGGATTAATGGATAATACTATCGCATCGCAAAACTCAATGCGCAAACAAAACGCCGAAACTCAGTAATCGGAGCCACTCGATCAAGTGACCGCTCGATCGGATGGTCATCCGATCGGAATGCCATCCGATCGGATTGCCACCCGATCGGACAGTCATCCGATCTGTGACCCACCCGATCCTATGCACTTTCCTTTTTGGGAAACCCTATAAATACCAACATGTCACATCATTTGTGATGTGACAGCCTCTCACTCGACCCAACCGCACTCTCAAGCTTCTTTCTCTTGATTTCTCGCGGTTCTTGTAAGTTTTTAACCTAAATCTTGTGTTTTCATGATCTACACGCACTCCTTCACCTTTCTATCTTTTGAATCTTAACTTTTAACCGTGAAATCAATGGATTTGAGGTGTTCTAGGGTGATGTCATCAAGGGGTTCTTATGAACTTCATGTTTTGGCTTCAATCCACCAAGAACAACTTAGATCTGGACGATTTCCACATGAATAAACAAAGTTCTTGCATAAGATCTGAACATATTCATGGTGAAAAGGATTGAAAGATGGGTTCTAACTTTCTTTCAACTCTTTTACACTCAATGCACTCAAAACCGATAGAATCGGAGCTCGTTCTGATCTTCTACTCCTTCTTAGTGTTGTGTCGGTTCAAGATCTGTGTTCTATCAACGAGATAACCGATCCCGAGTTAAACACGAACCATCGTCTCGAACAGCTGACCCACCGGACTACGGTGATTCCTGCCTGATCGGATCACCTGGGTGTTCATAGGGTTCTGTTGTTTGGCACGTTGTCATACCGTCTCCAGAAAACCGCAAAACTTTCGAAACAATCAAGTGTCAAGATGATCTAAGGCCGTCGAAATGGATTGTCGTCTGATTGGATCACCATCCGATCGGATTGCCACCCGATCGGACAGTCGTCCGATCGGCTTACACTTGGTTCCAACACTTCAACTTTTATTTCAACTTTTCAAAGTTATGAACGTCGAACGGATTTCGGTCCGATCGGATTGCCATCCAATCGAATGACCATCCGACCCTGTGACGTTTGGACTTCAACACTTAAACAATTTCCAACATGTTCCATACATAGTCAGTTCCAAACAGATTTCCACCCGATCGGATTGCAATCCGATTGAGTGACAAACTGCTGTGAACTTGTTCTCACTAAGTATCCAACCAATCGGATCGTTACCCGATCGAATGACCGTTCGATCGATCGACCTGAAGGGTAGAGATACTTCTCTGTTTTCAAAATGCTACAACGAAAACTTCAAAAGACAAACCATCATACACAGACACATCCTTACCAAACGAGGTGATAATCCAATCGAATGGCCATCCGATAGGATGACCATCCGAACGGATTGCCACCCTATCGACTGGCCATCCGATCGGATTGCCATCCGATCGAATTACCATCCGACACTTATCACTTTTGCACCGTTTTACGCGCCGCTTATCGTTTATGCTATCGTTACCTGTTCAGGCTAATCTCTCTCAGCGCTCCCTTCAATCCAAGGTTGTGTTTATTTGTTAAACACAATCTGTGAGTATACTCGACCCCTTTTTGCTTTACGCACTTTTGGGTGTTACATACGTTACCTATATTCAAATCACAATCAACACACAACGCAACACTATATACACGCTAACCATTATTGCATGTTATACGCGACTCGATGAATGCCTGTTTGTTATGTTTACATATTGATTGCAGTCTACCTGCCTTAGCAACGATAGTACTATAGTTTGGACTCAGCACCTGTCGTGGACAGGGGTTGTTAAGGATATTACTTCACGTGTTTGTAGTGGTGAACATGTGATGTGCACTCGTTACTCGCAGTCATTGGTATTGATAGAATCTTTGTCGATAACTTACATGCTTCACATTATACATTGTACATGCTGGTTATGCATAAACTATTTCGAACTCTATTATGCTATATCAAACTTGTATGCTCATCTTTACACTATGTGTATTGACCTTTATTTTAACGTATGTGACAGGTGTTTAAGATGCTATCTGCTAGAGTGCTTGCTACGAGGAATCAAGTTAGGAAGAGTCTAGAAACAAACGAACAATTTATTTTTATTTGAAATCTGAGTTGTCAAACATGCTTTTGTTTGGAGAATATCAATGTCTGTAATAATTGGATTACTTAATGGGTTATGGTATGGGACATGATGTTATCTATTTGGTAATTTAGTCGTTATGAAATTTCTCTTGACAATCTGTTCGCTCAGTGCCATACCCCGAGGTTTCCGCCTTCGGTTGGGGTGTGACATGTGGTGCGTTTTGGTAAGAAGGGCAAGCTAAGCCCAAGGTACATAGGACCATTCGAGATCATCGAATGTGTCGGAAGTGTAGCTTATAAGCTAAACTTGCCTGAGGAGCTTAATGGAATTCACAATGTGTTCCACGTTTGTGACTTAAAGAAGTGTCTAGCTGATGAATCGCTAGCAATGTCTCATAAAGACATACAGATTGATGAAAGCCTGAGGTTCGTTGAAAGACCTTTATCGATCTAGGATCGACAGGTTAAAAAGCTCCGAAGAAAGCATGTACCGATTGTGAAAGTTAAATGGGATGCTCGTAGAGGCCCTGAATATACGTGGGAGGTTAAGTACACTTTGCGACAAAAGTACCATCACTACAAAAGTGATGTCAGGTCAAGATAGAGTGAAGGGTTCCAACAAGCTGACGGAATATGACTGGATCAGATATCAGAGGACTTTCACCAAGAGATAATTGTTGTGACGAGCTCATGGGAGATGGTACTAGCTTGCAGTCAGTGAAGGCATGACTTTGTAGAATGTCCAAGACGTATTTCTTTTGTGTCAATAGAATATTCTTTCCTTGGGAAACCATTTCAAGTCCGAGGATATAGTCAAAAGTGCTAAGATCTTTGACAACAAAGGCTTGACTGAGCAGTTGTATAAAATGATTGACAACGGTTGATTCATTTCCAGTAACGATGATATCATCAACATAAACATAAACTAGAATATAAAGAACTGTTTTGTTGTAACACCTCGTAAAATCGTGTCCAATTATATAAAGACACGTGTCCTAAACCCTAAACGTATAAAGGATTTATTCCGAAGGACTAAACTTGACAACTTTGAAAAGATGTATATGGAGGGACTAAAAGTGTCAACATGCTAATTTATGCCTTTAAGTGACCTTTTACCAAATCCGAGGATTTATAACGTTAAAACATGCTCTCGGAAATGGTTAATATTGAATATAAAAGTTGAGGGGTTAAAGGTGTAAAACTTCAAAAATTATGGTTCTCTAGTCAAAGGGTTACGGGCTGTAAAGGTTCAAGCTTACGGTCCGTATGGACTGTATCTAGGCGATATAATTCAAAAGCATTTACGGACCGTAAAGGCTCAGGCTTACGGTCCGTAAATACTGTATCTGGGCAGCAGTTTTGGACAGTTGCAAGTTTGTCACCTTATACTCACTTAATTTTAAACCAGGAGCTTTTTAATGGTTTTAGGAATCAGCTAGGACACCTGTGATGATCCCTGGACATCCATAACACCTAGCTTGATCCTTGGTCACCTCCTTTAACTATAAATAGCAGCCTCATGGTACCTTATTCTTTGCTCATTTCAAATTCAATCTTTCTCACTCTATTATGAGGTTCCTGATCAAAAAGGAAGCTCTCTCAAGTTTAAATTTTGAGCTAGGACCCTTTGTAATTGTCTTAAGCCACTTTAGTTAAGTTTTTACATGTTTAAAGACCAAAAGTCAAAGTTGTCGTCAAATGACTCTGACCTTCGGTTAAGACCTAAATGGTCCAGCCATTGTTCGAGGAAAATGTGGCTATGTGATCATAATTAGGTAGGTGTTAATCCCTCAAAAGGGCACCTCCTAATTATCACATTTACTTAGTTAATTGTCGGGTCAAAGTAATTAATCAAAAAGTCAAACGGGTCAGATTTGTAACTAATAATCAAAACTAATAATGTAGAGGTTATAAATCATATTTTGTCACTGAAATAACTTGGTAAATATTATTAGAACATGTTTAAACATGTTCAACCCCACAATTCAGAGTTTAAGCTCGGTTCGCAACCGAAAGTCGCAAAAGCTTGACTTTTGCTTTGACTTTCAGTTCTGACCCAACTAAGCTTAATTCCTTTATGTTTTAAGCTTGCATTGTGATCATATTATGTTGTAGTATAACCCTCTAAGTTTATATTACATGGTCACTTAGAAATTCTGAATTATATGCATGTTTCATTATTATGCTTATTGTTGACAATTATGCCCTTATGGTATAAAAATAGGATTTTTGAATAAATGATCATGCAAATGGATTAGGTACTGATTAGTAAACATAAATAAAGTATTTTGACATTTACATTCTTGTCAAAAACTGAGGTTATGCAAATGATCGAAATTTAGGCTTTTATAAAGACTAAAATACCCTTTGGGGTATAAATCATGCTTAAACATAAATTTTGGCACAAAACTTTTAACCTACTGTTATGATATCATTTTTAGGAATTTTTGGAATGTTGGGTCAGATTATATACTAACCTTGACATTGAGTTGTTGTATAAATTCTATAATTGACGAAAACGCCCTTTCTACAAATAATCAAAACTAATAATGTAGAGGTTATAAATCATATTTTGTTAGGGGTTTCGCACGAGCTTATTGCTAATACTCGATCACGCTATACTATCACAACTACCTTTCCTAAGGTAGTCGCACTGCACAATTTTCAAAATGAACGAGTGATTAGATCGAGATTAGGTGTGAAAACCGCAAACTCTCGATTAAATCGCTTGTTCGACCCGCGTTTTACCTATAAACAGGAGAACTTGCGTTGAATCAGGAGTGAAATCCGTACTTTAATGCAGAATTCCTTCTCTATTTTATCAGAAACATGGACTAAGCTGTTAAGTTAGGGGTGAAACCCGAACCTTGACGACTTGTTCCGCCCTCATGTTGGTTTTACAAAACTCTACCAAAGTCTCGACGGACTCCAATGACTTGAAGTCACGCTGTAACTGGAAGGATGCGTGCCATTCGCCCAAATCGAGGCGAGAGCACAGTCCTGAAAGCCGAAGTGTGTACCAAGAGTCCTTGTGAATAGTCGAATCACTTTGGGTAGTCAATGTCTATCGAGCCTTAGACAATCTATATTCGATTTCAATCTCGCATTTCGCTGATTTTATGTGTTTTCGACTCTGAGCCCGCAACTTCTGACTCTGATATTTGTCGCTTCTATGTGGAAATTTATGTGCATTATGTGATTTTATATATTTTGGCGAACAGCGAAAAGCTGGAAGTCACCAACGCATCGTACTGTTCGCTTTGATCGACACACACAAATCGCACTGCACATCTACCTCAAATCGCTAACAAATCGTTGTTACTCGCTTATGCTATACTACTCGCTGTGCACTCGCAATCGCTATTTTCGAATGCGCGACCTTGAATGATAGGTTTCTGTATTCTGACTGCTTCTATGTGCTTCTATGTGTTCTATGTGCTTTACGTGCTTACGTGTTTATGTGTTCTGGGTGTTCGGTAGACTATAATAGGCTTAATCGAAATTGCGTTTTGAAACCATGGCGCTGTCTATTGCAGGAAATGTCTTCCTTTGGATCATTTTACACACGCGCTGCTCGCCGTAAGCATGATGACAAACACATCACCTCACTGGTTGCTAACCAGATAGCGAAAGTCATCCCCCAGATCGTCAGTGAATTGAACGAAAACGCTAGCAAATCATCTGAAGAATCCCGAACAGATTCGCCGAAAGTTGCTTTTAACTTTAAGCAGTTCAAAGCTTGCGGACCAGAAGAGTTTACCGGCGAAGATGGTCCTACGGCTATATTTCAATGGTTCGATTCGATTGAAGTCACTCTACGTCAGAGCAACTGTCCTGACAACCTCTGAACTGTTAACGCCACCGGCGTCTTCCAGTCCCGTGCATTAGACTGGTGGACGGCCGAGAGAAACAAGAGGGGAAATGATGCAGCTTATGGATTGTCGTGGGATGAGTTGAAGGACCTGATGATGAAAGAGTTCTGCCCTCCCCATGAACTCCAAAAGCTTGAGGACGAGTCTTGGCATCTGAAGCAGAAGGATGGTGAAAACGCAGCTCTGACTGCTCGCTTCAAGCAGCTCGCATAATCTAACCTGACCAGGTGAAAACGCCTGAAATCACCATCAAGAAATACATTCGTGCTCTGCCGGATTGTGTGGCTGATTTCATCCAGGCTGCCAAGATGACGACGATTGAAGAGACATTTCTACTCGCTGCTGAAATCAATGATAAGCGAGTCAAAGCTGGGTTTTGGGATAAAGCTCCGAAGAATCTGCATCAAGCTACAACCGCTGCAACCACCGCTCCGCAATCATCCAAGCCCTCTCGTCGCAAGAGGAAGAACAGCAACTCCAGCAACAAGAACTGTGCGGTTACAACCGCTGCCCCACTCCAAGCTTTACCAATTCATCAGCAGCCGCAACACCGACCAGCTGCAGCACTAGTTACCTATGCACCGCCTGTAAAGCGTGCATATACTGGTCCTCACCCTGCTTGCCCGACATGTACTTATCATCATCCGGTGGGAATTACTTGCCGGTATTGTGTGCATTGTAATATGTACGGTCACTTCACTGCCAATTTCCATACTGGCCCTCGTCATACCGCAGCTCCAGCTCCTACTCATCAAACTTTGCTCCCCGCTCCTCAAGGCCAACAAGCGGCTCCTGCACCCGCGGTCCATGCTAGAGCTTGCTTCGCATGTGGTGATCCCAACCACTTTGCGAATATGTGCCCAAACCGAGTGGTCAAGCAAGAGCCCCAGCAGCAGCAGCCCCAGCAACAACAGCAGCAGTAGCAGCAGCAAGCAGCACGCGGACGGACCTTCAACATCAACGTCCGTCAAGCTCTAGCCGACAACAATGTGGATAATGGTACGTTTCTTGTGAATGTTATATATACTTCGTGTTTATTTGATACTGGAGCCGATAACTGTTTTGTGTCGTTGGAATTCGAAAAGCTCCTTAATCGTAAGCGCGCCCATCTCCCTTCTTCATTCGATGTTGAAGTTGCCACCGGAAGGACCGTCGTTGTCAATTCTGTTCTTTGTGATTGTACCCTCGAACTCAAGAATCACATCTTTCCTATTAACCTTATTCCGATTCAGCTCGGTAGTTTTGACATCATAGTAGGCATGGATTTTCTTCGTGAAAATCGTGCTGAAATTGTGTGTTTCGATAAGATGATTCGCTTTTCGCTCGCTAATGGTGATTTATTGTGTGTTTATGGTGAAACTGCTTCGAAAGGTCTCAAGCTCATGTCGTGTATCCAAGCTTGCAAGTATCTCCGCAAGGAATATAGAGCTTTCTTGGCCAACATTGTATTAGCGAAGAAGGAAAAGAAAGGTAATCCTGGAGTGAAAGATGTCCTCGTGGTTTGTGAATTCCCCAACGTCTTTCCCGATGAGTTATCCGGTTTACCTCCAAGTCATGATATCGACTTTCGTATCGACCTCATTCCTGGAGCCAATCCTGTTGCTAATGCGCCTTATCGTCTCGCTCCCTCCGAAATGTGCGAACTCTCGAGTCAGCTCTAGGAATTACTTGATAAAGGCTTCATTCGCCCGAGCACCTCTCCCTGGGGCGCACCAGTCCTTTTCGTAAAAAAGAAGGATGGGTCGTTCAGTAGGTGCATCGACTATAGGGAATTGAATAAGTTGACCATCAAGAATCGCTATCCCCTGCCTCGGATCGATGATTTGTTTGATCAGTTACAAGGTGCTATGTGTTTCTCGAAGATCTATCTACGCTCAGGCTATCACCAATTATGCATCCAAGAGGAGGATATACCCAAAACTGCTTTTCGCACTCGATACGGTCACTATGAGTTTGTTGTTATGCCTTTTGGCTTAACCAACGCACCCGCGGTTTTCATGGATCTGATGAATCGCGTGTGTAAACCATTCCTTGACCGCTTCGTCATCGTGTTCATCGATGATATCCTGATCTATTCCAAGTCGAAAGCCGAACACGCGCAGTATCTACGTTTGGTTCTCGAGCTACTCTAAGGGAATCAACTCTATGCCAAGTTCTCCAAGTGTGAATTTTGGCTAGAGGAGGTTCAATTCCTCGGTCACGTTGTCAATAGTCAAGGTATTCATGCCGATCCCGCGAAGATTGAAGCCGTTAAGAGTTGGGTTACGCCTAAGAACTCGTCTGAAGTCTGTTCTTTTCTCGGACTAGCGGGCTATTATCGTCGATTTATCGAAGGATTCTCTAAAATCTCTGTACCGCTTACTTCCCTCACGCATAAAGACAGACCTTTTGTCTGGGGAACTGGACAAGAGACTGCCTTTCAAACCCTCAAGCACATGCTTTGCAATGCTCCCGTCCTTGCTTTACCCGACGGAAATGATGACTTCGTTGTCTATTGTGATGCCTCGAACCTTGGTCTCGGTTGTGTCCTCATGCAACGGGACAAGGTTATCGCTTACGCCTCTCGACAGCTCAAGATCCACGAGAAGAACTATACATCCCATGACCTCGAACTAGGCGCAGTTGTTTTTGCGCTGAAGATTTGGCGACACTACCTTTATGGTACAAAGTGTACGGTCCTCACCGACCATAGGAGCCTACAACATATCTTCAGCCAAAAAGAACTGAATATGCGTCAACGCCGATGGGTGGAACTTCTTAATTATTACGACTGTGAGATTCGTTATCATCCTGGTAAAGCAAATGTCATTGCTGACGCCCTCAGTAGACGAAGCTATTTGCATAGCGCTCGTCATATTCACGCCCAGCATCATCTCGAAACTCTCATCCGCGAAGCCCAACATGCTTGCTTTACCGAGCGCACTATGAAGAAGGAAAGGATTCTCAATGATGGAGCCCAGTTAGTGAATAAATCGAATGGGATATTCCATTATCTGGACCGAATCCGGATCCCTAAGCGGACCGATTTACGACAAATTCTGATGGACGAAACCCATAAGTCTTGATATTCCATTCATCCCGGTGCTGATAAAATGTACCAGGACCTTCGCTACAAGTACTGGTGGCTGGGCATGAAGAAAGATATCGCTCTCTATGTTTCAAAGTGCCTGACTTGCTTGAAAGTCAAGGCCGAGCACCAAAGACCCTTTGGCTTACTCGTCCAACCCGAGATTCCCATGCGGAAATAGGAGAATATAGCTATGGACTTCATAACGAAACTTCCGCGCACGCCATCAGGTCACGACAGCATCTGGGTTGTCATTGACCGCTTGACTAAATCTGTTCATTTTCTGCCGATACGAGAAGACTACAAGGTAGAAAAATTAGCCCGAATCTACCCCAACGAGATCATTAGTCGACATGGGACGCCTCGCGATATCATCTCTGACCGCGATGGTTGGTTTACCTCGCGTCTTTGGGAAATGTTTCAATCTGCTCTCGGTACTACGCTTAATCTAAGTACCGCATTCCATCCCCAAACCGACGGTCAGACTGAAAGAACGATTCGTACCCTTGAAGACATGCTCCGTTCGTGTGTCATAGATTTCGGTGGTAATTGGGACGCATACTTCCCTTTAGTCGAATTCTCATACAATAACAGTTATCATTCTAGTATACAAATGGCACCGTTTGAGGCATTGTACGGAAGAAAATGTCGATCGCCAATTGTGTGGCATGAGATCGAAGATTCGCAAATAATCGGTCCTGAGCTACTGCAAGAAACGACTGACAAAATCCTCCAAATTCGAGACAATCTGCTGAAACCTCAGAGGTGTCAGAAAAGTTACGCCGATAGACGACGCAAGCCCCTTGAATTTGACGTTGGCGACCATGTACTCCTAAAGGTATCCCCTTGGAAGGGTGTGGTCAGATTCGGTAAGAAAGGAAAGCTCGCGCCTCGATATGTTGGACCCTTTAAGATTCTGGAAAGGATCAGAAAAGTGGCCTACAGACTCGAACTACCGGAGGAACTTAGCAACGTCTACCCGACTTTCCATGTGTCGTACCTCAGAAAGTGCCTGGCTGAGAATGATTTATACGTACCGCTAGAACATCTTCAAGTGAACGAAACACTCCACTTCGTGGAGAAGCCTGTCGAGATCATGGACCGCCAAACCAAGCAGCTCAGCCGCTCGTGCATTCCCATTGTGAAGGTTCGATAGGAAGGTAAACGAGGCGTAGAGTTCACTTGGGAACTCGAAAGCGACATGAAGGCGAAGTGCCCGTAGTTGTTTGTTACGTCTAAGGCCTAATTTCGGGATGAAATTCACTTAAGTGGGGGAGGCTGTAACACCTCGTGTTTCGAAAGTCAAAGTCAAAGTCAAGATTGAAGTCAAAGGAAGAAAAGATTGCTAATTGCGATCTGTCACTCCTTGCTCAACTACTGTTTTGACTTCTTTGACTTGTAGATAATCTATTTATTTTATCGCATTAGTCGTATCATGTGGAGTATTTATTAATAATCGAGGTTTATTGCTATTTATCGCATGTTTTATCGCTTAATCGCTTATCGTATCGCAATCGCATTTGCAGCTCGAGTTATGTGTTCTAGATATTGTTTTACGTGTGTGTGCCTTTTATGTGTTACTTGTGCATGTTTATTTATGTTGATGTTGTGGTGATTAATCGAAACGCAATCGAATCGAATCGCAAACGCTAATCGCAACTTACTTAGGATGATTGTATGTTAGATATAGTAGTTGGGATTAATGGATAATACTATCGCATCGCTTAAACGCATCGCAAAACTCAACGCGCAAACAAAACGCCGAAACTCAGTCATCGGAGCCACTTGATCGAGTGACCGCTCGATCGGATGGTCATCCGATCGGATTGCCATCCGATCGGATTGCCACCCGATCGGACAGTCATCCGATCGGTGACCCACCCGATCCTATGCACTTTCCTTTTTGGGAAAGCCTATAAATACCAACCTGTCACATCATTTGTGATGTGACAGCCTCTCACTCGACCCAGCCGCACTCTCAAGCTTCTTTCTCTTGATTTCTCGTGATTCTTGTAAGTTTTCAACCGAAATCTTGTACTTTCATGATCTACACGCACTCCTTCACCTTTCTATCTTTTGAATCTTAACTTTTAACCGTGAAATCAGTGGATTTGAGGTGTTATAGGGTGATGTCATCATGGGGTTCTTATGAACTTCATGTTTTGGCTTCAATCCACCAAGAACAACTTAGATCTGGACGATTTCCACATGAATAAACAAAGATCTTGCATAAGATCTGAACATATTCATGGTGAAAAGGATTGAAAGATGGGTTCTTACTTTCTTGCAACTCTTTTACACTCAATGCACTCAAAACCGATAGAATCGGAGCTCGTTCTGATCTTCTACTCCTTCTTAGTGTTGTGTCAGTTCAAGATCTGTGTTCAATCAACAAGACAACCGATCTTGGATTAAACACGAACCATCGTCTCGAACAGCTGACCGACCGGACTAGTGTGATTCCTGCCCGATCGGATCACTTGGGTGTTGATAGGGTTCAGTTGTTTGGCACGTTGTCATACCGTCTCAAGAAAACCGTAAAACTTTCAAAACAATCAAGTGTCAAGACGATCTAAGCCCGTCGGAACGGAATGCTGTCCGATCGGACCACCATCTGATCGGATTGCCACCCGATCGGACAACCGTCCGATCGGCTTACACTTGGTTCCAACACTTCAACTTTTATTTCAACTTTTCAAAGTTATGAACGTCGAACGGATTGCCGTCTGATCGGATTGCCATCCGATCGAACGACCGTCCGACCCTGTGATGTTTGGACTTCAACACTTAAACAATTTCCAACATGTTCAATACATAGTCAGTTTCAAACGGATTGCCACCCGATTGGATTGCAATCCGATCGAGTGAAAAACTGCTGTGAACTTGTTTTCAAAATCCTACAATGAAAACTTCAAAAGACAAACCATCATACATAAACGTATCCTTACCAAACGAGGTGACAATCTAATCAAATGGCCATCCGATCGGATGACCATCCGAACGGATTGCCACCCGATCGACTGGCCATCCGATCGGATTGCCATCTGATCAGATTACCATCTGACACTTATAACTTTTGCACAATTTTACACGACGCTTATCGTTTATGCTATCGTTACCTGTTCAGGCTAATCTCTCTCAGCGCTCCCTTTAATCCAAGGCTGTGTTTATTTGTTACACACAATCTGTGAGTATACTCGATCCCTTTTTGCTTTACGCACTTTTGGGTGTTACATACGTTACCTATATTCAAATCACAATCAACACACAACGCAACACTATATACACGCTAACCATTATTGCATGTTATACGTGAATCGATGAATGCCTGTTTGTTATGTTTACACATTGATTGTTATCTACCAGCCTTAGCAACGATAGTACTATAGTTTGGACTCAGCACCTGTCCTGGACAGGGGTTGCTATGGATATTACTTCACGTGTTCGTAGTGGTGAACATGTGATGCGCACTCGTTACTCGCAGTCAAATCGCAGTCATTGGTATTGATAGAATCTTTGTCGATAACTTACATGCTTCACATTATACGTTGTACATGCTGGTTATGCGCAAACTATTTCGAACTCTATTATGCTATATCAAACTTGTATGCTCACCTTTACACTATTTGTATTGACCTTTATTTTAACGTATGTGACAGGTGTTTAGGATGCTATCTGCTAGGATGCTTGCTAGGAGGAATCAAGTTAGGAAGAGTCTAGAAACAAATGAACAACTTATTTTTATTTGAAATCTGAGTTGTCGAACATGCTTTTGTTTGGAGAATATCGATGTCTGTAATAATTAGATTACTTAATGGGTTATGGTATGGGATATGATGTTAACTATTTGGTAATTTAGTCGTTATGGAATTTCTCTTGACAATCTGTTCGCTCAGTGCCATACCCTGAGGTTTCCGCCTTCGGTTGGGGTGTGACATGTGATGCGTTTTGGTAAGAAGGGCAAGCTAAGCCCAAGGCACATAGGACCATTCGAGATCATCGAATGTGTCGGAAGTGTAGCTTACAAGCTAAACTTGCCTGAGGAGCTTAATGGAATTCACAATGTGTTCCAGGTCTGTAACTTAAAGAAGTGTATAGCTGATGAATCGCTAGCAATGTCTCATAAAGACATACAGATTGATGAAAGCCTGAGGTTCGTGGAAAGACCTTTATCGATCTAGGATCGACAGGTTAAAAAGCTCCGAAGAAATCATGTACCGATTGTGAAAGTTAAATGGGATGCTCGTAGAGGCCCTGAATATACGTGGGAGGTTAAGTCCACTATGCGAAAAAAGTACCATCACTACAAAACTGATGTCAGGTCAAGATAGAGTGAAGTGCTCCAACAAGCTGACAGAATATGACTGGATCAGATATCAGCGGACTGTCACCAAGAGATAGTTATTGTGACGAGCTCATGGGAGATGGTACTAGCTTGCAGTAAGTGAAGGCATGACTTTGTAGAATGTCCGAGATGTATTTCTTTTATGTAAAAAGAATATTATTTCCTTGGGAAACCATTTTAAGTCTGAGGATATAGTCAAAAGTGCCAAGATCTTTGACAACAAAGGCTTGACAGAGCAGTTGTATAAAATGATTGACAGCGGTTGATTCATTTCTAGTAACGATGATATCATCAACATAAACATAAAGCAGAATATAAAGAACTGTTTTGCTGTAACACCTCGTAAAATCCTGTCCAATTATATAAAGACACGTTTCCTAAACCCTAAACGTCTAAAGGATTTATTCCGAAGGACTAAACTTGACAACTTTGAAACGATGTATGCGGAGGGACTAAAAGTGTCAACATACTAATTTATGCCTCTAAATGACCTTTTACCAAATCTGAGGCTTTATAACGTTAAAACATGCTCTCGGAAATGGTTATTATTAAACAGAAAAGTTGAGGCGTTAAAGGTGTAAAACTTCAAAAATTCTGGTTCTCTAGTCAAAGGCTTACGGGTCGTAAAGGTTCAAGCTTACGGTCCGTATGGACTGTATCTAGGTGATATAATTCAAAAGCATTTACGGAACGTAAAGGCTCAGGCTTACGGTCCGTAAAGACTGTATCCGGGTAGCAGATTTGGACTGCTGCAGGTTTGGACTGCTGCAGGTTTGTCACCTTATACTCACTTAATTCGAAACCAGGAGCTTTTTGATGGTTTTAGGAATCAGCTAGGACACCTGTGATGATCCCTGGACATCCATAACACCTGGCTTAATCCTTGGTCACCTCCTTTAACTATAAATAGCAACCTCATGGTGCCTTATTCTTTGCTCATTTCAAATTCAATCTTTCTCACTCTATTCTAAGGTTCCTGATCAAAAAGGAAGCTCTCTCAAGTTTAAAGTTTGAGCTAGGACCCTTTGTAAGTGTCTTAAGCCACTTTAGTTCAGTTTTTACATGTTTAAAGAACGAAAGTCAAAGTTGTCGTCAAATGACTTTGACCTTCGGTTAAGACCTAAATGGTCCAGCCATTGTTCGAGGCAAATGTGGCTATGTGATCATAATTAGGTAGGTGTTAATCCCTCAAAAGGGCACCTCCTAATTATCACGTTTACTTAGTTAATTGTCGGGTCAAAGTAATTAATCAAAAAGTCAAACGGGTCAGATTCGTAACTAATAATCAAAACTAATAATGTAGAGGTTATAAATCAAATTTTGTCACTGAAACAACTTGATAAATATTATTAGAACATGTTTAAACACGTTCAACCCCACAATTCAGAGTTTAAGCTCGGTTCGCAACCGAAAGTCGCAAAAGCTTGACTTTTGCTTTGACTTTCAGTTCTGACCCGACTAAGCTTAATTCCTTTATGTTTTAAGCTTGCATTGTGATCATATTATGTTGTAGTATAACCGTCTAAGGTTATATTACATGGTCACTTAGAAATTCTGAATTATATGCATGTTTCATTATTATGCTTATTGTTGACAATTATGCCCTTATGGTATAAAAATAGGATTTTTGAATAAATGATCATGCAAATGTATTAGGTACTGATTACTAAACATAAATAAAGTATTTTGACATTTACATTCTGGTCATAAACTGAAGTTATGCAAATGATCGAAATTTAGGCTTTTATAAAGACTAAAATACCCTTTGGGGTATAAATCATGGTTAAACATAAATTTTGGCACAAAACTCTTAACCTACTGTTATGATATCATTTTTAGGAATTTTTGAAATGTTGGGTCAGATTATATACTGACCTTGACATTGAGTTCTTGTATAAATTCTATAATTGACGAAAATGCCCTTCCTACAAATAAAATGTGTTTTACATATAATTAACATACAAATTTTTTTGCTACTGATCTATTATGAAAAATAAAATATTATGACTATCCAAGGCTGGTCAAAATCTCAGAATCACATAAACTTTGCAAATATCGTCAATTATCTGTTTTTACGCTAATTAGGTGCATAGTATGGTTTAAAACCATATTTAGCACCTAAGACCTAATACCTACTGACTTTATAAATAGTTCTAAATATTTTTATAGTAGGTATAAGTCATGAACTCAGAATTCCAAATATGTCCTTAAAAGCATATGTGAAATGACCAAAATACCGTTTCGGGGCATAGTTTGGACATAAATCGTAAACCACACATATGTATGATATCCTACTGTTATAATATTATAAAATAAATATTTTTACAGAATATTTTTGACCAGAACATCAGTTTACTAATAAACCTTTTTTATAAATCCTAAAATGACCAAAACGCCCTTATTAGGCTTAATTCGGTTTAAAATTCCTTTTGGGCATAAATGTTGACATCCTACTGATGTCTTAACATATTTTAAGCATAATAATATATGAGACTTGCATATGCTTCATTCGGTTACCCGTTATGCTTATACGCGTTCGGTTTGGTTTATGTAACTAGTTTGCATAAATTAGCCGAAACGGGTTTAACCATGTCATTCAAACTTCAAAATCCAGAATGTATTTAGTTTACCCATATTATACAAGTATTCATACTTTTTGGGTCTAAATTACATTCTATTCCGGTCTCCGCTTAATCTAGCGTTTCAAACCGTAAAGTATCTTTAAAACTAAACGGTCTGAGTCTTTGACTTAAATAAGACCCGTTAGTATCCTAATAGGTTAATAAAACCTTCCTTACAGATTAAGTAGCTTCGGTAGAAGATATTTGCATAAAGCCTTAGGAATATACGGCTGAGTAGGAATCTTTGCAAAATTAACTCAAGTAAATACTTTTAACTTATTTACCCTATACGGGCTTGGGATACGGTAAATTAATACCGCTTGGTCGGGTATAGGATTATTTAGTCGGATTGTGATTTAATAAATCCACATAACCCGTTTTAATCTGTTTTGTTTGATAACATAAACATTAGGGGTTAACGACCGTGTCCTGGATATCCTCGGTTAATTTAAGTTATTAATGGCCACGACCTATGCACGGGGTGTAGGCATACACCTGACAGATGCAAATGCTGAATATTAAATTACCCACAAGTTGGGGATAACTCCTTTGTGGGTTTTATAAGTGGTGAGTCGGTTAATCATGACCGGCTTCCAAACCGGCCCCAATTGTATGACAAACATGTAAATCTGTATACAAGATTTTAATAAAAATTGTCCCAAGTCATAAATGATTACGTGCCTTGTGCGCCTAAACCAATTTTCATAAACTCTTTTCAAATGAGTCAGTTAATTGTATTTACCAGTGAAAACTGACGTATTTTCCAAAGACTAAGTGACAGGTACCTCTTGAAACTAGGCTGGAGCTACTTGGTGTCAATTAAGAGGATCTTGCAAATCCTTAGATGCCTGAAGTTTGTTAAACTTAGTTTTATGTATTAGTAATAACTTCCAAGCCTGTGGATCTCTTAACAATCCGTCTGTATATTCTTTCGTTTGAACTTTGGACATTATGGGTTGTAATAGTAATAACTTCCAAGCCTTCCGCTGTACCATAATTGTGTTTAATTGTCTACGATGATATCAACTACGTCACGATACTCCCCACCGGGCCCACCGGAATATATGTGGAAATATCGGGGTGTGACATTTGCTCCCTTTGTAAATGAACATGAAGGGATCTACATTGGAGCCCTAAAAGCTAAGTTTTTGGAGAGCTTCTAAAAGGCGATGAAACCACACCTGTGGTGCTTCTTTAAGACCATAGAGTGCTTTGTGCAAGAGGCAAATATAATCCAGATGTTTGGGATTACCAAAACCTTGTGGTTGTCAAATGTGGACAATTTTTGTAAGGTTTCCATAAAGAAAGGCATTCTGAACGTCAAGATAACGAAGAGGTCGTTGCTTCGTAATAGCAAGAGAGACAACTGCCTAGATAGTTGTAGACTTGACAACTGGATTAAATGTCTCATTGGAATCAATGTTAGGTATTTGAAAAACCTTTTGGCAATGAGGCGAGCTTTGTATCTTGTAACAACACCATGTTGATCTCTCGTAATCTTGTATCCCCACTTACAATCAATGACATTAGTATTACAAACAGGTGAACCATAGTCCACGTATCACTTTTAACAACTATTGTAAATTCTTCGGCCATAGTTTGACGCCATTTTGGATGTTGGTTTGCAATAGTAAAGGAAGTTGGTTCAACAGTTAGAGGGGTGGAAGCGGAAACCATTTTGGCAGATGGGTTGTAAGGAACCTCAGGTTTTGGATTAGGACGGTGATTAGGAGGATGACAGCGAGGTGATGTTGTAGGTGAGGAATTGTTAGATGTATGGGGATAAGGTGGTGGGATTACATGATGGAGGAGTAAGAGTTGTTGTGGATGTTGGAGGAGTGTTTGACGTAGTTGGAGGTTTTGGATTGTCAAGATGAGTATCGAAAGGAAAGGTAGAATCTAGAAAAAGATGTGTAAGGGTTTAAATTTGGGGATGAAAAAGGAATTGAATTGAGAAGGACTTATTTTGGAAGGAAATTGTTTTCAAGAAATTGAACATGTTGAGCAATGTAAATGTGATAATTTGTTTGATCAAAGCATTGATACACATGGTCTTGTGGATTGTAACTAAGGAAAACACATGATGCGGACGGAAAATCCATATTGTGAGGATTGTTTGGTCAAAGATGTGGAAAACATTGACAACCAAAGATACGAAGAAATGAGTAGTTGCGACGTTTGTGAAAGAGGTGTTCTAGTGGAGATTTTTTTGTGGGAAGTACAAGACGACATGCTATCGAAAGCAAAATGCCAAAAATGTTTAGGGACGAATGATTATGCACGAAGAGTGAGACCGGTTTCAACAACATGACGATGACGTCATTCAACAAAGCTATTTTCTTCACTTGTATGTGGGTAGGACTAGCAGTGAATGATGCCAAGAGATGTAAAGAAATTAACTAAGGGGTAAAATTCACCACCCAAATTAGTTTGCCCTTGTTTGATTTTAGTATTAAACTGTCATTCAATCATACGAACGAAACCTGTAAATGTATTGTAAACATCAAACATCTGTGTTAGTGGAAAGATTCACATCACAATATAATAGATCATAACTTGAAATATGAAATTTGGAGTTGTATAGATATTGTTTAGTACATTTACCTACAAGGCATGCAGTGCAAGGAATGTGGTTTGTTTGGTTTCAAATAGGAAGAGATCAACTGGAAACCCTAAACTGAAAAAGGTGTTGATGTGGGTGACCCAACCTTCTATGCCAAACAGTGTAAGATGCTCACGTTGCTGAAAATGTGAACTTATTGAGATTACGAAGTTGTGGAAGATGAAAAGAGTAGAGTCCATGTTCACTAGAATAGTAAGCAGTGTAGTGCGTGTATATTCATCTTTAACAATAAAATAGGAAGAATCGAATTCAAAGAAAACATTGTTATCTAATTTTTTTTTTGAATATGCAAAAGATTCTTTTTGATTTCAGGAACATGAAGAATGTTAGACATGTTGAAAGATTTTTGTGAGGAGTGAGTTTTGGAAGAGCCAATGTAAAGAATAGGAAGACCTTTACCATCGTCAACATGAAGGAAATCTGATACTGTCACACCCCGAATTCCTTGTGGGTCTGGACTTAGGGTTTATGTGTAACGGTCAGATAACAATATTACAATTTGCAACAGAAGTAAGGAGTACAAGCACAATATTTAAAATCTCGAAATTATATTAATAAAAATGTATAACATTTTGTTTGGTACAATTATCCCACAAGGAAGGATTAAATAAAAGAAACTTTAGACATCGTAGGTATTTAACCATGGAGTCGCAAATTCTAAAGCTTTATGGAATGTGAAAACTATGAACCGGGTATGACATTAGACCTTGACTTGAAATTTGTATGTATGAAATGTGTGTCTCTTTGTTCGACCAATGTGAAAGTGAAAAACAAATTTGTTGGACAAACAAAAGATAAATGTGGGGATGTGATAGATGGTCGAAAATCCGGTGCCTTCGGTATTTAAGTTTGTATTTTTAAGATAATTGGAGTTCTGGATGATCTCCTTTGATATGGTTTGTGTTTTGCAGGTCTAACGGAGTTAAAGTAGCATTTTGGGAGCTTTCGGGACATAAGATTAAGGCTAGGACCAACCAGGAGCAAAAAACGAATCAAAACGGGCGATTTGGGTTAACCGGTGTCGACGACTTGGCCCAACAGCGTCGCCGACGCTGTGCGCGTCAAGTGGCACTTCGTAGATAGCTAGTTAAGGCATAGACCAACCATTTCGCGTCGCCGACACCCTGTTCGGTCGGCACAGCGCAATTCCGTAAATTGGACATATCAACTGCCAAAGACTATTTGACTTTGACGTAGTACTAGGAAACCAATTGGAAGTTGCTACTCGCTGAGGACTTTTAATGAAAGACTTTTTGACTTTGAAATAGTACTAGGAAACCAAATGAATGTTGTTACTCTCTGAGGACTTTTAATTAAAGACTTTTTGATCTAAGAAGTAAGAACTGGTCCATAACAGCTGTAAGGTAGGGTTTACGTATTAAATAAATAGTCAAACAATTCATTTCAATATCCTATAACACGACTTTTGCAGGATGAAGACGCTGTTTGATATCCAATAACTTGCGCCAGGTATCACAATTTAGTGATCACACAATTTTTATTACTGCTTCCAGTTTCTCTTATTTTTCTAAATACATCTTATATCAAAATATCATTTTATAACTTTTAAAAAATAAATTATTAACTATTTTGATATTTCATTTACTTAAGCCATGTAATACCCGAGTTTCTATGCTAGTATGCTTATACATCAATACGAAAAAAGGAAATTAAAACAACTACTTACTCTATACTGATAAAAAAAAAAGACTAAGAAGAACCAATAAAAAAAGAAACTGCTTAGACTAGGACTCCTTTGATTGACTTGGCAATATTCCAATATACTTGAATTACATTTAACGTCCTCTATTCAACATTTTCTACACTCAACCTTGCACGTAAATAACAAAATTTTTCTTCACTCAATTCCTTGAAAACACCTTATAGTATTGAAAAATATTTTATGAAATGAGGTTAGAAGAGATGGGTATTTATAGAATCCATATTTACATAATCTACCCTCTAATATTTACATAATGCAACCTCTAATATTCTCCCGCCATCTAAGGCTATGAACGATCTGTAGCTTGGATAGTAAAAAAAGTGAATCTGCGTGTAGGTAGAGGCTTCTAAAGATGTTTACAATTTGATCATCTTTAAATATGAACTGGACCTTTAATTTTCCTTGTGCAATCTTTTCTCGTACAAAATGAAAGTCAACTTCAACATGGTTGTTCTGGCATATATTGAATATAGGATTCTTAGAGAGATATGTATCACTGAGATTATCACACCAGAGAGTTGGAGCAAAAGTTGTGTCCGATCCAAGTTCTTGCAACTGAGCCTCCAATCATGTGAGTTCAGCCACTGTATCAGCCAGATCTTTGTATTCTGACTCGGTGGAGGACCGTAAAACAATGTTCTGATTCCGCGCGATCCATGAGAGAAGGTTAGAACCCATGTGTAAAATTTTTTGGGTTGGTGTTGGGGTTTGACCTACCAAGCGCCAACCCGATAACACAACCCATTGTGGTGCGCGTTTGTAGTGGAGTTGGTTAAACTCTCACTTGATTATTACTGAAGGAATAAACCCCTTACAGAAATCGCGATGCAGAAAGCAAAGTATGTTTTCAATTGTGATTTTTGAATCCCAACTATTCACATTCAGTATGTAATTTGATGTAAGACTACCTTACATATATAAGACCATTGTTTTCCATTTTAGACTCTTATTTAATAATTTATGTGATAATCAGTTTTCTATAGGCGTTTGTGATTTTCTTATCAGATTATAAACCCGTATAATATCAAAAGTTGAGGTGAAATCTTTGAACCAGCCAAGAGTATACCGGGCCCGAGCCCAACCTTGAAATAACGATCAATTAGATATCGAGTCCACCCTTGTATGTGTAGCTCATTTAGGCTCGTCGACCCTTATCGAGTTTAGTATACTTTAGGGTTTAAACTTTATTCTACATTTTGAATGGTCTAAATGTGTTTTTATTTGAGTTCCAAAACTATCGAGCCGAGTCGAGCCTCGGTTCATTAACAGCCAAAAACGAACTCAAGCCGGGCTTTAGCTTGTTTAAACTCGCGCCATAGATACTTAGATCGAACTCTCGAGCCGAGCTTGAGTTTTAAATTTTACTAGCGAGCCGAGCTCGAGCCCAAAATCCAAGGCTCGAATCGAGCCGAGCTTGAGATTAGTGAGCCAAATTTAAGTAGCTTAAATTTTATAAAATATTTATAAAGTAAATTTATTATCTATAGTCATTTTAACCGATTTGCTTCAAGATCATTAGTCGTCTAGATCAGTAAACTATCATAATTGTCAAATTTAGTGAGTTTCAAAACTTGTTATGAACTTATTAATCATATATATTAAGTTTTTAATAATATGCGGTCTTGAATACTTGATTTTCATGGTAATGCTTATTTAGACTTGGCTACCCAAGTTTAATCTGATAATTCCACAAAAAATAGAAAAAAAAAGATGATAAGTTTAATCTGATAATTCCACAATAAATAGAAAAAAAAGGTGATTTTTGTTATTAACCTTTTGGATATGGTACTAATGTTTGATGCAATAGGGAATCTTTGTTACCTTTTAAACAATGAAGTCATTAATGGGTATATACACTTCGAATTGTATCGTATAAACAATAGGGTCGTCGATGTGTTTATTTTATATGTACTTTGAAATTGTTTCTTATAAATCTTTGCCGGTGTAAATTATGGATCCCGCCGCAACGCGCGGGTTCCTAACTATATCTTATAACACGACTTTTGCAGCATGAAGACGCTGTTCGATATCCAATAACTTGTGCCTGGTATCACAATTTAGTGATCACACAATTTTTATTACTGCTTCCAGCTTCTCTTATTTTTTTAAATACATCTTATATCAAAATATCATTTTATAACTTTTAAAAAATAAATTATTAACTATTTTGATATTTCATTTATTTAAGCCATGTAATACCCGAGTTTCAATGCTAGTATGCTTATACATCAATACGAGAAAAGGAAATTAAAACAACTACTAACTCTATACAGAAAAAAAAAAAAAAAAAAAGACTAGAAGAACCCATAAAAAAAGAAACTGCTCTAGGACTCCTTTGATTGACTTGGCAATATTCCAATGTACTTGAATTACATTTAACGTCCTCTATTCAACATTTTCTGACACTCAACCTTGCACGTAAATAACAAAATTTTTCTTCACTCAATTCCTTGAAAACACCTTATAGTATTGAAAAATATTTTATGAAATGAGGTTATAAGAGATGGGTATTTATAGAATCCATATTTACATAATCTACCCTCTAATATTTACATAATGCAACCTCTAATATTCTCCCGCCATCTAAGGCTAGGAACGACCTGTAGCTTGGATGGTAAAAAAAGTGAATCTGCGTGTAGGTAGAGGGTTCTAAAGATGTTTACAATTTGATCATCTTTAAATATGAACTGGACCTTTAATTTTCCTTGTGCAACCTTTTCTCGTACAAAATGAAAGTCAACTTCAACATGGTTGTTTTGGCATATATTGAATATAGGATTCTAAGAGAGATATGTATCACTGAGATTGTCACACCAGAGAGTTGGAGCAAAAGTTGTGTCTGATCCAAGTTCTTGCAACAGAGCCTCCAATCATGTGAGTTCAGCCACTGTATCAGCCAGATCTTTGTATTCTGACTCGGTGGAGGACCGTAAAACAGTGTTCTAATTCCGGGCGATCCATGAGAGAAGGTTAGAACCCATGTATATGGCGAATCACCCATGGATCGACGGTCATCTAGGCAGCTAGCCCAATCACAATCCGAGAAGGGTAGTGTGGAGCCCTGCCAGTGAGCATTAGTAAAGGCTTGCAGATGAGAGCTATAGTCATGTCGAAGGAGCAAAACGTGATCAAGTATGCCCTTGAGATATCGAAGAATGGCTTGCCATCCGACCAGTGGTTCTCGTTAGGAGCATGCATGTATTGGCAGACTTTGTTATCTACAAAACTGATGTTTGGTCAATATAGAGTGACATATTAAAGTTCTCCAACATGCTGACGGAATTTGACTGGATCAGATATCAGCGGACTGTCTCCATGAGATAATTGTTGTGACGAGCGAGATGGTACCAGCTTGCAGTCAGTGAAGGCATGACCTTGTAGAATGTCCGAGACATATTTCTTTTGTGTCATAATAATATTCTTTCCTTGGTAAACCAGTTCAAGTACGAGGATATAGTCAAATGTAACGCCTCGCTTTTCGCAGCTTTCCGTTTTTATAAAGATTGTATCGTACTTCTATTTTTGGAAACTCGATTCCTTTCTAATCATATTTCGTTTTAAACCATTGTAAATCCGTGACTTCAATCGTAATTAAATTGATCTTTTGTGTGAAATACTCATTGTTTTTACATGTTTATACATTGATACGTGCATTCGTTTGATAGATGATCAATAATTCGCATAAACGTAAGTTTAACTCGTAAACCATGATCGTGTATTCGTAATTCTTAAACCTTCCATACATTCAAACACTTGGTTATTTGATTATAAGATAGTTATATGATTTTCACTTGATTAATACCAAATACAAATCATACATACTTGTTACATTGATTGGTTACACACACCTATTTCATCACACTTTTGGTTTAATTAAAACATGTTTCTTTGCATTTTAGGCCTTGTGTATGTTAAATGAACCTTGTCACATCATTAATACATAACATACTCAGCAAATTATGAATTGGACACCTTTAATTTTCCTTGTGCAACCTTTTCTCGTACAAAATGAAAGTCAACTTCAACATGGTTGTTCTGGCATATATGGAATATAGGATTCTTAGAGAGATATGTATCATCGAGATTATAACACCAGAGAGTTAGAGCAAAAGTTGTGTATGATCCAAGTTCTTGTAATAGAGCCTCCAACCATTTGAGTTCAGCCACTGTATCAGCTAGATCTTTGTATTCTGACTCGGTGGAGGATCGTAAAATAGTGTTCTGATTCCGCGCGATCCATGAGTGAAGGTTAGAACCCATGTATATGGCGAATCACCCATGGATCGACAGTCATCTAGGCAGCTAGCCCAATCACCATCCGAGAAGGCCTGCAGTGTGGAGCCCTGCTAGTGAGCATTAGTAAAGGCTTGCAGATGAGAGCTATAGTCATGTCGAATTAGCAAAACGTGATTAAGTATGCCCTTGAGATATCGAAGAATGTTCTTGCCATCCGACCAGTGGTTCTCGTTAGGAGCATGCTGTATTGGCATACTTTGTTATCTACAAAACTGATATCTGGTCAATATAGAGTGACATATTAAAGTTCTCCAACATGCTGACGGAATTTGACTGGATCAGATATCAATGGACTGTCTCCATGAGATAATTGTTGTGACGATCTCATGGGAGATGGTACCAGCTTGCAGTCAGTGAACGCAAGACCTTGTAGAATGTCCGAGACATATTTCTTTTATGTCAAAAGAATATTCTTTCCTTGGTAAACCAGTTCAAGTACGAGGATATAGTCAAATGTAACGCCGCGCTTTTCGGAGCTTTCCGTTTTTAAAAAGATTGTATCGTACTTCTATTTTTGGAAACTTGTTTCCTTTGTAATCGTATTTGGTTTCAAACCATTGTAAATCCGAGACATCAATCGTAATGAAATTGATATTTTGTGTGAAATACTCATTGTTTACATGTTTATACATTGATACGTGCATTCGTTTGATACATGATCCATAATTCGCATAAACGTAAGTTTAACTCGTAAACCATGATCGTGAATTCATAATTCTTAAACCTTCCATACATTCAAACACTTGGTTATTCGATTATAAGATAGTTATATGATTTTCACTTGATTAATACCAAAATACAAATCATACATACTTGTTACGTTGATTGGTTACACACACCTATTTTATCACACTTTTGGTTTAATTAAAACAAGTTTCTTTGTATTTTAGGCCTTGTGTATGTTAAAAGCAAATTTATGTGAGTTGTGAGATGCCCTTTTAGTTTAGGTAAAAGTTGTAATTGTTGTCATTGTTTGGAAATTTAGTTAAAAATTGTGAGTGACAGCGAGAGAGTGTCGGGCTGCACACCGATTTGTCTCTGATCTATGATGCCAAGCAATTTATTGCTTTTAAAGCACTTGAACTTGCGTTCAAGATTTAAGTGTTACCGGGAGTGATAGTAGGAATAATAGTGGAAAGTGTCGCCAACACACTTGTTGTGAGTGTTTATGAGTGTCATTGGCGCACTTTTTGTGAGTGTTACCTAGTGGTCGGACGACGGTAGCACAGCGGCGGTGGTGTTGTGATGGTGGCTTGGCTCTGATACCAAGTCAAAAAAACACCTTTGTGTGTGTGAAACTATAATTCAATTGAAAAATGTTATGTGCCACAAGCGATACGTATTTAGAGAACCCATATTTACATTATCTATCCTCTAATATTTACATAATGCAAACTCTAACTAACCATTGTTGTCTAATACTTTGTGCTGTTATATAACATGAGATGAATTAAACTTGTTTCTCTTCAACGAAGCTCCTAAAAGTGTGAAATTTGATGTTGATATTAGGTTTTGAGTATGAAATAGGTTGCTTTGCTCGTTGTTCACCGCAACATGCCACTACTCTCAAGACAAGTGTAGACTAAAGATTAAAGGTTGTGCTACAACTTGTTTCTTAAATTGTTGTGTTTAATTTTTATTTAAACGTCAAGGGTTTTGGGTTTTATACACTTTAGAGGGTGAGTGCATCCACCATAAAATATATATATTTTTTTTGAAAAACATCAATATATATATATATATATATATATATATATATATAGGGTAGGGCTATATAGGAAACCCTATCTATATGAAAAACCCTAGAAAACCCAACCTCCCGACATTTTTTTTTTTGAAAAAAATAGCACATGTAATATACATGTTTTTAAGAGTTTTGGTCCAAAAAAATCAAAAAAGCGCCGAAGGGATAATTTAAAAAAAAAAAAAAAATTTCAGCGATTTCTGTCTTTTGTGCCTAACACATGTTAGGCGGCCGGACATTGCTGAAATTTGTTTATTTTTTTTTAAAAAATCCCTTCGGCGCTTTTTTGATTTTTTTGGCCCAAAACACTCTAAAACATGTATATTACATGTGTTATTTTTTTCAAAAAAAAAATGTCGGGAAGTTGGGTAAAAATGGGGAGAGATTTGGGTTTCCAGAGTTTTCTACCAAAATTAGGGTTTTTTGTCTAGCATTGTCCTATATATATATATATATACATATATAGGGTCGGGTTCATTTCAGAACTCTAAATAATTGCAAAACTTTCAGAACTCCTAATAAACAATCATTTTATATATATTTTTTTGTTTTTAGGATCTTTGTATCTTCTATTATATGTATTTTTATGATTACATACATGTTAAAAGTAGTTTACATATGTTTAATAGCCAAATTATATATATGTGTAATAACTAATTACATATATGTAAAAAAACTAGTTTACATATGTCTAATTATAAAATTACATATAAAAATTGATAAAATTACTCTTAACATGTATGTAATAATAAAAATACACATAATAAATGATAAAATTATGCTAAACATAAAAATATATAAATAAAAAGATTGTTTATTAGGAGTTCTGTAAATATTTATGATTCTGAAATGATCCTTACCCTATATATATATAGGGGAAGGTTCAAATGAAAACCACTAGTTATCGTGAAAACTCGAAAACTAACTAAAAAAGCCTAAAAACATACTATTTTTTTTTGCATACAAATTTTCGCTATTTTATGTATATAAAAAAAATTTGTAGTGCACATGTGTAATAGTACACATGTGTATGTGTACTACACATGTGAATTATTACGCATGTGCACTACAAATTTTTTTTTTTTGAAAAAAAAGTTTTTTTATATAAAAAACTAGCGATTTTTAATAGAAAATTGAAAAAAAAATTGTGTGTTTTTTATGCTTTTTTAGTTTGTTTTCGAGTTTTCACGATAAAAGTGGTTTTCATTTGAACCATCCCCTATATGTGTGTGTGTGTATATATATATATGATTAGGTTCAAACGTGAACAAAATCCCAAGAGTGAACTGCATGAACTGATCTGGACCATTGATTATTATGATCTTGATATTTTGAATGGGTGGCATGATTGTAATTATTAGGTTAGTTTTTATTGTTTTATAAGTGTAATTAGATTAATTGGTTATTTAAAATCCGGAAACTAAATTGTTTCCATATTTTCCGATTGTATTAAATCCCGTAATTATCTATTGTTTTGTTTATCAATCTTTTGATTTCCCTTTAAAAACAAAAACTCAGATCCTCTTTCTCTCTAACCTTCATTGGTGACGGCACATAAACCACGAACCCCTCCCTTCCTCTTTGTCTCGATTCCTACACAATAGTGAACCTGGAAACCTACCTTTTTCCCTTTTTGCCTCGTCATATGCACCTCAACGATAGGAAGATATCAAGATGAGAAGAGAGCTGGCGGCGGCGGTGGAGCCACGACAGCTAGGATAAAGAGAGAACCACCACCACAGCCGGCGGCGCTGTGGTGGGTGGTGTCGGAGAACTTGGATTCGGGAAAGAGATAGAAAACGACGATGAGAGAGAGAGTAGAGGAGAAAGAGATAGAGAGAGAGCCGCAACGGCGGCGGTGCCGGCAATGGCGGCCGCTTTGGCGCCGGCGACAGGAACTGTGATGGCAGTAGTTCGAGCAGCCGGTATGTAGCTTTGTTTTTCTTACATTTTGAGGGTTCTTTGATGTTAACTGTTTGGTGTATATGATAATTGAAAGTATGTGTTAGTATATAGGGTGTTTGTTTTGAATTCTGTGAGGTTTGTAAATTGTGCAAAGAAAGTGCATACTCGTTGACTGATAAGTACATGCTTCTTTTAAATAACTAATGCCTATGATGATGATGAGATTATCTTTTCTATATTATTTAACTATTAAGTTTTGATGAAATTGGTGGTGGAAATTAACTGATAACTATGGTCGAATGCTTTGTTGAATTACTGATTGGTGTATAGGGTGATGGCACGTATAAGACATATGCTTGCTGTATATTTGTTTGGTTAAAAATTTGTTTCGTTAATCGTTATCAATAGTGGGTTAGGGTTTAGTTTCTTTTTTTATACCATTGTACACATGTGTATTCCGATTATTGGTATTGTTTTTTTGGGGGGAAATGTGATGAAGATTATACACTTGGGTTGTACACATATTTACAAGGGTGTTTTATGTTTATTATGCTCTGTTTGAGGGGGGTGTACACATGTGTATTACGATTATTGGTATTGTTTTTTGGGGGAAAATGTGATGAACATTGTACACTGGGTTGTACACATATGTAAAATGTGTTTTTTGTTCGTTATGTTCTGTTTTGAGGCGGGTATACACATGTGTATGCCGATTTTGCTCTGTTTTTAATGCGATATACACATGTGTATAACGTCTGTTTTTGTGATATCTCAGATTTTTTTTGTGTATTGAATGTGTAAAGTTGTTGATGTATACTTGTGAATTATGCAAAGTATTAGCTGCTGAGTTTTTTTGTTCTATTATAGGAGATGTCGTTAACGAGAAAAGTGGAGATGGAAGGTCAATAAGGATGATTCACGTATGAGATCGATAAGTATGATTCACATATGTTTGTTTGCTTGGTCGATAAGGATGATTCAGCATACAACGTCGCGAATAGTTGTAAAAGATTATTTTTTGGTTTTTTCGATTATGTTGGGTTTATTGTTTTTACGAAACTGGAACTTGTAATTATATGTTTTTTTCTTTGGTTTGGAAAACATTATGGAACTTGTAATTTGTTAAATATAAAATAGGTTTACATGTATTGTTTCTATGTATGTATTATGTAGCTAATTACATATATGTACGATGTTGAGTACACATGTGTAATGTTCTATTTATATCCAAGTACACATGTGTATACCTTTGAAATATGAAGGTTACGTGGATCTTAAAAATCAAAATTTGAATTCTGGTGATGAAATCTGAAATAAAAATTAAAATTGAAATCTGGTGATTTGTTGTTTGTTTTGATAATTATCTTATTAATAAATAAAACATAATGTGGATAATGAATTTAAAATAGGAAAGATGTAACTTAATTCAATTATTAAAATAATGATTTAAATCTATTTTTTATATAATTACAATCCTACCCTTAACAACTAAAAAGGAAATCAAGGTTACAGATCTGTTCACGCAGTTCACTCTTGAGAGGTTGTTCACGTTGGAACCCTATATAGAGAACTACACCGTACGGGGCGAGTTGGACCAAAATTTTTTTTTCATAAACGTAGATGCGTGTATTATAAACACATTTGTAAAAAAAATTCAAAAAAAAAATGTCGTGTGTGTAGTTTTGTTTGTGTTTACGGGTACCGTAAATTTTAAACCAAATTTATGGTACCCGTAAACACAAACTTGTGGTGCTCAAAACTACACACACGACATTTTTTTTTTTTTGAATTTTTTTTTACAAATGTGTTTATAATACACGCATCTACGTTTATGAAAAAAAAATTTGGTCCACCTCGCCCCGTACGGTGTAGTTCTCACGGTTCTTACAACTAGATGTGGTTTTCATTTTAGCGGTCCCCTATATATATAAGGGTCCGCTATATATATAGGGGTCCCCTATATATATAGCAAAACAGCAAGATGTTGTTGGTACAAGAACAAAGAAAACAAAACTTACACAATCAAAGAAACATGAAAATCAATAGAAGCTTTCCAATCAATGGAAGATGTCTTCGCCCTATTCCTCATCCAAAGGAAGGTGTCCTCTTTAATGGACTCCACAATCTTATTAACTAGGATCATCTTCCCATTAAATTGTTTGTCATTTCTAGCTAGCCAAAGCCTCCACAAACAACCCAAAATGACTATATGTACCAATTTTTTCCACCTTTTCGATCCCCCACTTGAACAAGCGCATGATTGAAAATCTGGACGACTTCTTTGACATCACACAACACTGGTATTTTTAGCCATCTACACACGTTCCACCATATGCTCCTTGCACAAATGAACACCACAAAAATATGATTACCCGACACTTCTTCCGACCCACATCTACTACACAAAAAATCCGGGTTAGTGATACCTTTTTTACTCAACGACACCTTATCTGCACCCCTCCCTAACTCAACCTGCCAACCCAAATAGTTTGCCTTTGGTGGCGCCCAATTATTCCATTTTAACAAGCCCCCATCGCTTAATACATTAGCTTTGGCTTCAATTTCCCTTCTGATGCTTTTGGTAGAAAACGACTCACCTTTGTCATTGACCCACACCAACCTATGTTCTTTATCAGAAAGATCCACTCCTTGAAGCATCCTCATTAGCTCACCAATTTCCCCCCATTCAGCAACCGAACTCAGATTTTTTTGTCTGACCCCATCCCCATTTGTTACACAGCCACCGAAAACATGAATGGACCGAATCTGAGTTATCAACCGCTAACCTAAAAATGTTATGAAATTTTGTCTTTAGTGTGTCAGATCCGACCCATACGTCATGCCAGAATCTTTTCTTTCTACCATCTCCCACTTCAACATTCAACACATCTTTTATATACACACCCGCTTTGCCCAGATTTCCAACTATGCCGACTATATCCTTCCACCATCCCAAAACCTTTTTTATTAATCGAAATAAGTGTCGCACCTTTATCCGGACCATGGATAGCCGAAATGACGCGAGACCAAAGCTGAGAAGGGTTTTCGCGCATTCTCCACCACCATTTGGCCATCATTGCTAGATTAAAACTCTCCAACGCACCTATACCAACGCCCCTGAGATCCTTCGGCCTAACTATTTTCTCTACCTTATCTAACATAATTTATTTTTATTCCCAACATGCCCCCACACAAATGATCTCTTGATTCATTCGAGAGTTCTTAGAACTGCTTTTGAGACTTAAAATTACCAAGGAAATAGGAAGATAGGCTACCTAACACAGATTTCGTAAGCGTCACTCGACTCACGAATGAAAGCGTGTTCGCTTTGCATCCATTTAGCTTACTACAAAATCTCTTTATGACCGGATCCTAATATTTAACCTCCTTCATATTTGCACCGATAGGGAGCCCCAAATATACTAAGGGAAACTTACCGACGTTGTAATTTAGGATACCCGCTACCTCTTCAATCTCAGAATCGCAAACTTCCACCCTGGAGACTTTGCTTTTATTCAAATTCACATTTAAACCACTCAATCGGCTAAAGCATAGGAGAAGTCTATTGAGGTTCATGGCATTTTGTTCCGACCACTCACATAAAAACATAACATCATTAGCATAACTAAGGTGTGCTATTATAGGACCATAGTTGGGAAGCTTTATACCCGCATAAAGGCGTTGTTCTTGCACTTGATTAACTATCATATCCAAAACCTCGAGCGCCAGAATAGAAAAGCGAGGGTGAAAGCGGGTCACCTTGACAAAGGCCCCTCTTATATACGAACTCTCCGGCCAGTGAACCATTTAAAATAACTTAACCCTATCCCGACTTTAGACATGTCGATATCCATTGCACCCATGTTTCTGGAAATCTCATTCTTTACAAAACACGAAACATGAATTTCCAGTTGAGAGTGATATAGGCTTTCACAAATCGACTTTAAAAATCAAAATCTTCCTTTTTGATTTTTTCGCCCATGATATTACTTCGCTCACCACAAGCGGTCCATCAAGAATATTTCGACTCCCAACGAATGTCGATTGCTATGTGGATATAAGGGACCTGAGCAATGGTTTTAGGCGATTCGCCAAGACTTTAGCGATAATCTTATACAATAGACCAATTAGCGAAATAGGTATAAAGTCCCTTAAAACCATAGGATCTTCCACCTTAGCCAACAAAGTGATAATTGGGGGATTACACCCTATTTTACTATTAACCCGTCTGGGCCTGGCGCCTTTAACTCATCCGGGTTTTCCACCCAGACCCCACTTATATAAGGCCCAGTTATCCGACTTCTACCTTTATTCATCCTGCATATAGCATGGAAATACGAAGTGTTTTCATTGCCATCCCGAATCCAATTTGCTCCCGATTTCTGTTGAATGTCCTTTGCAAAACTAACATGAAATTTTTTAAGTTGTAACCTCATATTTGATCGTTTCTCCTTCTCGTCGACAAAAAGGCTTCTTTGCTCGACAGCCAACTCAATCACGTCTATCTGCTCAATCCACCCCCCTAACTGTAACAACCCGATTTTTAAAGTCAAATTACAAGTCAAAGTCAAAGTCAAGACATGTCAGGATTCAGATCTGTCATTTCTTACTTAACTATTGCTTGTACTCTCTAACGCGGTAATCGATATGTTTTGGTTAACGCTATTTTAGTTTACGATTTCTTAATATGTGAAGTAACAATGCGATAAACGCAATTAAACGCTAATCTACTTAACGCTATTTTACTTAAAGCTATCTCATCGCTATCGCATCGCAACTCGAATCGCAATTATGGATTTTGTTCTATGTGTGTGTTATTATGTGTTTTACTTGTGTGTGCTGATGTTATGTTTTGGGATGTATTCACCAACGCAATCGCAACTCTATCGCATCGCAATCTCATCGCGGACTCGAAATTAAGTTATACTTTATGTTATGTGTTAGTTATGTTATTTGTGTAACTATTGTTTAATACTATCGCATCGCTTACTCGCAACTCGATTAAACGCAACGCAGTGCTCAACGCACGAAATGAAAGTCAGAAAACTAACTCGCGACAGCCATCCGACCGGATGATCATCTGACCGGATGATCATCTGACCGGATGGTCATCCGATCGAACGGCCATCCGACCCACACAACACTACACCGCCTTTCACCTCTCACACTATAAATACCCCACTGTCACATCAACTATTCATTGTGTGACAGCTCCGTCCGACCCGTGCACTCTCAGCCTCTTTTCTCTCGATTCCTCGCGATTCTTGTAAGTTTTTTTCCTAAATCTTTTACTTTCATCTTCATTACACACTTTCTCATCATCTTCTCCAACAAATCTTACATTTCCACTGTGAAGTCATCTGATTTGGGCTGTTCTAAGGTGACGTCATCATGGAGTTCTTATAAACATTGAAGTGTGACCTCATCTCATCAAGAACGGTTCGGATCTAATGGATTTCTACACGTTTTACACTGATTTCGACATGAATCTAAACATGTTCGAACTATTTCAAACTTTTCTTCAACATTCTTTAGTTTTTACTCAAAACCGTTAGAATCTGGACTTGTTCAGGCTCTCTACTCATTCTCTAGTGGAGAACCGGTCTGAGAATAGAATTCTACCGGAGAGACGACCGATTCACGGGTTGATCATGAAACTCCGTCAAGAACAGTTGAGTCTGATCGAACGGGGTGATTCCCATCCGATCGGACGAATTGGACTTAATGTCATTTCCGTTGTTTAACACGCCGTCATGCCGTCTCCGTCAAACCGCAAACTTTTCGACTTAACTGATTTTACAAGTTTTCAAAAAGAAGGTTGCTCACTCGAATAGCCGTCCGATCGGACGACCATCCGATCGAACGACTATTCGACCAGGTGTTGAACTTCAAAGTGTTGAGATTACTTAAACTATTTTGCAAAGTTTCAAAGAATATCACTTTCAATCGAATTGCCATCCGATCAAACGGCCATCCGTCCCGATGACCATCCGATCGAATGACTTTATTTATACTACAACAAAAACTTCAAAAGTTCAAACATTTCACAAACACACTTCTTCAGTCGAATGACCAACCGACCAAATGGTCATCCGTCCGGGCGGTCATCCGATCGAACCACCATCCGATCACTTGTCTCCCTCGACACGCTGTTTTACGCATTGTTCAACGCTTACACTATTGTTCTCTGATCAGGCTAACTTTAAGCGCTCCCTTCAATCCAATACATATCGTGTTTAGCACTACCAAGGCTCTGTGAGTATACTCGATCCCTTTTTGCTTAACGCACTTTTGGGTGTTACATACGTTACTTATATCAAATCACATCGACACACAACGCAACTACTTTTAAACGCTAACCGCTATTGCATGTTATACGTGTTATTTCGATGAATGCGTGTATGTTATGTTTACACAGTGATTGTTGCCTGACACCTTAGCAACGATAGTACTATAGTTTGGACTCAGCACCTATCGTGGACAGGGGATGTTACGGGTTTTACTTCACGTGTCACGGTGGTGATATGTGTTGCGCATTCTACAACTCGCAGTCATGTCTGTGCATATGTCATTTTCGATAGCTTACTTGCTTCACACTTCTACGTGTTTCATGCTGGTTATGCGTAAATCGCTTTTCGCTAATATATGCTATTAAACTTGTATGCTCACCTTTACACTATGTGTGTTAACTTTATTTTAACGTACGTGACAGGTTTTTGGGTTGCTATTCTATGCTTGATGTGATGAATCAAGATTAGGTGGTCTAGAAACCCATGAATAAAATTTGAGTTGTCGGAACAGTTTATGTTGTTTTTGAGACAATTGTCTGTTATAACTGTTTTTACTTTATCTGTTAGTAGTATGGGATATTAATGTTAAGGACTTGGTAATATTATAGTTGTTGTGGATTCTCTTGAACAATCTGTTTCGCTCAGTGCCACACCCCGATGATTGCGCCATCGGTTGGGGTGTGACATTAACTCAGCTTCTTCTTTTAGTTTGGCCAAAGACCTCCATTCCTTAATCCCCTTTTCAATCCTTTAAGCAAGGCTGTAAAACCACTCACCCCACTACCAACGTAGCGAAGAAATAACGGGCAATGGTCCGATAACCCTCTAGCGAGGGCTGCGAGAGAAGCTGATGACCATGAAGACATAAAGTCCAAGTTTACAAAATCTCGGTCCAGTTTGCTAAGCTTTAACCCAGGATCTGCCATATAAGTGAATTTCCTATCTTGCATTCTGTACTCTAGCCAACCAGCTTCACTGATAAACGTACTATATAGCAAAGCACGACTATGGTCGATTTGGGAGTTCAGTCTTTCCTCTTGCGACCTGACTTCATTGAAATCCCCAATAGCCACCCATGCACCTAGCCGGTTTCGTACCAGCTCGGAACACGCTCCCCACAGACCCCTTCTTTAATTGAAAATCATTTGGTCTGTAGACGTTTAGTATGTTTAACCGGACCCCTGAATAAGGCAAATGCCCCACCACCAAAATAAAATACTGACCTTTTACGACTTCCTCAGTGGTGAAAACGCATAGTTCCCAGACCGATATCAAACACCCCGGATCGACATATAGAATCCACCGAGTCTGCCTCCATCAGATTATTACCCCTGAACTTCGCAATGAACTGAATCGAGAGTCCAGCCATCTGGGTTTCTTGCAATGCTAGAAACGACACCCTATGCTTCTTCCTTAACCTTTGAACCCACTGCGGTTTGTCAATCCCGCCTGCCCTTGCAGATTAACTGACATAAAATTTATGAGGAAACGGTTGACGCCCTTCCCCCTTTAACCATTTTCTTCAAATGGTTATCAAAACATTCCAGGTCTAACCACACCTAGACGCCGAATCGGATTGTTTCTTCTACCTTGATCCCAATACTGTCCTCTGCTCCGCTAGCTAACACCTCTACATCAGTGTTAATATCATTAGAGTTGGAACCCTGCCCACCTTCATCTGACCCATCATTGTCTCCTGGAGAAACAATGGGATTGCACCATGATGGAGTGTGTGAAACCTGGATGTTAAAGTGTGTTATATTACATGTTTATGGCCGTTTAGTTGATTATACGCTTTGAATATGTTGACTACGCAAGTTTATGGTTTTACAGGTTAACTGCGTAATACGACGAAGTTAAAGAGCTTAGTGATGGAATGGAACAAGAACGGGTGATTATTAAAGAGATATTATGTTACACGGGAGTTGTTCGGGTCAAAAGATAGCTCAAGGGAACAAGAAAAATTTGCATGGTTGAAGTTGAGGGGCCTGAATGTCGAAAGTTGATATGCATGGTAGATAAATGTTTCCAGCATGAAGAGATCGTAGGCTATGGTTTGAAGCCGTACCCTACGGTAGGAAGGTTCTGTTAGTTTCAGATCTTATAAACCGTAGCCTACGGCTACTATTTCGTAAGTTACGGCATGCGAGTTAGGCAGCCAACATACGCACATGTTTGGCGGCCATTAAATGAGAACAATATTATAATCGACACACACATCTAGGGCATGATTTAATGGAATAAAAAATGATCATCATAAATCAATATGATACATCATCGCTGATGTAGTGAGACTTGAGGTAGAGACAAATCACATTAATTTTTGGAGGTGGCCATATGCACGTGTAGGGCACCATCTTTTATTTTAATGATCACATCAACATCATAAGGATATTATACGCAGCCAAGTGGGTTTGTTTAGTCAACAACAGCATCATTCTAATTTTCATGCAAGACACAACTCACATGAGGAGACTTGTTGATTCTTTGGACCATGGGCCGATTTTTGGGCTTGGTGGGAGATACACATATTGGGCCATATACACGAAATTAAGGAAAAAAAAAGGGGGGATTGGATCTATCATTTTCGACGGCAGACTTGGAACGGAGGTTCGTACAGAGACATAGGATTAGGAGGGATGACCGAAGCTATTGAAGATCACTCAATCCACATGAGCGGCTAGTTTTCTTATGGTTTCCTCCGGATGGAGGGTTTTTGTAAGTTAGATAATATTATGTGTTTGATACAATCGTTTTAACCTGGTGATCTAAGCATTCGATGCTTTTCACCATGGAATTGATTTATTGGTTGTAAACAGTTACGTTTATTTAAACCTTAATTTCTAAGCATTCAGTTCCCGAGAGTTCTAGTAATTGGGATATATTTGACATGGGGTTAGGGTTTGTGAACTGTAATTGATAATCATTCGATAACCTCCCGTTATGTACTGACCGGAGTACTTAGTCGTTGGTTACCACAATTAATTAATCGAGTTTAATACCTATGTCTATGTAGGTTACGATTAAACACATAGTGGAAATTAACTGCAAAACCTGAAATCTGGAGGAACCATCTTCTCTCCTATTGATTCAAACCTTAGTTTTTGTTTGTTAATTTAGATAATTCTCTTTAACAATCAAACTCTCAATTGATTTTTACTTTTTATCATTAGTTAATTAATACTTTTCATTACAACACTTTCCACAATCCTCCTCTGGTTCGATATCCGACTTATCCTATCTACATAGTTTAGTTGGTTTTTGCATGTCCACAACGACAGACATCAAAATGGCGCCGTTGCCGGGGAGGCGTGCGCAAAGTGTTTAGTGTTAAGTTTTAGTTAAAAAAAAAAAAAAAAAAAAAAACCTAAAAAAAATTTCTTGTTTTTATTTTGTCATCTTATTTGTTCGTGATTTACGTGGGTAGTTGAGCTGTGTTTGTGCAGGATGACAGATCTTACCATATTTTGCGGCTCTTCTACATGTATTTTGTGCGGGGAACCACTTCACCCGTGTATCGGTTGCCGCGAGGCCCGATTTAAACGGGAAAGAGCGAAATTGGAAGAATCATCGATGCCTTGCTATGGTAATCCTTCCTCTCCACCATATTTCTATGATTCTGATACAATGGTGGAGGATGATTATTACTCGGATGGATATGATCGGGACGAGGATGTTTATTATGAGCCAAGGACGGGTGGACGATGTTTCTGTTGCGGTCGTAATCATACTTCTATTTATGATGATGTGTGCGCAGTGTATTTGGAAAATCCAGAGTATTGGAATAAAAAAATGATGGATGCGTACATCTCAACACCGTATCAGGGATATCGACAATATCATCCCGAAGAATATTCTGAGCCCGAGGGTGTTTATGTTTATGAGACCGAGGAGAAAAAAGAGCTTGCTGTATTGGAAGTAACTTTGTCCAAACTCGAGCAATATTTAGCAACACCCAACCTGTCCAATGAAGACCGAATCAGCTGCTTAGTTTCTAAGTGTCATAGTTTAAAATTGAAGATAGAAATAGAAGAGCGTCTCTCACCATTACCTGATGATATTAGAGATTATTCTCACATGGAGGAGGAGGTTGTGGAGGATAATACCACACCAATGAATCCTTTATCTGATGAAGAGTCACTGGTAGATCAGATGGTGTGTGAGGATGAGGAGGCAGAGCAGTCTGACGAGATGAATGTGTGTACCGAACCTTTCCCCATATTAATCATTCAAATTAACAAGTGTGGGGAAGAAGGTTCTAGGAAGAAGATGAGAAGGGTGAAGCTACAAGACATCGGTGTATATCTCGTGAAGTGGATCAGCGAAACCCGCATGTGTTTTCTAAACATGCCAATTATACTGACAAGCTTATGGAGATGGCATGTAAATTTCCGGGCATTCGTTGGAAACGTTTTGGGTAAGTGTGCATTGAGACCACCGTAGCGCATAGCAGGTACGGTCTGGCTGAAGACCTTTAAACTTAGCGCTCTCGGGAGGCAGCCCGAGGATGTAGAGTTTGTACTGTGTTTTGGTTTCGTTTTGGTGTTTTTGTGTTTTGACAGGTTTCTACGTGTAATCTTCACGGATGCAATGATTCAAGTGTGGGGATGTTTGGCAACATCCCCGATGAGATATCAGAGAATCCAAGAGAAGTTTACGTCTCTGTCCAATCACAGTAGCTGCATCACTACCGACACTACTGATTTACTGATCAGGTGCATGTGTTTATCTATCCTGTGTTTTATTTTTTTTCGTGTATTTGGTGGTGTGAAAATTTTGTGTTGGGAGTGGTTTCTTTGTGTTGAGTCGTCTAGTTGTTAGCCGTTCATGGTTGTGGGTGGTATCTCTCGAGTTTAGATTATAAATTGCACCATACATTGGGGACAATGTAACCCAAGTGTGGGGATGCGGTAACTCGAGAGAGGGTTGGTAGGATTGATGATCTTAAATGCTTGAATTGGTTGAAATTGCTGAAAAATTGAAAAATTAAAAAAAAAAAATTGTCTCAAGTATGCTTGAACTACATGAAAACCAACATTTTCAATTGCTAAAGGGTTTCTTGCTGATATTAAACTAACATAGATCCCTAGTCATGGTTGTCCCTTTAAGTTTCATGAGAGTATTTCTGACAAGTTTTAGAGAATTAAAAAGAGATGCCTAACTAGGGGTAACATGCTTTAGGAATTACACATGCTACGTGTCGGCAACCTATATTCCTTCTATTCGGTGAGATATTTGAGCCTACTAGATTGTTAGTTGAATTGCAATAAATGTTCATTTGTTGAGTGTAGGCCATATGCTGCTTTGTGTTAGAACTTGTGTGGTTTGATACGTGCTGAGCCTGTGATTTAACGTATGCACATAAATGATAAAGGCATTAGGATCCATTCATTGCTCTATTTGTTGATTGTTTATCCACCCACCTTAGTTAACCATGTTGAGCCTTTCAACCTTCGTTTGTTACACCTTGTTTGACCCGTTTGATTACCAACCATGAATGACAAATACGTGTTAGATGTTTGTTGAAAAAAAAAGAAAAAAAATGAAAAGAGAAAAAAAAAGAGAAAAGAAAGAAAAACAAAAACAAAAATCATTGTTATGTTAGTGTTAAATAAATGGGTCGAAAAATAACCCATGTGTTAGTATTATTGTGAATAAGTTGTCATGGTTTGGTATTCGTTTGTGTTCGCCATATAAACATAAAAACCCAAAAATACATCATTACCTTTACCCTTAACCCAAAACCCGAAAGTCCTTTTGATAGGTGTTACGTTATTTGATACAGTGAAGGTATGATTGCTATACAAGCTTATGATTGCAAGGTAGCATATTTGGTTCTGAGTGAAATATACACTAGCACATTACACGCTAGTCTTGATTGAGCCGAGAGGAGTGATCATTGTGAGGGGCGTGTGGTATGTGTATAGTAATATAAGCATGTTAGTTTTAGTTAGGCAAGTCTTAAATTGTTTTAAATACGTATCACTTATTTGTCAGATTGTCAATCTTGATTGTGTCAGTCTATGGGACGGGTATGACTTGTGACCTTAAATTGTTGATTCGGTAAGGGATTTAATGGTGATTTGTTAATAAGGTGATTAACGTTTGTAATGGTTGCTTGAGGACAATCAAAGTTAAGTGTGGGGATGTGATGGAGTGTGTGAAACCTGGATGTTAAAGTGTGTTATATTACATGTTTATGGCCGTTTAGTTGATTATACGCTTTGAATATGTTGACTACGCAAGTTTATGGTTTTACAGGTTAACTGCGTAATACGACGAAGTTAAAGAGCTTAGTGATGGAATGGAACAAGAACGGGTGATTATTAAAGAGATATTATGTTACACGGGAGTTGTTCGGGTCAAAAGATAGCTCAAGGGAACAAGAAAAATTTGCATGGTTGAAGTTGAGGGGCCTGAATGTCGAAAGTTGATATGCATGGTAGATAAATGTTTCCAGCATGAAGAGATCGTAGGCTATGGTTTGAAGCCGTACCCTACGGTAGGAAGGTTCTGTTAGTTTCAGATCTTATAAACCGTAGCCTACGGCTACTATTTCGTAAGTTACGGCATGCGAGTTAGGCAGCCAACATACGCACATGTTTGGCGGCCATTAAATGAGAACAATATTATAATCGACACACACATCTAGGGCATGATTTAATGGAATAAAAAATGATCATCATAAATCAATATGATACATCATCGCTGATGTAGTGAGACTTGAGGTAGAGACAAATCACATTAATTTTTGGAGGTGGCCATATGCACGTGTAGGGCACCATCTTTTATTTTAATGATCACATCAACATCATAGGGATATTATACGCAGCCAAGTGGGTTTGTTTAGTCAACAACAGCATCATTCTAATTTTCATGCAAGACACAACTCACATGAGGAGACTTGTTGATTCTTTGGACCATGGGCCGATTTTTGGGCTTGGTGGGAGATACACATATTGGGCCATATACACGAAATTAAGGAAAAAAAAAGGGGGGATTGGATCTATCATTTTCGACGGCAGACTTGGAACGGAGGTTCGTACAGAGACATAGGATTAGGAGGGATGACCGAAGCTATTGAAGATCACTCAATCCACATGAGCGGCTAGTTTTCTTATGGTTTCCTCCGGATGGAGGGCTATTGAAGATCACTCAATCCACATGAGCGGCTAGTTTTCTTATGGTTTCCTCCGGATGGAGGGTTTTTGTAAGTTAGATAATATTATGTGTTTGATACAATCGTTTTAACCTGGTGATCTAAGCATTCGATGCTTTTCACCATGGAATTGATTTATTGGTTGTAAACAGTTACGTTTATTTAAACCTTAATTTCTAAGCATTCAGTTCCCGAGAGTTCTAGTAATTGGGATATATTTGACATGGGGTTAGGGTTTGTGAACTGTAATTGATAATCATTCGATAACCTCCCGTTATGTACTGACCGGAGTACTTAGTCGTTGGTTACCACAATTAATTAATCGAGTTTAATACCTATGTCTATGTAGGTTACGATTAAACACATAGTGGAAATTAACTGCAAAACCTGAAATCTGGAGGAACCATCTTCTCTCCTATTGATTCAAACCTTAGTTTTTGTTTGTTAATTTAGATAATTCTCTTTAACAATCAAACTCTCAATTGATTTTTACTTTTTATCATTAGTTAATTAATACTTTTCATTACAACACTTTCCACAATCCTCCTCTGGTTCGATATCCGACTTATCCTATCTACATAGTTTAGTTGGTTTTTGCATGTCCACAACGACAGACATCACACCACAAGAAGGTAACATATATACAAGGCCTAAGTTGTCCTCGTAGGGGCAAAGACACAAAACCCAACGACGTATCGAGGAGTAGCCATGTAAGACGGGAGCACCAACTACTATGTAACAAGTGGGTGCTGAACTTAGACGTTGAAACAAGTATCCTTGCATGTTAGACTTTAATATATATATATATAGAGAGAGAGAGAGAGAAGAGAGAAAATGTAATGTAAAATATGCCTTATCGTACGAGCGTACAAGATTGCTCGCACGTTAAAAACTTCATAACAAAATACTCGCATGCTATAAAATATAAAAAGTCGCATGTTGAAAGATGAAAAAGTCGAATGTTGAAAAGATGAAAAAATGGCATGTTGTAATATGAAAAAATAGCATGCTGTAAAAATGAGAAAATAGCATGTTATTAAAAAATCGCATGGTGAAAATGAAGTACGCATGTTGTAGCTTAATCTCGTACGCCGCGTACTTTTACACAAATTCTACGTTAACCAACCCCGATATGTATATATATAGGGGAATGTTCAAATAAAAATCATTAGTTAACCAAAAAACTCAAAAACTAACTAAAAAAGCCTAAAAAACATGCTAATTTTTTTTTCGTTTTCATACCAATTTTCGCTATTTTAGGTATAAAAAAACATTTTTTCAAAAAAAAAATAGAAAATTTGTAGTACACATGTGTAGTAGTGCACATGTGTAATAGTACACATGTGTAAGTGTACTAGACATGTGCACTACAATTTTTTTTTAAAAGTTTTTTATATACAAAAACTAGTGGTTTTTAATAAAAATTGCAAAAAAAAATTGACGTTTTTTTAGGCTTTTTAGTTAATTTTCGAGTTTTCGCGTTAAAAGTTGTTTTTATTTGAACCATCCTCTATATATATATATATAGGCGAGGGTTCACTGGGAAACACTAAAAAAATGGGGAACCGTGGAACGCTCTTAAAAATTCAACTTTACATGTTAAAAATCAACTTTTCTAAATTTTTTTTGGTACTTTTCATTATAACTACATGTAGAAACATTTTTAATAAAAAATATAAAAAAATGTTTAAAAAACAGTTAAAAAATATACATCTTATAAAATTAACTTAACATGTTAAAAATCAATTTTTTTAAATTTTTTTCGACGCGTTTACTTATAAAAATGGGTAGAAAAATGACAATAAAAAATCATTTTTGTAAAAAAAAATTAAGCCTTTCTTTAGCTGTTTTTTTTTTTAGTTTTTGATTTTTTTATAAAATTGGTTCTACAAGTATATATAAGGAAAAGCGTCGAAAAAAATTAAAAAAAATTGATTTTTAACATGTTAAGTTAACTTTTTACGAGTGTTCCCCGGTTTGTCACTTTTTTATTGTTCACTAATGAAACTCACATTATATATGTATGTATAATATATAGAGTTAATTGCCAAAATCGTCCCTGAGTTTTGGGCACATTTGCCATTTTCGTCCAAAATGACAGTTTGCTATTATTTAGCCCCCCACGTTTGTCACTTTTTGCCATTTTCATCCAAATGCCTAACCTAGTTACCCAAATGCCCAACCAGGTTACTTTTTACCCACCTTAGGGTATTTTTGAAATTTGAAAATGATAAGGGGGTAAATTATAAAGTGGCTAATGCATACATCTTCAAACATCATCATCATCTTCATCATCTGCAAGAACATAACATCATCATCATCATCTTCATCATCTGTAACTTTCTCTCTCTCTCTACATTCTCTCTGTCTTCTCCATCACCAACAACCACCTCACCACCACCGTGTGCATCGCCCCCACCCGACCACATCCTTGAACCTGCTCCATCGGACCACCTACCTTCCACCTGCCACCACCCCCACAGTCACCACCATGAAAACCCCTCAAACCCACCACCGTAACCACCATGAAAACCCCTCAATCAAAGTTACCCCCTCACTAAAACACTTGAATCCCCAAAATCCCAAATGTTTTCACCTCCAAAACCTCAACAACAACAACCCATCAACTTCTACCACCACCAACAACAACCACCCCCAACATGATGATCAACTCCACCCCCCAAATCATCGACAACACCACCACCACCACCAGCGAAGAAAACACCACCACCAACATCTCAACACCATCATCACCAACATCTTTCTTACTCTCACTCTGCTTCAATCTCTACTCTTCATTCACGCCGATGCAACCGATTCTCAACAGCTTCTTCTCTTCAAATCAACTCTGCAAAACCCTAGCCTGTTACTAAACTGGTTAGCCGGAAACAACACCTGCAATTTCACCGGTGTCACCTGCACAAACGCAACGGCAACCGGATCTTAGCGGCAACCGGATCTCTGGAAACGCTAATATCACTGGTAATGTTGTTGTGATTTCTCAGTGTAGTAGACTTCTTAGCTCTTTAGATCTTAGAGGCAACCGAATCTCTTGTTCTGTTAAGGATTTGAGATCATTATCTAGTTGTGTGAATCTGAAAACCCTAATTTTGTGAAGAAATTTGTTAGAGGCGAGTGAATTAGCATTAGGAAAATCGTTAGGGCTTGCACTAGCGGTTGTTAATTTGTCGTTTAATCGGATCTCCGGGCCGGAGGTGGTGGCGGTGATAGTAGATGAGAGAGAAGCAGAAAGAGATGAGAGAGAGTTGATGAGGTGGTGGGGATCTGTGTGTATCTATATATATATATATTTAAAAAAACATAATTACAAGTTACCCCTTTTAATTGAGAAATTTCAAAAATACCCCCTCTGATGCTATAAAGTAACTGGGTTAGGCAATTTGGACGAAAATGGCAAAAATGACCAAACGTTGGGGGCTAAATGGTCGAAAAGTGTGATTTTGGACGAAAATAGCAAACGTGACCAAACCTCAGGGACTAAAATGGCAATTAACTCTAATATATATTAATGGTGCGCTTTCTATACCTCATAAAATTATTAAAAGGGACATAAAAGAGCATTCTAAATTATAGAACTCAACCTTCATCTATTAAGTAACATTCGTATGACAAAAATAAATACATTAAACACGTCACTGTATATTGGGAGATGAGATAGAAAGAAGAAAGTAACACAAGTAGTTTAATATACACTATCTATGGTAAATATTCATCAACAACTGGTGTAGTCGGAATCCTGCTATATTCCAAACCCCCTAATTTCGTCATGTTATTTTTACACTGAACATAGAATTCACAATATGCAATGGACTTAAACATGCTAATAACCCCAATCAAAAGAACTTGAATAACCCCAACAACAATTAGCATTGCTGGTGATAGTTTCATCAGTTTGGATCCAGTAACAATAATAACCAGCGTCACAAGATTCAGGAGAAAGTTCAGAAGAAACCCATGTACCTTCTTGCCATTCACAAGCACTTTAGCTTTCCCCAGTGCAGAATACCCGTAACTATCCTCAACCACAGAAACAACAAATGCTAAACTCCAAACAACAGATAAATAAATATAGAAGAGGATGAAGAAAATAGCCAGAAAGATCAAGACTGTGATCAAGATTGTACGATGGTCGAAAAGTACAAGTGATGGAACCAAGAAAGGCAAAAGGAACAAACTAGTGTAACCAAGTGCAAGAAGTTGTATCCACAACGAAGTAACAAATGGTCTAGTCCATGTTTTGATGCCTTCAGGAAAAGTTCCTTAAGAGACAAGTCATGACCACTATAGTAGCATGATGCAATAATAACAACTGCTGTCTGGGCGAAAAGCGCAACGAAGAAGAAGAGAACGAAGAAGAAGAGAACGAAGTATGCAACTTCGATTCCTAAGAAAATGCTCGTATTTTCACGAAGGGCAACAAAGAGTTTAGAGAAGTCAGGTGTACCGGGACACGCAGAGGCTAAGGCTATAAGCTTGTGGATTAAATCAAGGATAAAAGGATTGGCTGATAACATGTATAAGATGAAAGATATGGAGTAAAGTATAAGGTAGACAGTGGCCGTGATGGCCATAAGCTTACCATTTTGAGATAGGATTTTCAGTGGTGCTTTCAGGGGTTCCAGAAAACTAGAAAGTTTGCTCATATTCATTGAAAATTCTAATATTTGGTATGGTAGCAAGTTAAGGAAGATCAGAGTCTATGAAGTGGTAACCTGATACGAAACATGGAGGTACCAAAGAGCTAATTGTGTATTCAAGGAGGGGTAAAGTACAAAGTGGCTAGTTGTAACACCTCGTAAAATCATGTCCAATATAGTATCGACACGTGTCATGGACTTTAAACGTGCTACAAATTGAATATGAGGGACTAAAGTTGACAAACGAAGAAAGTATATGTATATAAGGATTCAAAGTCTTAACATTTGATAATTATGCCTTTTAACAACCCTACACGATGTTTATACCCTTAAAATGAATGTATCATGAAGCATATGAAACCGTTTGTGGAAGAAAGTGAAAGTTTACAAGACGCGAGGGTTAAAAGTGTCAACATGTTTAAGTTATACCTCTGAGTGACCTTTTAGCGAACCCGGAGCCTTGTAACGATTAATTATACTCCCAAGAATGAGTGATAAAAATTTCACAAGGTTTCGATATCGTATGAGGAAGATACGTTAACTTTCGTAATTAAGGGGTTAAAAGCGTTAACGAAGCAAAACTTGTGTTTTCGGTTATCGTTTAACGAAACCGGACCTAACGATGTTTGGTTATATCTCATGGATCTTGGAAATATAAGTTATATGGGTTAAATGTGCTTAAAATGAAAGAAATTATGTTTTAGAAGGTCCAGGGGGTGAAATGTCATTAATTGAAACTTGTTGATCAGGTAAGCCACCAGGTGGCGCTGCGCCACCAGCTCCCCCTTCTGCCGTCGCGCGACGCGACAGCCTGAGCTGGACAGAATTCATGCACAGTTACGAGTACAGCCAGTTCCAACGCCTTTGAAGCCTTGTTTTTCATTCCAGTGGCTGCCCCAGTGGTTTTTCATGCCTAGGGACACCTTGAACTGATCAAGGAACACCTGTAGACTTGTTTGGCATGATCTTGTTGCATCAAATCCACTATATAAGAAGAACACTTGTTGCAACATTTTGACATTCACTTGAAATCATCCAAGACTCTTCTCTGGAGCTCTCTAGTCAGCAAACAAGTTTCCTTAAGTTCCAAAATCGTGCTTAGGACCTTTGTAAGCTTCCTTAACCTTTCTTAATTCAGTTTTATTAGTTTAATGGCATAAAGTCAAACCCGTCGTAATTAAGGTTTGACTTAGTGATTAATCACTAATGGTCCAGTCAATTCTCGAGTTGAAATTAGCTTTGAGTTGGTAATTATGTTGGTAATAAACCCTTAAAAGGGCACCCTCTAATTCCCACTCTAACTAGGTTAATTGTCAAGTCAAAGTTAATTATAAAAAGTCAACAGAAAGAAAATTTTCGCATAAACATATAATTAACAATGTAGAAACTATGAAACATGTTTTATCACTTATTCTATACAATCTTAAAGTAGAAAGTCGGTGCAACAGGCACCGACATATTTACAAAAATGCCCTCCATAGAAATTACAATCATCTCCCTATTGAATTCTTACTTTTTCACTATCTTGGTAGTCTTCACAATCTATAGTTGTCTTCTTTGATATATACAATTCTGAATGTCCAGGTTCACCACACATTCTACAAAACTCTTCATCCCAAAGCCGGGGGTGCGATTGTTGCCCGAAAAACGCGATCAAAATACGCACCTTAAATGTCGTTGATCTTCTTGAAAACGGGTCATGCATATGCTAAAATCCTACCTGCCTTTACCGGAGCCGTTGAAGATGAGATTGGGGTCTACTAAACACCTTGATTTTAACTAATTCGGTGGTTTCGCCGGCCAAGAAGAAGAAGCAGCAAACACGAGTAGTACAGTGGCTTGCGATGGTGGTGTCAGCGAGGTGGTTACAATTGCCTTTTCTGAAAGAGAGTGAGACTTTTGGGCAACGTTTTGGAGACGATCGGACCAGACGGTTCGACTGGTTCGACCGGGGTTCGGCCATAATAGCGATCCGGTTCATGTGATTCGTTAACCACCGAAAAAACCGCCCGGTTTGTTGCTTTTGGGGGTCGGCCAGTTGGACCAGTTCGGCGGTCGGACCTGTAACTTATTTTTTATTGAGGAAATGACCAACAATCCAGCCTTCAACGAAACTCACAACCTTTCATAGAGATGAACGGTGGTGAACAACCAAAGATGGATGGATTGGGCGCTACTTTCATTGGTGAATGAGCATGCAAGAAGAAGAGGAGCCATGTTGATAGAGGTTGAACGGTGATGAACAACCAAAGTTCAAAAGAAATCAAGAGAACTTGAAGATAAAATGAACTTTAAAGCTTAACTAGTTATTTTCCGCCCGCGCGTTGCGGCGGGACCCACTAACTACAAAAGGCGTGTCAGCAACGGCAAACAGATACCGAATATCAAAACATAAATAAAATGACGTGGTAAGGATAATCACTCCGTCATAAAAAACAATTTTAAATAACCGAATATATAATAATAGGACCCACACGTCCTACACGTTGTAAATTCGGTTGTTTTCAGTTCAGTTATTACGGTGCTAACACGTTAAAATATGGATGAGGTCGGTACCGGTAACGGCAGCGAAAGTACCGATCCGGAAAATCATCGAAATTAGGTACCGGCACCGAAAATGCTCGGTATAATACGATATGGTATTTGAAGGTAAAAATTAATAAATACAGGTATGGTGCTAGACCGGTGGCGAACAAAAAGTAACGATTCTGAAAACGCCAAAAGGTGGGTACCAAATTGGTACCGAAAATGATTTGGTATAGTAAATTTGGTACCGATACGATGCCGATTCATTTACAGGATTTGATACGATTTGCTCATCAACATTCTAAATATGCAAGTTAATTTTACATGTTACAATTCATTCATTACATAAAAAGACAAAAAAGAAAGCAAAATAAGTTTTTGTGTATATAAAACCTCATTCAAACGAAATACAGTTTACTTACTGTGTGTATGAAAAGTAATCTAAACAGTGCAATTACTTGCATTGCTGCGTTGCTACAGGATTTGATGAGCTCGGTACCAACCGGTACCAAAAATACCGTTACCGAAATCCTCAAAAGTGGGTACCGGTACCGAATATACCTAGTATGGTACGGTTCGGTACCGGTCGGTACTGGTACGGTACAGGTATTTGAGGGTAAAAACCGGTGAATAACTGTGCAGAACCGGTACCAAAAATACACCGATTTGGTAAATTTAAGACCAGTACCTATACCCGATACCATTTGTTGATCTCTTAATGATGTATTCCATTCTAAATTAATATATAATAAAAAAGAAAGTGAAACACTGTTCATTCACTTTCTTTTTTATCATATATTAATTCTTTTTTATCATATATTAATTTTAATATCTAAAAATCAAAATGAAATTTGAAAAGGTTTAGCCGTTTAGGATATGGAGTGTTTCAATGAGTTCCAATTTCCAAGAATGAATACTTTTTCAATTTGTCATGTTTCTCAATGCTATTTTTTAATTTTTTTTAATTATTTTCTGTTGTTTTTATTAGTATTATTTTTTATTACTTTAATTACATCTTTGTCTAAATTACCTTTACAACTTTATATCGCAACATCCGAGACATTATACTTTTTTTATCTATGTTTAATGACATTAATATCACAAACGTAACGTGTGTAACAAAGTAAAAAATGCATAACTTTACATGCGGGCACCACACGTTATTATCATCATCGTTATGCGTGTAACGAAGTCACAAACGCTATGTCGCCGCCGCAGCGCGCGGCACTGGTCAAAATCCTATTCAATTCTATACTATCTTAAAAGACAAAGTTGGGAGCCTCACTGGCTTTGCTTTCCTCCCCAATACTTTCACAATGTTGCAATTTTAGCCCCTTGATTTTGGTACCTTCAAAGTTTCATAAAATGGCAAATTTAATCCCTAAACTACTACTCAATTTTACAAATAGTTTGCTTTTGACACCCAAACTTTGTGATAGTTACTTTTCAGCCTCAACTTTGTTATAGTTTCCTTCTTATCCCAAAACTTTATCTTTACCCTTTCTTAGCCCCTTAAGTTTAGGGAATGCAATTTTTAACCACTTAACTTTTTAAAAACATTGTAAATGGCACTTTTACCCCCTCGAGAGATTTTAGCTTGACAATACAAATTCGAGTTAGTCGGCTCGCGTGTAATACGTTATGATTGTACGATATAAATTCGATTTACGTTACGTTTTGATCCAATCGCAATGCAACTATAGGATACATTGAGTTCAATCGGATACGTCAAAACGTGCGTTTCCATATCGTTAACACATCACATAACGCTTGAACTAAGCCGTTCAATATTTGCGAAGTACCCGCGCCGCAACGCGCGCGGGTCTTATTACTAGTATAACTTAATAATTAATGTAAGAACATGTCTAAGCATGTTCAACCTGACAATTTTCAGTTTAAGCTCGGTTCGGAACCGAAAGTCGCAAAAGTAGACTTTTGCTTTAACTTTCAGTTCTGAACCAATGTAGCATATTTTAGAAATTCCTTAGAGCTCTTTTAGGACCAGGTTATAGGTTAGTGTAACCCTCTGAGGTTATACAACTTGGTTCATTAGTTATTCGATTCATGTACATGTTTCCGTTATATGCCTAAATGTTGACCATAATGCCCTTTTGACCTTAAAATGAGATTTTTGAAAATGTGAGAGGACAAAACCTTTATTACTGATTTATAAACTTGTCCTGAAAATTTGACATCAGTTTGAGGTCTAGATTAGGAGTTATGCTCAATATCGTAATTAAGAAGCTTTTTATTAATTAAACAGCGTAATTAGCATAAAGCGTATCTAAACCCAAATTTAGATACCACACTTTTTACCCACTGATGTAATATAATATTTTGGGATTTTTGAAGATTTTTATTTATTTTTAAGCTGAGCATAACATCGGGTTCTTACTATAATTCGGTAATTGTCGGTTATACCATTTTCTTGAATAAAATGTGTTTTACATAATATTTTGACACCAAACTTTTTGCTACTGATTTGATATGATAAATAAAATATTTTGAACTTTATAAACTGATCAAAAACTCAGATTTCTTATCTAAACCCGAAAATCGCTTAAAACCGACTTTTACGCGTTTTAAGCGCATTGTATGAGTTAAAACTATTTTTGTCATATGAAACTTAATACCTACTGATGTTTTAAGTAAATTTTTATAATTAAACAGTAAGCAATAGTTTTGAACTCAGAATTCTAATTTTGACCATTAAAGCTTATGTGAAATTACCAAAATGCCCCTACGGTGCATAGTTTGGTTATAAAAGATAAATTTCACATATATGCAATACCCTACTGTTATGACTTATAAAAATAAATATTTTTACTGATTATATCAGACCTGAAACTCAGAGTAGTATTTAAACTCTTTTATAACCTTTAAAATGACCAAAATACCCCTACGGGGCATAATTTGAGTTTAAATCCATTTTGGGTATAATGGATGTATCTTACTGATATCACAACATATTTAAGGCATATTAACTTAGAAAACTTGTTCATGACTCATTTGGTTACCCGTAATGCATTATTCGCGTTCGGTGCGGTTTATGTAACTAGTTTGCCTAAATTAGGCGAAACGGGTCAAACCTTATCGTTTTTATCTCAAAATCCAGAATGTGTTTAGTTTACCCATATTATACAAGTATACAAACTTGTCGGGTCTACACCACACTCTAGTCCGGTCATCGCTTAATCGTGCGTTCTGAACCGTATATCTTCCTTTAAAACTAACCGGTCTAAGTTTAGACTTAGTTAAGACCCGTTAGGAATCTAATAGGTTATTAAAACCTTCGTTCCAGATTAGAAGACCAGTAAAAGATACTTGCACTCGCTGATTGTGATATATATACTTGCTCAGGTAAATACTTTTAACTTATTTTCCCTATACGGGCTTGGGATACGGTATTATAATAATATCGCTTGGTCGGGTATGTAATTGTTTAAAATCGGATTGTGATTAATATATATTGCATAACCCGTTTTAATCTGTTTTGTTTGGTATATGGCTTTTGGGGGGGTTAATGACCATGTCTTGTATATCCTCGGCTCATTCATTGAAATGGCCACGACTTAAGCACGGGGTGTAGGCATACACCCGAAAGTTGCGTATGTATAAAAGGTACCCCACAATAAGGAAAATTTCCTGTGGGTATTATACCTGTGGTGTGTCAGTTAATCTCGTCCGGTTCTTCTAACCGGCCCTGACAGACGATAAACATTTAAATCTGTATACAAGATTATTTTTAAATAATTGTCCCAAGTTATAAAAGATATTTTGTGCGTTGTGCATTCAAATCAATTTTCTTAACATTTTCAAAATGAGTCGGTTAATTGTATTTACCAATGTAAATTGACGTATTTTCCAAAAAGGCTAAGTGCAGGTACTAAACGGAATAGGCTGGCTACTCCTAGCATCAATAAAGAGTCTTGCAATCTTAGATGTTATAAATCTGCTGAACAACGTTTCCTTTAACTTTGATCCGCCTGTGGATCTTTTACAACCGTTTTGTAATACATGATATTACTTTCAGTCGGTTTGTAATGATTTTATCTTTCGACTTCCGTTGTGTATATAAACTGTGATAAATTGTCTATGATGATATCAACTACGTCATGATACTCCCCACCGGTAATACGTGGAAATATCGGGGTGTGACAGGTTGGTATCAGAGCCAACGTTGAGTGAATTAAACACTAGCCTTTTGTGTTTAATCTCAATGATGCAGTTTGCACATTCCTCGACCTTCGAGTCTAGACAAAGAACTTAGGAATAATTCTGATTTATTTTTGTCCTTTATTGTTTCTTTTGTTGTTTCTGTTGATTGTTTTGACAGGGCCTACAAGAATGCCGCCAAGAAACCCAGGAAGAGGTAGAGGCAAGGGGCCATTCATCGCCCCCAACGATCACGAGGCCGGGCCTTCATACCGGCGAACTCCATCAGACTCTTTAAGCAAAAGTCTTCAAGAAGACTGGAGGACCCATTTAGAACCCACGAGGCGTTCAGTCTCACTAAGCTCCTCACCTTCCTACCTAAACTCTTTCGGGCCTCAATCGGAGAACGAGCCCCACAACTCACATTACTCTTTTATACCCCTTCAAAGCCCCAACTCACCCCATTCCTTCAACGACCCAACACCCTATTTCCAAAGCCGATTTAACCCGGCAAACCAAATTGAAGAGCCAATGGGTTATAACCCGTTGGGACCGGAGGACCATTTCTCCATGGACATGGAAGAGGATCCGGAACCTGCCGAACCGCCAACCGGAACACCTACTCACCCCATCGAGATCTCAGATGGGTCGTCATATCAGGGATCAACTTATCGTGGTCCAGACAGTTATCAGGCAAGGTTTGCCCAATACGACTGGGTGTTTACTCCCAGTTACCACTCATCACAGCAGCAGCAGCAGCAGGATCCCTCGAAGGATTCGCGTTTTGTAGCAGTACTCCACCGCCACCGCCACCGCCACCGCCACCGCCACCACCACCAGCGCAGCAACTGCCTCCGGAGCCACCAAGGCGTAGGAGATCAACCGCACGGATGTCCATGCGAGGGGGAGTCCGTATCAGCACCCCTCAGCATTCAAGTGGCAGTCATTACCCACCACTATACGAAGACCCACAAATGGGTGGGCCTTCGAACCCTGTTTCTGAGGTGGAGTCTGCGCCAGTCGCACCGCCACCGGTGGGTTATGATAACCCAATCCCTACATATGCCGGTGTAGCGGCGTATAACCCTTTCGAGCAGCCAGCCCATACTAACTATAACTACGCCGAAGTTGACCCATACATTGCGGTAGCAAACTATAATGCTCTTCATCCCGAGGGGCCCTTTGGAGTCCCATATCAGGCTGGGTGTCCACCCTATGGGTATCAATACCCGCCACCTCCTCAACCTCCACAGCATCAGCAGCCCCCGCAGTCGCCACTGTTATCGCCACCACAGCAGCAGGAGATTCTACAAAGGTTGAGCCAGGTGGAACGGGAGGTTCGGGAGGAGCGTAGAAACAACCAGGGATTTCTTAAAGGTTTGGCAAGCATAATCAAGGGGAAGAGCAAAAAGGATCATTAAATCCTTTATTTGTTTATTTGTATTTCTTTAATTTTCAATCAAGTCCCCGCGTGGACATCTGTTTCTGTAATCAGTCCCTGCAAGGACTTGTATTTCCAGTTAGCCCCTGCGTGGGCATGTCATTTCTGTTTAGCCCCTGCGTGGGCATGTTATTTCTGTTAAAAGTCCCGTTTAGGGCAACCATGTACTCTTTTTAAATTTTTAGTGGCATGTTATCATTTAAATTTTATTTTGTCATTATATGCATAAATGTAATATGTATGAAATAAATAAATAAATCCAAAATATGGCATTCCTTTTATAAGATCTGCCTTTAAATATTAAATAAGAATCTTAAAAGGTATAACCTAGCCTGCATGTCATTATAAACCTGGCCAAAATGGTAAAACCTGTTTAAAAAGATTCAAACCCTTGTTAACATCTGAAAACTTGTTAACACTCCTGGCAGATGTGATTCGTTAAAATCACACATGTCATTCTTATATTGGATTCTTCCAATTCCTTCTTTATTATTTAAACATCCAATTGTGATGTAGGGCCTAAGAGCCATAATCATTGTCATGTAAGACAAAAGACAGATTGTAGTCGACGACTCCCTGTCAAATAAAAGGTAATGAACTACGTTCAAACCTTAATACCTCGATTCTCTGAAATCATGGTTTATAATTTAAACTGTCCTTGTGACTAAGCCTTATGTGCCATTAATAATACCCTTATTACTTTATAATTAGGATAAATTATAATGAAAATCCTAAACAAATATGTTTAATAAATTAACCAAATATGGTTTATAATTACCATGGTTAATGAATTGCCATAAAAGACAATTCCATAATGGACTTTTGAATAAATCTTGTCAATATTTTATGTAGCAATCAAGCTACATGGCTGGGTCGGACGAAGTCAATAGTCACCCGAGGGAGAATCATGACACTTCTAGAGTTAATGTAGCAGGCGCAGAATTGCAGGCATTAATAGATAATGCCGTTACGCGAGCTCTTGAAAGACAGTTTAATGAATCGAGTGAAACTCATGTTAGAACTCAGTCTGTACCTCATTCAAAGCCACCCTCCACAACTCATACAGCTCGCAAGAGTGATTCTCATCACTTGTCAAATCAGAGGAGTATTCCGTCTAAGAAGATTGAGCTCAAACAAGAACCACGTGTTAGGGGTTGTTCTTATAAGTTTTTGTCTCCTGTAAGCCTAGAGACTTCACAGGGGAGAAAGGAGCCATCGATTGTATGACTTGGCTCGATGAAATGGACACGGTGGTTGATATTAGTGGTTGTGCAGAGAAAGATATTGTGAAGTTTGTGTCACAATCTTTTAAGGGAGAAGCTCTAGCGTGGTGGAGATCACTGATTCAAGCTACAGGAAAAGTCCACTTGTATAGCATGTCTTGGGAGCAGTTCATTGCCCTAATCAAAGAAAATTATTGTCCTCAACACGAAGTTGAGAAGATCGAGACTGACTTCTTGACCTTAGTCATGAAGAACTTAGACTGCCAGACTTACCTCACCAGTTTCAATACCATGTCTCGATTGGTTCCATACTTGGTTACCCCGGAACCAAAACGTATCGCTCGTTTTATTGGGGGTTTAGCTCCGGAGATCAAAGCTAGTGTGAAGGCGTCTCGACCTACTACTTTTATGTCAGCAGCTGATTTGTCTTTATCCCTTACTCTGGATGCAATCAGGCTGAAATCGCTTAAGATTTCTGAAGAAGGAAAAAGGAAATGTGAGGATGATAACTCACGTCGTTCTAACAAGAAGCATACGGGGAACCTAGACCACAAGAAGAATTTTGGGTCTAACAAGGGTAACCAGCAAGTGGATGAGAAGCCTAAATGAAAAACCTGCCAGAAACATCATTTCGGGAAATGCAGGTTTGAATCAAAGTCGCAGTCGAAGCCGATTGGTTGTGGGATCTGCAAGTCCAAAGAAAACAAGACTTTGGATTGCAAGAAGTTGAAGGATGCGACCTGTTATGGTTGTAATGAGAAAGGGCACATCAAGACCAATTGCCCTAAGTATGCTAAAAAGCCTGAAGAAGTCAAAAAGACCAATGCAAGGGTCTTTCGAAGGGATGCACGAGAAGCCGTTCAGGATGATAATGTGATAACAAGTACCTTCCTTATAAATGATGTTTATGCAAGGGTGTTATTTGATTCGGGTGCGGATAAGTCATTTGTAGATGATAAGTTTTGTAAGTTGTTGAATTTACCTGTTAAAACCCTAAGCGTGAAATATGACGTAGAGTTGGCCGATGGTACCTTAGAAAATGCCTCAACTGTGCTAGATGGATGTTTTATATCCATTAGGAACCACTCCTTTCCGTTATCCTTACTTCCTTTGAAATTAGCTGGTTTCGACATAGTAATAGGCATGGATTGGTTAACTCATAACAAGCCCAGATTGTTTATGACAAGAAACAAGTGGTGATCAAGACTTTGTATGGTGAGCCACTTACCATACAAGGAGATACTCAGTATGGGTTACCTAAGCAAGTGCCTGTGCTTAAGGCGTCAAGGTGTATGAAGAAGGGTTGTGTCATTTATATGGCACAGGTGACTATTAATGAACCAAAACCAAAGATTGAAGACATCCCCATCATTGCTGAATACCCTGATGTATTCCCTGAAGAACTACCTGGTTTACCCCCAGATAGGCAAGTGGAGTTCAGAATCGACATTATACCTGCAGCAGCACCTATTGCAAGAGCACCTTACCGGTTGGCCCCAACTGAGATGAAAGAGTTGAGAACTCAGTTGGATGATTTATTGGAAAAAGGATTTATTAGACCTAGCTCATCTCCCTGGGGAGCACCAATTCTGTTTGTAAAGAAGAAATATGGATCGATGCGTCTATACATCGATTATCGCGAGCTTAACAAGGTCACAATCAAGAACAGATATCCATTGCCCAAGATCGACGATCTGTTCGATCAATTACAAGGAGCAAGTTACTTCTCCAAGATTGACTTGAGGTTAGGTTACCATCAACTGAAGGTTAGAGATGAAGATGTGCACAAGACTGCATTCAGAACTCGCTATGGCCACTACGAGTTCTTAGTGATGTCGTTCGGGCTCACTAATGCACCAGCAGCATTCATGGACCTCATGAATCGCGTTTGCAAACCCTACTTGGACAAGTTTGTCATTGTCTTCATTGATGACTTTCTTATTTATTCGAAAAATCAGGCTGATCATGAGAAGCATCTTCGTTGTATTCTTAAACCTCTTCAACAAGAAAAGCTCTACGCCAAGTTTTCAAACTGTGAATTTTGGCTTCGAGAAGTCCAATTCCTTGGACATATGGTTAGTGAGCGTGGTTTCCAGGTAGATCCCGCCAAGATTGAGGCTATCATGAATTGGCAAGAGCCGAAGACGCCCATAGAGATTCGCAGCTTCTTAGGTCTGGCAGGATATTACAGGCGTTTTATTGAGAATTTCTCAAGGATTGCAGCACCCCTAACTTCGTTGACTAGGAAGAATATTAAGTTTGATTGGGGTCCTAAGAAACAAGAATCCTTCGATATTCTTAAACAGAAGTTAAGCAATGCTCCTGTGTTGACATTGCCTGAAGGAATTGAAGAATTTGTAGTATACTGCGACGCATCACACACTGATATGGGGTGTGTACTCATGCAGAAAGGCAAGGTCATTGCCTATGCTTCTCGACAGTTAAAGGTGCACGAGAAGAATTACACCACCCATGATTTGGAGTTGGGTGCTGTTGTATTTGCACTGAAACTGTGGAGACATTATTTATATGGCACCAAGTGTGTGATCTATTCTGATCACAAGAGCCTTCAACATCTGTTTAATCAGAAGGATTTCAACATGAGACAGCGTCGGTGGAAGGAGACTTTGAATGACTATGATTGTGAAATCCGATACCATCCAGGCAAGGCGAATGTGGTTGTCGATGCCTTAAGTAGGAAGGAAAGGGTTAAGCCCATTAGAATCAATGCCAAGAGCATTAAATTGAAGAACAGATTGAATGAAAGAGTGCTAGCCGCTCAGAAAGAAGTTGTATTAGAAGCCAACTACCCGAATGAAAAGTTGGGAGTAACTGCTGAACAGTTATCATATGGCAAGGATGGAATCCTAAGATTTAATGGACGAATATGGGTTCCGATCTATGGAAGACTTCGGGGTGTTATCCTTCAAGAAGCCCACAGTTCTAAGTATTTTGTTCATCCTGGAAGTGATAAGATGTACCAGGATTTGAAGGCAAATTATTGGTGGATAGGCTTGAAAAAGTCTATAGCTACTTATGTAGCCAAATGTTTGACTTGTGCGCAAGTTAAAGTTGAACACCAGAAGCCGTCAGGTCTGCTACAAAAGTCTGAACTTCCCACCTGGAAGTGGGAAATGGTGACTATGGATTTTATCACCAAGTTGCCAAAGACGAAGAGAGGAAATGATACTATTTGGGTAATAGTGGATAGACTGACTAAGTCAGCCCACTTCTTACCTATTAAGGAAACACACGGCTCAGATAAGTTAGCTCCGCTATACGTGGACGAGATTGTATCTCTCCACGGAGTGCCAGTGTCTATCATCTCTGATAGGGATACGAGGTATACATCGCATTTTTGGAAAAGCTTTCAGCAATCCCTAGGCACTCAATTGAACTTCAGCACAACATATCATCCGCAGACAGATGATCAAAGCGAGCGTACTATACAGACACTCGAGGATATGCTACGAGCTTGTGTTATTGATCTAGGTGGAAGTTGGGATGATCATCTTCCATTAATCGAATTCTCATACAACAATACCTATCATTCCAGTATTCAAGCTGCACCTTTTGAAGCTTTGTATGGAAGAAAGTGCAGAACGCCCGTTTGTTGGGCAGAAGTTGGAGATGTCCAACTAATAGGACCTGATATAGTCCTGGAGATGACAGATAAGATTGTACAGATACGAGATCGTCTCAAAGCTGCCAGGGATAGGCAGAAAATCTGCGCAGATAAAAGGCGTAAACCTCTAAAGTTTTAGGTTGGTGACAAAGTATTACTGAAGGTATCACCCTGGAAAGGGGTAATGCGATTTGGAAAGAAAGGCAAGTTAAGCCCAAGATATATAGGACCATTCGAGATCATCGAATGTGTCGAAACAGTGGCTTATAAGTTAAATTTGCCTGAAGAGCTCAGTGGTATTCATAATGTATTCCACATCTGCAATCTGAAGAAATGTCTAGCTGATGAATCACTAGTCATACCACATACGGATGTACACATAGATGAGAGCCTAAAGTTTGTTGAGAAACCTTTGTCGACTGAGGATCGACAGGTTAAGAAGCTTCGAAGGAAGCAGGTACCAATTGTAAAGGTTAAATGGGATGCCTGTAGAGGTCCCGAGTACACGTGGGAAGTAGAGTCCACAATGAAAGAGAAGTACCCTCATTTATTTCAGTAAATATCTAGGTCGAGATTTCTTTTAAGGGGGTGAGGATGTAACACTTTGTAAAATCATGTCCAATATAGTATCGACACGTGTCATGGACTTTAAACGTCTTATAAATTGAATATGAGGGACTAAAGTTGACAAACAAAGAAAGTATATGTATATAAGGATTCAAAGTGTCAACATTTGATAATTATGCCTTTTAACAACCCTACACGATGTTTATACCTTTAAAACGAATGTATCATGAAGCATATGAAACCGTTTGTGGAAGAAAGTGAAAGTTTACAAGACGCGAGGGTTAAAAGTGTCAACATGTTTAAGTTATACCTCTGAGTGACCTTTTAGCAAACCCAGAGCCTTGTAACGATTAATTATACTCCCAAGAATGAGTGATAAAAATTTCACAAGGTTTCGATATCGTATGAGGAAGATACGTTAACTTTCGTAATTAAGGGTTAAAAGCGTCAACGAGGCAAAACTTGTGTTTTCGGTTATCGTTTAACGAAACCGGACCTAACGATGTTTGGATATATCTCATGGATCATGGAAATATAAGTTATACGGGTTAAATGTGCTTAAAATGAAAGAAATTGCGTTTTAGAAGGTCCAGGGGGTGAAATGTCATTAATTGAAACTTGTTGATCAGGTAAGCCACCTGGTGGCGCTGCACCACCAGCTCCCCCTTCTGCTGTCGCGCGACGCGATGGCCTGAGCTGGACAAAATTCATGCACAGATGCGAGTACAGCCAGTTCCACCGTCTTTGAAGCCTTGTTTTTCATTGCAGGGGCTGCACCAGTGGTTTTTCATGCCTAGGGACACCTGGAACTGATCAAGGAACACATGTAGACTTGTTTGGCATGATCTTGTTGCATCAAATCCACTATATAAGAAGAACACTTGTTGCAACATTTGGACATTCACTTAAAATCATCCAAGACACTTCTCTGGAGCTCTCTGGTCAGCAAACAAGTTTCCTTAAGTTCCAAAATCGTGCTTAGGACCTTTGTAAGCTTCCTTAACCTTTCTTAATTCAGTTTTATTAGTTTAATGGCCTAAAGTCAAACCCGTCATAATTAAGGTTTGACTTAGTGATTAATCACTAATGGTCCAGTCAATTCTCGAATTGAAAGTAGCTTTGAGTTGGTAATTATGTGGGTAATAAACCATTAAAAGGGCACCCTCTAATTCCCAATCTAACTAGGTCAATTGTCGGGTCAAAGTTAATTATAAAAAGTCAACAGAAAGCAAATTTTCGCATAAACACATAATTAACAATGTAGAAACTATGAAACCTGTTTTATCACTTATATAACTTAATAATTAATGTAAGAAAAGTCGCAAAAGTAGACTTTTGCTTTGACTTTCAGTTCTGACCCAATGTAGCATATTTTAGAAATGACTTAGAGCTCTTTTAGGACCAGGTTATAGGTTAGTGTAACCCTTTGAGGTTATACAACTTGGTTCATTAGTTATTCGATTCATGTACATGTTTCCGTTATATGCCTAAATGTTTACCATAATGCCCTTTTGACCTTAAAACGAGATTTTTTAAAATGTGAGAGGACAAAAACCTTTATTAATGATTTATAAACCTGTCCTGAAAATTTGACATCAGTTTGAGGTCTAGATTAGGAGTTATGCTCAATATCGTAATTAAGAAGCTTTTTATTAATTAAACGACGTAATTAGCATAAAGCCTATCTAAACCCAAATTTAGATACCAAAATTTTTACCCGCTGATGTAATTTAATATTTTGGGATTTTTGAAGATTTTTATTTATTTTTAAGATGAGCATAACATAGGGTTCTTGCTATAATTCGGTAATTGTCGGTTATACCCTTTTCTTGAATAAAATGAGTTTTACATAATATTTTGACACCAAACTTTTTGCTACCGATTTGAAATGATAAATAAAATATTTTGAACTTTATAAACTGATCAAAAACTCAGATTTCTTATTTAAACCCGAAAATCGCTTAAAACCGACTTTTACGCGTTTTAAGCGCATAGTATGAGTTAAAACTATTTTTGGCATATGAAACTTAATACCTGCTGATGTTTTAAGTAAATTTTTATAATTAAATAGTAAGCAAAATTTTTTAACTCGGAATTCTAGTTTTGACCTTTAAAGCTTATGTGAAATTACCAAAATGCCCCTACGGTGCATAGTTTGGTTATAAAAGATAAATTTCACATATATGCAATACCCTACTGTTATGACTTATAAAAATAAATATTTTTACTGATTATATCAGACCTGAAACTCATAGTAGTATTTAAACTCTTTTATAACCTTTAAAATGACCAAAATACCCCTACGGGGCATAATTTGAGTTTAAATCCATTTTGGGCATAATGGAAGGTATCTTACTTATATCACAACATATTTAAGGCATATTAACTTAGGAAACATGTTCATGACTCATTTGGTTACCCGTAACACATTATTCGCGTTCGGTGCAGTTTACGTAACTAGTTTGCATAAATTAGCCGAAACGGGTCAAACCTTATCGTTTTTATCTCAAAATCCAGAATGTGTTTAGTTTACCCATATTATACAAGTATACATGTGACACCTGTGTCACTTCAACCATCAAACAAATACCAAACCGATGAAATATTGTATTTCATACTTGGGGTTTGTATAAACATGTATATCATTTGCACATATCAATTCTTGTTCGATTTCGGGCTCTAAATCGCTTTCTGGAAGGTTATACGCGCACCGATGCGTAAATATAACCAGTTTAATGCAACAAACACTCCAGAATAGTGAAATAGGTTTAACATACCTTAAATAACCTTTACATAACTTAGAAATAAGTTTTGAAGGCTTTGGTATGCTAAAAACAAGTTTAATCGCTTACAGGGACTTAATTCGACAAACTGCGAAAGTATGGCGATTCGTACTAGAACAGAGATTCTGGAACATGACCATAAGTTAAACATACCATAAATATCCTTTACATAGCTTAGAAATAGGCTTTGAGGGGTTCGGTGTGCTAAAATAAACTTTTGGGTCATTCAGGGACTAAAAGCGTCAAAAAGTGCATAAGTTTGCACTTTCGCGCATAACTTACGTTCTGAATACCTCCGGACATCCAAAAATTTATGTAAGCACTAAAATATTTTATTTTAGTGTTTGGCATAAGAAAAATCCATTCCTCACGCAATTTGGATCGTTTTTCGCGCTTATGCGCATTCCGTCGTAATTAAGCGAACATCGCGATCATACAACCAAACGAACCAACATCCGGCATATTTTTGAGCATGTTTCATGTCCACAATGTTTAGGCATCATTTTAGGGCCTTAATGTTGGCTTAACGGGCCTTAAACATATCGAAATGAGCGTTAAACACCAACAGGGACTGAAACTGACAATTCAGCAAACTTGTGGCTGATCAGACATGCCCAGGCGGGCCGCGTAAGTTATGTTAGACCCTTATGCGGGCCGCGAGGACCTCCCAGACCAGATGCAATGTTTTAAACAGCTGTTATGCACCCAAAACTCAATTCCACTTGTTGATACCTGATCATGGGGGGCCATTTTGAGTTGCCTTAATGTTCCAACACATGTACGGATGAGATGTAATCACGGTTTTTGAGAAACGATCCTAACGGTGGTCCATTTCCTATAAATACCCACCTCAATTTCCATTCTTCTTCACAAATCTGATCTAAGAATGCTCTAAGTTGAAGCCATTGCTTCATACCTGAGCTACTTGGATCAAGATTAGCTTTCGGGGACCCTTTGTAAGTATTCCTTCGTTCTTTTATTCTTCTAGCGTTAAAGTCAAACTTTGTTTGACTTTCTGCATTGACCAGTTTATGATCAATGCGAAGTTCGTTTGAACTTCATAACGTGAGCGTAATCACAATGGTTATAGTCCCTACTGACTATACCTACTGATTACCACGTTATCTAGGCTCAGTGACGAGCCGTAGTTTCGGCCAAAATACGTATTCTTGCGTATTTTGTAACCAAACTACTATTGGGTTTCAAAACCGTTTGTTTTGATACCAAACCTGTTTTCTAAACTTAGGTAAGCATGTTTTAACATGCTTAGCTCGTCACTTTTAGTTTAGTGCTTATATAGGGTCGTAAGGTAAGCGATCTAAACAATCACTTATACTTTCGAACCCGACCCGTTTGGTCGATCATTAGGATCCGACCAAGCACATTAGGTGACCATAGTATATAGGGGATAACCTTCCGAGGTTATACCTTATGGTCACGACGTCTAGTTAGTTGTATGATAGGTAGTTTATATGCCTTAGGTAAATTACCGAAATACCCCTTTGACGCCAAAATTCATTTTAAACATATGTAACATAACTTTTGACATCTAAACTGATTTGGCAACAATATTAGACATGTTAAGGCATATTCTACTTGTCATAGGACTAGTTAGGCGGTCCGAACGCATTTCACGCAAACGACGCGTTAAAGTAGCATAAGCTACCTAAACGGGTCGTAATGGGTCGTAAGCACTTAGGTTAGATTTCATTTCATTTTTAGTATGTAGGCTTTGTTAAACCATATTACATGAGTCCCCATACTCATTTGGTTTACGAGCCCTCATTCTATCCGATCCTCCGATTTAGGTCCGGTTTATTAACATAGTTACCTATATTAGGTGTCGTTTGATTTTCGTGATCTCTAGCATTGTTTGGTTGTTACCCAAGGACTACTAAGAAATCTCAAGTGAGTACATAGTCCCCTCTTTTATTGTTTTCAACTGTTTTGGGGTGAAGCATGTGTACCTATATGTTATTTTCATGATTTTAAAGTATAATTGATTATACATGTTATTACATATCATCTGACAACCTAAATGACTACCTATGGTTTAAATACTGATTTCTCAAAGAACATAAAATAAAATGTTGAATTGTACTTATTTTATGTTCACCAGACCGATCGGTAGTATGATATAGCGCTATAGGATTAGACACCCCATTCCTGTTGTCAAGGAATGTCTTAAACCAATTTGTTTCTCCATCCAAATAAGGATTGCCTTTGTGGTATCCCTATAGTCTCAAAGGTGTATATTGATGCACTAGGTCTGAATGAATTCTTAAATCACATTATTTTTGTATATTTAGTTATACTCCCAAAGGTATATTTTGATATACTCCCATATGTGATCTTGTACAAAACCAACAAACATTTTGTTAATCATTAAGGCATAGTTTGATATGTTATCTTCAAAATCCAAAACATAGTTTAATATGTTATTCATAAATCCAAAGTATACTTTTAATATACTACTATAAGTTTATTCGTTTAACCTTACATTATTTTACAGAGCATAACTTTTGATTTATTCAAACACTTTGTTTTGTACATTTTTACTTGTGGTTTAAGTAGTCTCATTCTACTTACCATACATAACTTTTGTTTACACATTACATGGTTTACATTTAACTTGGGTTATACAATAACATTGGACTATTGGTTTAAACATGAACATTCTATATTGGTGGTTTGGTTTGAGTAAGTGACTTAAGTAACGAGGCGTGTGTAATATGATACAACATGGTGGATACGCCGCTGGTACTTCCTATATATAAGTGTTTGTATGGTATTACATATCGTAGCGTTATTTGAATCATTTCAATTTAAGACATATAACATTTTATACAAATAACATACTTTTCACAAGACATTGTTTTACAAACAACTTATCTTACAAACTCATTTTTACTTGGTTATTCATTTAACCTTACATTACTCTTTTACGTATCATCTACTTTGTCATCACTTTTCGAATGATTTATAAAACAAAACATTTTACAAGGATCATGACTGACTTTTGTTAAACAACATTTTCTAAACTTATAAGTCATGAATCCTATATTCACAAAACCTATGTATCTCACAGGCATTTTTATGCTGACGTACCTATTTTTACATATGTTTCAGGTGCTGTCTTGAGATGATTGTTGATACATGCTACATTTAGGATGGACTCGTGCCTTAGCGACTTTAAAACTTGGAAGATCATAGTTGTACTTATTTGATTGTATTAAAACAATGAGTTCAGTTATTCAATAAAACAAATTTATTTATTCCATGGTTATGAAACAATGATTCTGTTACAACACTCCCCGACGTTTCCGCCACGTCTAGTTGTTTTACGTGGTCGGGGTGTGACAGAAAAGTTGGTATCAGAGTCAATGGTTATAGGGAATTAGGTTATTAGTAATGCTTTGACCTAGACTATAACCTTCCTAGGACCCTAACACAAGTTTTCTTGTGTTTAGTTTTAAAACAATACCGTCACTTATTCTTAGGTGACAACCATAATAAGAACATTAATTTCTATCCCGCTTTGAAAACTAATCATCTGTTCTAGGATGATTTATTATATGGTTTTGAACCCTTTAAGTTTTCAAAATCCCGTTAAAGTTGGTCTAAATAATGTGAACACGTGCAAACTGGAAGGGTGGGTGCCTGTACCCTGAGCTTTCTGTCTAAGGCTAGAGTGTTCGTACAAATCCGCAATATCGGACCAGTCACTCTTACCTGGGAACTCTTGGGTTGAGTGTCCACTTATAGGCGAGCGTGTCTTCGCGATACATTATTTTTTACCTATTTACTTTGATTAATCACCGGGGTCGTTTGTTGCTTTGTAGTAACAAACAAATGACCACCATCCTTGCTTTCATCAGATTTGTTTCATCTCATTCTTTTCGTCTAATTCTCTCACTCGTTTCCTTTCATGTTCCTCTTTTAGAATACCTCCTCGATGCGACAATCAGATGGCGAATGCCGAACAGGCGAAAATCATCGCGCAGCAAATGGCTGCTGCCTTCCCAAATCTTTTTGCTCAAATGAATCAAGCCATCAACAACCATAATGCTCCATGCAATTTCAAGAGTTTCAATTCGGCTAAGCCACTCAAGTTTAGTGGTTCTGAAGGAGCAACTGGGCTCCTACAATGGTTCGAGAGCACTGAGAGTACGTTTCGTCACGTTCAGTGTCCTGAAAATCGCAAGGTCGAGTTTGCCTCCAGTGTGTTTCAGAAGAGGGCTCTTACATGGTGGAACGGAATTATGAGGGACTGCGGTGCTGAGGTTGCATTAGCACAGACTTGGGCTGAACTTAGGGCTCTTTTGATGAAGGAGTTTTTTCCTCGTCATGAATTGAGAGCTTTAGAAAGGGAATTCGATGACCTGAAGCAAGACAGTGGAGAACATCGAGCCTATACTGACCGCTATGAGGAATTGAGCCTGTTATGCCCTACTATGGTTACGCCTCTGGATAAGGTGATTGAGAAATACATTGATGGTCTTCCTGACGTAGTTCAGGATATTATTACTGGTAGCAACCCTACTACTGTCAGACAAGCCATTGAATTGTCTGCCACTCTGACTGAATCCCATATCAGGAAGGGTAAGCTGTTTCGGAAGGGCGACCCAAGACCATCTGACAAGACTGCTCAAGATGAACCAAAGGAAAAACAGGCTGAGGTATCCAAGAAGAAGAAGCGCAAAGCCTCTCAAAATTACGCTGTAACTGCTCAAGACAAACAGGTTGCACCAAACCAGCCAGCACAACCTCACAAAAGGCAAAACTATGTTGGTACCGCACCTTTGTGCAACAAATGTAACCGTCATCATCTAGAGAAAGAGTAGTGTCACAAATGTACCCACTGTGGGCGGTTGGGACATTTGATCAATGTTTGTCGTTATGCAAATCAAGCTGCTGCAAACCCTGCTGCTGTTCAAGCACGGTTTCCACCGGGGTCATTTTATAACAGTGGTGACCTTACTCACTACAGAAACAATTGCCCAAGACTTGTTAACGCACCTCCAGCGCGAGGACGAGCATTTAACGTCAATGAGGCAAACGGGAACAATGATGCAGCAGTGAACAATTAGTGTTTTGTAATTCCTTGGTTGTTATCTTTTGACACTTCAAGACAATTCGGTTGTTACATAAATAAAGATTTGTTGTTTTTATTTCTGCATAACTTATGCGATTGTGTGAATGTTTGATGCAACCTTATGATGTCAACCCAAAGATAAACTACTCGTGTGTTTCTGTCATCTTATGATCACTTGTGATCTCCCCAAGAACCTTAAACACTCGTTTCTTTTAAGAAACAAAGCCAAACTCTTATTGAAAATCCTTCTATCTTTATAGATAGATCCTTGTAAATCATTTAAGTGCCAAATGAAATCCATGGATTGGATTCCTAGTGTGGTTTAAATATCCATGCCTAAAGATAACAAATTAAAGAATCAAGTTAGCTAATTTTGTGCTTATGTGTTTTCTTACATGTTTTGTGGTTGTATGTGATCCATCCAAATCCTCATAGAGTCTTTCATATCTCATATGAGGGATTCATAGTAGGATATCCAAAGTTACTATCTTAAATCCTTAATGGACTTCTACGTTGTAGTCAAGTCCCTTGGGTTTTAAAGTACTATTCTAAAATTGGACCCCTTGAGTGGTCTAGATAAACAGTTTGATATGAAAATCTGATTAGAAATATCATGTGATGATATAATCAAAAAGATCCCTTAAGTGGTCTATTTAAGGAGATCGTACGACGGTCTAGTTAAGAAGATCATGTGTTGATCTAGTTAAAAAGATCGTTCGTTGATCTAGTTGAAAAGATCCTTTGGTGGTCTAGTCAAGTCGCTTCATGTTTATTCAATTGATTTTTCCTCTACGCATTATGAAATGAACTGTGCGGACTATGCAAGGAATTACGTAATTATGGAGGCCTACATAATTATGGAAATTCAGTGCACAGAAACCACAAGAATTTTTGTGATGTGTTAAGACATATAGTGACAAGAATAATGATACGGGAGGAGTCTTGGACCTTGACCGATGTCATTTTATCTTACACTCCCCAATTCAGATTTCAAGCACACACAAGTTTCCTATGATAAGTCTTCAGGAGAAATGTTCTTTTGTCCGTAATTCAAAATCCAATGTTTTGTTACTACAAGGACTTCACTTTGATAGTTGACAATTTCGCTAAGAATCCAATCATGGCCCAAAGTTTTATTTAGGGTTCAATGGATTATTTGAAAGCGAAACCATCACGGTTGTCTTCACAAGATTCCTCTAAAATTAAATTTCGGGACGAAATTTCCTAAAGTAGGGGAGACTGTGACACTTGTGTCACTTCAACCATCAAACAAATACCAAACCGATGGAATATTGTATTTCATACTTGGGGTTTGTATAAACATGTGTATCATTTGCACATATCAATTCCTGTTCGATTTCGGGCTCTAAATCGCTTTCTGGAAGGTTATACGCGCACCGATGCATAAATATAACCAGTTTAATGCAACGAACACTCCGGAATAGTGAAATAGGTTTAACATACCTTAAATAACCTTTACATAACTTAGAAATAAGTTTTGAAGGCTTTGGTATGCTAAAAACAAGTTTAATCGCTTACAGGGACTTAATTCGACAAACTGCGAAAGTATGACGATTCGTACTAGAACAGACATTCCGGAACATGACCATAAGTTAAACATACCATAAATATCCTTTACATAGCTTAGAAATAGGCTTTGAGGGGTTCGGTGTGCTAAAATAAACTTTTGGGTCATTCTGGGACTAAAAGCGTCAAAAAGTGCATAAGTTTGCACTTTCGCGCATAACTTATGTTCTGAATACATCCGGACATCCAAAAATTTATGTAAGCACTAAAATATTTTATTTTAGTGTTTGGCATAAGAAAAATCCATTCGTCACGCAATTTGGATCGTTTTTCGCGCTTATGCGCATTCCGTCGTAATTAAGCGAACATCGCGATCATACGACCAAACAAACCAACATCCGGCATATTTTTGAGCATGTTTCATGTCCACAAAGTTTAGGCATCATTTTAGGGCCTTAATGTTGGCTTAACGGGCCTTAAACATATCGAAATGAGCGTTAAACACCAACAGGGACTGAAACTGACAATTCAGCAAACTTGTGGCTGATCAGACATGCCCAGGCGGGCCGCGTAAGTTATGTTAGACCCTTACGCAGGCCGGGAGCCCCTCCCAGACCAGATTCAATGTTTTAAACAGCTTTTAACAGCTGTTATGCACCCAAAACTCAATTCCACTTGTTGATAACTGATCATGGGGGGCCATTTTGAGTTGCATTAATGTTCAAACACATGTACGGATGAGATGTAATCACGGTTTTCGAGAAACGATCCTAACGGTGGTCCATTTCCTATAAATACCCACCTCAATTTCCATTCTTCCTCATAAATCTGATCTAAGAATGCTCTAAGTTGAAGCCATTGCTTCATACCTGAGCTACTTGGATAAAGATTTGCTTTCGGGGACCCTTTGTAAGTATTCCTTCTTTCTTTTATTCTTTTAGCGTTAAAGTCAAACTTTGTTTGACTTTCTGCATTGGCCAGTTTATGGTCAATGCGAAGTTCGTTTGAACTTCATAACGTGAGCGTAATCACGATGGTTATAGTCCCTAGTGACTATACCTACTGATTACCACGTTATCTAGGCTCAGTGACGAGCCGTAGTTTCGGCCAAAATACGTATTCTTGCGTATTTTGTAACCAAACTACTATTGGGTATCAAAACCGTTTGTTTTGATACCAAACCTATTTTCTAAACTTAGGTAAGCATGTTTTAACATGCGTAGCTCGTCACTTTTAGTTTAGTGCTTATATAGGGTCGTAAGGTAAGCGATCCAAACAATCGCTTATACTTTCAAACCCGACCCGTTTGGTCGATCATTAGGATCCGACCAAGCACATTAGGTGACCATAGTATATAGGGGATAACCTTCCGAGGTTATACCTTATGGTCACGACGTCTAGTTAGTTGTATGATAGGTAGTTTATATGCCTTAGGTAAATTACCGAAATACCCCTTTGACGCCAAAATTCATTTTAAACATATGTAACATAACTTCTGACATCTAAACTGATTTGGAAACAATATTAGACATGTTAAGGTATATTCTACTTGTCATAGGACTAGTTAGGCGGTCCGAACGCGTTTCACGCAAACGACGCGTTAAAGTAGCATAAGCTACCTAAACGGGTCGTAATGGGTCGTAAGCACTTAGGTTAGATTTCATTTTTAGTATGTAGGCTTTGTTAAACCATATTACATGAGTCCCCACACTCATTTGGTTTACGAGCCCTCATTCTATCCTATCGGTAGTATGATATAGCGTTATAGGATTAGACACCCCATTCCTGTTGTCATGGAATGTCTGAAACCAATTTGTTTCTCCATCCAAATAGGGATTGCCTTTGTGGTATCCCTATAGTCTCAAAGGTGTATTTTGATGCACTAGGTCTGAATGAATTCTTAAATCACATTATTTTTGTATATTTAGTTATACTCCCAAAGGTATATTTTGATATACTCCCATATGTGATCTTGTACAAAACCAACAAACATTTTGTTAATCATTAAAGCATAGTTTGATATGTTATCTTCAAAATCCAAAACATAGTTTAATATGTTATTCATAAATCCAAAGTATACTTTTAATATACTACTATAAGTTTATTCGTTTAACCTTACATTATTTTACAGAGCATAACTTTTGATTTATTCAAACACTTTGTTTTGTACATTTTTACTTGTGGTTTAAGTAGTCTCATTTTACTTACCATACATAACTTTTGTTTACACATTACATGGTTTACATTTAACTTGGGTTATACAATAATATTGGACTATTGGTTTAAACATGAACATTCTATATTGGTGGTTTGGTTTGAGTAAGTGACTTAAGTAACGAGGCATGTGTAATATGATACAAGCATGGTGGATACGCCGCTGGTACTTCCTATATATAAGTGTTTGTATGGTATTACATATCGTAGCGTTATTTGAATCATTTCAATTTAAGACATATAACATTTTATACAAATAACATACTTTTCACAAGACATTGTTTTACAAACAACTTATCTTACAAACTCATTTTTACTTGGTTATTCATTTAACCTTACATTACTCTTTTACGTATCATCTACTTTGTCATCACTTTTCGAATGATTTATAAAACAGAACATTTTACAAGGATCATGACTGACTTTTGTTAAACAACATTTTCTAAACTTATAAGTCATGAATCCTATATTCACAAAACCTATGTATCTCACAGGCATTTTTATGCTGACGTACCTATTTTTACATATGTTTCAGGTGCTGTCTTGAGATGATTGTTGATACATGCTACATTTAGGATGGACTCGTGCCTTAGCGACTTTAAAACTTGGAAGATCATAGTTGTACTTATTTGATTGTATCAAAACAATGAGTTCAGTTATTCAATAAAACAAATTTATTTATTCCATTGTTATGAAACAATGATTCTGTTACAACACTCCCCGACGTTTCCGCCACGTCTAGTTGTTTTACGTGGTCGGGGTGTGACAGAAAAGTTGGTATCAGAGTCAATGGTTATAGGGAATTAGGTTATTAGTAATGCTTTGACCTAGACTATAACCTTCCTAGGACCCTAACACAAGTTTTCTTGTGTTTAGTTTTAAAACAATACCGTCACTTATTCTTAGGTGACAACCATAATAAGAACATTAATTTCTATCCCGCTTTGAAAACTAATCATCTGTTCTAGGATGATTTATTATATGGTTTTGAACCCTTTAAGTTTTCAAAATCCCGTTAAAGTTGGCCTAAATAATGTGAACACGTGCAAACTGGAAGGGTGGGTGCCTGTACCCTGAGCTTTCTGTCTAAGGCTAGAGTGTTCGTACAAATCCGCAATATCGGACCAGTCACTCTTACCTGGGAACTCTTGGGTTGAGTGTCCACTTATAGGCGAGCGTGTCTTCGCGATACATTATTTTTTACCTATTTACTTTGATTAATCACCGGGGTCGTTTGTTGCTTTGTAGTAACAAACAAATGACCACCATCCTTGCTTTCATCAGATTTGTTTCATCTCATTCTTTTCGTCTAATTCTCTCACTCGTTTCCTTTCATGTTCCTCTTTTAGAATACCTCCTCGATGCGACAATCAGATGGCGAATGCCGAACTGGCGAAAATCATCGCGCAGCAAATGGCTGCTGCCTTCCCAAATCTTTTTGCTCAAATGAATCAAGCCATCAACAACCATAATGCTCCATGCAATTTCAAGAGTTTTAATTCGGCTAAGCCACTCAAGTTTAGTGGTTCTGAAGGAGCAACTGGGCTCCTACAATGGTTCGAGAGCACTGAGAGTACGTTTCGTCACGTTCAGTGTCCTGAAAATCGCAAGGTCGAGTTTGCCTCCAGTGTGTTTCAGAAGAGGGCTCTTACATAGTGGAACGGAATTATGAGGGACTGCGGTGCTGAGGTTGCATTAGCACAGACTTGGGCTGAACTTAGGGCTCTTTTGATGTAGGAGTTTTTTCCTCGTCATGAATTGAGAGCTTTAGAAAGGGAATTCGATGACCTGAAGCAAGACAGTAGAGAACATCGAGCCTATACTGACCGCTATGAGGAATTGAGTCTGTTATGCCCTACTATGGTTACGCCTCTGGATAAGGCGATTGAGAAATACATTGATGGTCTTCCTGATGTAGTTCAGGATATTGTTACTGGCAGCAACCCTACTACTGTCAGACAAGCCATTGAATTGTCTGCCACTCTGACTGAATCCCATATCAGGAAGGGTAAGCTGTTTCGGAAGGGCGACCCAAGACCATCTGACAAGACTGCTCAAGATGAACCAAAGGAAAAACAGGCTGAGGTATCCAAGAAGAAGAAGAGCAAAGCCTCTCAAAATTACGCTGTAACTGCTCAAGATAAACAGGTTGCACCAAACCAGCCAGCACAACCTCGCAAAAGGAAAAACTATGTTGGTACCGCACCTTTGTGCAACAAATGTAACCGTCATCATCTAGAGAAAGAGCAGTGTCACAAATGTACCCACTATGGGCGGTTGGGACATTTGATCAATGTTTGTCGTTATGCAAATCAAGCTGCTGTAAACCCTGCTGCTGTTCAAGCACGGTTTCCACCGGGGTCATTTTATAACAGTGGTGACCTTACTCACTACAGAAACAATTGCCCAAGACTTGTTAACGCACCTCCAGCGCGAGGACGAGCATTTAACGTCAATGAGGCAAACGGGAACAATGATGCAGCAGTGAACAATTAGTGTTTTGTAATTCCTTGGTTGTTATCTTTTGACACTTCAAGACAATTCGGTTGTTACATAAATAAAGATTTGTTGTTTTTATTTCTGCATAACTTATGCGATTGTGTGAATGTTTGATGCAACCTTATGATGTCAACCCAAAGATAAACTACTCGTGTGGTTCTGTCATCTTATGATCACGTGATCTCCCCAAGAACCTTAAACACTCGTTTCTTTTAAGAAACAAAGCCAAACTCTTATTGAAAATCCTTCTATCTTTATAGATAGATCCTTGTAAATCATTTAAGTGCCAAATGAAATCCATGGATTGGATTCCTAGTGTGGTTTAAATATCCATGCCTAAAGATAACAAATTAAAGAATCAAGTTAGCTAATTTTGTGCTTATGTGTTTTCTTACATGTTTTGTGGTTGTATGTGATCCATCCAAATCCTCATAGAGTCTTTCATATCTCATATGAGGGATTCATAGTAGGATATCCAAAGTTACTATCTTAAATCCTTAATGGACTTCTACGTTGTAGTCAAGTCCCTTGGGTTTTAAAGTACTATTCTAAAATTGGACCCTTTGAGTGGTCTAGATAAACAGTTTGATATGAAAATCTGATTAGAAATATCATGTGATGATATAATCAAAAAGATCCCTTAAGTGGTCTATTTAAGGAGATCGTACGACGGTCTAGTTAAGAAGATCATGTGTTGATCTAGTTAAAAAGATCGTTCGTTGATCTAGTTGAAAAGATCCTTTGGTGGTCTAGTCAAGTCGCTTCATGTTTATTCAATTGATTTTTCCTCTACGCATTATGAAATGAACTCTGCGGACTATGCAAGGAATTACGTAATTATGGAGGCCTACATAATTATGGAAATTCAGTGCACAGAAACCACAAGAATTTTTGTGATGTGTTAAGACATATAGTGACAAGAATAATGATACGGGAGGAGTCTTGGACCTTGACCGATGTCATTTTATCTTACACTCCCCAATTCAGATTTCAAGCACACACAAGTTTCCTATGATAAGTCTTAAGGAGAAATGTTCTTTTGTCCGTAATTCAAAATCCAATGTTTTGTTACTACAAGGACTTCACTTTGATAGTTGAAAATTTCGCTAAGAATCCAATCATGGCCCAGAGTTTTATTTAGGGTTCAATGGATTATTTGAAAGCGAAACCATCACGGTTGTCTTCACAAGATTCCTCTAAAATTAAATTTCGGGACGAAATTTCCTAAAGTAGGGGAGACTGTGACACTTGTGTCACTTCAACCATCAAACAAATACCAAACCGATGGAATATTGTATTTCATACTTGGGGTTTGTATAAACATGTGTATCATTTGCACATATCAATTCCTGTTCGATTTCGGGCTCTAAATCGCTTTCTGGAAGGTTATACGCGCACCGATGCATAAATATAACCAGTTTAATGCAACGAACACTCCGGAATAGTGAAATAGGTTTAACATACCTTAAATAACCTTTACATAACTTAGAAATAAGTTTTGAAGGCTTTGGTATGCTAAAAACAAGTTTAATCGCTTACAGGGACTTAATTCGACAAACTGCGAAAGTATGACGATTCGTACTAGAACAGACATTCCGGAACATGACCATAAGTTAAACATATCATAAATATCCTTTACATAGCTTAGAAATAGGCTTTGAGGGGTTCGGTGTACTAAAATAAACTTTTGGGTCATTCTGGGACTAAAAGCGTCAAAAAGTGCATAAGTTTGCACTTTCGCGCATAACTTACGTTCTGAATACATCCGGACATCCAAAAATTTATGTAAGCACTAAAATATTTTATTTTAGTGTTTGGCATAAGAAAAATCCATTCGTCACGCAATTTGGATCGTTTTTCGCGCTTATGCGCATTCCGTCGTAATTAAGCGAACATCGCGATCATACGACCAAACAAACCAACATCCGGCATATTTTTGAGCATGTTTCATGTCCAGAAAGTTTAGGCATCATTTTAGGGCCTTAATGTTGGCTTAACGGGCCTTAAACATATCGAAATGAGCGTTAAACACCAACAGGGACTGAAACTGACAATTCAGCAAACTTGTGGCTGATCAGACATGCCCAGGCGGGCCGCGTAAGTTATGTTAGACCCTTACGCAGGCCGGGAGCCCCTCCCAGACCAGATTCAATGTTTTAAACAGCTGTTAACAGCTGTTATGCACCCAAAACTCAATTCCACTTGTTGATACCTGATCATGGGGGGCCATTTTGAGTTGCCTTAATGTTCCAACACATGTACGGATGAGTTGTAATCACGGTTTTCGAGAAACGATCCTAACGGTGGTCCATTTCCTATAAATACCCACCTCAATTTCCATTCTTCCTCATAAATCTGATCTAAGAATGCTCTAAGTTGAAGCCATTGCTTCATACCTGAGCTACTTGGATCAAGATTTGCTTTCGGGGACCCTTTGTAAGTATTCCTTCTTTCTTTTATTCTTTTAGCGTTAAAGTCAAACTTTGTTTGAATTTCTGCATTGGCCAGTTTATGGTCAATGCGAAGTTCGTTTGAACTTCATAACGTGAGCGTAATCACGATGGTTATAGTCCCTAGTGACTATACCTACTGATTACCACGTTATCTAGGCTCAGTGACGAGCCGTAGTTTCGGCCAAAATACGTATTCTTGCGTATTTTGTAACCAAACTACTATTGGGTATCAAAACCGTTTGTTTTGATACCAAACCTATTTTCTAAACTTAGGTAAGCATGTTTTAACATGCTTAGCTCGTCACTTTTAGTTTAGTGCTTATATAGGGTCGTAAGGTAAGCGATCTAAACAATCGCTTATACTTTCGAACCCGACCCGTTTGGTCGATCATTAGGATCCGACCAAGCACATTAGGTGACCATAGTATATAGGGGATAACCTTCCGAGGTTATACCTTATGGTCACGACGTCTAGTTAGTTGTATGATAGGTAGTTTATATGCCTTAGGTAAATTACCGAAATACCCCTTTGACGCCAAAATTCATTTTAAACATATGTAACATAACTTTTGACATCTAAACTGATTTGGCAACAATATTAGACATGTTAAGGCATATTCTACTTGTCATAGGACTAGTTAGGCGGTCCGAACGCGTTTCACGCAAACGACGCGTTAAAGTAGCATAAGCTACCTAAACGGGTCGTAATGGGTCGTAAGCACTTAGGTTAGATTTCATTTTTAGTATGTAGGCTTTGTTAAACCATATTACATGAGTCCCCATACTCATTTGGTTTACGAGCCCTCATTCTATCCGATCCTCCGATTTAGGTCCGGTTTATTAACATAGTTACCTATATTAGGTGCCGTTTGATTTCCGTGATCTCTAGCATTGTTTGGTTGTTACCCAAGGACTACTAAGCAATCTCAAGTGAGTACATAGTCCCCTCTTTTATTGTTTTCAACTGTTTTGGGTGAAGCATGTGTACCTATATGTTATTTTCATGATTTTAAAGTATAATTGATTATACATGTTATTACATATCATCTAACAAACTAAATGACTATCTATGGTTTAAATACTGATTTCTCAAAGAACATAAAATAAAATGTTGAATTGTACTTATTTTATGTTCACCAGACCGATCGGTAGTATGATATAGCGCTATAGGATTAGACACCCCATTCCTGTTGTCATGGAATGTCTGAAACCAATTTGTTTCTCCATCCAAATAGGGATTGCCTTTGTGGTATCCCTATAGTCTCAAAGGTGTATTTTGATGCACTAGGTCTGAATGAATTCTTAAATCACATTATTTTTGTATATTTAGTTATACTCCCAAAGGTATATTTTGATATACTCCCATATGTGATCTTGTACAAAACCAACAAACATTTTGTTAATCATTAAAGCATAGTTTGATATGTTATCTTCAAAATCCAAAACATAGTTTAATATGTTATTCATAAATCCAAAGTATACTTTTAATATACTACTATAAGTTTATTCGTTTAACCTTACATTATTTTACAGAGCATAACTTTTGATTTATTCAAACACTTTGTTTTGTACATTTTTACTTGTGGTTTAAGTAGTCTCATTTTACTTACCATACATAACTTTTGTTTACACATTACATGGTTTTCATTTAACTTGGGTTATACAATAACATTGGACTATTGGTTTAAACATGAACATTCTATATTGGTGGTTTGGTTTGAGTAAGTGACTTAAGTAACGAGGCGTGTGTAATATGATACAAGCATGGTGGATACGCCGCTGGTACTTCCTATATATAAGTGTTTGTATGGTATTACATATCGTAGCGTTATTTGAATCATTTCAATTTAAGACATATAACATTTTATACAAATAACATACTTTTCACAAGACATTGTTTTACAAACAACTTATCTTACAAACTCATTTTTACTTGGTTATTCATTTAACCTTACATTACTCTTTTACGTATCATCTACTTTATCATCACTTTTCGAATGATTTATAAAACAGAACATTTTACAAGGATCATGACTGACTTTTGTTAAACAACATTTTCTAAACTTATAAGTCATGAATCCTATATTCACAAAACCTATGTATCTCACAGACATTTTTATGCTGACGTACCTATTTTTACATATGTTTTAGGTGCTGTCTTGAGATGATTGTTGATACATGCTACATTTAGGATGGACTCGTGCCTTAGCGACTTTAAAACTTGGAAGATCATAGTTGTACTTATTTGAATGTGTTAAAACAATGAGTTCAGTTATTCAATAAAACAAATTTATTTATTCCATGGTTATGAAACAATGATTCTGTTACAACACTCCCCGACGTTTCCGCCACGTCTAGTTTTTTTTACGTGGTCGGGGTGTGACAATACAAACTTGTCGGGTCTAAACCACACTCTAATCTGGTCATCGCTTAATCGTCCGTTTTGAATCGTATATCTTCCTTTAAAACTAACCGGTCTAAGTTTAGACTTAATTAAGACCCGTTAGGAATCTAATAGGTTATTAAAACCTTCGTTCCAGATTAGGAGACCAGTAAAAGATATTTGCACTCGCTGATTGTGATATATACTTGCTCAGGTAAATACTTTTAACTTTTTTCCCTATACGGGCTTGGGATACGGTATTATAATAATACCGCTTGGTCGGGTATGTAATTGTTTAAAATCGGATTATGATTAATATATATTGCATAACCCGTTTTAATCTGTTTTGTTTGGTATATGGGTTTTGGGGGGTTAATGACCATGTCCTGGATATCCTCGGCTCATTCATTGAAATTGCCACAACTTAAGCACGGGGTGTAGGCATACACCCGACAGTTGCGTATGTATAAAAGGTACCCCACAATAAGGAAAATTCCTTGTGGGTATTATACATGTGGTGTGTCAGTTAATCTCGTCCGGCTCTTCTAACCGGCCCTGAAAGACGACAAACATTTAAATCTGTATACAAGATTATTTTTAAATAATTGTCCCAAGTTATAAAAGATATTTTGTGCCTTGTGCATTCAAATCAATTTCCTTAACATTTTCAAAATGAGTCGGTTAATTGTATTTACGAGTGTAAACTGACGTATTTTCCAAAAAGGCTAAGTGCAGGTACTAAATGGAATAGGCTGGCTACTCCTAGCATCAATAAAGAGTCTTGCAAGCTTAGATGTTATAAATCTGCTGAACAATGTTTCCTTTAACTTTGATCCGCCTGTGGATCTTTTACAACCGTTTTGTAATAAATGATATTACTTTCATTCAGTTTGTAATGATTTTATCTTTCGACTTCCGCTGTGTATATAAACTGTGATAAATTGTCGATGATGATATCAACTACGTCACGATACTCCCCACCGGGCCCACCGGTAATACGTGGAAATATCGGGGTGTGACACTAGTGGTCCCAAAGTAGTATTAATAGGGAAGGGAATAGAGCAGTAAGTCAGTTATGAATTTTGTTAGAAATTAAAGGCTCTTGCATCATGCAATGAGAGAGGGTGTAACCCTGGATTGTCAGTAGGCTATTTCTACTTTTTTTTCTGTAATCTCTTAAATATTCAATCAAACATTCCCTTCCCTTTATCATCTTTCTCTTACAATCATCATATTATCATTCCTTTTCTATATTTGTTTACTATTACAATTGAATTCTGTTTTCTATTGAACCAAACACCCATCATTGGTCCGACCTGCCATTGACCTGCCGCTGGTTTTCATCATGGAAACTCGCAAAAATACGCGTCTCGATACTCAAGATGCTCAGATCTAACAACTCCAAACCGTCACAACTCAGCTCCAATCCGATGTTGCTGAGATCCGAAATTCATTTAAATCCTTCGAGACAGAACGTAGTGAATCTAGTGAGTTTCGGAAGGTTGTTCTGTCAAGGATGGCTAAGTAGGAGAAGAAGGCAGATTTGTTGGATTCCGGCGACAGTGCCGTCTTCACCGGTTTTGGCACACCACCAGGACCCTCCAACACCTCTGATTCTCCTCTTCCTTGGGCCGTTAAGAAGGTAAAACTTCCTGAATTCTCTGGTTTTGATCCACAATGTTGGATCCAAAAATAAAATTTGTATTTTGATTTAAATCGGACTTCGGATGATGCTCGTTTACAATTGGCTCGATTGAGCATGGTTGGTGTTGCACAACACTGGTTTACTATTATCCTTCAAGTGCACCCAACCATCTCTTGGCATTATTTTCAATCTGAATTGCTTCAACGGTTTAGTGGATTAGAAATCCAGAATCCGTATGAGCAATTGGCTACAATCAAACAGGGAGACTCCATTTATGATTACATTGATGATTTTGAATACCTTCTTTCCTTGGTCCCTCGTTTACCGGAATCACATTCAGTGGGGTATTTCGTGGCTGGATTGAAGGACGATGTAAAGAAATGGGTTCATCTTCATCGTCGCCAATCACGGTTAGACGCTATGTATCTGGCAAGGGATGTGGACTTAATGCTCTGACCGAATTCGGGTCAGGCCGCGTTGGGCCGTTTTCGTTATCTTAACCCTATCGGGCCTCCGATAGGTGGGCTTAAGGATGGGTCCTCCATGATGGGCCGTGCGGAGTCCAGATCCATGTTTCCTTTTAGACCCGGTGACAAATCTGGGGTTCCCAAATTGGATTCCCCTCGTGCAACGGCAAACCCTAAATCTTCATTCTCAGTGACTCACCTCGGCCAGAGTTCTCCTCGTGATCGGGGAATGCGTTCTTTGTCCAGAACCGAGTGGGAGGATCGACGGAAGAAGGGTCTCTGTTTTCGTTGTGGCCAGCAATATGGGCCTACTCATCGTTGTCCTGAAGCGAAGTTACGTGTTTTGTTATTGGGGGAAGATGAAGAGGATTTTCCTCTTGGCGATCAATGTGTCTTACGGCCCGATTCTCCCCCACCACAAACGATTGATTCGGATGTTGCGACTGGTACTTGTAATGCATTGGAGTTTGCAGGAACGATAGCTGAGGGTTCTTCTGCCACTATGAAATTAGAGGGTACCTTGATGGATTTGCTGATTTCAATGTTGGTGGACAGTGGAGCTTCTCATAATTTCATCTCACGGCGGTTGGTAGCATCTTTGGGTTTATCTTCTTCCAAATTCAGCGGTATTAAAATCAAATTGGGTGATGGTCACTTTGTGTTTGTGTATGAACGATGTATGGGTCTTCAGATTCGTATTGGTCCTTGCTTATTTACCATGGATGCCTTAGTCTTTGATACGGGCTCTATTGATTTTATTTTGGGATTAGAATGGTTAAAGTCCTTGGGATAAGTTGTACATGACTGGCAGCATTCCTGGATGCGTTTTGAACACCATGGAATGTCAGTCACTTTAAAGGGAGTTCAAACAGGTCAATCCTCTTTATCTGCTTTACATCAGTGGTTATCCATGGATGGAACGTTAATTCCTTCTTCCATGACCTCTCCTTTTCCTCCAATTTCTCCACTGTTAACACCCCCCAACAATCCAACTTATCTTTTTTACTAAACCAGTTTGCAGATATCTTTATATCCCTTTCGTCTTTACCTCCTACTCGCTCTCATGACCACACTATCTAATTATCCAGCCCTACTCCCATTTGTGTTCGCCCTTACCGTTATCCGCACATTCAAAAAGCCGAAATTAAATGCCAAGTTCATGAGTTATTGCAGATGGGAATGATCCGGCCGAGTAAAAGTGCCTTTTCCAGTCCTGTTATTTTGGTTCGTATAAAGGACAATTCGTGGCGTATGTGTTTGGATTATCGCGCTTTAAACAATGCTACAATTCCAAATAAGTATCCTATTCCAGTGGTTAATGAGTTACTTGACGAATTACATGGTTCAACTTTTTTTTCTAAGTTGGACCTAAAATCCGGGTATAATCAGATGCGTATGTCTCCTGATAGCATTGATAAGACCGCTTTCCGTACTCATGATGGCCACTATAAGTATCTCGTCATGGCCTTCGGTCTGATGAATGCACCGGCAACGTTTCAAGCCGTGATGAATGATATTTTTCACCCACTTTTACACCACAAAGTAGTCATTTTCTTTGATGACATTCTTATTCACAGCCCATCTTGGGAAACACATCTAACCGACTTAGAAGAAGTTTTTCAAATTTTCCTTTCTCATCACTTTAAAGCTAATCCTACCAAGTGTAGTTTGGGTCAAAGTTCCATTGATTATTTGGGGCATTTCATTGATGGTAAAGGAGTTTCTATGGATCCCGCAAAAGTATCTGCCGTTGCGGAATGGCCAATTCCTACAACATTGAAAGCACTTCGCGGTTTTTTGGGATTAACGGGATATTACCGGAAATTTGTCAAAAACTACGGTAGTATTGCTCGTCCTTTAACAAATCTCACCAAAAAAGATGCTTTTCTTTGGTCACCAGAGGCTCAGGTAGCTTTTGACCATCTTAAACAGGCCTTAATTTCTGCTCCAGTTCTGTCTTTACCCGATTTTTCGATTCCCTTTGTGGTGGAGTGTTATGCTTCGAGATGTGGTATTGGTGTTGTTCTTATGCAACACAATAAACCTATTGCTTATTTCAGTAAGGCATTGAGCGATAGGAACCTGACTATCAGCTTACGAGCGGGAATTAATGGCTTTGGTATTGGCGGTCCAACATTGGCGACCTTATTTGCTGGGTTCTAAGTTTACGGTGTGTACTGACCAAAAAAGACTCAAATTTTTGTAACAACAGCGAGTTTCTTCATATGATCAGCAGAATTTGGTGGTTAAATTGCTGGGATATGACTTCGATATTCGATATAAACCTGGACGCGAAAACAGGGCAGCTGATGCTTTGTCTCGTAGGGCAGACTCGGGTCAGCTTTTGCAGGCAGTATCTTCTCCTATTTGGCTTCATGGTGCTGTACTTATAGAGGAGGCCACCCAAGATCCTGAGCTTCAATCGTTACGGGCTAAAGTGGAGGCCACACCAGCAAAATTTCCGGGTTATTCGCTCAAACACAATACTCTGTTTTATCAAGATCGTTTGGTTATCTCTCGCCATTCTAAGTTTATTCCTGCCTTATTACACGAGTTCCATGTCACCGCTACAGGTGGCCATTCGGGGTTTTATAGAACTTATTGCCGTTTAGCAGCCAACGTTTATTGGACAGGGATGACTACTACGGTTAAACAATATATCCGCGCTTGTGATATTTCCAGAGGCAATTTGGGAGGACTTGTCTATGGATTTTATAGTCCGTTTCCCCCCTTCCAAAGGGTTCACAGTGGTTCTTGTCGTCGTGGACCGTCTCTCGAAATATACCCATTTTATTCTGCTCAAACATCCTTACACCGCTAAGTCGGTGGCTGAGGTTTTTGTTAAGGAGGTTATTCGTCATCATGGGGTTCCCAAATCAATTGTCAGTGACCGTGATCCCTTATTTATACGTAAGTTTTGGCAAGAAATTTTAGGTTCCATGGGCACTAAACTCAACATGAGTTCGGCTTATCACCCGGAGTCTGACGGTCAAACTGAAGTAATTAATCGTTGTTTGGAATCTTATCTACGTTGTTTCGCGGTCGATCAACCTAAGACCTGGTCTGTTTGGCTACCATGGGCAGAGTTCTGGTATAACTCCACTTTTCATGCCTCTACGGGTGTATCTCCTTTTGAAACGGTTTATGGCAGACGACCTCCTTCGGTGTTTCAATTTATTCCAGGCGAGATTCGGGTGGATTCGGTTGCTAAAGAGTTACAGGACCGGGATGTGGCTCTAAAACAACTCAAAGTTCACTTATCTAATTCTCAAAGTGTTATGAAATTACAAGCTGATAAGAAGCGACGAGATGTTAACTTTGCGGTGGGGGAATGGGTGTATGTTAAACTGAAACCTTACCGACAATTGTCTGTGACTAGCAGAATTCATCAAAAGCTTGCAGCTAAGTTTTTTGGGCCTTTTCAAATTGTAGAGAAGATTGGGCCCGTGGCTTACAAACTTCTACTTCCTGCCACATCTAAAATACACCCGGTTTTTCATGTTTCTTTATTGAAGAAAGTTGTGTCTGGCTCGAGTGAGACGGTGTTACCTCCAGAATTGGATATGGCAGAATCTCTTCACCCTTTACCTCAAACGGTTTTGGCTACAAGGGTGGTATGGGATGGTTCGGACTCGGTGGAACAATGGTTGGTACATTGGATTGGTCAATCAACAGATGAGGCTGCGTGGGAAGATGCTGAATGGATCAAGTTGCAGTTTCCTGATTTCAGTGTTGAGGACAAGACTGCCCTTGAAGGGGAGGGCAATGATACGAAACATGGAGGTACCAAAGAGCTAATTGTGTATTCAAGGAGGGGTAAAGTGCAAAGTGGCTAGTGGTCCCAAAGTAGTATTAATAGGGAAGGGAATAGAGCAGTAAGTCAGTTATGAATTTTGTTAGAAATTAAAGGCTCTTGCATCATGCAATGAGAGAGGGTGTAACCCTGGATTGTCAGTAGGCTATTTTTACTTTTTCTCTGTAATCCCTTACATATTCAATCAAACATTCCCTTTCCTTTATCATCTTTCTCTTACAATTATTACAATTGAATTCTGTTTTCTATTGAACCGAACACCCATCATAACCACATTTGATTTATTTATAGAATTTGCAAGGTTTTTTGTCTATGATTTAGTCCATAACAACTGCCAAAGACTATTTGACTTTGACGTAGTACTAGGAAACCAATTGGAAGTTGCTACTCGCTAAGGATAGGATTTTTAGTGGTGCTTTCAGAAGTTCATTAGAAAGTTTGCTCATTTTCATTGAAAATCCAGACACTATGATGTGATGATTATTAACAAGTACAGTTGATTTGTATATAGTATTTGCAAGATTTACTTATGAATTAGTCCATAACAACTTCCAAAGGATAGTTTCCTTATGAATTAGTCCATAACTACTTCCAAAGGCTATTTGACTTTGACGTAGTGCACGCCGATGACTTTTTGATCGAAGAACTAGTCCATATATACCAACTGGCAAGGTAGATTTATGTATTTAGTAACACGACTTTTACAGGCAAACTAGGGTTTATGAATTTAATGACACAGTATTTCATGATCACTAGAAGACTCCATGGTTTATCAACGAGGTAGAACTTGTATGAACGAAATAAACTTTGCTCCAAGAAAGTAATACAAAAGTCCACTAATTATTTTGGTACGCATGAAATAAACTTTGTTCCAAGAAAGTAATACAAAAGTACATTAATTATTTTGGTACTACATGGATTCTAGATCAATTGGTTTGGATGAGGCAACCTAATGGCTTTTCAATGTGAAGGTGATAGGTTGGAGTCTCACTTTTAGAAATATTTTCCAGGTGTGCGAGTCTAGTCACCAACGTTGTTTGTGTTCGCAGGATATGGGCGACCTTTTACCAATTGGTTTGCCCGGATAACCAGTCTTGTATAGTATTCGTTTAACCATTCAAAAAATAATTTATTTTGGTACAATAAATGATTTATGTGCCATATTAGAATTTTGAATAAAAAATTGAAGGGGAAAGTTTACTTATAACTTATAACTCCATACCGTATGCGTGTGCAAAACAATTTGTGGGGTGTGAATTCACGAGAGGAACACCACCCCCGAAAAAGATTGCACCTGAGCGGGCCTTTCTCTCCGACACTTCCATTGGCGAACGGTCATGTGACCGTAAAAAATTAGAGTCTGGACCAAATTGTGGTTTACGGGTACCGTAAATTTACGGAACTCGTAAACCACAAACTTGTGGTGCTCAAAACTACACACACGGCATTTTTTTTTGTAATTTTTTTTACAAATGTGTTTATAATACTTGCATCTACGTTTTTGAAAAAAAAAATTAGTCCACCTCGCCCCGTACGGTGTAGTTCTCGCGGTTCTTACAACTCGAGGTGGTTCTCATTTTAGTGGTCCCCTATATATATATATATATATATAGGGAGAAGATCATGCGAGAACCACCTCTTATTGCGAGAACCGCGAGAACCAATGTGAACACACCAAAAATGCCTAAAAATAGCTAAAAATCACACAAAAAAAAAAAAATTTTTTTTTTTTTGGTGCGAAAAGTAGCGATTTTAACCTAAAAATATTAAAAAAATCAAAAAAAATTTTTTGGATTTTTTTTTTGATTTTTTTAGATTTTTTTAGGTTTTTTTTAGGTTTTTTTAGCTTGGGGGGGGGGGGGGGGGGGGGGGGTTAGGTTTTTTTTTGGGGAGGGGGGGGGGGGGGTGGGGGGTTTAGGTTTTTGGGTGGGGGGGTGGGGGTTAGGTTTTTTTTTAGGGTTTTTTTTAGGTTTTTTTTAGCTATTTTAGGTTGTGTTCACATTGGTTCTCACAATAAGGGTGGTTCTCGCATGAGCCCCTCCCTATATATATATATATATATAGGGTAAGGTTCATGCGAGAACCACCCTTATTGCGAGAACCGCGAGAACCAATGTGAACACAACCTAAAATAGTAAAAAAAACCTAAAAAAACCTAACCCCCACCCCCCCCCCCCCCCCCCCCTCCCCCAAAAAAAACCTAACCCCCCCCCCCCCCCCCCCCCCAAAAAAAAAAAAAAAAAAAAAACTAAACCCCCCTCCCCCACCCCCAAAAACCTAAACCCGCCCACCCCACCCACACCACCCCAAGCTAAAATGCTAAAAACTAAACCCTCAAAAAACCTAAAAAAATCTAAAAAAAAATCTAAAATTTTTTTTAATACTTTTTATGTTAAAATCACTACTTTTAGTATCCAAAAATTTTTTTATTTTTTTTTTAAAAAGCATTTTTTATTTTTAATTTTTTTTTTTGCTTCGAAAAGTAGCGATTTGTTTATAAAAAATATTAAAAAATAAATTTGTGTGATTTTTAGTTATTTTTAGGCATTTTTGGTTGTGTTCACATTGGTTCTCGCGGTTCTCGCAATAAGAGGTGGTTCCTAACGGATCTTTGTCCTATATATATATATATAAAGGGGTTCATCCTCCACCCCCTAGGTCCATCCCCTTCAAGCACCTCCTACGTGGCGGTGACGTGGCGGCCCATCACCTTGGGGATGAGACTCTCCATACCCACCAGCCTTATAGAATTATCTCTAAAATCCCCAATATATTCAAGCTACAACACTACTCGTAATACTAAAAAACGGTTCAAGTAAAAACTTTCCAAAGCTACAACACTACTCGCAATACTAAAAAAACGGTTCAAGTAAAAACTTTCCAAACACTTCCAGAAATCAACCCCAAAACCCGCTAAATCAACCCAACCCAACCCACAATTAATTCCATAATTGACCAGTCCCGACCTTAACCCGAACCCGACCAGAAATACATATTAACACGATTTCGTTATCATTTTGGTGAAATATTATAGTTATATATAATTTTTATTAGGTAGGAGAAATCTAGAAAATGTTTGACCCGTCCCGACCTTAACCCGAACCGAAAATTGTGTCATACATGTTAACCCGATTTCGTTATCATTTTGGTGAAATATTATATATGTTCTGGTGAAATATTTTGTTAAAAATAGATTACTTAGGCTTGTAAATGAACCGAACGAACACGAACGAGGCATGTATACTGATTAAAAATAGAAAATGTATGACACGAAATTTCATACAAACCCAAAAATGTGTCATACATATTAACCCGAACCCGATGTTGAACCCGAGTTTTTTTATTGTTTTTTTGACAAATTAATATATTAATTTCATTTATGTGGATTTCTAATGAACCTTTTTTTTTTTTTGAGGTATTTGGGTCACTTGAAGAATTAAAGAATTGGGTATACAAAAGAGAAGTTGCGAAAGGTTACGTCATTGTGACCCAACGAATAAGGAAAAAAGGCGAAGGTGCGTCAGCAAGGACAGTGAAGATATGGTTGCAATGCGATCGTGGCGGCGAATCCAAAAGTAAAGCATCAGTTCGGCGTTCCGGTAGCAAAAAGGTTGGCTGTCCTTTTAGTCTGGTAGGGAAACTAGACTCAAGTAGTGGTAATTGGAGCCTTGTTGAGAAGAAAAACATTCACAATCATGAGCCTGCTGAATTTCTCGAGGGCCACGCGTTTGCTAGAAGGCTGACCCCGGACGAAGAATCACTGGTGGAGAGACTTTATTTGCAAAACATGGAGCCTACAAATATACATTTAACCATAAGAAAACAGTTCCCACATAGCGTGTGCATTCTACAAGACGTACAAAACATGATTAAAAAGATTAAACGAAAAATGTACGGCGATCGAACTCCAATGCAGATATTTGAGAGCATGTTGCAAGAAGAAAGGTACGTTGATTTCACCAGAGTGAATCCCTCCACAAACGCGGTCGAGGAGGTTTTTTTCGTTCATCTGGACTCGTACAACATGTGGCGTGCATTCCCACATGTGTTGATGATTGATGCTACCTACAAGACGAATGAGTATAAGCTTCCGTTTATTCAAGTTGTGGGTGTGACATCGACACACAAGTCTTTTTGTGTGGCTCATGCGTTTGTCTCTAAAGAAAAAAAGGATAACTTCTTATGGGTCCTGGAGAAGCTCAAAGAATTGTTGGTAGATTGCATGGAGCCACGTGTAATTGTAACAGATAGGGATCAAGCTTTGATGAATGCTTGCGATAAAGTATTCCCAAAAGCTTCCAAATTGCTATGTAGGTGGCACATCTCACAGAATATTCTAAAACACTGTCGGGCAAAATTTACGGATGAAGACTGGAAAATATTCAAGCTTTCTTGGTCTCGACTGTGTAGTTCTCCCACTCCGACGCTATACAATTATAACTTTCAGCGGCTTTTCACGCGACTGGTTAACGACGAACGATCAGGTACATATTATATTAGTTTACATACATTCATCCATACATATATACATACAAACATTACAAATCATTGTATTAAATTTTTATTCAGATGTTCTGGATTATTTGTATGATGTGTGGCTGAAAGATTATAAAGAAAAGTTCGTTTCAGCTTGGACTAAAACAGTCCCCAATTTTGGTCAACATACAACCAACAGAGTTGAAATCCAGCATTCTATGTTTAAGAGATACATTAAAGGGCCAAACAACTCACTCCATAGACTTGTGTGTCTTGTTGGCAAAGTTGTAGAGTCACAAAAGATACAAATAAAACTTAGTTTTCAGGAGAGCAGGTCCGTGCAAATGGGGGACCACAGATTTCCATTTTTTGACAACCTACGCGGTAAGGTTTCCCAAAAAGCCTTAGAGTTATTGGTTGTCGAGAGGAAGAAGCTACATGCGTTGAGGGCAGGAGGGGGGACTTGTGGCCACCAGCTTTCTACGGGTTGTGGGTTGCCATGTGCTTGTCAGATGGAGTGGTGGGAAAATACAAGTAACATAACAACTATAACATATGCTTCGATCCATAGAATATAATCATCATTATACTTCATGTTTTAACAATGATTCTTGAAAAACAGGTTGCAAAATTTCACTTGCCGCGATAGACAAATTCTGGAGAAAACTTGATTTTTCGACAGAAAAACTTAATCAAGACGAGTGTAATATTCAGGCGGAAATGGATAAACTCACACAGCAACTACAGACGCAGCCACATTTATTGTTAAAAAGTATGTTGTCGAAGATGAAAGCGGTGTTGAATCCAAGTATGACTGACCATCAACCGCCTGAGGTACAACAAGATACCCGGGGGCGCCCAACTACGAAAGCAAAACAACAAAAGAATGAAGACCTTGCGAGACGTAAAGATAAACAACCCGAATCACAGAGGAACGACTACACGCAAAAGCCAAATGTGCGACGTAGTCGTTCAAAGAAAAGCAAAGAAGAAAAAAATACACTTCTGATTATAGATAAAGACTTTCCACTGTTGGCCGGGCACAGGTACATACGTATATACATACATATATTTAGAATTCTTTTTCAATTTTTTATTTTTTAATATTTTTTAGTTTTTTATTTTTTTGCCAATTATAGGTACAAAAACATGATCGAGCGTTTTAAGGATTGGCTTTCATCTAGCTATCGGAGATACATAACACATATCGAAGATGCCCAGCCGGACGGTAACTGTGTGTTTCGATCCATAGCTATGGGTTTGGGGTATGACAAGAAACAGTGGAAGTGGGTCCGCCAAGAGCTACTCGACGAGATGTTCATTAACAAAAAGCGTTGGGGGCATATACTCGAATCATTGGACAAGGGATGTTAAGAAAATGTGTATCGATCGATAAATTAGTTAAATGTTGAACCTGCACCTATGGCATGCTGGATGTTGTTGCCCTACACAGGGTTGTTGGTGGCTCAAAAATTTGGGGTGAATGTTCAACATTTAAGCAACGGTGTTTGTCAAACTTACTTCCCGATGTTCGATGGACCGCAGGTTTTCCCGAACCATTCCATTTTAACGATTGCTTATGTCGAAGATAGTCATTTCATCATGGTTAAGTTAGCGGATGATAGCCCGATGCCAGTACCAAATGGACTTTGGAATATATACTGAACTATGGAAGCTATGGAATGGGAGACAATGTACATGTCTCGTATTGCACAGGGTAGGGCGTTACTACGTAGTAATAAAACTCGACAAAAAGAAGTTATTGACTTGTGTTAGGTGTAGCATCCGTGAAACATAGTGTACGAAACGAATTTATTAATGTTTCTCTTTAATATAATTTAAATATATTGTAACATCCGTCAAATATAGTGTACGCAACAATTTTTGTATAAATTTTTTTTAATTAAAGTGCTTCGTATAAAAGAAAGGAGTATAAAAAAACTATTATTTTAAAGGGATTTAAAATTGTTGACTCAAACTAAAAATAAAAATAAAATCTGTTATTGTTTTTTTTTTAATAAAAGGAATTAATTTTAATATAAATAAATGAATAATAAAAAATGTCAAAAATGCAAAAAACCGGCCATAAACCAGTTTCAACGCGGCTCGAACTCGTGATCTCCCAGTTAAATCACTCGTCCCTTCCACTGGGACAAGTGTCTCACCCATTGATTATCCCGATTATTATTTCTCTTATACTAAGTTTCATAGATTCAAAATTCAAAAAGGAAAGTAAAACTCCTATACGCCGCTAATTGAACCATATGGGTCTCATTGAACACAAACACTTTCCCAACTTCAATAAAGGGGTAAAATAGATCTAAAATTTGAAAACTCACACACTAAAACACCAAGAACACACACACAAACGCTCTGGACCACACGATTTTCACAAGACAAACTCTGGACCACACGATGAAGGTTAGATTTTATTCCAAATTTTATTGCTTAATCTTCAACCTTTTTTTATTTTTTAGTTTTATTTCCGCCGTTTGTGGTGGTGATGCGTTTGTCGGTGGTTGGGGATTGACGGCGGTGGGTGATTGACGGCGGTGGGGGATTGGTGGCGGTGAGGATTGACGGCGGTGGGGGATTGACTGTGGTGGGGAATGACGACGGTGGTGATTGACGACAGTGGTGGTGGTAGTGGTGGTGGTTGTGGTGGTGGTGGGTGTGGTGGTGGCTGTGGTGGTGGTGGTGGTGGTGGTGGTGGTTGTGGTGGTGGTGGTGGTGGTGGGGATTGACGGTTGTGGTGGTGGTGGTTATGGTGGTGGGGATTGACGGCTGTGGTTGTGGTGGTGGGGATTGACGGCTGTGGTCGTGGTGGTTGTTGTGGTGTGGTGGTGGCGGCTGTGGTGGGGGTGGTGGTGGTTGTGGTGGTGGTTAGGCGGGTGTGGTGGTGGCTGTGGTGGTGGTGGTGGTTGTGGTGGTGGTTAGGCGGGTGTGGTGGTGGCTGTGGTGGTGGTGGTGGTAGCGTAACACTACCCGACCCCCGGCCCGACACATTTGCCGGGTCTAGACTTATATCATCGTTTTTTTTAAATGTGCATTTGTTAGTTTTATTATTATATTTATTATTTTTAACAATATATTTTCGGATGTCGGGTCTAATGCTATAATTGTATGTTTTATTAACAGGATATCGAAAGTCGGTGTTTTGATGGTGGTGGTAGCATAATCCTTATGGAGAAGTACACTGCGTTCATATTTGAGATTCAAACGTTTAACTGCGTTCGTATTCCAGATTCATGCACCGGAACGTCCACCAACGACAATGCTTCTGCACCTACAATATGTGAGGGTGGAAGTAGATATTTACCGGTGACTGTGAGGGTGAACTGGAATGTCCTGGAACCTCCACCAACGACAATGCTTCTGCGTCAGCAACCTTGAGGGAGAACTCCTTCTGTATGGATTGGTTCTTCATGCTGTGGAACCGGTTACTGAGAATTCTTCTGCAACAACGAGGGAGCGCCAGATCAGGTCGTAGGTTCTTCATGTGGTAATGGGGAAGCGGAAAGCACGTTTACCGTGGAACGCATCCTTAAACTTGATAGCAACAATATGGTGACCGAATAGAGATCTGAATAACCGATACAGTTTGCAAGAATTAAAAAATATGTAACAGTTAGCGATTTAGGGTTTAGCCGTTACATTTTGCATTAAAATGACATGTTTTGTGTATTAATATAAAACAATGTTTCATGTATTTATTGCGTTAAGGTTAATAAATAACAAGTGAAAAATAATTAAAGACATAATAATAATTGATAAATAAAAAAATTGACATTTTATAATACACACAATTCATTTCATAAAATATCTTCATGAGTCAAAGACCCTACCCGACTCCCGGCCCGACTCGTTTGCAGGGACTAGATATAACATCGTTTTTTTAAATGTGCATATGTTTTATTATTATTATTATTATTATTATTATTTGTTATTATTATTATTATTGTTATTATTTATTATTATTGTTATTATTATTATTATTGGTCAATGAGCAACTCAATATGTGCATATGCTTTATTATTACTATTATTATTATTACTATTATTATTATTAGTATTATTATTATATGATACGTCGGGCCAAAACGTATTTACGAAATGGTGTTTGTCAAACTTATTTCCCGTTGGTTCGATGGTCCGGAGGTTTACCCGAACCATTCCATTTTATCGATCGCTTATGTCGAAGGTGTCTATTTCATCATTGCTAAGTTAACGGGATGATTGCCCGATGTCGGTACGAAATGGACTTTGAAACACCTCACCAACGTATAGAAGCTATGGAATGGGTGACAATGTACATGTATCGTATTACACAAGGTAGGGCGTTAGTAGATAGTAATAGAACTTCACAAAAAAGAATTTGTTAACTTGGCAAAGGTGTAACATTCGTGAAATATAGTGTATGCAACAATTTAAAAAAAATTAATTAGGGTGGTTTATAACATAAAAACCCTTAATTACCACATAAAATTTAAAAAAAAAATTAATTTCATATGAGTCGTATAGTGCAATGAGACCCATCTACAACTCCTATAAGGTGCTCATTGACCAATAAGCCTCCCCTGGTGGACACCGTGGTGGTGTCCACCAGGGGAGGCTTATTGGTCAATGCGACACTTATAAGGTGTCCACCAGGGGAGGCTTATTGGTCAATGAGCACCTTATAGGAGTTGCATATGGGTCTCATTGCCCTATACGACTCATATGAAATTAAATTTTTTCTAAAATTTTATGTGGTAATTAAGGGGTTTTATGTTATAAAACACCCTAATTAATATTTTTTTTTTTTACAATTGTTGCATACACTATATTTCACGAATGTTACACCTTTGCCAAGTTAACAAATTCTTTTTCGTGATGTTCTATTACTATCTACTAACGCCCTAGCCTGTGTAATACGATACATCTACTAACTCCTTTGACAAGTTAACAAATTCTTTTTCGTGAAATTCTTTATTGTTATTATTATTATTATTGTTGTTGTTATCATTATTATTTATTGTTATTATTATTATTTATTATTTATTGTTATTATTATTATTATTATTATTATTATTATTAATATTATTATTATTATTGTTGTTGTTATCATTATTATTTAATGCTATTATTATTATTTATTATTTATTGTTGTTATTGTTATTATTTATTATTATTATTATTATCATTTATTGTTATTATTTATTGTTGTTATTGTTATTATTTATTATTATTATTATTATAATTATTATTATTATTATTATTATTATTATTATTTATTGTTGTTATTGTTATTATTTATTATTATTTATTATTATTATTATTATTATTATTATTGTTGTTATTATTTATTAATTTTTTTGGGTTTTAATTCATTTAATAAATTTTCTGTTATAATTAATTTAATAAATTTTTCGGTTTTAATTAATTTAATAAATTTTCTGTTATAATTAATTTAATAAATTTTTCGGTTTTAATTAATTTAATAAATTTTCTGTTATAATTAATTTAATAAATTTTCTGTTATAATTAATTTAATAAATTTTCTGATTACATTAAGATTAAAAATGAGAAAAACCCAAAAAATTTAGAAAACCCGCCTCTACACTCGGATCGAACTCGTGACCTGTCCCTTAAATGCACCTATACCTTCCACTTGGACAAGTGTCTCACCCATTAATCATCCCGATTATTAATTTTCTTATGCTTAGTTCCAGAGATTAAAAAAATCAAAAATATATCCGCCCCTTATTGCCCTAAACGCCCCTCATTGATTTAAAAACTACTTTTCAGGTTTGACCAAATAGAGAATAGATCTAAAACTTTTTAACCCCACACACTGTCTCTCTCGTATAGCTCGACTTAGAACGTATCAACCTATACGGTCCATATTTTCATAAAAGGTTAGTGTATTATTTCATCTTTCCTTTGTTTATTTTGGTTTTTTTTTTTAAATTTTGGCCGGTGGTGGGGGATTGACGACGGTGGGGGATTGACGGTGGTGTTGGGTTTAACGGTCGTGGGGAATGATGGCGGTGGTGATTGACGGCTGTGGTGGTGGTGGTGGTGGTGGTTGTGCTGGTGGGGATTGACGGCTGTGGTGGTGGTTAGGCAGGTGTAGTGGTGGCTGTGGTGGTGGTGGTGGTGGTGGTTATTGACGGCTGTGGTAGTGGTGGTGGTTGTTGTGGTGGTGGTGGTGGTGGTTGTGGTGGTGGTTTGTCGATTATGTTAATTTGTTAGAAATTTGTTACAAGTTTATAAAAATTGTAAAAAGTTTATAATATGACACGTATTATATATTAATTTTTACAGATATGTCGTCAGACGAGGAGTTTGGTGCGGGACAGGTGCCTGGATTCGATGAGATGGCGGGGGGTGATTGTTTGGGTATTCCCTATATGGACTACCCGAACAATTCTAAGGAGTATAAACATTTTAACAGGTTGCGACAAATGAAGGTGGTTCGGCAGAGGGCGTTGTCATGGGAGGCTTTACGGGAGGTCGGGGAGGAGTAGAGAGTCCGGGGTTTGGTCAGGGAGAATTCCCCGTGGGATCGCATGTTTTCGGTGGCGGTTGGGCCGTCTTATAGGACCATGATGGTGGAGTTTCTGTCCACATTCGTGTTTCATCCACGGCCGGCTGACCGGCCCAATTCGGATATGGACGATCCGAACGTGGAAACATGTCTCCCGAGGTATCTTTCTGTTTGTTCGGGCAGCGACAAAATTGGCCGCTGCGTCAGTTTGCTGTTGCCACCGGGTTCTATACCGATGATGAGTTTTTTCAGGACATCTATACCACCGTGATTTGGGCTATGCCTGATGATCAGTTGCTTGCTTGGTGGCCCACTCTATGTCCTAGACCCTTCGGTAAGAAGGCCCGAGTTTCTGTGATTCCTGGCCCACTCGTTCGCTACATACACCGCTGCATTGCCACGTCGATCTCAGTGCATGGCAAAAGCAACGAGTGGGTCACGAAGGTGGATTTGTTCTTTCTGTACTGCTTATATACGGGCACACCGTGCGCCCTCCATCGTTGTCTGGCGGAGTATTTCGCCTCGTACGGCAAACGGCAGAGGCGTAGCCGTTTGATTGGAGGGGTGTTTATCACACATATTGCCCAGCATTGCGGTCTGTATTACCCATTCCTTGAGGATATGCCGGCCCCAGCACCACACGAGCCCTTAGATCTTAGGACGATGAGAGGGATGAAGATTGCGGTGAACTTTCTGGATATCGGGCATCGGTTTGTTGACGATCACCAACAGATTTATGAACCCCAACCGATAGTCCACCAGGCACTTCTCGAGGCTGAGGAGGTGGAGATGTCGCATATTGCTGACGTGCCTATTATGGATGGAGACATGGAGCCTCAGGTTGACCAGGGGCATCCGCAGGAGCCGCCAAAGATTCCACAACGCGTTTATCATGCAGTGCGGTAGCCTCAGTCCACCCAACATCTCCTTGAGAGGCTGGTGGCGGGTCAGGATGGTATGATGGCGAGCTGGACACAGCAGTTTCAGCGGATGGACCGGATGGAGGATTTGATGGAGTGGGTGATGGATAGTGAGGCCGAGAGACGTACCCAGACGGGGTTGCCGGTTCGACCCCCGCCACATCCACGAGTGTATCCGGGTTTTGACATCGAGGCAGGTCCGTCCGGGACGCAGGCAGGTGGTGGGGATGATTCTGACGACAGCGGTGAGGAGATGGAGGATTAGTATTTGTATTTGTTGGGTGAACTTTATTTTGTTAAACATTTGTGGGCATGTATGAAAAAATATTTATTTCTTTTTGTTTATTTTGGTATGTTTAAACATTTGTAACTTTATGAATGTTTGTTCGTTTTGTTATTTATGCTTAGTTATTTATGCTTAGTCGACTTATTATAAAAAACAACATTTAAAAAAAAAACTTAGTATATATAATAACAATGAAAAATAACAAGACAAACAACACAATATTCGATTACATTTTAAAAAAAAAAAACTTAATATATATAAAAAACGACATTTATAACTAATATTCGATTACATGTCTTGCATAAACTTACATACTAACAATGAAAAATAACAAGACAAACAACACAAAAAAAATCCAACTGATTATCAACCAACGTTCCCTCTTACGAACAACCCTTGAATGAATATCTTCAAATTCCGCTTCTTGCAATTTATAAATTTGAACCTCCTCTCTCAAATACTGGACTTCGTTTTGAAGCACAGCCTTCGTATCCATCAGTTCTTTGATGACCACACATACCCGACGACACATGGGAGGATCGACCCACACAAAGAAGTTGCACTTAGAACGCTGACACGAAAAAAAATCACTAATATACAAGGGTTAATGGAAAAAAAAATACATTAAAAACATACCATACTGTGACAAGCGTAAATTGACGTCCGGGATTAGCTTCAGTCCAAGATGTTCTTAGTGCAGCCGTCCTACCACATTTGCAGACAACCATTGTGAACTTGTGATTGTGAAGACGGTGTATATTTCTGTGGCAAGTAAGGATGACAAAAATACCCGACATTTGCAACCAACATATTCAAGGTTTAAAAAAAAAAAGCAAACCAATATGCCGCTCATAGGCCCATACGGGCGTATGGTGGGTACGGAGGCTGACAACTTTTCAGCTCATATGCCTCGTATAGCCCGATGAGACCCATTTCCGCCTACCTTTTCTGAAAAGTTGACAGGACATTTATGACACCCCACTTGCATACGCCTCTCATCGACCCATACGGGTCTCATTGAAGTTCAGTTTCACTTCCTTTTATCGTTCAACCGAGAACAAGTACATATCTAAATACAAAAGTTATTTTTTGGACGAGTTCTGGACCACACGATGACAATCCGGAAGGGGACCACACGCGTCTCTCGTATAGTTTTTGCTCTCGTATCGGTCTATATGGTCGGAATATTCAAGGTTTGTTTACCCTTGTTTTTTTTGGTTTTATTTTGGCGGTTTGTGGTGGTGTTGGGGTTGGGGTTGGGGTTGGGGTTGGGGTTGGGGTTGTGGTTGTGGTGGTGGTGGTGGTGTTGGGGTTGTGGTTGTGGTGGTGGTGGTGGGTCGACTGTGGTGGTGGTGGTGGTGGTAGGGGTGGGTCGGCTGGGGTGGTGGTGGTGGTGGTGGTGGGTAGGCTATGGTGGTGGTGGTGGTCGTGGGTAGGCTGTAGTGGTGGTGGTGGTGGTGGGTCGGCTGGGGTGGTAGTGGTGGTGGTGGGTCGGCTGTGGTGGTGGTGGGTAGGCTGTGGTGGTGGTGGTGGTGGTGGGTCGGGTGGGGTGGTGGTGGTGGTGGGGGTGGGTCGGGTGGGGTGGTGGTGGGTCGGCTGTGGTGGTGGCGGTGGTGGGTCGGCTGTGGTGGTGTTTTGTTTTTTTTTTAATTTTTACAATAAATTTTCGAATGCCGAGTCTAATGCTAAATTGTATTTTTTTATTAACAAGATATCGAAAGTCGGTGTTTTGACGGTGGTGGTAGCGTAATCCTTATGGAGAAACTATGTTCGTATTTCAGATTCATGCATTAGAACGCCGATCTAGGATTACGTGTTATCGGAGTAGCCTGTTGACTCGTCAGCTCCAAGTGACGCTAGCCAACGCGGTTTGCCCCGTGACATGTCCTTCCAATAGAGGAGTTCATTAGTGTTCTCATGAGCCTTCCACCAACGGGAATGCCACTTTGCTCACCATCCTGACAAGAGGCGGAAGACTGGACGGTGGTTGATAAACGAAATGCCGACTCCACTACTCCAACCTCCTGATCCCTTGTGTCATTTCAGTGTGGTAGTTGTGAGGCAGAATCCCGTTGGAAGGTAGGGTTCGGTACGCAATTTCAAGACAGCCGGGCTGTCTTTGTATTGTGTATGCTGCACCCATCGTTTTCCTGTACAGGAATTCAAAAATATGTAACAATTAGCGATTTAGGGTTTAGGGTTTAGTCGTTACATTCTGTATCAAAGTTACATGTTTTGTGTATTAATATAAAACGATGTTTAATTACATTTTGAATTACGTTTCTTGTTGCGTTATGGTTAATAAACGACAATTGAAAAACAATTAAAGACTTTTAGAAGTTGACATTTTTTATCATACACATTGCGTTATGGAAACAATTAAACACATAATAATAATTGATAAATAAAAAAGTTGACATTTAATAAAACGTTATAATATACCCATTTAATAAAATTAAACACATAATAATAATTGATAGATAAAAAAGTTGACATTTAATAAAACGTTTAATAATATTTCTAAAAAATTGGCATTTTATAATATATACAATTCGTTTTATAAAAAAATTGACATTTAATAATACTTATTAAAAATTGGCATTTAATAATATACATAATTTATTTCATAAAAATATGAAGTTTTTATAATACTAACACAATTTTTTATAACAACATTTTATAAAAAAAAATTTAATTTTCTTAATATTTCACAACTTCCTCATACAAATACCATATCAAAATAAAGTTCCTTACACCTCAATCATTGGCTGACACCCAATAATTGGCATTAGTTAGATGGTAGGGACCATTTTCAAACGTATTGGGCAATGAGGTGCGTATGGGTGGGGCCAGTTTGAGGCGTATTGGGCAATGAGGGTCATTTAGGGTTAGCGGGTGTGTAAATACTTTTGTGGGGGGGGGGGGGGGGGTTGTCGTTTTCTTGGTTGCTTCTTTATCTGAAGCTTACACTGCCAAAGTATTAGGCCCAAAAGACATTTTCTTGAAAATTAAAAAGGGTTGGAAAAAACCAATAGTGACTAGCTTTTAAACTGTGGGGTATGAGGCTTGGGTTGGGGTGTGGGTTGGCTGAAAACGCCCAAGCCACCACTCCGAAGGCTTGGGTTTAGGCGTGGCCCCTTTGGCGTGGGTTTGAAGCCAGGCGTGTGGCGGGCTAGCAAGGTGACATGACGGGCTCTCAATGGCCAAACCAAACTATCCATTTCACATGCCCCCATGTGTCAACTCATGCCCCCAACCCAAGCCCCACCATACCCCATGGGCGTGGGTTTTTTTTCCCATTCCACGTGTCAACAAATGCCCCAACCCATGCCCCAACCCAAGCCCACCATACCCCACGGTCTTACATGATTTTGCTCACTTTGGGCATTGCCTTCTTTTACACACTTTCTATTGGTATAACCTCCATTTTGGTAGTTAATTCATGGGCAGTTTGGTTCATAGGGGCTATCACTCTTTGAATCCCAGTTTGCTGCTTTTACATCGCGGCCCTTTGGATGGTAAGTTTGATTGTTTCAGTTTTGGAAGATGGTTCTACGGGTCTTAAAGCAATTGGGAGGCAGGCCTTCAGAGCTAATGAAAGGCAAAAGACTACAAGCATCATTGATTCATTGATAATGGTTCTTTTTGCTATGATGGCTAATTTCCTTACAAGCTATAATCGGAGCTTGACCGCAGAGCTGGCTGTAACTATTCCTTTAACAAACGGATTCTATTCCTTGTTAAAACTCTTTATGTTTGTGGTGTATACCGTTTCCTATCATGAATGGAAAACCAGCCATGAGGAGAAGGAAGGGAAAGGCTTTTACCTTCCGGTTGCAACTGGTGACGTTTAGTGCCATCACGGTTTCTGCCTTCGCCTATATAGTACTAATAAAGGTTCTGATAAATTCTTTTATGTATCAAACTGTTGTTAAAAGTATCATGATCTCTACAGATAAAGATGAACTTATAAATGTATTGTGACGTGACTTAATTTTACCAAAATAATATACTCTTATTAAATAGCTAGAGCCTTTATGTATCCTGGAACAAATACAACAGGAAACGAAAAATAGTGAATCGTTGCAAAATAACAATTAGCATGCTAAATGCACTCACAAACGCATTAAAAACCCTTATTTTTTTACATTTATTTTAATAATCAAATTATTTTTATAATAAGTCCATTTTTTGTTATCTTATTATTAAATATATGGTTAATTACCCTGATGGTCTCTATGTTATGCCTATATTGCAAGTTTGGTAATTAAGTTTAAAAAATTACATGTGTGGTCTCTATGGTTTGCATTTTGTAACAAATATGGTCCTTCACGTCGACGGTCGTTAAACTTTTATGTTGTGTGTTGGACCTACCAAACCCTTACCTACATCCATCTCTCTCTCTCCCAAACAAACACCCACGTTCCCTTTCTCCCTCTTTTGTTTTCGGGTTGGTCGTATCCACGTATCTGGCTACACCGGCACCCCACCACCCCAAAGCGCCCCCTTGAGATGAACTGAACTCTTTCCAATATATTTAGATAACATTCTCTACATATGAATGACCAACCAAACTCTGTCCATTGAAAATTTAGTTAGTCTACATTTCTAATTAGACTTTAATAAAAACGGTTAGTCTCCAAACGTGAATGTAGGCCCGGATATCGATCTTGAATAATGATGATTTCTTGTTATGAATGCAATAACAAGTGTGAAATCCAATTTATAGCACCAAACCAAGCATTAAACAATCAATAAACACAATGATATACTCAATAAACTTTCATTTATTGATTTAACAGAGTTTGGTTACAGATTACAGACGCAAAGCTCCCAATACACTGTCTCTATCCACACCTTTTCCAAATGACAACTGCTATTTATTTATAGTAAACAATAGCAGTGTCACGCCCTCAAATTCCACATGCAGGGTTTTACCGTGAGGCGTGTGACTGACCAGTATTCAACCACTAATCATGTTAAACCAATTATTAAAGTTATGAAATAAACAGAATCAACACGATTAGTGATCAAAGTTTAAATGTCCAAAACAACATTTAAGTTTACAACGGAAGCAAAGTTTTAAAATCCAGACACAATTCAAAAACCACAAGATCACAGCATAAGTAAAGTGTGAAGTATAATAACCCACGACACTCCTCAAATCTCAAGCCTCCACGCAACTGTACCTAGCGACTTGCAAACCATGCAATAATGTGTCAACATAAAGTTGGCGGGTTCACAATTTTAGTTAAGCGTAAAGCGTAAGCGTGAGTTCCCATGCAAAGCGTTATAAGTATGACTCGGGTGGCTAACCCTCATCAAGGTAACTAAAATATTTATACCGAATGCTAACAATATAGTTTTTGTTCCCTCATCATGTTTATCCGCATGAATGCAATGAAGTGTATGGTAGTAGCAGTGGTCAACCACGTCCTGATATGGTTGCCGTTTTAGTTAAATTGTGTACACTTAAATTCTACACGTAAGTACCACGTAATATGCATCACGTTGACACTTAGTTAACCGTTTATATGGTCATGAGTAGGTCTACACCTCATGTCATGTATTATGTTTACATAGGTTTCAAATCATGCATTGCCGTTTCATACCAACTATCACAAGCAATCACAAACACAAACATCATGTTTCAGCTTACATAGTTGTAGATAAGTTTTTGAGCAGTTTTCCGAAATTTATTTAAAATAACAAACGGACTCAGAAAATTATGATATTCGTATGAGACATGTCATTCAATACACTATGACTTATGTAATTTTTGCATGACCTAATTATTCAAAGAAAAATCAATAAAAACCATTTAGCACACATAGTCTGATTTGACACATTCTGGCGACAGTTTATGGCAAAATTTATTTAAAAATCCTGGTTAACTCTTTTAACGAAAATTCTAGCTGTAGCATGTCATGACCTCAAAAGTATACCTGCCGTAAAAAATTCCAAGTATTATCTCCGAAGCTAGACCAACTTATAACATTCGTAATAGGATGCAAATTCTGTCAAAAAACGCTGCTTGAACCGTCAATCCCGTAAAATTCTTTTTACCGAATTAGAGTCGTCAAAATTTAAGAACCCAGTGGGATTTCAAGCATGTTTCAAAACACTACGTTTTAGACTCAAGAACCAAACGTTTTCATGAAGTTATGACCCCGTTATAGCCAACACAAGTTGGCAGTAAATTTCTAATAGATTGTATGTGCTTTCAGCTTTCAACTAAAACATCTTTATGATATTGTTCAACCTAAATCCGACATATACATCATGTATAATCCCAAATGCACAATCAATCATCAAGATCAAGTTATAAATGAAACCCTAGCATACATGTATACATTATCTTGACCAATCATCACAATAATCCCGTAAACTCATCAAAACTCAACACTAATCAAATCTAGCATTTGAAATCATATCATCATGTTAAGATATCAACAAACGCAGCCAAGAACATATATGTACAATAAGAAAAACTATAATTACGGCAGATGTGGGTTACCGAGAGAGATAGGGATCAAAAGGCTTGAAGAATCGAAGGAGATGAAGCCTTTGCACCTTGTGTTTTCGTCGATCAGTAGAGAGAGGAAGAAGGAAGATGAGTTTGTTCGCAATTAGGGTTGGAGGTGACGTGTTGTACATGTATTTATAACGAGTTAACAGTTAGGCCAAAGCTATTGGGCCGAATGTTTAATGAGAGCCACGAAGGCGACCTTCGGGTCCGCGAAGGTGAGGCAAATGTGGTGCTTCGAGTGAGGATGGGTTTCGTGATAGTGCATATTTTATGTCTCTGCCACTGTACGGATAGGCTAGATAGAGCGTGTGTTGAATATTGTATAGTGTAGAGTAAAATACGAACACATGACACTTTCAAGAGGACGACACCTTTTGAGAGAACGACAACTTTCGTGAGGACGACTCATTTCGAGAGGACGAGTACTCATCCTCACGAATGAGTCATCCTCTCCAAAGCCCATGTCTATAAATATGTGTCATGTGTTCATAGTTGTTAAGTTTTGGAGTATTGGCTGGAGAGATTGCTTGATGCTCTCTCCAGCCTGTCAACGATGTATGCTCTTTTGGTATGAATATAATCCTTCTACTTTTGACTATTCTTACGAGACTTCTACCAAACTAGATCTATCTTATCCAAACTTCCATCTAAACCCACCGGATCCGGAGCTTTCAATTGGTATCAGAGCTACGGTACCATTTCAGTCGATCTAACAGTTGATTGAATTACCTACGCTCATGATTTATGGGTTTTAGACGAAAAACATAAAATTGAAGGTTAATCCATGGATAAAAATTAAATTGAAACCAATGGATTGATTAGACATGAATTTCGACCATGTCTGTGGAAAAATAATCATCTAATTTGAAGAAATAAAGATTTTAGATCGAAAAACGTGAACATCAGCGTTCGAGCAAATGAGACACGTTCGTGCGTAGGAGTCATTCATCACCACGAATGAGTTCGGACCAGTTTGAAAAATTGTGCTTCATCCGCACGAACCAGACATTCATTTGCACGAATCAGCTTTCGTCCGCACGGAAGACTCTCATCTGTACGAACCGGCTAATTCGTTTCAAAACCAAGCAGTTCGTACGCACGAAGGATTCATCCTCACGAATGAACATATCTAATCCGCACGAATGAGTAAAAAACGTCTAAAAAATGAACATTTTTTGATCCTGGTAACGAGACGAGTTTCCTGGAAAAATTGTTGATTGAATTTTTTTTCGAGATTTTAACGTCAAATACGGTTTGTTCAGGGACACCGTCGGGGGATTCAGATAATAGATATGATGATGAGATCACAGAGTATTCAAGTTAGTGGGATAGTCATAGATACCTATGCAAAATGTTTATCATTTGGGTAAGGTGTCTATTAGTGGGCCAAATAGAAAAATCCGCATTGATGAAAAACGAACTTTTGTGGAGCAATATGTCACATATTCCGCATGGTTGAGTTTTCGAGAGAATAGAGAGGACTTAATTGGCCAAGTTTGAGGGGGAAATTAAGTGATAAGATTAAGTTGGCCAGAATTTTCCAAAAAATGAGGGGAATAAAATTTTTCGAATATTAGGACATTTTTGGAAATTCAGATAGGATAATGTGCAACAATATTTGGGTGGTTCAGGCTCAAAATTGTCTGGGATGCATAGAATCTAGGATGCTTTAGTCCGTGATCTTAGGAAATTCGGATTCTTTAGACTGTGATCAGATTGATGTTTGAGGGTTTGAGTCCCGAGTCTTTGTACATGCCGGTTAGAAGGATTAGCGTCAGGAGGATGAATCAGTAGTGTCGATACTTACAAGATATCAAAGAGCTTTCAAGATATTAAATACACGATAACTTTATGATATTGTTTTATGGACTAACCGTCGGGGAATGAGGATGTTTGTAGATTAAGTTGCTACCGAGACTAACGAAGAAGGCTATACATCTCTTATGGTGACTAAAGAGGAGGAATGTGAATTTTAACGTGGAAAAAATGTTTCTTAGATCAAAGTGTGTTACCAGATGATTTTTTACCTGATGAAAATTTGATAATTGTGGAGATTACCATTTACACTGACTAGTATTTGAGGATTGTTTGTGCATAACGATGGTTATAAAAGATTGTGTTTTTGTTTATTTACACCATTACTTCCCTAAGTTTCAACATTACCATCTTGGGTAGAAAGTTATCCTTGATAACTTTGCGTTGTTACAAATTCAGTTCCTCGTGTGTGCAAACTATCAAGTTTGCATAGAAAGTTAATCGTGCTAACTTTAGTGTTTGTATGAAACCATATGGTTTATTATAAGTTGTATGTTTAAAATAATTACACGTATGAACATTCACAATTCACCAAGAGTATAAAAGTACGTAAATGTGTTCGGTAATAACCTGAAAATATGAGTTGTCACATCATCCCTAAGTTAGTGCGTTTGTGCATTTTCACGGGGTGTCACAAGTAGCTTTAAATGACATTGTCAAGGTCCAAATGACAAACATTGTTGTTTGGACTCAAGACTAAGCGACATCCATTGTCATTTGGTAACTACCAACGGCACACCTATTTTAAACAACAACCTATTTTGTTTGGAAACACACATCTCGTTTGAACGATGATTTGTGCAAAATGCAACATATAAATTACATCAAATGTGGCATAAAACTAACACTTTTTTAGTACTAATGTTGGAAAAAAGTGTGTTTTTGTCTTCCTTTTGTATTTTCAGGATTAAATGAGCTCAAATGAACAAAAGAAGCAAAAACGAAGCTAAATCTAACATAAATACAAGAAAAGGAATAAAACGTGGCATGCCCGACCCCCGACAGCATCTTCCCAAGCAAAAACAAGAGAACAGAAGGCTGAACACGCCCCATGCTCAATGAGCACGGGGGCGTGCCCAAGTGTCTGCAGAAAAGACAAAGTTGTAGAAGCTTCTATCACCCACCACGGGGGCGTGCCTAGCGGACACGAGGTTGTGGTCAACTCTAAGATTCGCAGAACTTGGGGAAATCTTGATAGTACAGATACGCTTCTGCACACGGGGTCGTGCCCAGCGGACACGGGGGCGTGGTCAACTAATGCAGACAAACTGCAATTAATGAAGAAAGAGAAGAAGAGTGGACACGGGGCCATGCCCGAGCTGCTGTTCAGGCCATAAATAGGGTGCTTGGCTCATTTGCAAACCATCCCTTGGCACACCACCACTCTCACACTTCACCCACACTCCACACTCCACCACCACCACCACAACACCATCATCCATCATCCATCATAGAGTGTGTGAGTCATCTCGGGATCCAAGATTGATCGTAAGAGTTCTTGACAATCAAAGGCAATGTTTGCCTAAGTCTCTTACATCACTTGGTGAAGACAAGTGTCTAGTGTAATACTTTATATTTTTAATCTTTACGCACTTTTTATTTGGTTATGTATTAATGACTTTAATAACTAGTTTCTTATGTTGAAGGTGATTCTTCCTTATCGTTTGTCCGTGGTGTCTTGGCATTATTTTACTGTCTATATAATATAAAAGATTTTCACCATTCATATCTCCACGGTCTATATGGAGGTATGTTGGCTACCTGGTTGGGGGTTAAGGGAACGGTTTGGTAAGAGTCTTGCCTTGTTCAGTGTACAGATCCTGCAAGGACCTGGGTCAAATTTAGTAGGACCTCCTTCGATACCCACCGGTATTGGATGGCGGGGGTCCAAACTCTTTGATCCCCTCATATGTAAGCTACTATTAAAACTTTAACCCGGCTACTTAGGACTGTATCCCTGCTGACTCAGACTACTTAGCCGAGGGTAACGTCACCTTCAAAAGAGGGGCCTACCACATTATGCATTAATAACTTAATTAATTATCTTTCAATAATCCGACCCTTTAGGATTGTATCCTTGCTGACTCAAACTACTGGGTTGAGGGTAACATCACCTTCAAAAGAGGGGCTTACTACAATAACTAAGATAATCTCTTAAAAAGTGCAAAAGTGAGGAAATAATCAAAGGTTACACTACACACGAGTCAGATCCAAGTGATTCATCTTGTCTATCTGTTTTTATTTTATTTTTCAGCATTTTTGTTAGTTTTATTTTTCTTTTTTAAAAACCTTTTTCCTAACTTTTGATTTGATTAGACGTTGAGGATAAACCGGTATTAAAAGCTCTTGGGTCCTTGGATGACCTCGGTATCTTACCAACACTATACTACGCTCACGATGGGTGCACTTGCCCATATGTGTGTTTAGTGTTAGTAAATATCGCGTTTTATAAATTTAAAACTTGACTAAAAAGTGTTAAAAAGGGTTTAAAATATACATTAAAAACTATACACACTTACGCACATCAAGTTTTTGGCGCCGTTGCCGGGGACACAAGGATTTTAAGAAAGTTTATAATCGACGGCCTAATCAGTTTTTCAAAACTTTATTAAAATCGCGCACATTTTTACATTTTTTTAGTAGTCTTTGCATTACAGTAGATTGAACACGGGGCCGTGTTCACTGAACACGGGGCCGTGCTGCATATTTTTTTTACAAACTCCCAGATACAGAGTCTGAACACGGGGTCGTGCTCGCTGAACACGCCTCTGTGCTGCACAAAACCAGTTACATTTTCTAAAACTCCCAGATACAGAACCTGAACACGGGGCCGTGCTCACTGAACACGGGGCCGTGCTCAGCCTCTGTTTCTGTTTCTGTTTCTGTTTTTATTTTTGTTTTCTGGTCCTGAGAATCTGTTGTGGTCTGGTGAGTGATTCTTATGGATCAATACTCAGGAGATTACAACCACCACTATGAGCAGGATGATTATAAAGAAGAGTATTGTACCATTTGTGGTAATCGTCATTCGGTACAATATTGTGACCTCTTTGAACCATCCCCTTCGTACACATACTATGAGGAACCTAGGTACGAGCCAACCACTTCATATACATACTATGAAGAGCCGAGGTATGAACCTTCTCCTTCATATACGTACTACGAAGAACCAAGGTATGAACCTTCTCCCTCATACTCATATCTTGATGAACCAAGGTATGAGCCTTCTTACTCGTACTTTGAGGAGCCAAGTTATGAGCCTTCACCTTCATATACTTACTATGAGGAACCATGGTGTGAACAACCCACCTCATATGAGTATTATGAAGAACAAAGTTACGACCTTTATTCATCATATACTTACAACGAGGAACAATGGTGTGAACCATCTACCTCATATGAGTATTATGATGAACCAAGGATCGAACTTCCGAATTCAAGCTTTGATAATAATTATTCAACTCACTTTGACGAACCACCCACTATCTCACCCGTAGCTGAAAGGATAATAGAACACCTTAAAACTATCGAGCGCTGTATAAAAGAAGCACGCGCAAGGGAAGAATTAACATGTTGTCACACCCCGAAATTATCAGAGCTGGCGTGATTGGACTGGTATCTTCATTGCACAGCGGAAGTATTTGAGCTAAGACTTCTAGAAATTGAACGCCCGGTAAGTACTCGAAATCCCGTGGGTTCTCCTATTCCAACCGTTCCATAGCTTTGAAAATGCAACCTTAGAAAGAACATGCGAAAAAGTCAACATAAAGTTGAGCGAGTTCATAGTTTGTTTGTTTTGTATCAAATGCATTTTAAAACACTTGTAATCTTGCATTTGAAAAACCGGTTTGTGAGATCTTGATATCTCATAGCATTTGAAATGTCATCTTTGTATATCGGTAATGAAATGTTTCCTGTTATGTTTATAAACCGATATATGTAACTGTTGAGCTTGTAAACCAATAATGAAATGTTTTCTGTTGTATCTGTAAACTGGTATTGAGATGATTTCTGTTATCTTTGTAAACCGGTATTGAAATGTTTTCTGTTATCTTGTAATCATGGTATGTTCTGATTCATTCATGGAGTCTGTTAAGGATCTATCAGTGGGTAGCGAGCCCCCTGACATAATGTACCATAAGCAAATAACCAAACCGAGAACACTTTGTCATCATTGGGATCACAAAAGCCCTCCAGGGTATACCAACCAGGAGTGGGGCGTGCCTCAAGCCCAATAGATCTACACCTTTTGCACCTTGGTCACTAAGTGATTAATGGTTACTAATGTAGTTTCCCTACTTATGCACATTGATCATGTCATCTACTCCGTAACTAACATACCAATAGTTTTAGCATGTATTTCCCCTCGATGTTTTTGAAAACAAAACATTGAAAACAGTGAAAGGAGGGACATGAACTCACTGGGTTGTCTTATTTTTCGTACTCAGACCAACCCAGTCCTATTGTTGTAACTTGGACATTCCCGTCCCTAGTCATGAAAATCATGCACGTTTCATAAATACGTATTTGTTGTAAGAACCGGTAAGTTTAGCTTAAACCTTTTCGTAAACCATTTGAGTTCGTTGAAATCCTGTTGCGAAATGGTTTAGAAACATATGATTTTTGTTTCTCGAAACATTGTGTTTTTGCAAAACTTGCATGTCTTTCCACCCCCGAAAACATTTATAAAAATGTAAAACAGTAAAAAGTGGGGGTTATGAACTCACCTGAATATTCCTGTGCAAAGCTAGCTTAGTGTGATTCCGTAATGCCGTTCCAAGAACGTGAATTAGCTAGCGTGCAACTATGACATTCCTACGAAGGAATACTTATAAGTTTCTACATAAGAAAACGTAGATAAACTACGTGTCCGAGCTCTACCGAATCGTTAACTAAACGATTCTATTAAGGTGCTATCTTGATTTTAGAATAACCAATCTATGGTTAATTGATCCCGTTTATAATCGGGATAAAACTAAGTTTCGAGATTGACTTAGTTTTCGAGTGACTAAGATGTATATATATATATATTCAAATATAAATATATACTATAAATATATACTTTCGATGAAGTAAACGTTGTCAATAAATATATTATTTATTTGAAACAATCGTCGAATAATAGATGTTTGGATTAAACATAAGAAATTATGTTTATACGAAATAAGTTTCGGTGTTTTGTCGAAGTGTCGTAAAGTCGTTTTATAAACCATAAAGTGTCGCCAAAATTTAATGTACCTTTATATTCGTTTTGTAAGAAAACTTGGACTTCAATCTATGTCGTTCTTAGAATAAAATATGTTTTGTGTTACGGGTTTTTAACGAAAATCGGGCAGAGTTTCCTCTGTTTTTCCAATAACCCCGACAACCCAAGTTGTCGTCATTTTGTCAAAATTCAACAATTGTCAACAAACAAAATATATATATATACTATTTGTCAAGTGCCAAAACATTAATAATCACTAGTGTATAAACGTTGTTTAGTCGGGTCGCTCGGTTCGCGTAAACTATTTAAAATAACGTAACTAAACTTTACGTCGCTAAAACTTTACCGAGTCACGAAATGACTCATTTGACCGTCGTTGACTGAATTTGCCCAAACCGCGACTGATGTTGACCACAGTTGACCGAGCACCAACTGTAGCCCGAACCTGCTGCTGTTTTTACCGCGACCCGCATTGTTGACCCGAGTTGACTCGGGTGTTGACCAAAACGAACTGAGTTGACTGGCTTTGACCAGTTGACTTTCTTTGACTGAGTTGACTGAACCTGAAACAGATCTGACCCGAACCAAATCGTGGCCTGGAGTTGACTTAAGTTAGCCGGAACTCGAAGCTAAACTGAGTCGCGACGCCCGAACTTAAGTCTAAGCTGAACCGTTCACTAGTTGAACTGATCCACTGCAAACCCGAACCAAAAATGTGAACCGAGCCGTAACATGAATCTGGAACATTATAACCGCGCTCGAACCAAGAACTCGAAATTGACTTGTTGACCGTACACCATCTTTGACCCGAGCCCGTTCGACCAAATCTGACCCGAGTCGAAACCCGAGCCTATTCGACCACCACCATCACTGCTGCCTTGAACCCATCACCAACCACCAACTCGTTACTACCCGAACCAAACTGAAAACAAACCCAACCTGATCCTCAATCGGTCGTGCCCGAAGAAAATCACATCTTCAGCAACATCATCGTCATCAACATCACCGAATTCAACAGCAGATCACCATCAATCACCGCATCGTCTTATCATCATCGACTGGCCATCATCATCTTCATCGAACAACCGGTCGGAGAACGAACAGTAACCACCGCCACCATCCGTCGTTTGTGTCATCGCCGGTCGTCGCCGGAATCCCACCGGTGACGCCGTCTCTCTCTCATTTAACTGATCTGTGAGGTATGGGGGGTGTTTTAGAGAGAAAGAGGGTCATGGTGGTTCGCCGAAGGTAACCGGTTGCCGGAATCGAAATCTGATCGCCGGTGTTTAGTTGAGAGGGAGCGAGTAGGGAGATGAAGGAACAGATCTGGAGTGGTGTGTGCATGAAATGAGAAAATTAGGGTTTTAATTTCTATAAGAGGGTATTTATACTTGGTTGTTTAGTGGGCTTGGGCCCCAGGCCCACAAGCCCGTTTCGCGCGGCCCGATAATTCTCTGAAGCCCGTTTTCGAATCCCGAACTTTGTAAAACGTCGTAAAATAAATTTTTTGGAACCGAAGCACTAAAAATTACGTCGTAACTTGATGTTTAATGTGTCCGTTCGTCGGTTGCGTTAAAAACGCGTAAACTGTGTCGTTCGTAGTTTCATGTCCGTTTTGTGGTCCATTTCAACGACGGATAATAAAATTTGAAAGCGAAGTTAAATACATCATAATATATTAATATTGGGTCGGAACTCGAATCCGGTGCTTCCATTTCGTTATTGATTGACAGTGTGTTCTGATTTCTGCGTTTTTCGCTCTCGCTTGCGTTTTGTGCCGTTAGAAAGCGTGATAATTTCGTAAAACGAAATCCATAAATTTAAATTATACGTATAAACTTCGTATTTGTCGGCGTGGTCAGCATCTCGTACGGCGTCAGTTCGTTATTGTTTGACGCTCAGCAAGTTCCCCGAAAATTACCGTACGCGCACTGTAAAGTCAGACAGGCGTTCCTAGGCATTCCACGAGCCTAATTAAGTTAATACGTGTCTTAAACACTAGTTATTATCGTCCAAACGTTTGTTAATCACGTAATTAGAAGCCGTTAATTACCGGGTGTCACATTCTCCCCCTGTTACAGAAATTTCGTCCTCGAAATTTAGACTATGTTATCTCCTCAGAGTTGTGTTGTTCGCAGGTAAGTCCGAATAATACCCAAGTGAATGACCGCTTAATCGAATCAAGACTTATTCGAACTACGTTGGTGTAAAGACATTCTGCATCAATAAGAACCCAACGATTTAACCTAGTTTGTTCCAACAATCGAGGTCAAGTGAACGAAGCGTAGTGATGCTATCACCATTGTGAGTAAGTTTACGGGGGTCCAACAAAAGAGGAATTTCGACCAATGGAATTCCAGATGAATGTTCACAATATGCAAATCAATTTTTTTTTTGAAACAATAGAATTCTCTACCAACGGAAACTCGCGTTGGTTGTTGTATAAATGAAAATCGAATTAAGCAAATTCAAATAAATAGAATCATAGAAATGATTTGTCAACTATCGAACCAATAAATGAGTAAAATCAACGTGTTGACATTATTGAGTTGCAAGGATACACCGCAATGAAATACAACCGAATTTAGTGTATCATCGTCTTAACACATAATTGCATTAAGACTATTTGAGTGATTAGTCAAACAAAAAACATATATAGTTTCGCATGAACGAATGATCGTGATTAGCACAAGCTACAAGTTTATACCGACGAAACAAGGTATCATAGTGAATGAAACAATTCAATAATAGCGGTGATCGAACAAATATCACCTGTGTTTTGCATGAAACGCTCGATCATGATTAGCCCAAGCTACTAGTTTATACCGACACCACAAGGTGTCCTAGTGAATGAAATAATCCAATAATAGCGGTGATCAAACAAGTATCACCGTGTTTAAATCAAATGAAGGCTCAACGAAGCAAATGTGAATGTTTGTTCCAAACAAATCCCATAGGATTTTCAAATGAAAATGAAACGAATAATTAATGTTTTTCGATCGAAGATGATAAAACAATATATATCACAAAATGTTTGATAGATGCTGAAAGAACCGTTAAGAGGTACACCGAAATATAACATAAAATTGTGTACCATTATCTTAACACACGATTGTGTTAAGATTGCTTTAATATGATAAATCAACAAAGCGGATTTAATATAAATAAACAATTAAATAAATAATTAAATCCGTACATGAGGTGAGCAACGAGATTAGCGCAAGCTTCAAACTTGTGAAAAACGTCACCACAAAGTGATCGTGATCAAGAAATGATTCAATTAAGTCGAAGACCAAACAAGCCTGTTATGGTTCGAAACAAATGAAGTGCTTGTTGGGATTATTTCGAATATGATGGCCTCAATCCATCATATGGAATCTTGAATCGAATATATATTACCAGCAAGTTCAAACAATTGAACTTGGTTTAGTCACATTCCAACAATGAATGTATGTGTTGACAAGAGAAATTTGACATGATTACAATGAACAAATCATGTAACGTAACTCGAAAGAAATGAGTTTCAACGAGTTCGTTGACTCGATATCAAAGAATCAACGTTTTGCAATAATATGAGTCATCTAGATCACAATGCAAAGATTGAGTATAGCGAAATAATATATGAGATGTTGACAAAACAACCATTCAAAGTGAAACCACATGCATAACAAACAATGCATGTGTAGGGTACGAATTTGTCAAGAAATAAGCAAATGAGTTGTTGGTGCACTACATCTGTCGACTTCGTCTTGTATCAAGTCTTACACTAGTTAGAATAGTTCAGGGCACGTAGAATGAGAAAATGTGTTAGAGATGAGAAGATTTCGCTTGAACATATATGTTGAAGGGTTTTCGCTTGAAGCATCTCAAGCGAAATCATTACATCAGATTTCGCTTGAGACATGCTGATGTCCATCTCAAGCGAAATCCTTATAGTCTATATATAGGAGTTCAAGTTCAAGCGAAATAAGAGAGTAACATTTGTGTGATTTCCATACCGAGGTGCTGCCGGTGTGAGAACTGATTGTAATTGCGTTCATATCAATACAAATCAGTGTTAAAGTGAAGATTCAGCTGTTTATAGGTCAAATACTTGTTTTCCGCACCTGTATTTGATGGAATTCCTCTGAACCGACTCGTTTAGGTCGCGAACACGATCCTTACAATTGGTATCAGAGCACAGGAGGAGGAGTTCTGCAAAATTCAGCCGAAATCGATCAAAATTTCTTACTTCTACACCTTCTTTTAACATTTCAGAAACTTTTCATGGTCAAAATTGATTCAATTTCTCACCGATTGTGTAAAAGTGCTTACTAATCAACCCTTGAAAGTTTCATAGCAAAATTCGACCTAAAAGTGATCAAAATCGACCTTCGAATGGATGTCGCTTGAAGAACATAACTTCATTGGACGATTTCGCTTGAAACTTCAAGCGACACTTAACATTTCGCTTCAAACAGGATTCGTTTTAGCTTGAATTATTTCGCTTCAGAGATTATCTAGTTTCGCTTCAAGGTTTTCGCTTCAGGGTTCTCTCTTCAGAAAGTTTCGCTTGAACGATTTCGCTTCAAAGATTTGTTAGTTTCGCTTCAACCAGTTTGACAGATAATTTCGCTTGAAGAAAGTTCAGTTGACTAGTTCGCTTGAAAGACACAAAGTGACTATTTCGCTTGAAAGAATATGTTATTAAAAATCGTGCTATTGAAACATGGATAACGATTTTCACAACGCGTTTGCAACATCGTCTAGTTCATCTTCCATTGCTCAGAACATGAATTCAGAAAACGAAACGGGGACTACTCAGAAACCCCCGAAGCTAATGAGTATTGTGGAATACTATGGATGGAAAGATCGTTTCGAAAACTGGGTGCAAGCAAATCATCTAAGATCATGGGAATGTATTCTGAAAAAGTATATGCTACCACGTACTGAAATGGAGACAGTAAAACAACTTTCAGAGTTTGGTAATGAAGAACGGGAAATGTATCGAGCTGAAAAAATGATGATCAGTTTGCTTCAACAAGCTATCAAAGAAGACATCTTTATACTACTTCAACATGACAAAACATCAAAGTCAATCTGGGATGCTTTGAAAGTCAAGGTTGAAGGTAGTGCAAACATGATTAAAAGCAAAAAGGCTTTGCTTAAAAAGGAGTTTGACTTGTTCACAAGTTTGCCCGGAGAAGATACGAAGAAACTCATTGAACGATATTGTCACTTAGTTCGAACAATGTCGATGATGAACATCAACAAAGAAAATGAGGAATGGGTGGATAAGCTAGCTGATGCATTACCTCAGAAAGAGTGGGGAACTTATTTGATGATACTGAAGAATACCGGAGTTTATGATGGGTTGTCAATCTCTCAGTTCATTGAAAAGATTGAAAGTCAGGATTTGGAACAGCAGAAGATCGCAAGGATGAATAATCCAAGTGGTCAACAAGATGTAAAGATGTATTACAAGGGTAGTGTTCCGACTCCAGAAGCTGAGAGAAGTCCGAAAATTCAGACTGCTTATAGTGTTGGGGATTCTACAGAAAAGACTGATCAAAACTCAAACAAAAGCAACAGTGGTTTCTCATTGTATCCAAGTGTAAATCCGAAAAGCTCATCAGAAAGCTTTCAGTCTCAAAGCACAAAGATGGGAAATGGTTGTGTGATTCAATGCAATATAGCTCTAAATCTTCCAGAAGGTCAAAGTTTTTCTGAAGAAATTGCGAAAGATCATATGGCATTACTTGGTTCCGTGCTTATCTCATATGAAGGTTTAGTGGCTGGTCGAATTGGAAATCCTATGCTTACCAAAGAGGATTACGATCAAATAGATGCCGAAGAGATGGAACTAATGGATATCAAATGGTGTCTTGCAAGTGTTCTTAGACGTGCTGAGAAGTTCAAAACAATTACTGGGAGAAATGACTTTCTTGATGCTTGTGTTTCTACTTTAGGTTTTGATAAATCTAAAGTTACTTGTTTCAGGTGCAGGGAAAAAGGTCATTTTAAGCGGGAGTGCAAGAACAGAGAAGTTAGTGGTGCTCAGAATCCATTTGGAAAAGATGACTACTACCGGAAAGCCATTTATCAGCAAGTTGGTCAGACACAAGACTCACAGACGGCTCATGGTAGAAAGATTGAAGATTCAAAGAAAGGATGTTTGGTAGATTTCAACTGGAGCAACTACATTTCTTCTAATAGCACAGCATGTTTAGTGGACCAATATGATGAACAACTACCTGAAGGTTTCAGCTGGGATATGTTTGTTGATGAAAAGGGGGATTTCAAAGCTTTCATTGCAATGATTGTTAGAGAACCAGATTTGTTTGCTACTTGGATGAGATCAATTGGTGAAACAGTGAAAGAACAATCGATTACATCTGAAGAAAGTTCAGAAAGTGCTGATGCTGAATCATTAAGTACAGACGAGAGTGTGCAAAATGAGGATACTTCAGAAAAAGAAGTTGTTTTTGATCAAACACCATCTGATTCTGGTATTTCAGATGCTGATTCTGAAAAATCTGTAGAGTTTGATCAAACACCGATTGAGAGTAGCAGTGATGATGAGGAAGAGAAACATATTAATATTGCTAAAAATCATCTTTCTCCTGAAAGTTTTCATTTCTATTTTGCAGATCGCATGGAGAAGCTGAAGGAGAAACAAGCTGCAAAAGAACAACAACAGAATGAGGAAGTTAAAATTATTGTTGAAGAAGAGGTAACTGGTAAAGAAAAAGTAATTGAAGTGGTAAAGACAATCGAGATTGAGAAGATTGTTGAAGTTGAAAAGCCTTGCAAGAAATGTTTGGAAACTTGCAAGAATTGCGAAGAAAAGGATGTTACATTGTTTGATCGAGAAAGATTGATAGAAAAGTTACTATCTGATATCAACTATGTGAAAGAATCTTATAGTGTGTTGAACAGAACAGTGACAGGTCTACAAACGACGAACTCTGAAAGAGAAAAGGCTTTAACTATGACGAATTCTACGTTGATGACAAATCAAAAGGCAATTAATCATTACATCGAAGAAAATGCTAATCTAAAGCAAGAGTTGGAGAAAGAAAAAATCGAGAATGAAAGGATCAGAAGGTTATTACTGAGTTATTCTTGTTCTGATTATGTCATTGATCGAGTTTATCCTACTGTTGCAGGTTTTGAAGCATTTCAGGATGAAAAGACAAAGAATGAGATTGGTAAGAAAACGACTGTTAAATACAACAAGTGTCCGCCTCCTATCTGGGAAGGGTATTCTCCTAGAAAACCGAATGAGGAGCAAGTCGAAAAAGCAGTCAATATAAAGTTAAAATCTGAGACAACTGACGTTTTACCAGATAACATTGACATCACGTTTACCTCGTCTGATACTGATCATGAGTCTGAATTAATCAAAAAGGTGGTCGATCAGGTGTTGGATACTGAGGAGGTGTCTGAGTCAAAGTTTGAGTCTGGGTGTTCAAGTTCGTCAGTCGAAAGTTCAAAGTCATCGGAAAAACGGTCTTACAGTAAAGAATTTTTGTTATCAAAAGCAAATTTGGATGATGAAACATTTGAAGTGGCATACACTTTAAATGATTCAGACAAATTATACTCAGACAAAGAATTTCCGATTAGAAGTGTTCGTTTTGATATGATCAAAAAGGTTTTCAAAATGACAGAAATTAATTTTTCTGAACTTAAAGATTTAAAATTTACTGAAAAACTTAAAAAATACACTTCAAGAGTTCAACAAAGGTTAAACAAGAAAAAAAGGGAAAAAGTATTACAATTCTGGTTCTAGTTTTCAAAAGAAAACAAACCAAAATTGTAGTTACAAAAAGAAAGGTCTTGGTTTTAATCCATCTGAAAACTCTAGAAATGAAAAATATGTTAGAGATTTTAAAACAAAATTGACATATGTTGCAGGAAAAAACTATGAAGAGGAGTCAAATAGCTTATTCTGGAGAAAATCAAATCAGGAGTTCCTTGCTGAAAGGAAAAGAACAGGAACTGGAGTTTTTCATCCAATTGGAGTTTTTCAACTTAAAGACACAAGAACTTGTTTTCAATGCCAAGTTGTTGGACACATCGCTCACAATTGTCCAAACAAAGTCAACAAAAAACAGGGAGTATCTGAAAAACTTAAAGAAAAAGTGGTTGAAAAGAATGAATCACCAACTACAAACTTAAAAAATTTTGATAATTCAAAGAATGAAGTTGGTGAAAATTCTAAAAGATTGTACAAAAAGAGTTCAAAAGACAATCAAAAATGGATTGTTAAAAGATTAGATATACAATCTGGCGATGAATCTGATTCCACAAAATCAGATGAGCCACAAGTTAAGAAAAAAAATTCAGTGAATGATGTTGACATTCCATCACTGAATTTTGAAGAAGTTAAACAAATGGTTGGTAAAGTGGAAATTTCAAATCAATTCTATTCTGATGAAAAGGAATTTGATATTGAGAAAGCATTTAATGGAAATGTTAGAAAAATATTCAAGAAAATGCTTGATGGGAAAGTAAAGAGGGTTAAAGATTTTTATGCAACTAAAAAGGCAACTTACAACCCTACTGCACAAGAATTGGAAGCTACCAAGTCTAAGAAGACTTGGGTGGAAGTTTGTTTCCCATGAAAGTCTAAGGACTATGCCGGAGATCCCAAGTTTATATCGTGGATCAGGAATCGGCATCTTTCTAATGTTTGAAGTTTTTGGTTGAAAGATTTTGATAGTGTTTGGATGTTTACAGGTTGTATGACTATGCCGGAGCTTCCAGGTTGGTAAGTGCGAAGCAGGAATCAGCGTTTTGATTGGTAAAATGGTGATGTAGACGTAACATTCCTACAAGTGGTATTGTGTTCTACATGTGGTAATTTTTACAATTGGTATAGAAGGTGCATACATGCAAGTGGTAAATCAAGGACATTAATTTGTACTTGATTTGCTACAAGTGGTTAAGAATAGACAATGTGATGAACCACACCCCGAATCTACAAATGATTATATCATCAAAACTTATTTTCCGGAAAAATCATTTTGATTAAAACAAACTTAAGTGTTTTGAAATCTAAATGAGAAAATAGTTTTGTGATAGGGGGAGTTCTGATTGTTTATGCCGAGTGAATGGCGATTTGATATCAGTTGTCAAGTTTCTTGTACAGTTTGTTTTCAAATTTCCTAAAATGTGTTTGCATTTTAGGGGGAGTAAATTTTTAGAAAATCCAAAAACATTTGAAAATTTGAAAAAGAACAAAAACATGATAAAATTCAAAAATGATGAGTTTCGTTGTGAATAGAGGAAATGATAGTACATCAGTGGACAATCACAACATGCTAAAGAATTTGGAAAGAAAAATGTGATAAACAATCTTACTGCGGATATGTCAGTAGGTTTTTGCACATTTAGTAGATTGTGACGAGATATAAACTTAAATTTCAAACTTGCTTGTTCTGTGGGTTAACACAAACTTGGATATATAGGTAACCCCTGAAATCTTGTTTGAAAGGTCCCTTATTCTGAGATACTAGGTCTTTATGCTCAGTGATATCTGGGGTATTATCCCGGGACTTCTGCTGAAAGAAATTTCTGACCTAGTCCCCGGATAATGCTTTCTGGAAATGCTTGAAACATAGCATCGCCCTCAGCAAGCTGATGAAACAATAAAATTGATAGTCGCTGCTGTGGTAATGCAAAAGATCCTCTAAAGGGGACCCACCAAAAGTCGAAGCCGTCATCTCTCTGCGTATCGAAAGATCGACCTGAGCTCTCACGGCCCTCGTACTATAATTTATTCCCTTGACAGATATCATCTGTGGTATACTCACCTGTAAGACTGAATATTGGGATCTGGATACGGGAGTATATTCAAGTAGTGGGACACACGAATAAGTTCAAGTGCTTAAAACATTAATCTCGTATCTCGGATCAGTTGAACTTTGTGTGAAAATTTAAGTGGACAAATATACTGACAATCTAGGTAAATTGTTTAGATCTTAATATGAAATGAAGCTTAACGGTGTTAGTGATCTGTCTCAGAAACTGATATGATCCTCTTGCACAAACTCACAAAAATATTGTTTGTAAATATTTCTTTATTGCATTCCATTACAATCAAAAATTACAAAAAGATTTTAGTGTGTTTTAGCATAAATTTTAAAAAAATCAAAAAGATTTTCGATAACTGATATTGGAAAGCTGATTGTCAAAATTTCAAGTGCTAAACATGATGACTTGGATGTGAGGGGGAGTGAATCTTAAAATGTCAAAAGGTTTGTTAAAATCCTACAATTGGTATTTTTTTAAAAAAACCTACATTTGGTTCATCATTGGTTTGTGATATGAGAGAGAGTTATCTGATTATATCAGATTGTTGGTGCATTTAAATTGTTAAATTTAGAAAATTTATTTCTGGGTTAAGATTGTTACAGGTGAGCCAGGTTAATTCATTCAAAGCCTACGAAAGTCAGACTCTGATCATGAATCTAAAGTTTGCTAGCTGCTGATGCTGATGAACTTAAGGAATCAAGAGATCTGATCAAGAGAATTAGATGAGATCCAGGCAATGATCTTGTAGACAAAATTTGAGTCAGGCATCGATCCTAAAACAGATGTTGCTGAAGAACTAATGAATGCCAGCAAATCGTGAGGGGGAGTCTGAAGATTTTTGAGAAGAAGATAGAGAGAGAAAAGCCCAGAGACTGATCAAGACTGAAGATGTGAAGACACAACATAATTGTGACTCGATAGTCGACTCGTCAACATCTGAGGGGGAGTCTGTTGGTGCACTACATCTGTCGACTTCGTCTTGTATCAAGTCTTACACTAGTTAGAATAGTTCAGGGCACGTAGAATGAGAAAATGTGTTAGAGATGAGAAGATTTCGCTTGAACATATATGTTGAAGGGTTTTCGCTTGAGACATGCTGATGTCCATCTCAAGCGAAATCCTTATAGTCTATATGTAGGAGTTCAAGTTCAAGCGAAATAAGAGAGTAACATTTGTGTGATTTCCATACCGAGGTGCTGCCGGTGTGACAACTGATTGTAATTGCGTTCATATCAATACAAATCAGTGTTAAAGTGAAGATTCAGCTGTTTATAGGTCAAATACTTGTTTTCCGCACCTGTATTTGATGGAATTCCTCTGAACCGACTCGTTTAGGTCGCGAACACGATCCTTACATGAGTGTTCGCTATCATGAAATAAAATCTTCTTGATGCAATGACCATTAGGGGGAAGTAGAAATGTAAAAAAATCTACTCATTAGATGCAAAAGTCGGAATTCCAATAAAAGAAATTTAAGGACTTTACCTGGAACTTCGTGTGATGTCCGGTTGTTAGTTGACATTACCATGGAATGTCGAACATTGCGTATTCGGCATAAATGAAATAGGGGGAATTGCGAAAGCATGTGACTTCTTTTGCAGCGCCAATAACTGTGAGTCTCTTTAGACTAAGTAGCAACTGTTGTGAAATCTTGTTCTAACATACCTCACCGAGATTCGTGTCTTTTGCAGGATCACGTGGCAAAGTACCGCATTTCGGTTTTTGTTTTCTCCCGCTGACGGGATTAGCATCATTGTTGTCGTGACCATTTGTGTTTCCCCAAGGCCTTGCCTCAAAAGTCGTGTGTGATGTACTTCGGCGTCCGCTGGCGTATAGTTTAAGTTTTACGTGTACTCGCGCACTAGCGTTTCGTTCCACATAGATTACCTGCTCGGGTAATTAAAATAGCATAGACAGTATAGATAATGGCGTTCGCCCAAGTTGGTAGTCACAACTTCTAAGTGAGGACCTTTAATGATTTTTGACATAAGCTTTCCAAAGGTCCTAAATGCATGTTATCCAAAACTCTCAAAGTTTTGCTTAATGTATGAATATGTTTCGTGTACCGTGTATCGACACAACATTTGTATATGTTTAAAATCAAAACAGTTGACTCATTGTTCTTGGCAACGGTTGGAACCCATATTCGAGTCTTGGGCGTTCTGTATGTGTTCAAGTCTTAATAATCTAAGTCCCAGAAGGAAAGTGAGGTTAGAGCCTAGGCATCTCTACAGAAACCTAATTCGCTGTAACCTATAGCTCTGATACCAATCTGTCACACCCCGAAATTATCAGAGCTGGCGTGACTGGACTGGTATCTTCATTGCACAGCGGAAGTATTTGAGCTAAGACTTCTAGAAATTGAACGCCCGCTAAGTACTCGAAATCCCGTGGGTTCTCCTATTCCAACCGTTCCATAGCTTTGAAAATGCAACCTGAGAAAGAACATGCGAAAAAGTCAACATAAAGTTGAGCGAGTTCATAGTTTGTTTGTTTTGTATCAAATGCATTTTAAAACACTTGTAATCTTGCATTTGAAAAACCGGTTTGTGAGATCTTGATATCTCATAGCATTTGAAATGTCATCTTTGTATATCGGTAACGAAATGTTTCCTGTTATGTTTATAAACCGATATATGTAACTGTTGAGCTTGTAAACTAGTAATGAAATGTTTTCTGTTGTATCTGTAAACTGGTATTGAAATGATTTCTGTTATCTTTGTAAAGCGGTATTGAAATGTTTTCTGTTATCTTGTAATCATGGTATGTTCTGATTCATTCATGGAGTCTGTTATGGATCTATCAGTGGGTAGCGAGCCCCCTGACATAATGTACCATAAGCAAATAACCAAACCGAGAACACTTTGTCATCATTGGGATCAAAAAAGCACTCCAGGGTATACCAACCAGGAGTGGGGCGTGCCTCAAGCCCAATAGATCTACACCTTTTGCACCTTGGTCACTAAGTGATTAATAGTTACTAATGTAGTTTCCCTACTTATGCACATTGATCATGTCATCTACTCCGTAACTAACATACCAATAGTTTTAGCATGTATTTCCCCTCGATGTTTTTGAAATAAAACATTGAAAACAGTGAAAGGAGGGACATGAACTCACTGGGTTGTCTTATTTTTCGTACTCAGACCAACCCAGTCCTATTGTTGTAACTTGGACATTCCCGTCCCTAGTCATGAAAATCATGCACGTTTCGTAAATACGTATTTGTTGTAAGAACCGGTAAGTTTAGCTTAAACCTTTTCGTAAACCATTTGAGTTCGTTGAAATCCTGTTGCGAAATGGTTTAGAAACATATGATTTTTGTTTCTCAAAACATTGTGTTTTTGCAAAACTTGCATGTCTTTCCACCCCCGAAAACATTTAAAAAAATGTAAAACAGTAAAAAGTGGGGGTTATGAACTCACCTGAATATTCCTGTGCAAAGCTAGCTTAGTGTGATTCCGTAATGCCGTTCCAAGAACGTGAATTAGCTAGCGTGCAACTATGACATTCCTACGAAGGAATACTTATAAGTTTCTACATAAGAAAACGTAGATAAACTACGTGTCCGAGCTCTACCGAATCGTTAACTAAATGATTCTATTAAGGTGCTATCTTGATTTTAGAATAACCATTCTATGGTTAATTGATCCCGTTTATAATCGGGATAAAACTAAGTTTCGAGATTGACTTAGATTTCGAGCGACTAAGATGTATATATATATATATATATATTCAAATATAAATATATACTATAAATATATACTTTCGATGACGTAAACGTTGTCAATAAATATATTATTTATTTGAAACAATGGTCGAATAATAGATGTTTGGATTAAACATAAGAAATTATGTTTATACGAAATAAGTTTCGGTGTTTTGACGAAGTGTCGTAAAGTCGTTTTATAAACCATAAAGTGTCGCCAAAATTTAATGTACCTTTATATTCGTTTTGTAAGAAAACTTGGACTTCAATCTATGTCGTTCTTAGAATAAAATATGTTTTGTGTTACGGGTTTTTAACGAAAATCGGGCAGAGTTTCCTCTGTTTTTCCAATAACCCCGACAAACCAAGTTGTCGTCATTTTGTCAAAATTCAACAATTGTCAACAAACAAAATATATATATACTATTTGTCAAGTGCCAAAACATAAATAATCACTAGTGTATAAACGTTGTTTAGTCGGGTCGAGCTCGGTTCGCGTAAACTATTTAAAATAACGTAACTAAACTTTACGTCGCTAAAACTTTACCGAGTCACGAAATGACTCATTTGACCGTCGTTGACTGAGTTTGCCCAAACCGCGACTGATGTTGACCACAGTTGACCGAGCACCAACTGTAGCCCGAGCCTGCTGCTGTTTTTACCGCGACCCGCATTGTTGACCCGAGTTGACTCGGGTGTTGACCAAAACGAACTGAGTTGACTGGCTTTGACCAGTTGACTTTCTTTGACTGAGTTGACTGAACCTGAAACAGATCTGACCCGAACCAAATCGTGGCCTGGAGTTGACTTAAGTTAGCCGGAACTCGAAACTAAACTGAGTCGCGACACCCGAACTTAAGTCTAAGCTGAACCGTTCACTAGTTGAACTGATCCACTGCAAACCCGAACCAAAAATGTGAACCGAGCCGTAACATGAATCTGGAACATTATAACCGCGCTCGAACCAAGAACTCGAAATTCACCTGTTGACCGTACACCATCTTTGACCCGAGCCCGTTCGACCAAATCTGACCCGAGTCGAAACCCGAGCCTATTCGACCACCACCATCACTGCTGCCTTGAACCCATCACCAACCACCAACTCGTTACTACCCGAACCAAACTCAAAACAAACCCAACCTGATCCTCAATCGGTCGTGCCCGAAGAAAATCACATCTTCAGCAACATCATCGTCATCAACATCACCGACTTCAACAGCAGATCATCATCAATCACCGCATCGTCTCATCATCATCGACTGGCCATCATCATCTTCATCAAACAACCGGTCGGAGAACGAACATTAACCACCGCCGCCATCCGTCGTTTGTGTCATCGCCGGTCGTCGCCGGAATCCCACCGGTGACGCCGTCTCTCTCTCATTTCACTGATCTGTGAGGTGTGGGGGGTGCTTTAGAGAGAAATAGGGTCATGGTGGTTCGCCGAAGGTAACCGGTTGCCGGAATCGAAATCTGATCGCCGGTGTTTAGTTGAGAGGGAGCGAGTAGGGAGATGAAGGAACAGATCTGGAGTGGTGTGCGCATGAAATGAGAAAATTAGGGTTTTAATTTCTATAAGAGGGTATTTATACTTGGTTGTTTAGTGGGCTTGGGCCCCAGGCCCACAAGCCCGTTTCGCGCGGCCCGATAATTCTCTGAAGCCCGTTTTCGAATCCTGAACTTTGTAAAACGTCGTAACTTGATGTTTAATGTGTCCGTTCGTCGGTTGGGTTAAAAACGCGTAAACTGTGTCGTTCGTAGTTTCATGTCCGTTTTGTGGTCCGTTTCAACGACGGATAATAAAATTTGAAAGCGAAGTTAAATACATCATAATATATTAATATTGGGTCGGAACTCGAATCCGGTGCTTCCATTTCGTTATTGATTGACAGTGTGTTCTGATTTCTGCGTTTTTCGCTCTCGCTTGCGTTTTGTGCCGTTAGAAAGCGTGATAATTTCGTAAAACGAAATCCATAAATTTAAATCCATAATTTCGTATTTGTCGGCGTGGTCAGCATCTCGTACGGTGTCAGTTCGTTATTGTTTGACGCTCAGCAAGTTCCCCGAAAATTACCGTACGCGCACTGTAAAGTCAGACAGACGTTCCTAGGCATTCCACGAGCCTAATTAAGTTAATACGTGTCTTAAACACTAGTTATTATCGTCTAAACGTTTGTTAATCACGTAATTAGAAGCCGTTAATTACCGGGTGTCACACATGTAATAAAGAAGAGATAGTTGAAAAGGTAAAAATGGAAGAACAAGTAAGTGAAAAGCCGACACATTAGTTAAACAACGAAAAAGGTGAGTCCGACAACGTTAAAATTCAAGAAAACTCTAATTTTAAAGAAATTAATCTCTTGTCACCTTCTTTCGAGAATCATTGTTTAGTACCCACTCATGCTAAGTTTTTAAAAGAGTTAACCACTAACACTAAAATTGACAAAATGGTAAGCATTAATTTAACAAATAATCAAACTACGCTAATAAAAGATGATCCATTTGAAATTAACATTACACCGGTTCCATGCTTCTTTCAAAATTCATTTATTAGTAATATTACAATTGATAAAGATCTTTGTGTTAATTTAATGGCAAACTACATTTTCGAAAAATTAAGTATTGGTGATTTCTCTCCACTTCAAATACCCATTTTTCTATCTAATCGGAAAACAATAAAATCAATGGAGATAGTTGAAGATGTGTTAGTCCAAGCAAATCAAATGGTAATCCCAACCGACTTCGTCATCCTTGATGACGCTCCACTAGTGTTGGGACGACCTTTTGTAAAAACCCACGAAGCTTTGAAAAATCGGAAGCACAACAATCTGCCCATTCAATTAGGGGCATTCAAAAAAAGTGTCGACCTTGAGCGATCAATGAAATATCCATTCGGCAATGACGACCCCCTAATTGAAGATGAGCCAGAACCACCCGATAAGGTAGGTCTAGCCAAGGACCCTTATAAACGTGGCGCACACGGAGGCATTCCGCGGAACTATCCTTAGTTTTAGATTAGTTTACCTTTTATGTTTTCTAGTTTAGTTTTAATTTTCAGGAATAAAGCACACTCGGAATGGTGGAGGTTACTAAGGGAAACTTGAACCTACACCCCATGCACAAAAACAGAGCATCCAGACAATTTTTCTTCATTACAGCAAGTTCAGCACGGGGCCGTGCTCAGCCCAACACGCCCTGTGCCCAAGGTTCTACAGAAAATGCCCAGTTCAGGTAACTGGACACGGGGCCGTGCTCACTGAACACGCCCCCGTACCCAGCTTTCTGTTTAAATTTAATACTGGCAGTCTAACCACGGGGCCGTGCTCAGCCAACACACCCCGTGTTCAGCTACCCAGTAACATAAAATCTTGTTTTTAACACACTTTTACACATTTGAATCAACCGAAAAACTTATTTTTGGGACACATTGAGGAAAATGTGTAATTTAAGTATGGGGGGAAGCTAAAACCTTGAATCTTGCAAGTCCTAATTACAAGCCTTACACAAAACTCTATTGGAACCGCTAATCACCCCAATTTTTTTCAAATTTTTTTTTTATTTTTTTACTTGTCTTGGTTTAATTTAGGAATAACAAGTTCTAAAAAGGTTATATTTTTACAAATTTATAACCGATAGCGTCGTGATAAAAAGAACTAACATAAGGAAATTATGAAACGGCATGACAAATCTAGTTAAAATTTGATTATATATACTTGATCACATAAAAACCCATTCCCACAAAAAAGTGAGTTTTTGAGCCTTTATTGAGCATACAAATATACATCCTTAAACTAGATGCTCATTTTTTGTTTCTTGTGTGAATAGCCGCTTGGTTTCTTACGACTCTAGAACTTGCCATGACGATACATTCCCGGTCCTTACCAACTTAAACCCAAGTAAGTAAATGATGGAGGCATTAGGACTAACCCTTTTTATTTCAACACCATTATTTTTCTTTTTTTTTTACAACCTACCCAAAATCCCCCTAGTTACCCCCTTTGAGCCTAAACCTTTTCATTTCTTAACCCAAAACCAACACCCTTTTACCCACCAAAACCCTTTTTTCATTTTAAACCCTTTATTTTAGTACAAAGCTCGGTTTTCATGTGACATTCCTAAATATATATATATATATATATATTGTTGAAGCCAAAAAAATAAACAAACAAGTTCATCAAAAAGAACTTTGTTTGAAGAATTGCTTCTTCAAAAAAAAAAAAAAAAAAACAAAAAGTCTTACGAAAACCGACGTTTTTAAGCCTTTCGCCCTTTTCTACTAACCACTAACCCAACCACCTACCTTTAACCCAAGCCTAACCCTTCCCCCAAAAAGTCCACTTGATATTTACAAAGGTATATAGTTAAAAAGGAGTAGGATTGATTGCTTGGCAAGCTTATGGTAGGAGTAAGTTCCATGCCGCTCTCGAGTGTTTCACAAAAATACATCTTCGGCCGAGTGTTGAGTGATCCCCCGTGAGGTATGTGAACTTGTATTTAAATGGAATTTAAAAAAAAAAGGCATGTTATGCCCTAATAAGTAATTTATCTTATGTAATGTATTAAATAAATCATGACGAATGGGATTGTAAATAAATAAAAATAAAACTTAATAAAGAATCTTGGGAATCCCGTCACTCTAAGACAAGCCCAAAAACCTTCTCTTCTACCCATTCCATTTGGGAGTGTAAAACCACATTATAAAGAGTTTTGCTTGAGGACAAGCAAAGATTCAAGTGTGGGGGTATTTGATGTGTGCAAAATGCAACATATAAATTACATCAAATGTGGGATAAAACTAACCCTTTTTTAGTACTAATGTTGGAAAAAGTGTGTTTTTGTCTTCCTTTTCTATTTTCAGGATTAAATGAGCTCAAATGAACAAAAGAAGCAAAAAGGCAGCTAAATCTAACATAAATACAAGAAAAGGAATAAAACGTGGCATACCCGACCCCCGACAGCATCTTCCCAAGCAAAAACAAGAGAACAGAAGGCTGAACACGCCCCGTGCTCAATGATCACGGGGGCGTGCCCATGTGTCTGCAGAAAAGACAAAGTTGTAGAATCTTCTATCACCCACCACGGGGGCGTGCCCAGCGGACACGGGGCCGTGGTCAACTTTAAGATTCGCAGAATCTGGGGGAAATCTTGATAGTACAGATCCGGTTCTGCACACGGGGTCGTGCCCAGCGGACACGGGGGCGTGGTCAAATAATGCAAACAAACTGCAATTAATGAAGAAAGAGAAGGAGGGTGGACACGGGGCCGTGCCCGGGCTGCTGTTCAGGCTATAAATAGGGGTGCTTGGCTCATTTGCAAACCATCCCTTGGCACACCACCTCTCTCACACTTCACCCATACTACACCACCACCACCACAACACCATCATCCACCACCATCATCCATCATCCATCATAGAGTGTGTGAGTCGTCTCGGGATCCAAGATTGATCGTAAGAGTTCTTGACAATCAAAGGCCATGTTTGCCTAAGTCTCTTACATCACTTGGTGAAGACAAGTGTCCAGTGTAATACTTTTTATTATTAATCTTTTCGCATTTTTATTTGGTTATGTATTAATGACTTTAATAACTAGTTTCTTATGTTGAAGGTGATTCTTCCTTATCGTTTGTCTGTGGTGTCTTGGCATTATTTTACTGTCTATATAATATAAAAGATTTTCACCATTCATATCTCCACGGTCTATATGGAGGTATGTTGGCTACCTGGTCGGGGGTTAAGGGAACGGTTTGGTAAGAGTTTTGCCTTGTTCAGTGTATAGATCCTGCAAGGACCTGGGTCAAATTTAGTAGGACCTCCTTCGATACCCACCGGTATTGGATGGCGGGGGTCCAAACTCTTTAATCCCCTCATATGTAAGCTACTATTAAAACTTTAACCCGGCTACTTAGGACTGTATCCCTGCTGACTCATACTACTTAGCCGAGGGTAACGTCACCTTCAAAAGTGGGGCCTACCACATTATGCATTAATAACTTAATTAATTATCTTTCAATAATCCAACCCTTTAGGATTGTATCCTTGCTGACTCAAACTACTGGGTTGAGGGTAATGTTACCTTCAAAAGAATGGCCTACTACAATAACTAAGATAATCTCTTAAAGAGTGCAAAAGTGCGGAAATAATCAAAGGTTACACTACACACGAGTCGGATCCAAGTGATTCATCTTGTCTATCTGTTTTTATTTTATTTTTCAGCATTTTAGTTAACTTTATTTTTCTTGTTTAAGAACCTTTTTTCTAACTTTTGATTTGATTAGACGTTGAGCATAAACCGGTATTAAAAGCTCTTGTGTCCTTGGACGACCTCGGTATCTTACCAACACTATACTACGCTCACGATGGGTGCACTTGCCCATATGTGTGTTTAGTGTTAGTAAATATCGTGTTTTATAAATTTAAAACTTGACTAAAATGTGTTAAAAAGGGTTTAAAATATACATTAAAAACTATACACACTTACGCACATCAAGTTTTTGGCGCCGTTGCCGGGGACACAAGGATTTTAAGAAAGTTTATAATCGACGGCCTAATCAGTTTTTCAAAACTTTTTTAAAATCGCGCGCATTTTTACATTTTTTAGTAGTCTTTGCATTACAGTAGATTGAACACGGAGCCGTGTTCACTGAACACGGGGCCGTGCTGCATATTTTTTTTACAAACTCCCAGATACAGAGTCTGAACACGGGGTCGTGCTCGCTGAGCACATTCATCCCACAACCCCAGTCTTCTTTAGGGTTCTTTGGAATAATCAGGGAGTCTATCAAGACCACAAGCACAAATGGGAAGATTCTTGTTACAAACCTGTTGTTTGTGTTTCTTTCATTCTCCTAGTTAGATTTTGCTCCGGAGTATATACTTGCACCTATTATTTATGATGTTGTGTTGCAGTTAGCAAAACACCCAAACATGGTTCATGATCTCACTAATAGATTCGATCAAACTACTTATGTTGGCGCATTCAACGACCTTCGTGAGATTCTCCTTGTCAAACTTTTGACCATGGCTATCTCTTCAATGATCATGCTGTTTTTCTTGGTTGCCACAGTTTCTTCTTCATCTGAAGCTTACACTGCCAAAGTATTAGGCCCAAAAGACATTTTTCTTGAAAATTAAAAAGAGTTGGAAAAAAACCAATAGTAACTAGCTTTTATATGATTTTGCTCACTTTGGGCATTGCCTTCTTTTACACACTTTCTGTTGGTATATCCTCCATTTTGGTAGTGAATTCATGATTTCATGGGCAGTTTAGTTCATAGGGGCTATCACTCTTTCAATCCTAGTTTACTACTTTTACATCCTAGAAGCTGGGATACGAACGTCACTCTTATTAAGAGAACCAAGGATTTGACAAGAATGTGTCTTGCAGAGTTGATATCATTGCTTAAATCCTATGAGATGGATGACAAACAAAGACTCTACAACCACACCTCATGCTACAATAATGCAGGTGTGTTAACAAACACTGCCCTGGTTTCTCAACAAGGATCAGATGTTTCCTTCTATAGTGACGAACCCTACCAACTACTTGAACACACCATCTGCAGTTCTGTTTCCCTCCAATCTTGGCACCTATTTTGGTTATTCTGGATATTTCCCTGCTCCAGTTCAACAAGTGAATCCAGTTCAACCTGCAACTCAATCTGCACCTGCACCTGCCCCTGTTCCTACACCTGCACCTGCACCTGCTTCTGCTCAAACTCATCCCGCCACTTCTGCTACGTCTAACTGGTCTCCTCCCATTACTATTTCTAAGGAGTTTGAGCAGCACATGGTTTTCCTGGCAGGAGTCATGAACTGTTATCATGCTTTCATCACTGAGAAGTCGGCAAATCACATTGCTTCAAGTGAACTACATGAGGTCCATCCTGATAACATTGAAGAAATGGACATTACTTGGCAAATGGTCATAGCGGTATTTCATGCTAAAAATATTTTCAAGAGTACAGGTAGAAACAAATGGGAATCGGCTGATCATGAACTTGGTTGGAACAAGTCAAATCTCAGGTGCTACAACTGTCACGAACCTGGGCACTTTGCTCGTGAATGTAGACAACCAAGAAGGAGAGATCTGACCCAAATGGTACCGTTACTGTCAGTTCAGTGGCAAGGCCAACTCCAAATGTCATGTCTACCTCAAACATCACTGTTACTCGTCCTACTCACAGTTCAAACTCGAATACTGCTGCTAGAAACCAAACAAGCTCATCAGCATCTGTCACAAACCCTAGAAATGCCTTGGTGGTTCAGGAAGGATGTGGGTTTGATTGGACACAACAAATGAATGACCTACAGATCACTCCAGACACTTTGTATCAAGCAAATCAAGCACTCATGGCACAGGTGAACGAAGACATTGAATCAGTTACTGAAATGATTGAGGAGACCGTTTATCAAGCTCTCATGGCTTAGATGAACGACTACACTCCTTCTGAAGCTGAGGTATCTGTAGACAATAGATGTTGTACTCCTGCTTGTAGGGAGAAACTTTGTGGGTACAAAGAGCAGGCAGACTAACTCGTTATGTGTCACACCCCAACCGATGGCAGAAACATCGGGGCGCGGTACTAGGCGAAGCAGATTGCTCAAGAGAATCCATAACAACTATTAAATGACAATATTTTAAAGGTTCATTTTTCCATACCAATAAAAAAATATTTCAACAAACAGTCATAACGGAGTTCGTATCTCTCAAACAAAAACAGGTCCGACAACCTAGATTTTATTAGATGAGTTTCTAGACTTCCTATCTTGATTTCAGCATAACAATCCATCAACCTATCACATACGTTAAAATAAAAGTCAATACAAAAAGTAAAGGTGAGTACACAACTTTGCGTAGATATATTATAAAAAGTGTTTACGCATAACCGACATGTAACATGTAACAGGCGATCCAAGTAACTACAAACAATGATACAACCTAACCACGTAGCTGCAAGTAGAGTATGCGCGACACTTGTCCACCGAAGCGAACACGTGAAGTAAAGTAGTATGTGATCCTTAGCAACCCCCGAAAAATCAGGTACTGAGTCCAAACTATAGTACTATCGTTGCTAAAGGCAGTCTGGCGTAACACTGTGTAAGCATAGTAACAAGCATTCAACAAATCACGTATTGCATGAGGGAGTTGTTAGCGTTTATAAAGTGTTCGCGTTGTGTATTGTGTTTTGATAGAGAATATATGTAACACCCAAAAGTGCATTATCAAAACACAACACACAACGCAAAAACTTTATAAACGCTAACCGCTCCTGCATGCTATACGTGATTTGTTGAATACTATACGGATCACATACTACTTTACTTCACGTGTTCGCTTCGGTGAACATGTGTCGCACATACTCTACTCGCAGTCACGTGGTTAGGTTGTATAATTGTTGGTAGTTACTTGCATCGCCCGTTACATGTTACATGCTGGTTATGAGTAAACACTTTTTATACTATATCTATGCAAACTTGTGTACTCACCTTTACTTTATGTATTGACTATTATTTTAACATATGTGACAGGTTGATGGATTGTTATGCTGAAATCAAGATAGAAAGTCTAGAAATTCATCTGATAAAATCTAGGTTGTCGGACCTGTTTTTGTTTGAGAGACACGAACTCCGTTATGACTGTTTGTTGAAATATTTGTTTATTGGTATGGGACAATGAACCTTTAAAATATTGTCATTTAATAGTTGTTATGGATTCTCTTGAGCAATCTGGTTCGCCTAGTGTTGTCACACCCTGCTAGTTGCGGAAGCGTGTTGCGTGTGACGTAAGAAAGGCAATCATTGCATCCAATCATGTATCACCGGCTCAAGACTTGTTTCCTGAAATACATGTAGTTTTAAAAAGTCAACAAAACTTGAGCAAGTTCATGCAGTTTTTGTTATCATATGTAATCGTAGTATTCATGAAAATGAAATCTTGTAATCGTAGTATTCATGAAAATGAAATCTTGTAATCGTAGTATTCATGAAAATGAAATCTTGTAATCGTAGTATTCATGAAAATGAAATCTTGTAATCGTAGTACTCATGAAAATGAAATCCTGTAATCGTAGTATTCATGAAAATGAAATCTTGTAATCGTAGTATTCATGAAAATGAAATCCTGGTAAGTATTAGCATATATGGAGTTTAAGGATCTATCAGTGGGTAGCGAGCCCCGTGACTATATGTACCATAAGTTACGTAACCAAACCGAGACAACTTTGACATTTTCTGGGATCACAAAAGCACTCCTTTGGCCTATCAAGGAGTGGAGCGCGTCTCAAGCTCTATAGATCTACACCTTTTGCACCTTGGTCACTAAGTGATTAATGGTTACTATGTCATCATCCAACTTATGTACATTGATCGTGTTATCATCTAAACCCATAGCTAACATACCCATAGTATTAGCATGTATGCTAACATATCAGTAGTTTTAGCATGTATTTCCCCTCGATTGTTTTAAAAACCAAAACTTTGAAAACATTGAAAGAAGGGACATGAACTCACAAATTTGCATTCCGTGTAGTATGAAATCGAAGTGAGCGTCCGTACGTGTCAATAACCTACATGTGTACTAATCTCGTTAGACACTAGGTCTTTCGGACCTCGTACAAGTTGTTCATCTTGAATTCTTTATTATGTTCTCGTTTGTCATCTTTGGAACAACTTTGTATTTTAGAGTGTTGGTAGTTTACTCGCTCGATTGTTATGTATATACATGCATTCTATACTTATTGAATTATATGTGAACGGCTTCGAACCTATGCCATTGGGCTTACCCCACGTTTTATTGTTATTGAGCCTAGCCCTAGTTTTATATCATTGGGTCTAGCCCTAGTTTTCTTGTTATTGGGCCTAGCCCTAGTTTTCTTGTTATTGGGCCTAGCCCTAGTTTTTAATGTCATTGGGCCTAGCCCTAGTTTTTAATGTCATTGGGCCTAACCCTAGTGTTTAATGTCATTGGGCCTAGCCCAAGTTTTACTGTGATTGGGCTTTGGCCTATGTACTTTAGTAATTTGGGTCTTGGCCCATATATTTGCCATTGGGCCTTGGCCCATGTATGTTAGTAATTTGGGCCTAACCCAAATAATTTATCTTTGGGCTCTAGGCCATGCATTTTAGTAATTTGGGTCTAGCCCAAATCTAATTTTGGTGAGTCCATTAAATATACTCTTGCATTTTTACCAAAAATTCACCAAGCATGTAACTTAATAAGTTCGTTTTTCTCATGAAAAATACTTGGTAATTTTTATAGTTTTCGACTTTCCGGATTCTTGTTTTTGACCAATTAGATATGTGTTCGTTTTAGTGTCTAAAAATAAGATACTTCTAGACCCGACATTGTAGTAACTTGTTCACGATGTCGATACGCCCAATTTATCGTCATCAAGTGTTATTTATTTCCATTTCGGCCATTTTAATTAATTGTCCGATTTACTAGCATTTCTTGGACCATGTAGGAACATGTATGTGTATTTATTTTTGATCACCCTATAGGTATCTAATACATACACATATAGCACATATTACATGCACTTGACAAGTTTCCAAAAATATATAATTTTTACCAAAAATTATATATATACATATATGGTTACATTTTTAACCATTTATTTTTGTAAAAGAATAAGTTTAAGTCCATAAAACTTATTGAATATCTAAGACTTAAATATTCTCATTAGGGTTTCCAAAATGACGTTTATGACCACTAATCATGTTTAACCTTGTTAATCACCCTTTGATCCCATTTTTAATCGCGATTGGATTATTTTTTTTAGAAAAATTCGCCATAGTTTCCCCTAAACTATGACGTTTCCCACGTTTTCAAAACGCGTTTAAACCATGTTTAAACCAATAATCATAATCAATTTCCAAATAAAGTTTCATTACACCAACTTTGCATGCATGATTCATGCTCTTTTCTTCTTTATTTCCATGAACTTTTATAAGTATATTTTTAACAACTTGGTTAAAAATAATGAAATCTTCATATATTTATTAGGACCTTAAAGACACCATTTTCATTATATTTTCTAATTAAAATATCCTCTTTAAACCACTTTGTTTAGTAAAATTTTAGGATGATCATAATAAGAATCATGGTGGTTATTCTTTATAAAAGTCACTTATGTGTAATAAATCATTTTTAAGTTGTAGTAAAGTTCATGGAACAAGAGGTTGATGATCTTGTTTAGATTTAAACATTACCATGTTTAAATCATCATTTATATTATTAATCATAAAAAGATCACCCACTTAAAACAACTTACTTTAACATAATCAACATAAATTATGCTAACTAGCTATCACAAATCTAATAAATCAACACATAATATAGTTATATTTAGTGTTTATTAGCTTTGGGGTTTGGTTTTTGGTGTGATTTTTATTAATCTTTTTGATTATCAACTTGTACTTCCATAATCTACTAGTAATATGAAGCTTAAAAATGGTGATTAGAAGACTTACAATATTGCACAAGCCAAAATAAGAAAATAAGAAGAATATTAAGCTCCAAGATGGCTCCTAATGATGCTCCATGCATGCTCCAAGTGTGTATGATCTTAGAATGGTTAGAATGGGTGTAAAATGAAATGTTTATGGAACTTTTATGGAGGGTTTAAAGGGGAAAGTGGGCTGCCGATTTTGGAGGTGAAGATGGAGTTTTTGTTGCTTGAAAATGTTTGTATAAGATAAGTATGGATGATAGTGTTGATATACGATAGGATGTAGTAATCATTTTCAACAACCACATCTCATAACCATGCCTAAATCGTTCATTTTTCTAACAAGAATCAAGGGGTGGGGCCCCCTTGATTTCGTAAATAATGAGAGGGGGGGTAAGTGTAACATTTTTATAAAAAAATGTTAAAAAGTAGATATTTTGGTCATTAATTAAAGTAGGGTGATTAAGGGTTTAATTACACCATTAAGGGGTAATTAGGGATTCGGGACCAAAATTATTATTAACTAGTTCATTAAACTAGTAAAAATTGTATTTTGACGCTTTAAATGTCTTTCGTTTGGTCGTCGGTGGGTTTACGGCACTTTTGTGGCGTACCGACGGACGTTGTCGCAAGTTGTTATTTCACGTCTAAGTGATGTATGAAGAAATTCCGAGTTCCAAATTTGGCTTAACTAGTTCACTAGAGTTTCCATTTGGTTGCTATGATGACGGAAATATTGCTTACTAGCTCGTCGGTTCGCTAACGGACTAGTTTAGTGCATAGCGATGTAATATCGGAAGCTTATGATTCTGGTCATCTCATTGATATCCTTAAAATGTTTTAGTGTGTTTTTCATCAAGTAACATAATTCCGAAGTCCCGGAAATGCTTTGTTATAGGTTCGGACAAGTTAAAAGTGCTATATTTTTAGCCGAAATAGACATTTTTGAGATTAGGGCGTTACACCGGAAAGTCTTGTTTCTTTGCAAGATGTGTTTTTCATAATAATGTTTTCGTATATAAATGGACTCAGTTATGTTATCCGAGTGTCGTTTTTCAGTGTTTCGGTCTGATTTCACGGTTTGCTGGCATGAATAGTGTAACCGTGAATAGTTTTAGCATTGTTTCCTTGTCCTAACCTTGTTATCCAATTAATGACACTGTTACGTAATTAAATTATGCTAAATGCATGAGATTATGTAAATAAAATAGTGATTAGTTTGTACGGAATTGTCGGTTTATTGCCATTTGTCACAAGTGTCGCTCCCCGATGTTTCCGCCATCGGTTGGGGTGTGACAGATTGGTATCAGAGCCATAACTGTAGGGAATTAGGTCGAGTCGGGTAGAACAGACCTAGTCTATAGTCTAGGTACCACAACAGACCAGCTTCGTACGAACCCACTTGGGGCTTCGTACGAAGGCACATGCTATGCTCTCGTTCGAACTTACAAACTGCACCTTCGTACGAAGGCAGCTTCGTACAAAGGGGAAACCTTTCCCAAGGTTGGCAACTTATTTTTGCCTTTCCTAAGGCTTACACAATACACATGTTTTGAAAACGCTCGTACAACACCAACGAGTGATTGTGTCGAGAATAGGTGTGAAAACCAAGAACTCTCGATAAGATCACATACCCTGCGTATTTTTACTCTCAGCACAAGAATCTTCATTGAGTTAGGAGTGACGTCCATATCTCGACGAGAATCTCCATCTCTATCTCGTGGTTGTCTAATCACACTCAGGAACGAAGTTGTTAACTTAGGGTTGAAACCCGCACCTTAATGACCAGTTGCACTCCCTACTTTGATTTTCAATAATCTCACTAAAGTCTCAACTGTTCCAATGAGTCGAGTCACGTAGTAACTGGAAGGATGAGTGTCGTTCGCCGTGTTACAGTGAGAGCACAGTCTATTAGGCCAAAGCGTGTACTCGAGTTTGTTGTGGATAGTTGAATCACTTTGGGCAGTCGATGTCTAACATCCAAGGCACTCTATTTTATTTCTAAATGTGCACAACTCACACAATTTCTGTGATTCAAAACGCTAACTAATCGCGAACAAACTAAGAAGCCTCATACGCTAAACTGGTTACTTACGCTACTCTCTATAGCTCACAACTCCCGAACGCGCTACGCGTCCTTGAAAGATAGGTGAATACGTGCAAAATATGTACGTGAATACGTGCAAAATATGTGCTTACATGAATTATGTGCTCATACGTGCTTATGTGCCTATGTGTATACGTGCTTATGTGGATTATGTGTATACGTGAATATGTGCCTACGTGTTCCTGAGCTTTACATGAGTAATAATAAACAAAAGGGTTATAAAACGCTAAACTTTTCAAAACGAAACCCTAATATGATCGAATCTCGTCAAACTCTGTGAAGACATCTGCTGCAGAACTCACACTCGACAATGTTTTCTTTCGGTTCTCATACTCACCGACACGTTCAGAGGAACAAAGCTGATAAACGAATCGCCTCTCTCGTCACCTTTCGTTAAAGCGGATATCCTGAAAATCTCTGCACTGTGAATGCTACTGGAGTCTTCTAGTCAAGGGCACTTGATTGGTGGACCGCTAAGCGCAACAGGCGCGGTAATGATGCAGCTTATGGGCTCACATGGGAGGAGCTCAGGGAGCTCATGATGAAGGAATTCTATCATCCCCACGAAGTCCAGAAGCTAGAGAATGAATTCTGGCACATCAAGCAAGAAGGAGATGACAACGCTGGTCTCACCGCTCGTTTCAAACAATTGAGCATTATCTGTCCCAGTCAGGTGGACACACCTGATAACACCATCAAGAGACCTACTACTATCGAGGAAACCTATCAACTCGCGGCTGAGATCAACGACAAACAAGTCTTGGCTGGAGCTTTTAAAACATCGACTAAAAGTCTCAGTCAGGCTTCTGCAGCTCCCAGTACCGACAATGCAGCATCTCAAGGTTCAAAGTCTAGTCGCCAAAGTCGTAAGCGAAGAAACAGCAACAACAAGAATTATGTGACTACCATCGTAACACCACTTAACGCAGTCACTGTACCGCCCAGCAACCTGAACCGTCAAGTTGCTACTACTAACGCACCACCTGCCAAGCATGCGTATATTGGTACCCACCCCCTGTGCCCTAGTTGCACCTATCATCATCCAACAGGGGTCAACTACCGCTTCTGTGGAAACTGTAACATCTATGGGTACTTTACCGCTCACTGCTACTCAGGCCCCCATCAGCAAGCTCCTCAAGCTCTTCCTGCACCGCCAGCTTAACTTCCTGCTCCTCAGGCCAACCAAACAACTCCTGCACACGCTGTTCACGCACGAGCATGCTTCACTTGTGGTGACCCGAATCATTTTGCTAATGTCTACTTGCACCGTGTTGTGAAACAAGAGCCGCATCAGCAACCACCACAGCAGCAACAACAACCTCAGTAGCAACAACAACAGTAGCCACAGTAAGCAGCCCGCGGAAGAACCTTCAACATCAACGTCCGCCAGGCTCAGACTGACAATAATGTTGTCAATGGTACGTTCCCTGATAACGGTATTTATGCTTCGTGCTTATTTGATACAGGAGCCGATAACTGTTTTGTGTCATTTGAATTCGAAGAGCTTTTAAAACGTAAACGCGCTAATCTCCCAACGACCTTCGACGTAGAAGTTGCCACCGGTAGAACCGTCACCATCAGCTCCGTTCTCCGTGATTGTACCCTCGAACTCAACAATCACATCTTCCTGATCGATCTCATCCCTACGCAACTTGGTAGTTTTGATGTCACGGTAGGCATGGATTTTCTTCATGAAAATCATACCGAAGTCGTTTGTTTCGAATAGATGATTCATTTTTCTCTCGCAAATGGTGATCAATTATGTGTTTATGGCAAAGTATCCTCGAAAGAATTGAAACTTATGTCGTGTATTCAAGCGAGCAAGTATCTCCGTAAGGAATACTTGGCTTTCTTAGCCCACATTATAGTAGCGGAGGAGGAAAAGAAGACGATGGTAAGGGTACTTGTGGTTCGTGATTTTCCTAATGTCTTTCTTGACAATTTACCCGGTCTATCCCTACTCATGATATCGACTTTCGTATCGACCTTATCCCCGGTGCTTACCCTGTTGCAAAAGCTCCCTATCATCTTGAACCGTCCGAAATGCGTAAACTCTCTAGCCAACTCCAGGAGTTACTTGATAAAGGCTTCATACGCCCTAGCACATCGCCTTGGGGCGCACCCGTCTTTTTCTTGAAAAAGAAGGATGGATCGTTCCGAATGTGCATCGATTATAGGGAACTCAACAAGCTTACTATCAAGAATCGCTACCCTCTACCCTGAATCGACAATTTGTTTGATCAACTGCAAGGCGCTACGAGTTTCTCAAAGATCGATTTACGTTCTGGTTATCATTAGTTGCGTATTCAAGATCAAGACATTCCGAAAATCGCTTTCCGTACCCGTTATGGCCATTACGAATTAGTGGTCATGCCTTTTGGTCTCACAAACGTACCTGCGGTCTTCATGGATTTGATGAATGTTGGTGCATTTATGTGTCTGTAACTTTGTCTTGTTTACGTTGTATGTTATTTAGTCTTTTGTTATCGAGTCTGTAAGTTCTGTCAAGTCTACCTAGTCGGATATCCTCCTATCCTACTTGGTATGAGGGTTGTCTCTGTATTTGTAAGGTATGTTAAACACATGCTTGTGTGCATAGTGTTTACATATAGTTAGTCTTATCTTATGTCTTCTGTTAACTTAGTCATATATTTTGTCCTTGTTTAGTGTTTGACGAAGTGTCAATCTTCGTCGAACCCATGCTTGGCGAACCTTCAATCTTCTTCATTGTTTGTGTGTGACGAAGGTTCTATCTTCGTCACACATTAAGCTTCGTCAATCAAGGTTCGTCTGAGGACAATATATATATAGCTTGGTGTGTTTAACAGTTAAGGTATGAGAGCATATAGAGACTACTGAGAGTGTATCGTTCAAACATTGTGTGTATATGTTTGATGTTGTTCTCGTCCTTTTAATCTAAAGTGAATCTTTGGTTATCTGTTGTGTTGCTTGCATTTCTTTGTTTGGTTTGCACCGTCATGTTGATTCCGCACTCGTGACCGTGTTTGCGATAAAACAGGATTAGGTTTCGTATCAGGTCCTCTGAGAAAAACGGACCTACAAGTGGTATCAGAGCCGTAACACCACAACGCCATGTTTTCCAAGAAATTTTGCTTCATCGGCATCAGAGGGATTTTGTCCATAACCCTCGCCGGCTGATAAACAAGCTTGTATCTTGCCGTGTTGGTCAACGGATCCAAAGTATACTTGATATGCTGATACATCGGAAACGGTGGCTTGCATAACTCGTCTTTCCACCATATCCTCTGATTTATCTTTATCTTACGTGCAAACAGAATTGCTCCTTCATATTTTTAACAATGATTGATCAGCTTCAACTTTGATAATGCTTCCACATCATAGAACGGAAGAGATAGAATACTCAACAACGAGTTGAAATACTGGATTCCATGTTCGCGCTTGGTTGCCACACAGTGAATTTCTTTCACGAAACTCCAGCTCAGTATCTTCCCATGAGGCTTAACCTTTTTCAAACTTCATATAATCAACTTATGCTTTTGGAGGTGTAGGCTTTGCGACCTTGGAACGGAAATGTCTTCTCCATTCTTTGAATGAGTCGGTTGCATCATCGGTTGAATCACGATTCTTTAGATTTTCGTCGATATCGTCTAAATGATCTTTCAACCAGTCTTCATCAAACGGATTGAACTCTGTTCCATCTTCATGTACATAAGTCGACTTCCTTGATTCGCCTTCAAAAACGATTTCATCAAGATTTTCTATGTCTGCCATTTCAGGTTCACTTGGAATATTATCAATAGCATCATCATCAATTGCTTTCATTTCATTTAACGCTTGCAACTGCTCATTCGAGAGTTCAGCAACAAATTCTCCTTCTTCCAGAATTTCTCCAGTCATAGGATGTACAACCTGTAAAGCAAGGTCAGCAGAGCTAAGAACAAAGGATGTACCAGCCAAGGAGCTTTCAACGTAAGATCTACTCTCTAGCTGTTGTATTTCTTCAACAACTCCACTGTAGGTTCCTTCAGTAGATTCAATCTGTGGAGGCTCGAAAGGAATAATCTGTGTAGATGCAGTGGCTGGCGGTTGCTCAGATGTTGCAGAAGGGTCTGGGTTACCCGGATCTTCAGAATCATGATCACGTTTCTTCAAGACTTCCTCTTGTTTGCATCGGTCACCCCATAAAATATTAACACACTTTCTAACAGCCTTGAAGCCATCAGTGATTATCTTGACCCCATATGTTATCTTGGTATTACGAATGTTATACCATTCTTTCATATCATTATGCTTTATGTGATTGATGATCTTAGCATAGCATGCGATTCCTCCTTGATCGCCACCTCCAAACTGTATGGACCAATCACAACTTTCATCAGGTTGAACAACTAATGCACGGTTGGTGTTAGAAGGACCCGATTGGTTTGCGTTGGTGGTGTTAGTCTGGTTGTTGATAGCTATTATCCTTCTTTCCTGGTAAGCTTGACTCTGGTTGGAAGTACTTGTTTGATTCCTGAAGGGATTTTGACTTGTTTATCTGCTCGGACGAGTGCACTCACGCTTGAAGTGACCCTTTTCTCCGCAGTTAAAACAGGTGACAACATCTTTGTCGAACCCGTACTTTGTATCCCTTTTGCTTTCCAAAGTAGTCTTCCCAGTTCTGCTCATGTAGTCTTTAGCTCGTCTAACCGCGCTTGCAAAAGCCCACTTGATATCCATTAACTCCATTTCATCCCTATCAATCTATTGATAATCTTCATTGGTCAGATTTATGTTTCCAATCTGACATGCAACCAACCCACAATAAGCGTTGACCATTGTGCTAAGAAGTTCCATGTGTTCCTTTGCAACTTCTACATTGACTTTGGGAAGGTTTGAAGTATCAAGTCTGGTTGTATTGGAATTTTGCGGTTGAGCGAAATTGTTACCATAGAATGCTTGTTGAGGTTGAGGTGAAGGGGTAACAACTTGTGGTTTCGGGAACCAAGCGCTAGGGTCAAATTGAGGTTGAGATTGAGGTTGAGTAACTTGAGGTTGAGGTTGAGGGAACCAGGCACTCGAATCAAATTTTGGTTGAGTTGGGAGGGCAACAGCTGGTGATTTAGGGAACCAGGCACTAGGATCAAATTGAGATTTAGATTGAGGTTGCTCTGGTATAAATCCAAAGGGATTGACATTAGTCACTTGAGGAAACGAGCTTGAATTTGACATGAACGCGGTTTGAAGTTTTGGTTGCTAACTTGAGCTTGCAACAAGGATAATCCCTCCAAAGTACATTTCTGGATTCTGAGGGATTGAGATTCGTTTCCCCTTCCGGATTTCTTCTTCATTTTTATTTTCCAGCTTTTTAACGAAATCATAGATACTGATAGTATCTAATACACATGTATGCTTTAATAGCTCAATAAAGGGGCTCCACTTCGGTGGTAGAGCATCAGCAAACTTTGACACCATTTCCTATGGAGTTGCAGTAACCTCGTAAGAAAACATTTCACTTATCAAATGATAATAACGAGTTGCCATTTCATTTAAAGTTTCCTTTTCTCTAAACAAAAAATGCGTCAAATTCCTTTTTCAACAAGTCGTGTCGAGTCTTCCTTGTCGCCGCATTCCCTTCTCCTCTTGTAACTAGGATGTCCCACAAGGATTTTGATGTATTACAATAAGAGAATTGATGATATATGTCTTTGTGGAGAGCTTGTGTCATGATAGCAAACGCCTTCTTTTCAAGATCGTACGATTTCTGCTCTGCTACAGTCATAGTTGCCAATGTGGCTGGATTTGAACCTGCTTCTTCAAGAGCTGTGTTGTATAGTGTAGTGAAACATATCCATAGCCTTGTATTTTTCCCTAGAACGTCAGTATGAAAACGGCCTTTCCAAGATGGATATTCATTCATATGATTCATCTTTGGGGGTCGATTGTTGCTACCCGTTTCACTTTCGCTCATTAGCAAATTTTGAATACTTTGATTTTGATGTGCTACGCATGCCCACTGACTTGCAGAAATTGTTTGTTGTTGTGGCATCATATTCTTGATCCAAGTCGCTGCAGAGGTCGGATCTTGAGCAGTACTTGAGCTACTGCTCCAATCCCGGGGGCTAGTACTCATGATTGATGTATGTATGAGTGTACCTGATCAAACACTTGAAAAGAAACGGTTAAGACTGTTTTGCAAAGCTTCTGTTAACAAATGACAGTTAAAACGACGAAGTATCATATGACGAAGTATGAACGAAGTTTCTGTTAATCCTTGTGACGAAGTATGGACGACGAAGTATCAGCGACGAAGAATGAATGACGAAGTTTGATTCTTCGACTAACACATCTTTTGACGAAGAATGGAGAGTGTTTGAATCTTCGTCTGAAACAATTTTTGACGAACCTTTGATTGTTCGTCTAAGGGAAACTTCGTTGAGAGAGGATAAGATATTTTTGCAAAAGCAATCAATTCTTGCAGACAAGTTGGTGACACATTTTTTCAAACTAAACAAGTTGTTGTGACATAAGTTGATATAACAAACCATCATTACATGTACCAATTTGTCAAACAATTATATTTTAAACACAAACAATTTATCCAAACACAAATCTAGATCAAATCTCAGGAATGTTATGAATAGCTCTAAGAACACTTTGAATATCAAGAAAAACTTGAATATTTTGAAGCACAAATTTTGCTTAAACTTTCAAGAAAAACCCATTTTTATCATATAGACATGCAGTGTAACAAGGTTTCTGATAAAACTTATAGCAAAAGATGAAGATTTTCACTGATTTTCAAAGACTTTTTTCAGAAAATATAATTCTTCAAGAACAACAATCTGAAAAACAGTGAAAATAACTTGTTTTAAAAACACAACAATGTTTGGTTTTAAAAAAGGATAAGAGCCATAGCTCTGATACCACTTGTAGGTCCGTTTTCCTCGGAGGATCTATTATGAAACCTAATCCTGTTTATCACAAACACGGTCACGAGTGCGGAATCCACGTGACGGTGCAAACCAAACAAAGTAATGCAATCAACACAACAGATAACCAAAGATTCACTTTAGATTAAAAGAACGAGAACAACATCAAACATATACACACAATGCTTGAACGATAAACTCTCAGTAGTCTCTCTATGCTCTCATGCCTTAACTGTTAAACACACAAAGCTATATATACTGTCCTCAGACGAACCTTGATTGACGAAGCTTAATGTGACGAAGATAGAACCTTCGTCACACACAAACAATGACGAAGATTGAAGGTTCGCCAAGCATGGGTTCGACGAAGATTGACTCTTCGTCAAACACTAAACAAGGACATAATATATGACTAAGTTAACAGAAGACATAAGAAAAGACTAACTATAGTTAAACACAATGCACACAAGCATGTGTTTAACATACATTACAAATACATAGACAAACACGTCATACCAAGTAGGATAGAAGGATATCCGACTAGGTAGACTTGACGGAACTTACAGACTCGATAACAAAAGACTAAATAACATACAACGTAAACAAGACAAAGTTACAGACACATAAATGCACCAACATTAATTAAGGTAATTTATGTATTTTTTAGACAATGTCAATTTCATGTCAGTCCCATGCCCATGCCTGGTAAAGTTGGAGAGGATTTCTATGCTAAAACCTTTTATTTTGACAAGGAGACTTAATACGCATATTATTCATGGCAGAAAACATAGTTAAAAGATTGATCAGACACATCGAAGAATAAAAAGGGAAAAAAACTTATTAACCATTGTAATACAACAAATAAATTAATTAGAGGTGTACCTATCTTCCATATATATCATCACCCTCCAACAATCCTTTGGTTATATCGCATAGTTGGTCTTCATTCAGTTTCATTGACCTTAACATACGCTATTAACTAACAGCCAATATATTATATCCCTAATTATTATTAGACAGTTTCCTACGACTTTACCAATTACAATATATAATTGCTGGGTAACCTCGTAGCCGGCAAGTATTCATGTCAATCCAAAAAAGGTCACTTTCTTTTCCAACGATGAAAATAGACTAAGGATAAACCTTAAAAGTTTTGTTTGCAAATATCTTGAAATTACCAACCCTTTGGTATTAATATACTTAGAATGAAAACCAGTTGAAAATGACATGATTAATTACCAAGCCAAAGTACACTATATAACTGAAACTACAATGATTTTTAATCAACAGAACCAGAAACATAAAGAATGGAGAGCACAATCATCCCACAGCCCCAGTCTTCTTTAGGGTTCTTTGGAATAATCAGGGAGTCTATCAAGACCACAAGCAGAAATGGGAGGATTCTTGTTACAATCCTGTTGTTTGTGTTTCTTTCATTCTCCCAGTTAGATTTTGCTCAGGAGTATATACTGGCACCTGTTATTAATGATGTTGTGTTGCAGTTAGCGAAACACCCGAACATGGTTCGTGATCTCACTAATAGATTCGATCAAACTACTTATGTTGGCGCATTCAACGACCTTCGTGAGATTCTCCTTGTCAAACTGTTGAGCAAGGCTGTCTCTTCAATTATCATGCTGTTTTTCTTGATTGCGACAGTTTCTTCTTCATCTGAAGCTTACACTGCCAAAGTATTAGGCCCAAAAGACATTTTCTTGAAAATTAAAAAGAGTTGGAAAAAACCAATAGTAACTAGCTTTTACATGATTTTGCTTACTTTGGGCATTGCCTTGTTTTACACACTTTCTATTGGTATAACCTCCATTTTGATAGTTAATTCATGGGCAGTTTGGTTCGTAGGCGCTATCACTCTTTCAATCCCAGTTTGCTACTTTTACCTAGCGACCCTTTGGTTGGTAAGTTTGATTGTTTCAGTTTTGGAAGATGGTTCTACTGGTCTTAAAGCAATTGGTAGGGCTTCAGAGCTAATGAAACGCAAAAGACTACAAGCATCACTGATGATGGTTCTTTTTGCTATTGCCTATGGTCTTATTCTTATGATGGCTAATTTCCTTACAAGCTATAATCGGAGCTTGACCGCGGAGCTGGCAATAACTATTCCTTTCACAAACGGATTCTATTCCGTGTTAAAACTCTTTATGTTTGTGGTGTATACCGTTTCCTATCATGAATGGAAAACAAGCCATGAGGAGAAGGAAGGGAAAGGCTTTTACCTTCCGGTTGCTACTGGTGACGTTTAGTGCCATCACGGTTTCTGCCTTCGCCTATATAGTACTAAATAAAGGCTCTGATCAAATCGTTTATGTATCAAATTGTTGTTAAAAGTATCATGATCTCTACAGATAAACATCTACTTATAAATGTACTCCGAAGTGACTTAATTTTACCAAAATAATCTACTCTTGTTAAATGGCTAGAGCCTTTATATGTAGCCTCGAACAAATACAACAGGAAGCCAAAAATAAAGAATCAGTGCAAAATAACAATCAGCTGGCTAAATGCACTCGCAAACGCATTAAAAACCCTTATTTTTTACATTTAATTTTGTTGATGCACTTTCGTGTGGATGTGGCTCTGTTCGGTTCGGTTCAAGAAAGACGTAGCGACATTCCTCCATTGTGCGCCTAGAAGAACGACGCTCGAAACACTACGACAGGCGATCAAAAGAGTTGCATCATAATGACATCAGCATGATGATGTCATGACCAAATCGAAATAACATGGCCATGATCGAAATAGGACTCCATGGAATAGAAACAGACTTTATTATATATATACACACACATCGAAATAGAAAGATAAAATATTGATACTTGTTGAACATACATCGAAATAGACAATTAAGTCTATTTCCATACACAAGAGACAATGTCTATTTCCATACATTCCAAGTGCTTCTATTTCGATATTACAAGTGTTTTCTATTTCGATATGTACATCGATAGTGTATTTGGATACCTTCCATGCTATTTCTATCATGTTCATGTATTTCGATATGTTTGGTGTATGTTCATTCTGTTTCGATGTACATCTGCTGGTTTTGTGTATTAATATCAGCAGATAGCCTTTGTTTAAAGTAGAGAGGTTGCAAGAGCTAGAGAGAGAGTGTAGTGAGAGAGAGTTCCGGTGAGCTTTGAATTTGTCGAATATTGTACCGAAACTCTGTCGAATCGAATACACGGAACCTTTAAACGTTGAATCTTTATTGTGTATTACATTCTCTCGCTCGGTTTGTGTCGTAGCTTGGATTCCGCACTCGCTACGGCATCCGAAACAAGAAATCATCGTAGTCCGACGATCCGTATTGGGACCTACAATTTTAATAATCAAATTATGTTTAAAACAAGTCCATTTTTGTTATCTTATTATTATATATATGATTAATTACCCTGATGGTCTTTATGCTATGCCTATATTGCAAGTTTGGTGATTAAGTATAAAAAATTACATATGTGGTCCCTATGGTTTGCATTTTGTAACAAATACGGTCCTTCGCGTAGACTGTCGTTAAACTATTATGTTGTGTCTTGGACCTTACCAAACCCTTACCTACATCCATCTCTCTCTCTCTCTCTCTCTCTCTCTCAAACAAGCACCCACATTCCCTTTCTCCCTCTTCTGTTTTCGGGTTTTTCGTATCCACGTATCCGGCAACACCGGCATCCCACGACCCGAAATCGCCCCCTTGAGATGAACCGGACTGTTTCCATTATATTTGGATAACATTATTTACATATGTATGATGAACCGAACTGTATCCATTGAAAATTTAGTTAGACTACATTTCTATTTATACTTCAATAAAAACGGTTAGTTTCCAAATGTGAATGTAGGCCCAGATATCGCGATCTAGAATAATGATGATTTCTTGTAATGAATGCAATAACAAGTGCAGAATCCAATATATAGCACCAAACCAATCATTAAACAGTCAATAAACATAATGATATACTCAATAAACTTTCATTTATTGATTTAACATAGTTTGGTTATAGATTACACACTCAAAGCTCCCAACACTCTGTCTCTGTCCACACCTTTTCCGAATGACAACTACTATGTATTTGTCACGGCCCCCGCTACCGGTTTGACCCGGTCCAGGAGCCGCGAGACAGGAACCCGTGGTATTTATTGATTGAGTTGACAGCGGAAGATTTTACAGGATCTTTTTAAAACTTGAAATGCCCGATTATTTTATTTCATAATTCGGGATAAACCCCCGTAATTTACAATAGAGGAATTTTACTAGGAAATTCCCTGATTTACAAAACATGTTTATTTGTTTAACTGAGCCACTACTTCAAGCTTTATTAGTGCTCCGTAGCATTTTTCCTTGGTTCACAGTAGTCACCTGAAACATGTTTTGAAAATATTTTATCAGCGGGGAAATACTAGCGAGTTATTCAAATATTTTTTCGTCACACATTAAGCTTCGTCAATCAAGGTTCGTCTGAGGACAGTATATATAGCTTGGTGTGTTTAATAGTTAAGGTATGAGAGCATAGAGAGACTACTGAGAGTTTATCGTTCAAACATTGTGTGTATATGTTTGATGTTGTTCTCGTCCTTTTAATCTAAAGTGAATCTTTGGTTATCTGTTGTGTTGCTTGCAATGCTTTGTTTGGTTTGCACTGTCATGTTGATTCCGCACTCGTGACCGTGTTTGTGATAAAACAGGATTAGGTTTCATATCAGGTCCTCTGAGAAAAACGGACCTACAAGTGGTATCAGAGCCGTAACACCACAACGCCATGTTTTCCAAGAAATTCTGCTTCATCGGCATCAGAGGGATTTTGTCCATAACACTCGCCGGCTGATAAACAAGCTTGTATCTTGCCGTGTTGGTCAACGGATCCAAAGTATACTTGATCTGCTGATACATCGGAAACTGTGGCTTGTATAACTCGTCTTTCCACCCTATCCTCAGATTTATCTTTATCTTACGTGCAAACAGAATTGCTCCTTCATATTTTTAACAATGATTGATCAGCTTCAACTTTGATAATGCTTCCACATCATAGAACGGAAGAGATAGAATACTCAACAACGAGTTGAAATACTGGATTCCATGTTCGCGCATGGTTGCCACACAGTGAATTTCTTTCACGAAACTCCAGCTCAGTATCTTCCCATGAGGCTTAACCTTTTTCAAACTTCATATAATCAACTTATGCTTCAGGAGGTGTAGGCTTTGCGACCTTGGAACGGAAATGTCTTCTCCATTCTTTGAATGAGTCGGTTGCATCATCGGTTGAATCACGATTCTTTAGATTTTCGTCGATATCGTCTAAATGATCTTTCAACCAGTCTTCATCAAATGGATTGAACTTTGTTCCATCTTCATGTACATAAGTCGACTTCCTTGATTCGCCTTCAAAAACGATTTCATCAAGATTTTCTATGTCTGCCGTTTCAGGTTCACTTGGAATATTATCAATAGCATCATCATCAATTGCTTTCATTTCATTTAACGCTTGTAACTGCTCGTTCAAGAGTTCAGCAACAAACTCTCCTTCTTCCAGAATTTCTCCAATCACAGGATGTACAACCTGTAAAGCAAGGTCAGCAGAGCTAAGAACAAAGGATGTACCAGCCAAGGAGCTTTCAACGTAATAGCTGCTCTCTAGTTGTTGTATTTCTTCAACAACTCCACTGGAGGTTCCGTCAGTAGATTCAATTTGTGGAGGCTCGAAAGGAACAATCTGTGTAGATGCAGTGGCTGGCGGTTGCTCAGATGTTGCAGAAGGGTCTGGTTTACCCGGATCTTCAGAATCATGATCACGTTTCTTCAAGACTTCCTGTTGTTTGCATCGGTCACCCCATAAAATGTTAACACGCTTTCTAACAGCCTTGAAGCCATCAGTGATTATCTTGACCCCATATGTTATCTTGGTATTACGAATGTTATACCATTCTTTCATATCATTATGCTTTATGTGATTGATGATCTTAGCATAGCATGCGATTCCTCCTTGATCGCCACCTCCAAACTGTACGGACCAATCACAACTTTCATCAGCTTGAACAACTAATGCACGGTTGGTGTAAGAAGGGCCCGATTGGTTTGCGTTGGCGGTGTTAGTCTGTTTGTTTATAGCTATTATCCTTCTTTCCTGGTTAGCTTGACTCTGGTTGGAAGTACTTGTTTTATTCCTGAAGGGATTTTGACTTGTTTATCTGCTCGGACGAGTGCACTCACGCTTGAAGTGACCCTTTTCTCCGCAGTTAAAACAGTTGACAACATCTTTGTCGAACCCGTACTTTGTATCCCTTTTGCTTTCCAAAGTAGTCTTCCCAGTTCTGCTCATGTACTCTTTAGCTCGTCTAACCGCGCTTGCAAAAGCCCACTTGATATCCATTAACTCCATTTCATCCCTATCAATCTATTGATAATCTTCATTGGTCAGATTTATGTTTCCAATCTGACATGCAACCAACCCACAATAAGCATTGACCATTGTGCTAAGAAGTTCCATGTGTTCCTTTGCAACTTCTACATTGACTTTGGGAAGGTTTGAAGTATCAAGTCTGGTTGTATTGGAATTTTGCGGTTGAGTGAAATTGTTACCATAGAATGCTTGTTGAGGTTGAGGTGAAGGGGTAACAACTTGTGGTTTCGGGAACCAAGCGCTAGGGTCAAATTGAGGTTGAGTAACTTGAGGTTGAGGTTGAGGGAACCAGGCACTCGAATCAAATTTTGGTTGAGTTGGGAGGGCAACAGCTGGTGATTTAGGGAACCAGGCACTAGGATCAAATTGAGATTTAGATTGAGGTTGCTCTAGTACAAATCCAAAGGGATTGACATTAGTCACTTAAGGAAACGGGCTTGAATTTGACATGAACGCGGTTTGAAGTTTTGGTTGCTAACTTGAGCTTGCAACAAGGATAATCCCTCCAAAGTACATTTCTGGATTCTGAGGGATTGAGATTCGTTTCGCCTTCCGGATTTCTTCTTCATTTTTATTTTCCAGCTTTTTAACGAAATCATAGATACTGATAGTATCTAATACACATGTATGCTTTAATAGCTCAATAAAGGGGCTCCACTTCGGTGGTAGAGCATCAGCAAACTTTGACACCATTTCCTATGGAGTTGCAGTAACCTCGTAAGAAAAAATTTCACTTATGAAATGATAATAACGAGTTGCCATTTCATTTAAAGTTTCATTTTCTCTAAACAAAAAATGCGTCAAACTCCTTTTTCAACAAGTCGTGTCGAGTCTTCCTTGTCGCCGCATTCCCTTCTCCTCTTGTAACTAGAATGTCCCACAAGGATTTTGTTGTATTACAATAAGAGAATTGATGATATATGTCTTTGTGGAGAGCTTGTGTCATGATAGCAAACGCCTTCTTTTCAAAATCGTACGATTTCTGCTCTGCTTCAGTCATAGTTGCCAATGTGGCTGGATTTGAACCTGCTTCTTCAAGAGCTGTGTTGTATAGTGTAGTGAAATATATCCATAGCTCGGTATTTTGCCCTAGAACGTAAGTATGAAAACGGCCATTCCAAGATGGATATTCATTCATATGATTCATCTTTGGGGGTCGATTGTTGCTACCCGTTTCACTTTCGCTCATTAGCAAATTTTGAATACTTTGATTTTGATTTGCTACGCATACCCACTGACTTGCAGAAATTGTTTGTTGTTGTGGCATCATATTCTTGATCCACGTCGCTGCAGAGGTCGGATCTTGAGCAGTACTTGAGCTACTGCTCCAATCCCGGGGGCTAGTACTCATGATTGATGTATGTATGAGTGTACCAATCTCGGGGGCTAGTACAATGGCTTTTATCTTTTTTTTATCTGGCGCCGTGTCACCTCCTGGTGACGATGGTCATACCACTATTGGGTCTTTCCCCAAGTAGTGATGATTATCACTGTTAGGATTTATTAGCCTAACCGTGAGAAATTAGTAATGTGCACAATACCCCACTAGCCAGTGATTCAAGATAACCACGACTTAATCCCTATAATTATAACTTTGAAAATAATTTGGAGTATTGTGAAATACTTTTAAGAAAAAGAGAATAACTCACATTGCAGATTTATACGGGCAGAGTTTTAGCCTACTAATTAGCCTTGTAACCTAATTTAAATAACAATGCACACGAACTAGGTCAGTAACTAATACAGCATTTACGATAACTCACGAGATTAAAACCCTCACAACGAATGACAAAGTGCACACTTAAACATCCATCGAATTCACGACGAATGACAAAGTATCGCCCTAATTTGGGCAGCACTTAAACATCCATTGGATAGTTTCAATCGATCAGAAATTGAATCGTAGCAGCGATCGAGTTAATACCCTGTATCGTAGCAGCGCCTCGCTATATTAAAATTCGATTTTGACCAGTGAGAATTCGTTTTTGAGAATTGGTTTCGACATCAGTGGACTGCTCATGACCCATCCTATTTATTGCAAAATTTTGGGTCTCACGCGGCCCGCGTGAACCAAAGCTCAACCTTTACGCGGCCCGCGTGGAGGTCTATATCGTAGATTAGGGCATCCGTGTCACGCGTAGGTATGCCACGTGGATGACACATGGATCTGGGCGCTTATCCGGTCAAACTTCACTTTGACGCGGCCCGCGTAAGGGTCTTCCTATCCTTTACGCGGCCCGCCTGAGAACCAGATTTCTTGATTTCTTGATTTTTCCTGCACAGTAGGGTTTCAGGGGTCCGGGTTTTCACTTACTGGTCATTTTGGGACATTTTTGAAAGTCCTTACATCCTCCCAACCTTATTTAAAATTTCGTCCTCGAGATTTATTGAAATAAGTGAGGATACTTTCGCTTCATCTCCGATTCTACCTCCCAAGTGTACTCGGGTCCTCTCTTTGAATCCCATTTGACTTTGACCAGTACGAGTCTTTTGTGTTTGAGAAATTTGACCTTTCTGTCTTCTATTTGTAATGGTTTCTCTACAAATTTTAACTTTTCATTTACCTCTATATCTTGAAAAAGTACTACCAGAGATTCGTCAGATAGACATTTCTTGAGATTGGATACATGAAACACATCATGTACTCCAGCTAGTTCCTCTGGTAGCTGTAAGTGATAAGCAACTGGTCCTATTCGTTGAATTACTGGGAATGGTACTATGTATCTTGGACTTAGCTTTCCCCTCTTACCAAATTGTACTACTCCTTTCCAAGGAGAAACTTTTAATAGTACTTTTTCTCCGACTTGGAATTCTAACGGTTTGCGTCGATTATCGGCATAACTCTTCTGGCGATCACGAGCCGTCTTTTGTCTTTCCTTGATTTGAGTGATCTTGTCATTAGTTTCTTGCACAATTTCAGGTCCTGATAATTGACTTTCTCCTATTTCTGCCTAACAGACTGGAGTTCTACACTTCCGTCCATACAGTGCTTCAAATGGGGCAGCTTCTATGCTTGTATGATAACTATTATTATAGGAGAATTCGATTAAGGGTAGGTGGTCGTCCCAGTTTCCACCAAAATCTATTACACATGCTCTAAGCATGTCCTCCAGAGTTTGAATCGTCCTTTCACTTTGTCCGTCTGTCTGAGGATGATATGCAGTGCTTAAATTTAGTCGGGTTCCCATTGCTTCCTGAAAACTTGTCCAGAAGTGGGAAGTGAAACGACTATCTCTATCCGATACAATGGAGAGTGGGACTCCATGTAAGGATACTACTTCATCTACATACAACTTGGCTAACCTTCCCATGCTAAAGGTTTCTTTTATGGGTATAAAGTAAGCTGATTTGGTTAATCGATCCACAATTACCCAAATCGCGTCATTACCTTTTCTGGTTTTGGGCAACTTATTAACAAAATCCATAGTTATAAGTTCCCATTTCCATACAGGCATTTCCAATTGTTGTAGTAGACCTGATGGTTTCTGGTGTTCTGCCTTAACTTGTGAACAAGTAAGACATTTCGAAACATACCTAGCTATGTCCTTTTTCATTCCTATCCACCAGAAGTTATTTCTTAAATCTTGGTACATTTTGTTGTTACCAGGATGTATGGTATATCTAGATTTATGGGCTTCCTCTAAAATCTTATTTCTTAATTCTCCTTGCTTAGGTACCCAAATCCTTTTCTTATGGAATCTCCAAATTCCATCAGCTCCTTGCTCTAATTCATTTATTCGTCCTTTCATTCCTTCAGCATCATCCTTGATTGCTGATTTCTGGACATTCTTTAGTTGTTCCATTAAGTCTAATTGCAGATTTAATCTAAGAACAGGAACTCGTCGTTGTTTCTCGTGATACTTACGACTTAAGGCATCAGCAACTACATTTGCCTTTCCTTCGTGATATTGAATATCACAGTCGTAGTCACTTAGAATCTCCATCCATCTCCTTTGCCTCATGTTTAATTCTTTTTACCCAAATATGTATCTTAAACTCTTATGATCTGTATAAACAGTAAACATACTTCCATACAGATAATGTCTCCAAATCTTAAGGGCAAAAATTATCGACCCTAATTCTAAGTCATGCGTCGTATAGTTTTCTTCGTGCTTTTTCAATTGTCTTGAGGCATATGCAATTACTTTCTTGCATTGCATTAGCACACATCCTAATCCTAGCTTAGAGGCATCACAATAAACTTCAAAATCTTCTGTTCCTTCTGGGGTGTTTTTTAACTTTTGCTTCAAAATCCGAAAGGCCTCTTCTTGCCTAGGTCCCCATTCAAACTTAGCTGCTTTACAGGTTAGCTTAGTTAATGGTACAGCTATTTTGGAAAAATCCTTAATAAATCGTCTATAGTATCCAGCTAAACCTAGAAAACTTCTAATTTCCATAGCTGTTTGTGGGACTTTCCATTTGGTGATTGCTTCTATCTTAGCAGGACCTACATGAATACCTTCGTGATTCACCATGTGTCCTAAAAATTGCACCTCCGGTAGCCAAAATTCACACTTCGAGAATTTGGCATAAAGCTTCTCTTTTCTTAACAGGGTTAAGAGTGCATGCAGGTGCTCACAATGCTCGTCCTAACTTTTGGAATAAATGAGTATATCATCGATAAAGACAATTACAAATTTATCCAAATACGGTTTACAAATCCTATTCATCATGTCCATAAATGCTGCGGGAGCATTTGTTAATCCAAAGGGCATGACTGTAAACTCGTAATGACGATACCTAGTTCTGAAAGAAGTTTTAGGTATGTCTTCTTCTTGTACCTTCAATTGATGATATCCGGAGTGTAAATCTATCTTAGAAAAATATCTAGCTCCCTGAAGCTGATCAAAAAGATCATCGATCCTAGGTAATGGGTATGGATTCTTAATTGTAACCTTATTCAATTCTCTATAATCGATACACATTCTCATTGACCCATCTTTCTTTTTCACAAACAACACTGGAGCTCCCCAAGGGGATGAACTGGGTTGTATGAATCCTTTACTTAATAATTCATCTAATTGCTTTTTCTATTCTAGCATTTCGGTGGGTGCTAACCGATAAGGTGCCTTAGCTATCGGTGTAGTTCCAGGAATTAGATGAATTCTAAATTCGACTTCCCTATTGGGTGGTAATCCAGGTAGTTCTTCCGGAAAGACATCCAGATATTCTGATACTACCGGAATTTCTTTAAGTTTCTTATCTTTCGTGTTAATGATTACTGAAATCATATACACCATTTCTTGTTTTCTTGAATAACTGGGCAACTTCATTACAGAAATGAATTTTAGTGGCTTACGTGGCTTATTTCCTGTAATCACCACTAATTCTCCTGTAGGTGTATGTATTTCTATGGAATTCTTATCACAAAGAATTCGAGCATGGTTGGCTACTAACCAATCCATTCCTAATACTATATCAAATCCGGCTAAATTCATAGGTAACAGGTTTGCAGAAAATTTATGACCTAAGAGTTCTATTTTTCCTTCTTGCAAAACCTTATCTATGTTAACAGAATTTCCATCTGCCGTTTCGACTGTAAAAATCTGCCTAAGTTTGGTTAAGGGTAAGTTAAGAGCTTAGCAGAATGAAGTATTTATAAAACATTGGTTTGCACCAGAGTCAAATAATACTTTTGCATAAATGTCGTGAACTAGGAACGTACCAGCAATTACGTCAAGAATTAGTTCTGCTTCCTGAGTAGTCAACTGGAAGGCTCTTGCGTTTCTCTTGGTAGTTCCTTCAGTAGGTTTAGCTTTGTTATCAGCTGGTTTGAACAATTTCGGGCAATTTGGCCTAAAATGTCCAGCTTCTCCACAGTTGTAGCAGATTGTTGATTTCTTCTTCCTGCAATCTTCTTCTTGATGTCCTTGAATCTTGCAAAAATTGCAATACCCTTTGCATCTTCCAAAATGTTTTCTTTTACAGGCATTGCAAAATGGAACAGTGGAAGATTGTCCAGTTCCCTTTTTCTTGAAATTGCTACGGTTACCCATACGGAATCCCTGGGTAATCTTTTGGGCTACTTCCTTCTTTTTATTTTCTTCTCGCGTACGCACTAGTTCGTTAGTCAAAGTATTGGCTAATTCCACTGCATCGTCAATTGTGCGAGGTCTCGCAGCTTTAACAATGTCACGGATTTTGTAACAACCCTCACCAAACCAGGTATCCGTACGAATTAATTAGTATTTAATTACTGCTTAATTACTGTGCTTGCTTATAGTTGTGATTAAACTGCTACTTGAATTCTGATATATACATGTTCATGCATCACATTTTATACTGTCACTCTATTATTTATACACAAACGTCAGTGACAACCATGATGCACAAAAGCACAGTGAGCACACTATACGGATAACCCAGTAAACATGCTGACATAACCAGCATCAGACAGTTACTGTCTCTAAGGCCAGTATGAGCCGGGAATAGATTACTACACTAGTAGAGAGTGTAGGGAGGTGAGGATTGTAGAACTGCGTCACTAGGTGATAGTTATAGTGACCGGATGTGCCTAAAACGTACTTTGAGTACAAAATTCTACACTTTAAATAAAAATTCAGCATTTAAAACTAACTAGTAAAGTGTAAAAACATGGGAAAATAATACTAGACACTTTCCAAAGTGTCGGGAATAAATTGTGTCACTAAAAATAATATTAACGACACTTTAAATACTTATTTAGCACTTTAACGGAGTAATATCCAACCGTACAACCGGACTTAACCCGGAACATAAAAATATTGTCATTAACATTATTTTCTTTTTTGAGCCAGTTAGGGTCCCCGAATACCCTAACACCCGTTGTAAATTACAACACACATAACAACTAATCTTAACACCAACTAACTAACTATACTCTAACTACTTACTTCAAATCCAACCCATTTACCCACCCCCCTTGACCGAACTTGGTTTCTTTGTGGAGACACCCCACAAAATTTTGATTATAATAATAACATGTGCTTAATATCTTTTAGACATAGTAACCAATGGTTAAAGCTAGTGGATGGATTATAAAAAGGCTTAAGGGTTATTACATTCACTTCATAACACCTCACAAAACTTGATCACTCATCCTTTCCCTCTCTTGATTCACGGCCGAGAGCCAACCCACATCCACCACCACTTTTCAATTTTGAACTTGTATTTCCAAGTATACTGAAAGGTGAAGGATCACGTATAAGGAGGCTCGGTGCTTACGGATTGCCAAGGACCTCACCACAACACTATTAACCACCCGTTTTTCGTCTAGTTTCTTCCCTAGCCATGAGCTAGTAGTAAGTGACTCTAAACACCCTATTGATCTTATCTAAAGTGGTTAATACGAAATTTGTCGGATAAAAATCATGAACACTAGAGATCAAAACTAAAAGTCTACTAAAAATGATGAACATGTTGGTTAAAGAATGAATATTAGTGTAAAACTCTTGGATCTTCTTTTGTTATGATTATGTTATGTTGTTTGATGCTAGTAGTAGTTCGGATCGTCATCTAACCCGGCTAAGTCATGTTCATAGAACATGAGCTAGTGTATGTTTAAGTGTGAAAATGATTAGATGACGAACACTACTACTTATTAACATGAACTTGTGTAAAAAGAGTTTTTCTTATAAAATAGAGTCCAAAACTAGTAGATCTAAAGATCTACAAGTGGTATTTTCGAAGAACCAACTGTAAGACGAAACCATGTTTTAAAACCGGATCTTTCCTAAACTAAAGGTGTTTTTGTGAACAAACAAGTGTGTAGACTCATGTGTAACAAAAGGTTTTAACAAAGAATTATTTTTATAACTTTTGACCAAGAAGTTGTAAACTTCCACTTTCTTTAAAAATAAGAGTTTCAAGAAACCGATTTTATTTACAAAGACAGAAAGATCTACTAAGAATATTGGAAGATTACTACACACTTTTACATAACCCACAAGTTCATGTGTTTGCGATTTACGTATATTTTTGAACTAGTTGATGTTGAAACATTGTTTGTTGATGTTGGGAACATTGTTGATTGAAATTATAAAAGAAAATGATACGCTTGAAAGCGTGGCCACCTCCAGTTACAGAGGAAACTCTGGCGAAATTTTTCCAGAAAATAACACTTAGAAAATATTTTTGGGACAACTGTTATAAATATATTTTTAACTTGTTTTCCAAATAAAAATTCGCCATGATTTTTATTACAAAATTTCCAAGAGTCGGAGGTGGGATTGTCATAAATAAAACTTGTTAAATATATATTTAGAATATATATCTTTCATAGTAACACTTGTGTAATTTTTATGATTATTTTGTGAACTACATAAATATTATTTCTAGGATAAAAATAATATTACTGGAACACACTGAATATTCACGGCTCCAAAATAATACGAACGCCTTCACAATAAATATTTAAGTTACACCAGTATTACTTATACCACCCGAACCTTACAACGTAACTTACGTATTTTCAGAAAATACTCATAAGTAAGTATTTTGACAAGGATATTATTTTGGAAAATTATATGAAATAAAATATAATATTTTTGGGAAAAATATTTATATTTTGGAAGTAAAGTATTTTGGTCAAATGAAATAAGATATATTACATTAAGTGAGACTTAATAATATATTTCGAAGTTATACGAACGCTCATGTATTAAACCCCCATCCTTGGGAAGGAATATATTTACAAAATAATTACCAAGTGTAATTACGAAATAGTTGCCTAACTATTTCCCAAAGACATTAAACCTTAAGCTAAGGCACGGTCGTCCGTCTAATAGAAGTTAGTACGTGTAGGTCGTCGCACAGCAGGTTGACCGGGAGATTTCTTGTTAGAGACGCATTTCGGTGAGTTCATGTCCTCATTTTCTCTTAACTGTTTTCAGTTTTCTAAACTGCGGGGGTGAAATACATGTTACTATGGTTATGAGTACTTTTACACATGGTATGATTAGCGTAAGGAGGGTTACTACTTAGATCATGTGAGTGGGTAGGCGGGAACTGAAGGCCATTAATCCTCAGTGTAGGACCGAGGGACAATAGCGGTAGATCTATCTGGGTGTAGCGAGCCCAGCCCCAGGCCCAACAGTACGGACCTCGGGGTGACTTGGTACCCGACGCAAAAATCTGCTAGGTTTGAGTCTTCCTTCTGCACTTCACACATATCAATGGCCTTGCAAACCATTGGTGATCTCTTTATTTCCTTATTTGCTACATACCAGGAATTTTATACTTACAAAGGTTTTACATACTCACCTACACATGAACTCGCTCAACAATTTTTTGTTGATTTTTCCAACTTACACGTATTTCAGGGAACTAAGGATCTGGCACGGTAATGCTACGTTTTCACGCTGCGTTAGAGTTAGGGGATCATCCAAGTTTAGGGGTTGTGGCTTTTACCTGGACGAGTCACAGTTCTTAAACTACGTCTATTTTAAGTTTGTGGTTGCGTCTTAAGAACAATGTTTTATTTGGTAGTATTGAAAACTCAAAGCATGTGTCAGCGTTTCCAACAATATTGTGGTATTTTGTTTTTAAGACTTTAATTAATGGATGATTCTGCATGGTTTTATTTTCATATAGCTTTGTTGTGATTAAGCTATGGTATTGAGAAGTTACACCAAATAAACCCACGCTTCCGCAAAGCCAGGGTGTGACAGCTTGGTATCAGAGCTCTGATCATAGCGAACTAGGATTCCTTCTCGAGTCTAGACTATGATCACTAGGGCTCTCACGAAAACATTTTTACATTGCATACCACTTAAGTCCAGATCCAGGTCATAAAACGTTTTTACAAACAAAAGTTGAGCACATTTTATTTGTTAGTTATGGCTCAGTCTGGGAGGCTGAGGGAGTGGTCTAGTGGGACTAGGAGGCTCAGTCTGGGAGGCTGAGGGAGTTGTCTAGTGGGACTAGGGAGTCAGTCTGGGAGGCTGGGAGAATTATCTAGTGGGACTAGGGAGTCAGTCTGGGAGGCTGAGAGAATTGTCTAGTGGGACTAGGGAGTCAGTCTGGGAGGCTGGGAGGTTAATCTAGTGGGACTAGGAGATTCAGTCTGAGAGGCTAGGAGGCTAGTGGGACTAGGAGAACTATTTGATTGCTTAGTGGTGACTAATATGTTTATCTGACTATATGATTGATTATTTGTGCATATGTGTGTTTGTGTTACAGACGATATGCCTTCATCCGGCACAGGAGAGTCAGACACCACTGACCCCATACCCATAGTATCGGACGACAGAGTGTCATCAGAGCCCGAGGTGCATACTTCGGACACCACCAGCACGGACGACGATGATTTCCAGCCATTTACGCTGCCCAATGCAGTTGCTGAGCCCGCTGATGGCCCTATCGCTGGGGATTTCCCGCTTGCGGTGATCCCTGCTCCTATACCTCTTGCAGCTTATCCTGTTATCGACATGCCCCTTGACGTAGTCGCTGACGACGACGTCGACTTGTTTGACGAGGATCCACTAGAGGACGACTTTGAGGGCGAGGCCCACATAGCTGCTGGCGATCTCTTACTTCTCGCGGATGCTCCTGCAGAGGAGGCACCTATCCATTCACCTGTCCCGGACTCTTTCGAGTCTGTGGCATCTGCACCATCACACGCGCAGGGCACACAACACTATTCGCATGATACAGACCCTGATAGAGCATCATCCGCTGCACCTGCCCCTACCCCTAGTTTTGCTATCGATCATGACATTGATGATGATTCAGACCCCGTTTTTCCACCTGGTTATGATCCAGGAGGTTGAGTTTGTCCACAGAGATCAGCCCATGGAGGACCCTGTTGACCCTGTTGATCCCATGTTCGCTGATCCCGCTTATTTCGAGATGGAGTTTGACGATCCGGAGCCTGCTGTGGCCCCCGAGCCAGTAGTTGCTCCAGACCCCGCATTCGAGCATGACCCTATTCATGCTGATGTACCCGCTGTTGATCCTTTGATTGCTGATTTGCCTATTGACGATCATCCCATTATTGCTCCACTGTTGGAGGGTGATCTTGTTGTTGTTGATGCTCATGTTGATGTTCCATTTATGTTAGGGGATCCTGTTGTTGCTCCACCGTTAGTGGACGATCAGGTTGCTGATGTTCCCGCTGATCCTGTTGTCGCCCCTCTTCTTGATCCCGTGCCTGTGCAGCCCGATCATGCACCCTTTGCGACCCATGTTGACCCTCGATATGCGCACACCCGAAATGGGTGGATAGACGATGATGATGACTACCCGTCTTTTATGGTACCTGTTACACCTGCTTCAACACCTGTTTCAGTTCCTATTGACGTTCCTTTGCATCCCGCTCATACTACCGGTGTTCACCACACCGACTTACCTGTTATGTTCCGTCAGTTTACACCGCCATCGCGCCCGGGAGAGGGTTCCTCGACTCACCCCTTTGGTCATGTGCCGACATCTGTCCCGGTCATACCACAGTTTTCTTCTGTTGTTCCTCCTGTTTCACCATTTACTGTGCCACCCTTTGTTCCACCTGGCGAGCCTTTTCTCTGGACTTCACCACCCATTATGCCACCGACGGATCCGTATCACCCATATCATGTGGGGACTTCTACCGAGGATGTCCTTGTTTCTTTCATGGTCCAGCAGGAGGCACTGACTCGTCGCGTGCAGGAGCTTGAGAGAGCACAGCAACCACCATGCCAGTGCCAGAACCAGACTCACCCTGCGATATTACACCCTCCTCGTCCATTATCTCCCGACTCTGCTGCTCGTTTTTGGACTCAGGAGCAGCAGCTAGCGTATCTGTTGCGTTCTCATCGAGCCATAGAGGAGGATTGGCTTCACATGCGCCGATTGCTCTTTTCTCATTTCCCCCCTCCTCCACCGCCATCAGCGCAGGGCTATTTTGTACGACACGGGTGGACTTTTGTTGAGATGACGACGATTGCACAGATTGCACAGCTTTTGGGAGACTGCATATTGATCCTGACTTTTATTGTTATGTATATTGGATATTGTTGACACTAATTTGATATTTTAGACTGGGGTGATGTAGCCCTTAGTCATTGATGTTGTATTATACAGTTGTGTACTTGTAAACTTTACATTGTGGTCCCGATTTATGGCAATGCAATCGCAGTATTCTCATCATATATGATGTTTGATTGATTTTTTATGTTCTATAACATGAGATGTTATGTGTTTGGTTTATTTTAACATGAGATGTTATGTATTATTACTATCGTTATATACGCACACTTTACTTACATATGACCTGACCTACGTGAACCATCTTTTAGAAGATGCCACCAAGACGTGAGACGCGTATGCCTGCCAACGAGGCAGAACTTCAAGGAATCATTGCTGCCGCCATAGCGCAGTATGCAGCCTCACAAGGAGGACCTAGCGGAAGCAGTTCGAACAATAACGGCAATAACAATCCACCTCATGGTAATGTTAAGTCATTAAGGCATACCATGATGCAATTGGATATCTCTAGCACGTTTGCTAATACCATTTGTATATTCTAACGCATGTGCAGGGTGCACATACAAGCAGTTTCTTGACTGCAAGCCTGTAAACTTTGACGGCACCGGAGGTGCTGTTACTTTTGTCCGATGGGCCGAGAAGACAGAATCAGTTCTCCGAATGAGCAAGTGCGCTCCAGACCAGCAAATGACTTACATTTCTGGGCTATTCCTGGACGGAGCCCTGTCCTGGTGGAATTTACAAGTTCAAACTCTTGGTGAAGCCGCTGCTTACGCGTTGACCTGGGCTGAGTTAAAAGAGTTAATGCGAAAGAAGTATTGCTCCCGCGCTGAAATTCAAAGGTTGGAAACTGAGTTTCGGCATTTGAGGATGGACGGTCCCAAAATCGCGGAGTACGTTCAGAGATTCCACGACCTATCTCATGTGGTACCTTATATGGTTACACCAGAGTTCAGAGATTCCTCAAATCATAAGTATGGTGACCTCTTCAAAGCCGGCAACAATCACTGAGGCAATTGATCTGAGCGTGGCTCTTACTGAGGAGGCTATCCGCCTAAACAAGTTTTCTGATGTTGAGCAAAAGAAGAAGGAGACTCACGTAGAGTCGTCCGGGGGTAATAAAAGAAAATTCTCGAATTTCAAACACGGCACAAGCAGTGATGGTAGGAAAGGAGAACCAAGCGCACCGGTTCAAGCTACAACCGGTGGTGGAAAGAAAGGAAAAAGGTATATGGGTATACACCCCAAGTGTAACACCTGCCAGGGTCACCATTCAGGCCGGTGTGGTCCAAGGGTATGCGAAGCCTGTGGAAAAACCGGACATTTGAAGGATAACTGCTGGGCTAACGCTGGCCGGGGAGGCCAAGGAGGTTTTGGAAATAGAAACAATAATCGTGGTGGTAATGGAAATCGTGCTCAAGGAAATAATGGAGGAAATGGCATTCGAGGCAACAACGCGAATCAAGCTGGTGCTGTGAATCGTAACCAAAACAACAATCAAGCTGGGAATGGAGGTGGAAACGGGCAGAGACCGGGTTGTTTTAACTGTGGTGACATTGGGCACTATAAGAGGAACTGCCCAGAATTGAACCAAGCACGGGGAAGGGTTTTCAATATCGAAGCGAGGGAAGCGCGCCAGGATCCCAATGTTGTTACTGGTACGTTCCCTATAAACCAACGCTTTGCATCCGTTTTATTTGATACTGGTGCCGATTATAGCTTCGTATCGTTAGAGTTTAAGAATATGCTTGGTTTAGCCGCTAGTAAACTAGATATCCCGTACTCAATCGAATTGGCGAATGGAAAGTTAGTAGAAGCTAATGAAGTGGTCAGAGTTTGTGTAATCGAATTGGGAGAGCGTGAGTTTGCTTTGGATCTACTACCAGTCAAGTTGGGAAGCTTCGACGTGGTAGTAGGAATGGATTGGTTATCAAGTAACAAGGCAAAAATTGTCGGCCACGAGAAGATCATTCGCATCCCAACCGAAGATGGTGAATCGATTGTGGTTCATGGTGAAAAGCGTGATACGCCTTTAAGAATTATCAGCAGCCTGAAAGCACGAAAGTGTTTACAGAAGGGATGTGCGGCCTTCCTGGCACACATCGTGGATAAGAAAGCTGCTGAGACGAAAATCGAAGACATCCCTGTCGTAAGGGAGTATCCTGAAGTCTTCCCTGAGGACTTGCCAGGATTGCCACCCCAGAGGCAAGTGGAGTTCCGTATAGACTTAGTTCCAGGCACTGCGCCTGTAGCTAGGGCACCTTATAGACTTGCACCGTCAGAGATGCAGGAATTGTCGACACAACTCCAAGAGTTGCTAGACAAAGGATTCATCAGACCAAGCTTCTCACCTTGGGGAGCTCCGGTCCTGTTTGTTAAGAAGAAAGACGGTAGTTTTCGTATGTGCATTGACTACCGGGAGTTGAACAAGTTGACTATCAAGAATAGGTATCCCCTGCCAAGGATCGATGACTTATTCGATCAGCTCCAAGGTTCAAGCTTTTACTCTAAGATCGATCTTCGATCTGGATACCATCAGCTAAGGATACAAGAGGAGAGCATCCCGAAGACAGCCTTCAGAACTCGTTATGGACACTACGAGTTCCTAGTTATGCCGTTTGGGTTGACAAACGCGCCTGCTGTTTTTATGGACCTAATAAACCGAGTCTGCAAGCCGTATCTCGATAAGTTCGTGATTGTATTCATCGACGATATTTTGATTTATTCAAAGACAAAGGCTGAACACGAACAGCACTTAAGAGCTATTTTAGAGTTGCTGAAAAAGGAACAGTTGTATGCCAAATTCTCTAAGTGCGAGTTTTGGCTACGTGAAGTCCAATTCCTTGGACATGTGGTGAATGGAGATGGGATTCACGTGGATCCAACAAAGATTGAAGCGATCAAAAATTGGGAAACCCCAAAGATGCCAACCGAGATTCGACAATTCTTAGGCTTGGCTGGCTATTATCGAAGGTTCATTGAGGATTTTTCAAAAATCGCTCAACCACTAACACTCCTCACGCAGAAAGATAAGAAGTTTGATTGGGGAATCAAACAAGAAGGAGCATTTCAGCTATTAAAAGACAAGCTCTGCAATGTGCCAATCTTAGCACTACCAGAGGGTACAGATGATTTTGTGGTATATTGCGACGCTTCGCGTCAAGGCTTGGGTTGCGTGTTGATGCAACACCAGAAAGTTATAGCTTACGCATCACGCCAGCTGAAGGTACATGAAAAGAACTATACCACGTATGATTTGGAACTAGGCGAGAGTGATATTTGCATTAAAGATCTGGAGACACTACCTATATGGTACAAAGTGTACAATCTTCACAGATCATAAAAGTCTGCAGCACATATTCGACCTGAAAGAGCTGAATATGAGACAAAGACGTTGGGTCGAATTGTTGAACGATTACGACTGCGAGATAAAGTACCATCCAGGGAAGGCGAATGTGGTCGCCGATGCCCTAAGTCGAAAAGAAAGGATCAAGCCCATAAGGGTTAGGGCTTTAGAAATGATTATCCAAACAGATCTTTCCCTACGCATTCGTGCCGCGCAGAAAGAAGCTCTTAAGGAAAGAAACCTTGAAGAAGAATATCTCCGTGGGATGGAGAAGTAATTAGTGCCAAACGAGGAAGGAACGTTATGTTTTATGAAAAGGATTTGGGTTCCTCTGTTTGGTGGTTTGAGAAAATTTATTTTTGATGAGGCACACAAATCACGGTACTCTATCAACCCAGGAGCGGATAAGATGTACCAGGATCTTAAGCATTATTATTGGTGGCCTAGAATGAAAGGCGACGTTGCTGTTTATGTTAGCAAGTGTTTAACGTGCGCCAAGGTGAAAGCTGAATACCAGAAGCCTTCAGGACTTCTGCAGCAACCTGAAATTCCCAAGTGGAAATGGGAACAGATTTCAATGGACTTCATAACGAAACTGCCCAAGACGCCCAGGGGTCATGATACTATTTGGGTGATAGTTGACCGCCTAACAAAGTCCGCACATTTCTTGCCAATCAAAGAGAAAGACAATACGAGTAAACTTGCGGAAATATACATGCGAGAGATTGTTGCACGTCATGGAGTGCCCCTCTCGATCATCTCTGATAGAGATGGACGTTTCACATCAAGGATTTGGCAATCCTTCCAAGAAGCCTTTGGTTCACAGTTAAATCTGAGCACTGCATTTCATCCGCAAACTGATGGGCAAAGCGAACGAACTATACAGACATTGGAGGATATGCTGAGAGCATGTGTAATGGATTTGGGTGGTAGCTGGGATAATCATTTACCATTGGTCGAATTTTCGTACAACAACAGCTACCACACCAGCATTGGAGCCGCGCCATTTGAAGCTCTTTACGGACGCAAGTGTCGATCACCACTATGCTGGGCTGATGCAGGTGATAGGCAGCTTGTTGGTCCCGAAATAGTCCAAGAGACTACAGACAAGATTGCACAGATTCGAAAACGCATCGAAGCGGCTAGCGAAAGACAGAAAGCCTACGCGGATCCAAAACGGAAACCTTTGGAATTTCAAGTTGGAGATATGGTTTTATTGAAAGTTTCACCCTGGAAGGGTGTGGCATGCTTCGGAAAGCGTGGGAAGTTGAATCCATGTTACATTGGCCCTTTCAGAATCCTGCAAAGGATTGGGCTTGTAGCCTACAAATTGGACCTACCTGCTGAACTCAATGGTGTTCACGATACATTTCACGTGTCAAATTTGAGAAAGAGTCCAACACAAGAAACAGTGATCATTCCTGCTGACGAAGTTCATATCGACGACACGCTCCACTTTACCGAAGAACCCGTCGAGGTTACGGATTGGAAAGTTAATAAAACACGCCGGAGTAGTGTCAAACTCGTCAAAGTTCGTTGGAATGCAAGACATGGGCCTGAATTCACGTGGGAACGTGAGGATCGAATGAAAGAGAAATACCCCCGTCTATTTCCCAAGAACCCTGCAACTAGAAGCAGAGCCTAAATTTCGGGACGAAATTTACTTAACGGGGGGAGAATGTGACAACCCTCACCAAACCAGGTATCCGTACGAATTAATTAATATTTAATTACTGCTTAATTACTGTGCTTGCTTACAGTTGTGATTAAACTGCTACTTGAATTCTGATATATACATGTTCATGCATCACATTTTATACTGTCACTCTATTATTTATACACAAACGTCAGTGACAACCTTGATGCACAAAAGCACAGTGAGCACACTATACGGATAACCCAGTAAACATGCTGACATAACCAGCATCAGACAGTTACTGTCTCTAAGGCCAGTATGAGCCGGGAATAGATTACTACACTAGTAGAGAGTGTAGGGAGGTGAGGATTGTAGAACTGCGTCACTGGGTGATAGTTATAATGACCGGATGTGCCTAAAACGTACTTTGAGTACAAAATTCTGCACTTTAAATAAAAATTCAGCATTTAAAACTAACTAGTAAAGTGTAAAAACATGGGAAAATAATACTAGACACTTTCCAAAGTGTCGGGAATAAATTGTGTCACTAAAAATAATATTAACGACACTTTAAATACTTATTTAGCACTTTAACGGAGTATTATCCAACCGTACAACCGGACTTAACCCGGAACATAAAAATATTGTCATTAACATTATTTTCTTTTTCTGAGCCAGTTAGGGTCCCCGAATACCCTAACACCCGTTGTAAATTACAACACACATAACAACTAATCTTAACACCAACTAACTAACTATACTCTAACTACTTAGTTCAAATCCAACCCATTTACCCACCCCCTTGACCGAACTCGGTTTCTTTGTGGAGACACCCCACAAACTTTTGATTATAATAATAACATGTGCTTAATATCTTTTAGACATAGTAACCAATGGTTAACGCTAGTGGATGGATTATAAAAAGGCTTAAGCGTTCTTACATTCACTTCATAACACCTCACAAAACTTGATCACTCATCCTTTCCCTCTCTTGATTCACGGCCGAGAGCCAACCCACATCCACCACCACTTTTCAATTTTGAACTTGCATTTCCAAGTATACTCAAAGGTGAAGGATCACGTATAAGGAGGCTCGGTGCTTACGGATTGCCAAGGACCTCACCACAACGCTATTAACCACCCGTTTTTTCTCTAGTTTCTTCCCTAGCCACGAGCTAGTGTATGTTTAAGTGTGAAAATGATTAGATGACGAACACTACTACTTATTAACATGAACTTGTGTAAAAAGAGTTTTTCTTATAAAATAGAGTCCAAAACTAGTAGATCTAAAGATCTACAAGTGGTATTTTCGAAGAACCAACTGTAAGACGAAACCATGTTTTAAAACCGGATCTTTCCTAAACTAAAGGTGTTTTTGTGAACAAACAAGTGTGTAGACTCTTGTGTAACAAAAGGTTTTAACAAAGAATTATTTTTATAACTTTTGACTAAGAAGTTGTAAACTTCCACTTTCTTTAAAAATAAGAGTTTCAGGAAACCGATTTTATTTACAAAGACAGAAAGATCTACTAAGAATATTGGAAGATTACTACACACTTTTACATAACCCACAAGTTCATGTGTTTGCGATTTACGTATATTTTTGAACTAGTTGATGTTGAAACATTGTTTGTTGATGTTGGGAACATTGTTGATTGAAATTATAAAAGAAAATGATACGCTTGAAAGCGTGGCCACCTCCAGTTACAGAGGAAACTCTGGCGAAATTTTTCCAGAAAATAATACTTAGAAAATATTTTTGGGACAAGTGTTATAAGTATATTTTTAACTTGTTTTCCAAATAAAAATTTGCCATGATTTTTATTACAAAATTTCCAAGAGTCGGAGGTGGGATTGTCATAAATAAAACTTGTTAAATATATATTTAGAATATATATCTTTCATAGTAACACTTGTGTAATTTTTATGATTATTTTGTGAACTACATAAATATTATTTCTAGGATAAAAATAATATTACTGGAACACACTGAATATTCACGGCTCCAAAATAATACGAACGCCTTCACAATAAATATTTAAGTTACACCGGTATTACTTATACCACCCGAACCTTACAACGTAACTTACGTATTTTCAGAAAACACTCATAAGTAAGTATTTTGACAAGGATATTATTTTGGAAAATTATATGGAATAAAATATAATATTTTTGGGAAAAATATTTATATTTTGGAAGTAAAGTATTTTGGTCAAATGAAATAAAATATATTACATTAAGTGAGACTTAATAATATATTTCGAAGTTATACGAACGCTCATGTATTAAACCCCCATCCTTGGGAAGGAATATATTTACAAAATAATTACGAAGTTTAATTACGAAATAGTTGCCTAACTATTTCCCAAAGACATTAAACCTTAAGCTAAGGCACGGCCGTCCGTCTAATAGAAGTTAGTACGTGTAGGTCGTCGCACAACAGGTTGACCGGGAGATTTCTTGTTAGAGACGCATTTCGGTGAGTTCATGTCCCCCTTTTCTCTTAACAGTTTTCATTTTTCTAAACTGCGGGGGTGAAATACATGTTACTATGGTTATGAGTACTTTTACACATGGTATGATTAGCGTAAGGAGGGTTACTACTTAGATCATGTGAGTGGGTAGGCGGGAACTGAAGGCCATTAATCCTCAGTGTAGGACCGAGGGACAATAGCGGTAGATCTATCTGGGTGTAGCGAGCCCAGCCCCAGGCCCAACAGTACGGACCTCGGGGTGACTTTGTACCCGACGCAAATATCTGCTAGGTTTGAGTCTTCCTACTGCACTTCACACATATCAATGGCCTTGCAAACCATTGGTGATCTCTTTATTTCCTTATTTGCTACATACCAGGGATTTTATACTTACAAAGGTTTTACATACTCACCTACACATGAACTCGCTCAACAATTTTTTGTTGATTTTTCCAACTTACATGTATTTCAGGGAACTAAGGATCTGGCACGGTAATGCTACGTTTTCACGCTGCGTTAGAGTTATGGGATCATCCAAGTTTAGGGGTTGTGGATTTTACCTGGACGAATCACAGTTCTTAAACTACGTCTATTTTAAGTTTGTGGTTGCGTCTTAAGAACAATGTTTTATTTGGTAGTATTGTAAACTCGAAGCATGTGTCAGCGTTTCCAACAATATTCTGGTATTTTGTTTTTAAGACTTTAATTAATGGATGATTCTGCATGGTTTTATTTTCATATAGCTTTGTTGTGATTAAGCTATGGTATTAAGAAGTCACACCAAATAAACCCACGCTTCCGCAAAGCCAGGGTGTGACAGATTTCGCCAATTAAACCCCAGATGTAGCGAGAAATAAGTACCGGTTCTGGCGAAGCCAGGGTTGGTACTACTCTAGCATACTCAAAGAATGTCGAAGTATATCCCCGACAATCTACATCCACCATTCGGTGGTTTAGGAACTTATTTGCCATTTGTTCCATTTCATATTGAGGACATAATTTTCTCTCCACCAGCTGTTTAAATTCTTCCCAACTTAGGGCATAGGCCACATCACTTCCTTTGGCTTGAAGTACCGTATTCCACCATTCTAGCGCCCCTTCTTTAAAAAGATGTGACGCGTACATGACCTTGTCTTCCTCTGCACACTTACTTATTTTAATCACCGCCTCGGTTTTCTCTAACCAACGCAGTGCAGCAGTCGCCCCTTCGTTGCCTGCAAATTCAGCCAGTTTACAGGCAAGAAACTCCCTGTAGGTGCAACCAGGTGTTGCAGCTTTCATTTTCTTAAGGAGTGGGACTTGTATCCCGTCGTTGTTGTTATTAGTATGGTTGCCGCCTTCGTTTACACTATTACTGAAGTTGTCTTCATGAGTACGTTTGCTAGGAATAATTTGTTGGGGTTCAACTGGATTTCGAGCAGCAGCAAGGATTGCTGGAATAGCATTGGCTATTCCCTGAGCAACGATATTTTCTATATCTTGCCTATTTAGAAATTGATCTTCATTGTTCTGCTCGGATTGGTTAACCTCATTAACTTGTTCATTACCAGCGTGTGCCATCTGGTAATTAATTTATATAAGTGATTAGCAGAAAATAATTGATAATTAATCATAACAAAAATAATGACACATAAACACGCTAACACGTATAACCAAGATTGTTGCTTTTTTTTCAACTTCCATTTTTATATATTATAATATGCTTCCGTACACACATGCTATTTTACAAAATTTTTATTTTTAAGTTATTTCACATAATTATATTTTGATTATTATATTATTATTAAACACATGCTTCCATCACCACATACTATCCCATCAGGTGGCATTTTCAGAAACGACGTTCCCTCTCGTCGTATTTCTAGGAGATCTGTTCTCCCACCTCCCTGATTCGATTCCCTGCATCCATCAGCTCCTCGCCAAAATGGCGGAGTTCAGCCAGATTCTCGTTGCTCATTGGTGGATTGGGTGCAGGCTCTAGGTCAAAATGAGGGAAAAGGTATAAGGGTGATTTAATAGGTTCTGGAACTGCCAGTCATTGGTCCACCATTCTTCCGCCATTTCTCCTAAAGGTCGGGTGTTGACAAGGGGATCTGGGATGGCTGGTTCCAAATTCATTGGAAGTTGAGTTTCAGCAGGATAAGTAAAAAGATTTTCATTGACAGGTTTAAGGGTATCACAGTCTGCCAATTTGCGGTCCAATTCTTCCCACAATGTCATTTCCTCGGCTTGCTTGGAGCTTTCTCCAATCTCTATTCCCTTCCCTTTGTCCATTGGGTCCTCCATCTTGGCAACCTTCCGAGTTACTGGTTTCCTTCTGCGCACACGCCTCCAGCCCACAATTCTTCTTCTTTTCTTTGGCTTAGGTTTCTCCGGAAGCTGGGCTTGAAACTCCATAGGTTCCTCAACATCGGCACAATAACCAGTAAAGTCTTTGGAAACTTCTACTTTGACAGAATAGAGGTTGAGATTTTGAAGAGCTTCAGATAATTCATTCATGCTGTTTAGCAGATATAAAGAAACACACAAAATTCTAGGTTAAAATTTTGTAAATTGAATTTTCACATAACCACAAATAGGCAATCATTAATTTAAGTATTGCGAATTGTATATGTATATATTTATTACAAATTACATCTGACAATTAAAACATACTAAAGATAATTTATTTTAGTCTATCTTTTCTTACTAAGTTGTTTATTGCATGGGCAAAGTTTCTGGCTTATAGATGCTATGGGTGCTGGTACTAGGTTGGCAATTAGAAATTAGCATTTACTGTTGTAGTGGCTAACATATAGAGATCTGACCATTTTTCATCTAATTCATCTTCTCATGGTGGTTTATCACCTGTTTCCCGAGTTTCTTTATTAATTATTACTCCTTTTGTTTGTGATTTCCTCACTTTCTCTTGACTTTTTCTAATAATCCAACTTCTTTTATTAGGGGTAAGTGGTTTCTCAAACTGTGCCTTACAAACAAATATTCCTTCCTCGATATTTGCTGAGTATCTTAAGGAAATTGATTTCCACGAAATTCCCTTATCGTTTGGTAAACTATCTAATTGACGATAGATGTCCGAAAGTCTTTGCTTACCCATACTGTAAACTAACAAGTAGTCAGTTAATAAAACACATAATCACAAAATGATAATTAGCAAAATTAAGTATTTCTAAATACTTAATTGGCTTAAATCAGTGGCTCTGATACCACATTTTCCTATCACGGCCCCCGCTACCGGTTTGACCCGGTCCAGGAGCCGTGGGACGGGAACCCGTGGTATTTATTGATTGAGTTGACAGCGGAAGATTTTACAGGATCTTTTTAAAACTTGAAATGCCTGATTATTTTATTTCATAATTCGGGATAAACCCCCGTAATTTACAATAGAGGAATTTTACTAGGAAATTCCCTGATTTACAAAACATGTTTATTTGTTTAACAGAGCCACTACTTCAAGCTTTGTTAGTGCTCCGTAGCACTTTTCTTTGGTTCACAGTAGTCACCTGAAACATGTTTTGAAAATATTTTATCAGCGGGGAAATACTGACGAGTTATTCAAATTTGATAAAATGACACATAGTTATGAATTAAATCATAAGAGCGATTACAATGGCTTTTATCTTATTTTTATCTAGCGCCGTGTCACCTCCTGGTGACGATGGTCATACCACTATTGGGACTTTTCCCAAGTAGTGATGATTATTACTGTTAGGATTTATTAGCCTAACCGTGAGAAATTAGTAATGTGCACAATACCCCACTAGCCAGTGATTCAAGATAACCACGACTTAATCCCTGTAATTATAACTTTGAAAATAATTTGGAGTATTGTGAAATACTTTTAAGATAAAGAGAATAACTCACATTGCAGATTTATACGGGCAGAGTTTTAGCCTACTGATTAGCCTTGTAACCTAATTTAAATAACAATGCACACGAACTAGGTCAGTAACTAATACAACATTTACGATAACTCACGAGATTAAAACCCTCACAACGAATGACAAAGTGCACACTTAAACATCCATCGAATTCACGACGAATGACAAAGTATCGCCCTAATTTGGGCAGCACTTAAACATCCATTGGATAGTTTCAATCGATCGGACATTGAATCGTAGCAGCGATCGAGTTAAAACCCTGTATCGTAGCAGCGCCTCGCTATATTAAAATTCGATTTTGAGCAGTGAGAATTCGTTTTTGAGAATTGGTTTCGACATCAGTGGACTGCTCATGACCCATCCTATTTATAGCAAAAATTTGGGTCTCACGCGGCCCGCGTGAACCCTAGCTCAACCATTACGCGGCCCGCGTGGAGGTCTATATCGTAGATTAGGGCATCCGTGTCACGAGTAGGTATGCCACGTGGATGACACGTGGATCTGGACGCTTATCCGGTCAAACTTCACTTTGACGCGGCCCGCGTAAGGGTCTTCCTATCCTTTACGCGGGCCGTCTGAGAACCAGATTTCTTGATTTTTCCTGCACAGTAGGGTTTCAGGGGTCCGGGTTTTCACTTACGGGTCGTTTTGGGACATTTTTGAAAGTCCTTACAGTATTCATAGTAAACAACAACTTCAAATGACATGGTCAAGGTCCAAACGATAAGCAGTGTCGTTTGGACTCAAGACCAAGCGACATCCAATGTCGTTTGGTAATCACCAAACCACACACCTATTCCAATCAACAACCTATTTTGTTTGGAAACACACATCTCGTTTGAACGACCATGAACAAGTCAAACCACAGGAGGATATGGTTTGACTTTGGTCAACTTACACAAAGTCAAACAAAATACAAACTTAAACGTTTAAACGAAGACCGAAAGATATACATTATGAATAATCACTAGCTATATACAAAAAGTGTTGAAGCATGGGTGTAAACTTCTAGCACAATTAACATAATGAAACGAATGGTTCACTTCAAATAAATTTCATACGGTGGCAGAACTAGTGAAGGGATGGAGTTCGTTGAAGTTCCTACCGACTAAAATTTCTTGGATTACATTACTACTCACAACTTGGTCGAAAAATAAATTATATCGAGACATTGATAAAAATAGGCACGTACCAACAACAAACTCGGAATTTTATAAAACAATGCATATTAAACTAATAAAAAAACCAAAATAAACTGTAGGTCCCTAGAGGAGGATCCAGAACAACCTATCCTTGTTGTTTAACATAAAACCAGGTGCGGAATCCTTGATAATATGCAAATCAAGCCCAAGAACACAAAAACACATGAATATTTCACTGTTAAACGCTCAATAAATTCCAGCAGAGTTTTGTTATTAAGAAATACAAGAACACTCTATCAAACTCTCTGGGTGTGCACTCTTAGTAGAACAGGGGAGAGGCTATCTGCTATTTATAGAACATAGCAGAGAGCATTAGAACGAAACATGCCCCTATCTATCAAAACAAAGCGAAACATAAATATTACATCGAAATATAGACCGCTCTTATCGAAACACAAAGAAATAAAATGAACATTATCGAAACGATAACTATATGTATCAAAATAGAACCATTTCTATTTCGATATGTCCCAAAACAACTTCTTATCGAAACAGCATATAATATTCATCATATGCATCATCATCGAAACACTCTTTAAGTGTTTGAAATTAAAGTCAATCGAAACAGAAGGAAACAATGGCTAATCACATAGAAACATGATGTCATGATGACATCATCATCCTTCAAATGGATCGCTCTTGTCTCTTCGTGCATTCTATTATATCACAAATTATTATTAGACAGTTTCCTACGATTTTACCAATTACAATATATAATTGCTGGGTAACCCGTAGCCGGCAAGTATTCATGTCAATCCAAAAAAGGTCTCTTTCTTTTCCTGTTAGCTCAATATCTTTTATGGTTTACAATATATAATTGCTGGATAAACCTTAAATGTTTTGTTAGCATATATCTTGAAATTATCAACCCTTTGGTATTAATATACTTAGAATGAAAACCAGTTGAAAATGACATGATTAATTACCGAGCCAAAGTACACTATATAACTGAAACTACAATGATGTTTAATCAACAGAACTAGAAACATAAAGAATGGAGAGCACAATCATCCCACAGCCCCAGTCTTCTTTAGGGTTCTTTGGACTAATCAGGGAGTCTATCAAGACCACAAGCAGAAATGGGAAGATTCTTGTTACAATCCTGTTGTTTGTGTTTCTTTCATTCTCCCAGTTAGATTTTGCTCAGGAGTATATACTTGCACCTGTTATTAATGATGTTGTGTTGCAGTTAGCGAAACATCCGAACATGGTTCGTGATCTTACTAATAGATTTGATCAAACTACTTATGTTGGCGCATTCAACGACCTTCGTGAGATTCTCCTTGTCAAACTCTTGAGCATGGCTGTCTCTTCACTTATCATGCTGTTTTTCTTGATTGCCACAGTTTCTTCTTCATCTGAAGCTTACACTGCCAAAGTATTAGGCCCAAAAGACATTTTCTTGAAAATTAAAAAGAGTTGGAAAAAACCAATAGTAACTAGCTTTTACATGATTTTGCTCACTTTGGGCATTGCCTTGTTTTACACACTTTCTATTGGTATAACCTCCATTTTGGTAGTTAATTATTGGGCAGTTTGGTTCGTAGGGGCTATCACTCTTTCAATCCCAGTTTGCTACTTTTACGTCGCGACCCTTTGGTTGGTAAGTTTGATTGTTTCAGTTTTGGAAGATGGTTCTACTGGTCTTAAAGCAATTGGGAGGGCTTCAGAGCTAATGAAAGGCAAAAGACTACAAGCATCACTGATGATGGTTCTTTTTGCTATTGCCTATGGTCTTATTCTTATGATGGCTAATTTCCTTACAAGCTATAATCGGAGCTTGACCACGGAGCTGGCTATAACTATTCCTTTCACAAACGGATTCAATTCCTTGTTAAAACTCTTTACGTTTGTGGTGTATACCGTTTCCTATCATGAATGGAAAACAAGCCATGAGGAGAAGGAAGGGAAAGGATTTTACTTTCCGGTTGCTACTGGTGACGTTTAGTGCCATCACGGTTTCTGCCTTCGCCTATATAGTACTAAATAAAGGCTCTCTCAAATCTTTTATGTATCAAATTGTTGTTAAAACTATCATGATCTCTACAGATAAAGATGAACTTATAAATGTATTGTGAAGTGACTTAATTTTACCAAAATAATATACTCTTATTAAATGGCTAGAGCCTTTATATATCCTGGAACAAATACAACAGGAAGCGAAAAATAATGAATCCGTGCAAAATAACAATCAGCATGCAAAATGCACTTACAAACGCATTAAAAACCCTTATTTTTACATTTATGTTAATAATCAAATTATGTTTATAACAAGGGCATGTTTGGCTAGGCTTATTTAACTCAAAAAGAACTTTTTGTTAAACGGCATTATTGACTTATGACTTTTTGAAAATTAGTTTATAGAAAAGAGTTTGGATTAGCTTATATGGTGGGAAAAACCAATAAGGCTAAAAGTTTTGAAAATTCTAGCTTTTTTTTTAGAAAAAATGCCCTGATAGTCCCTGTGGTTTCGCATTTTTTCACCTATAGTCCCCAACTTTCTAAAACTACCTGAATAGTCCCACTACAAGAAAAAACCCCTATAGGGAGGACACCTATAGGGACAACAAAGATCCTCTCTATAGATCACCCTATAGAGACGACATGTCGTTTCTATAGGGTTTTCGTACCTTTTAAGCTAGGCTACCTTATAGAGACGACATATCCTCTCTATAAGGTGAAAATATTTTTTTTTTGCTTTTTTTTTGTTGAACTGGAAACTTTAAAAAAACATTTTAACTTATAGAGACGACATGTTGTCTCCATAACTTTAAATATTTTTCTTTTGATTTAATTTTATTAATGATCAATATATATGAAAATTAAAATAAAACTAAAAAATAAAGTTTAATCTATAGAGACGACATGTCGTCTCTAACAAGTTTGACTATTCAAAAAATTATTTAAATTTAGGCGGCATAATTTCCCACCATTCCAATTTTTTTGTGGGAAAAAAAAGGCTAACCTATAGAAAGGACATCTCGTCTCTATAGGGAAACATAATTTTGTTATGTTTTTTTAGTTTTGGTTAATAAATAATTTATTCTTTATTTTTAACTAAAAATATATATTTAACCCTATAGAGACAACATGTCGTCTCTAAAATGTTTGAAATAAAAATTTTAAAAAATAAATAAACCAACCTATAGAAAGGACATATCGTCTCTATAGAGAATTGTTTTGTTTTTTAATTTTGGTTAATAAATAATTAAAAATACAAAAATGTTATTCGCATATAGAGACGATATGTCGTCCCTAAAAACAAAATTAAGTTTATTAATTTATTCTTGTTTTTAACTAAAAATATATATATTTAACCCTATAGAGACGACATGTCGTCTCTAGATTGTTTGAAATAAAAATTATCAAAAATAAATAAAGTAACCTATAGAAAGGACACATCGTCTCTAAAATGTTTGAAATAAAAACTTTAAAAAATAAATAAACTAACCTATAGAAAGGATATATCGTCTCTATAGGGAAACATAATTTTGTTTTATTTTTTAGTTTTGGTTAATAAATAATTAAAAATACAAAAACTGTTATCCGCATATAGAGACGACATGTCGTCTCTATAAACACAATTAAGTTTATTAATTTATTCTTGTTTTTAACTAAATATATATATATATTTAAACATATAGAGACGACATGTCGTTCCCAAAACGTTTGAAAAAAAAAATTTAAAAATAAATAAACTAACCTATATAAAGGACATATCGTCTCTAAAATGTTTGAAATAAAAAAATTAAAAAATAAATAAACTAACCTATAGAAAGGACATATCGTCTCTAAAATGTTTGAATGGTAAAAAAAATTCATTTAGGAGGCAAAATTTCTCACCAATTCATGAAAGTTTAAAAAAAATAACTAACCTATAGAAAGGACATGTCCTCCCTATAAGTAAAAATAATTAAATTTAAAAAAAAAATATTCACCTATAGAGACGACATGTCGTCCCTATTAGCCAAATTCACTTTTCTTATTTTATTCATGATTTTTACCAAAAAAATAATATTCAAGTATATAATTATCATTTTATTAAATAATAAACAATTAGCTTCTATAATAAAATTAATTTTATTTGGTTTATTAGATGTATTTGAACTTATATATATATATATATATATATATATATATTATGAATACTACATAAATATAATTTTAAATAAAATACATAAGCTTAAAAAGACCTACATACTAAAATATAAAAAACACGTAATATCAAACATAATAAGATATTTAATTTCATCAAACGATATGTTTGTATGTATGTGTGTGTATGATGTGGGTGTGTATGCGTAGTATGTGTAGTATGATGTGGGTGTGTATGCGTAATATCAAACACATGTGTTCGTATATGTGTATGTGTGTGTTAGTGTATGATGTGGGTGTGTATGCGCAGTATGATGTGGGTGTGTATGCGTAATATCAAACACATGTGTTCGTATATGTGTATGTGTGTGTTAGTGTATGTATGTGTGTGTACGTGTTTGTATGTATGTGTGTGTATGATGTGGGTGTGTATGCGTACTATGTGTGCATATTTGTGTGTACGTGTGTATGTATGTACGTACATGTGTGTGTATGTATGTACGTATATGTGTGTATGTATGTATGTACGTGTGTGTATGTATGTATGTTTGTATGTGTGTGTGTTTTTGCTAGGGGTACAAACAAGTCGTGCGACTCGCGAGCTCCATGAGATCAGCTCGAGATAAAGCTCGAAACGAGTCGAGTCTTGTAGAGCCTGTGCCGAGCCTGAGCATAAAATAAAGCTCGTTTGTTTATCGAGCCTGACAGGTGAAGCTTGTCAGGCCTGTTCTTGAGCCTTAGTGTAATATTTGTTCTTTATAAATATTTAATTGATCTTGATAAACTACCAACGAGCCGAGCTCGAGCTCTCACAAGTTAATTGATCTCAAGCTTTGTCCAGCTCGGGCTCATGTACGTGTGTACGTGTTTGTGCGTTTATATATAGGGTTATTGGATTTTATCACCACTAACTATTGACTATTTACCGCCGCCACCCCCAACTATCACTTTGATGCCCGTCACCCTCAGCTTAACACTTAGTGTGTTCTGTCACAACGTCGTTAACTGATCACTAACTTTTGATTTTGGTACTATACTTTTGGGGGTGTCATAGGGATCTTAAGAAGTTTTAGGGATCTAAGGACACCCTAAAATTATAGTAACAAAATCAAAAGTTAGTGATTAGTTAACGACGTGGTGACATAACACACTAAGTGTTAAGTTGAGGGTGACGGACGTCAAAGTGATAGTTGAGGGTGGCAGCAGACAATAGCCAATAGTTGGGGGTGATAAAATCCAACAACCCTTGTATATATGTATGTGTGTGTATATGTAATTGTGTACGTGTGTGTATGTGTATGTGTTATTGTACGCGTGTGTGTATGTGTATGTGTGTGTGTGTAGTGTGCACGTGTACGTGTGTGTATGTGTTAGTGTTAGTGTGCATGTGTGTGTATGTATGTGTATGTATTTATGTGTACATATGTGTGTGTTAGTATAGGCATGTGTATGTATGTGTTAGTGTATTCATGCGTGTGTCTGTGTATGTAATTGTATGTGTTAGTGTACACGTGTGTATGTGTTAGTGTGCACGTGTACGTATGTGTATGTATGTATGCGTATGCGTATGCGTATGCGTATGCGTATGCGTATGCGTATGCGTATGCGTATGCGTATGCGTATGCGTATGTGTATGTGTGCATCCCCTTTGACCACCTTTTGGTTGCACGAACCTGATCGTCACTATAAGCCCAATTAAGTTTATTAATTTATTTTTGTTTTTTAACTAAATATATATATTTAAACCTATAGAGACGATATGTCGTCTCTAAAATATTTAAAAGGTAAAAAAAATCATTCGGAAGGCAAAATTTCCCACCATTCCATAAAAATTTTTAAAAAATAAATAAACTAACCTATACATGGCCGGCCCTGAGAATTCGTGTACCCTGTTCGAACTCGAAAAAATGTACCATTCGAAGTATCGGGCCCTGGCCGGTGGTCCTCCCCGCCCACCCTAGTTGCCAGGTAATGAAAAATATAGTATTTATTAGGTTGGTTTTTTTTTAAACTAGAAAATTACACCGTGCTACGCAGCGAGAACTTAGTCAATATCGGTTCGCTTCAGCAACCGGAAAGAGAAAATCCATCACGAAAAAGTTGTGATATACTCAAAAAGACATTGACATGTGTTTTACATAAATCGAAAACTATATAAACAAATTATCATTAACGATTTCAGTAGCACCAACACCGATACCGATGTCCGATCAGAATCACCATCGTACCAAACATTGAAATAACCCAAAATTTTACACATTTATTAGTATCAAAAGAATTTTACACATTTATTAGTATCAAAAGAATATTACACGTTTATTATTAGTAGTTAATGAAAAATCTAACATTCTTGCAAATAAATGAAACATATCAGTTCAACTATTTTAAAAGTGATAAAATTAATTTTATATAAATTAAATGGTAGACCTAAAGAATTTGCTGGCTTAACCTTATCCTCACTTCCCCCCAATTTTCCCCCAATTCCCCCCAAATTCCCACACTAGCTCCTTCTCTGCCGAACCACCACCTCCTCTGCCGCCGTGTCACCACCTCCGCAACCACCACCTCCTCTGCTGCCGTGTCACCACCTCCGCCGAACCACCACCTCCTCTGAGTAAGTTTTCTTTTCTGGGTCTTTTATGGCTCATTTACTTCGATTTGAACTGGGTTTTTGTTGTTAACACACAGCCACATTCAATGAAAAATTTGAATGTAATGTTGGTTGAAATGGGTTTCTATCTCTCACTGGAATTGAGATTTGGGAAGGAAAGGGGGAGATGGGTAGGGGTGTTCTTCGGGTTTTTTAATCGGGTTTTGGATTTTTCGGGTCAGGTTTTTCGGGTTTTCAAAGCTAAATATATAACCCGATAACGAACCCTTTATAGGTTCGGGTTCATTGGTGTTCGGATTAAATGGTTTGGGTTTAGATCGGGTCGGGTTAGATCGGGTTTCGGGTTAGAAAATGGGCTAAGAAAGGGGTGTTATTCTATCCATTTAGAAGGGTTTGTTGACCTATACGTGGGCTACAAAAGGGATGTGTAGACTTGTGTTTGCTGAATGGTTAAGGTTAAACTAAATGAATAAACAACATGAGTAGATATCATAATTGATGAAGAACATGTATAAATAATCTTGAATCAGCATGTATAATCAATCAAGAATAACATACGTAATTAAATTTGGTATATATTATATATGATGTGTATCTTGACTTTAAGAACTACATATGTAATACATGCTTGACTTCAATATATTCATAAAACAAAGAAAAAGTCTCTTAAAATATTAAAGCAGCATACGAACCAACATAATGGATAAAGACGTGAAAACTTTAGGAACACGAAACGTTTTTGATTTATGAGGTGATTTAAATTTTTTTAGGAAATAGACCAAATAACCATGGGAAGTAGGAGGGAAATCAAGGATTGAAATACAACCGTTAAGCTAGTTTTTCGGATATAACCGTTCCTTGGGTTCGGGTTAATCGGTTAAGCTAGTTTTTCGGGTCGGGTTAGGTTTTCGGTTATCGGTTAAAAAGAACACCCCTAGAGATGGGTTTTGATTTAGAGGGGGAGACACGACAAGTGGTACAAGGAAAGGAAAGGGGAGTTTTTTTCCAAAAGGGTGGAGATGGTTCTGACCTTTACATCAAAGTTGAAACACAAAAAAAATGTATAATCTTTTTTTTGCTGTACCACAAGAGAATAAACAGGACCTATCAATTTTTCAATAACCAAAATTTAAACCACAAAGCATAAAAAAGAACTCAGGTTGATTAGATTGTTTTTTTTTTTTTTTTTGCTGTACCACAAGGGAATAGACAGAACCTATCAATTTTTCAATTACCCAAATTTTCCATCTCCACCCTTTTGGAAAAAAACTCAGGAAAGCGATATATTAGCTTAGATGTTTGCTTTTAGGTTTGTAATAAAGATTGGGAAATCAGAAATATTGATTTGTTTGACGAAGATGCTTAAAGCTGTTCTTAAGATGTTTTTGTTGTTTATTGCAATATATTAGCTTAGATGTTTGCTTTTAGGTTCTATGTTAATTTTTTGTAGATCATTTGGTACTTTGGCATTAACCACATAGATCATCTGGTGTTTTATTTCCTCCATATGAAATACAAACAGAACACTGATGTGATTGTTTTCATTTATATTATGTGTTTCTTATATAACTGTTGTTCTTTATTCTATAGTTATGACAATTGATAAGAGTTGGATTAATTTGGGAAAAAGGAATTCACCTGAATTCATAAAAGGTCTTTGCCACTTTATAGAGATTGCTAGGAACCATGTCGACAAACATGGCAAAGCGTATTGCCCGTGTAGATCTTGTGCCAATGCGCATAGGCAGGATATGGAAATGATTTATGCCCACGTACATGACAATGGCTTTCTACAAGCATATCATATATGGAATTATCATGGTGAGAAACATCCTAATGCTGACAAAATAGCAGCCCTTTTTAATCTAACAACACGAACAAATCCCACAACAACAAATAGTGAGATGTTTGATGTCATTCATGATGTTATGAAAGAGCAAAATACAAACGGAGAAAATATAGATGAAGACGATGACGGTCAAGATGCCACTTCTTTAGAGCCGGATTTTGATGCATTGTTTAAGGAGTCTAATACCGAGGTATTCCCCGGTTGTAGTGGGATGTCTTCCCTAGACTTCCTAGCAAAATTAATGCATCTTAAGGTCATCAACAATTGGACAAATGGTTCATTTGACCAACTTTTAAATTTTTTTAGGAATTTATTACCGAAAGAAAGTCATATTCCAGCCTCACACTATGAAGCTAAGAAGAAGATCACAAAGATTGGGTTGGGATATCAATCTATCCATGCTTGCAAGTATGATTGTGCTCTATTGTGGAAAGAGAATGCCTCTTTGGAAAATTGTCCGGTTTGTAATGAGAGTAGATGGGAGGACAAAAAGAAAAATGGAAAGAAAGTAGCACAAAAAGTGTTGCGTTACTTTCCTTTAGCTCCCCGGCTTCGACGAATGTATGCTTCCAGATTCACGGCAAAAGATATGACTTGGCATAATACCGGCCGCTCAACGGATGGTATGATGCGTCACCCGGTTGATGGGAAGGCATGGCAAGACTTTAATAAGAGATATCTCGACTTTGCCAAAGAACCCAGGAACATTCGCTTGGGTTTGGCTGTTGATGGCTTTAATCCGTTTGTTAACCAGAATCAGTCGTACAGTATGTGGCCGGTGGTGTTGACAGCGTACAATACACCACCATGGTTATGCATGAAAGAGTCTTCTTTTATGTTGACTTTGCTTATTCCCGGGGAAAAATCACCTGGAAAGGACATTGATGTATACTTAAGGCCTTTGGTGGATGAGTTGAAAATGCTATGGGCCGAAGGAGTCAAAACAAGATATGCATCAACTAACGATGTATTCAACATGCGTGCGGCACTATTATGGACTATCAATGATTTTCCTGCTCGTAGCTATTTGTCTGGCTGGAGTGGTCAAGGCTATAAAGCATGCCCTACTTGTAACATAGACACACCCTCGTGTCATGTAACCGATAAGACAGCTTATGTTGGCCATAGACGATTCTTTCCTAGTAGGCATAAATTTAGGGAAAATTTGTTATTTGATGGCAAAAAAGAAACAAGAGGTCCTCCGAGACGATTAAATAGTGAACAAATATTAGAACAACTAAGAGGTCTCTCTGATCGTGTTCCGGGGAAACATCCTAGTAATAAAAGTAGGAAAAGAAAGTGTGACGCACGTGATGCGTCAAAGACAAATTGGACCAAACAAAGTATCTTCTTCGAGCTGGATTATTGGTCTTCTCTCGAACTAAAACACAATCTTGATATTATGCACGTGGAGAAAAATGTTTGTGAGAGCTTGTTGGGTACTTTGTTGATGAATGAGAAATCAAAAGACAATTACAAAGCAAGACAAGACTTGCAAAATATGGGTATTCGACCACATCTATGGCTAACAGAGAAAAACAACAAGTTTTACCAACCACATGCTCCTTACTCTTTCAAACCAAGTGATCGAGAACGTTTTTGTCAGTTCATTAGAGGAGTGAGACCTGATGGTTACGGATCAAACTTTAAAAATAAGGTTTCTTCTAATAATTCAAATATAACCAGTTTAAAGTCTCATGATTATCACATCCTCATGCAACTATTGCTACCAATAGGGGTTCGAGCAGGTCTACCTTCAGATGTTTCAACAGCAATCACTAACCTTTGCATCTTCTTTAAAAAAATATGTGCACGATCTTTACATGTGGAGGACATGCGAAAAGCACAAAAGGAAGTGGTAAATATATTATGCAATTTGGAATTGATATTTCCTCCTGCATTTTTTGACATAATGATCCATCTAGTTGTTCATTTACCTGAAGAAGCTATTCTTGGTGGGCCTGTCTTTATGAGATGGATGTATCCTTTTGAAAGATACATGAAAAAGCTAAAGGGCTATATTGGAAACAAAGCCAAACCCGAAGGCTCAATAGCAGAGCGTTATATTGCAGATGAAGCATTGACATTTTGCTCAATGTATCTTGAGGGTATGCAAACCAAATTCAATCGCCCCGATAGAAATGCAGATGCTGGCATTCCGAAGAGGCAGTTGCATGTGTTTTCATCATAGTGCCGACCAACTTCAAAGAAGCAAGTTAGAATACTTTGTCCAGAGGCAAAAAAAATCATTAGAATGGCTTCTATTGAACAATTGCGATGAAATTAAAGATTACAAATCGTAAGTATTTTTTTTAACTTTCTTTTTTGTTATTATGATAAACTAATTTGAAGTTTTTGTCTCCCATCCAGCAAATTTGAATCTGATTTTCCTGAGGGCAATATGAAAAAAGAATTTTCCACTTGGTTTAAAAATAAAGTGAATCTTTCTTCGCCATCATCTATGTCTTTCGACTATACCAAGGAATTAAGGGCATTGGCACATGGCCCATTGAACGCGTATTCCTACACCGCTTGCATAGTCAATGGTGTTAAATTTGTGGTACATGATCGTGATGTCGAAAAAACTACTCAGAACAGTGGCGTTGTTTCAATAGGAGAAGATGGTACTACATTTTATGGTCAACTAGAGGATATCATAGAGTTGATTTATATAGATGGTTACTCAGTTGTACTATTTTGTTGTAAATGGTTTGACACGTCAGGTGCGAGATTAAAAAAGAAAAACAATATCACGACTATCGACATTAGCCGTAAATGGTTTGTTGGTAATGAATGGTATGACGATCAACAATATATTTTAGCCACACAAGCTAAACAAGTGTTCTATCTCCAAGATCCTTCTTCTCGAACCACCAACAATTGGAGGGTTGTAGAAGACGTTCACCATCGAAAACTTTGGGATCATCCAAGTATGAGTGTTCTTAATGAGATAGATGTATTACACGACACTCAATCATCTGATTTTAACTTGGTTGTCGACTCGAGCTATGAAGTTGGTGAACCAAGTGCACGACTCGTTGATGATGAGACAAATGTCTTACGAGACACTCAATCAATCCAATGTAACTTGGTTGTCGACTTAGGCTGCTTGCCCATGAGGACACCTTTAGTTAAAGGTGGTTGCCCAAGTCCTATTGTCCCGATTGTGGACGATGAAATGGTCGTTGATGATGATGAAGATGACATGTACACTTTAGACAAGGATGAGGAAATGAACGAGGATAAGGACGAAGATGAGGAAGAAGAAATGAATGACGATAAGGACGGCAACGATGATGGTCTAAACACAATTTATAATAGTGATGATTCTTATTGAATGTATGTCTATTATTTATTTTTTGTTAAATTGTTAAAATTTGTGATTTATGTTTATTGTTTCTTAAACCCATCTGAATATATCTTTATTGTTTATTTTTGTTCAAACTGTTAAAATTCATCATTTATGTTTACTGTTTAGTTACTGTACCTTGTTTGTTTGTTTTTTAAGGAATGGCCGATGTTGCACGATCACACGGGGGGGGACAGTGGGAACGAACCTCCTAATCGGAATTCAAAACGGATCCGGACAGGTTGCGAGTCATGTAAGTTAATTGTTCGAACCTTTACTATAAATATAGGTATTAATACGGTTCTTGTTTTTATTAACTTTGGGTTTCGGGTCGGGTCGGTTCTTGAACACAAGAAAACCCGACCAAACCAGTGAAATAAAAACGTTCAAGTTAAATTAAAAGAAAAAAAATTAAAGTGCAGGTTGTGCAAATGTACAAGTTAAATTAAAAGAAAAAAATTAAAAAAGTTACTGTAGCGCGGATTTGACATAGCACCATTTGACGGATGCTACAGTAACCATAAGTTGTTTTTTTAATAATATTTATAATAACATATTCTGTAATCATAGTTGTTTTTTTAATAATATTTATAAAAAAGTTACTGTAGCACAGATTTGACATAGTACCATTTGACGGTTCTAATGCCACTTGAATGTGTTTAATCGGAGTCCGTTAATATCTTTCCTATGACTTCCTAGTTTAAAGAGACTATGTATTTGAACCTTTTCCGGGGAAATGAATACAGTGGTTACAAAATTATTGCCCGTTAATATCTTTCCATTTTTTTTGTTCCTTTTATGCTGATTTATACACTTTACATGTAGTTTTAATGAGGCCCTGCTTGTTTTTGTTAATTTACTAAGTTTGTTGTTTTATTTGTCAATGTAGCACAACCTAAGAAAACACGTGGAAAGGCGAACAACAAAAAATTATATATTAAATTTAGCAACAACAAAAATCAGCCACTACCCGTTGAGATTAGTATAAGGGGGGGTCAGTATAAATTTGTTGGAGATAATGCCCAGGATATTATACGGATGATATCGAATGAAGTTGGAAGGGTTGCTCCTTTTTATCACCGTACTTGGCAGCGTGTTCCAGATGAAACAAAGAGAGATATATATACCACAATTTATGTAAGTTTACGATCTAATAGTTATTTTAATTCAGATTCTTAATTTTTATATGTTTTCTAATTACTACTTTTTGCAGCAATATTTTGATCCTGTTTCGTTTGAAGACACAAGTGAGTGGCCAGGTGTACAGCTCGGAATTCAGGTCGAGTGTCAAAGAAGCTACTCGGCGCGGAAATCGAAATATAAGTCACATTATGATACATATGAAGATGTTGAAACTGCAAAGAATAATCCGCCGGACGACTTTGCATCTGAACCAGAAAGGTGGATTGAGATTATTGACTGGTTGTACCAAGATCCGAGATATATAAACCAATGTGAAAAAAACAGACAAAATAAAACAAAATTGCGCTATACAAGTTATCATGGAACTCAGTCATATGCGCAAAAACGACACATGCGGGTAAGTTGTATCCAGATATGTATTAAGTGTCATATTGAAATTGTATTAATAGTATGTTTGATGTTTATAGCTGCCCGGGCACACGAATCCTATTGAAGGTTTTAAATCATCGCATTGGAAAGATGACACGGGATGGGTAAACGAGACCGCATCATTGGACCATGTAAGCAAAAAAAACTTGAACGAAAAATGCATTAGTATGCTACTGTTACATATTTCTGCAGTATTTATTGCACACAAGGGTAAATTTGTCTTTTTCTATTTTAAGGACTATTTGTGCAATAAATCAGGTATCTTTTTTCTTCTTATATGCATCAGATTTTCTGACCTAATTTTCCTGCATTTTAATCGATTCAACTCGTTCTTCAAGTTGAAATCTGTATGTTTTCAAGTGTTTTTGATCGAAAACTTGCTTATAGTTCGTGTAGATATGCGCACTTCATGTATAGCATCTAGTCTGATTGTGTTTACTGTTTTAGTGATTTTTCTATGCTAATATGTTAAATTTGTTGGATGATTACATGATTTTGCACTAGATGCTAACTTTTAGGTGATAATTTGATAGAAGTAATGAAGTTGTGTATTGTTACGCTGTTGACTTTTCAGATTCGCTCTATTCGCATCTTCGTAACAAGCCAGCTGCATCTCAGCTGTACCACAAGGGAATAGACAGAACCTATCAATTTATCTCAGCTGTACCACAAGGGAACATCAGATGCACAAAGGACTATTTTTCAATAAAGACTTGCTGAGATGCAGCTGGCTTGTTACGAAGATGCGAATAGAGCAAATCCGAAAAATCAACAGCGTAACAATACACAGCTTCATCACTTCTATCAAATTATCAACAGCGTAATAATACTTCAAGATATGTGCATCTGATGTTTTTATTCAAGTCCCTTGTGCATCTGATGTTTTTTTTTTCAAAGTGCCATGTGCATCTGATGTTTTTTTTTTTTTGTGTAATTGCGTATCTAAATGCTGCAATTCTAGAATCAAAGTGCCAAATTTGCAGTCAAACCAGTTATGACCCGGACCCGTTTCGACCCGAAACCCGTTCTTATCCGAAACCCGTTCTGACCGACCCGTTCCGACCCAAACCCGTTTCGACCCGAACCAAAACAACCCTTTTTTTAATTGACCCGTTTTGACTCGAACCCGTTTTAACCCGAATCCGTTTTGACCCATGACCCGATCCGACCCGACCCGACCCATTTGCCAGGTCTATAGTTAATATAAATTTTTAGTTGTGCGGTTAGTTGCTAGTAATGGCGATTTGTTGAAATTTGCGAATTATTATTGCTTAGTATTTATAGTTCAACAGGTTGGTTATTCATTTTATAGTGGTAATGCTGCTGAAATTTAGTAAAAATTTGACATAGGTTTATTCTATATATTGTTTATGCAGGAAAAGATTCTAGCAGAAGCTCGAAGGATGGAACGTGATGTTGGTGATTTATCACCAAATGATCAAATTGAATGTATGAAAAACGCTCTAGGGGAAATGCGTGGTCATATAAAAGGTGTTGGACATGTGGTGAGAAAGCCAACCCCGGAGGTGTCCTCAGGTAGACAACTAACCCCACGAGAATATTGGCAACAAAATGTTGGTAATGTAATTGAAGAAAATATTGCAAAACGAGTGGAAGAACAAGTACAAAGAAATGAACAAGAGTTTCATAGACGAGTTGAAGAACAAGTTCAACGACAAGTTAACCAACAATTGGAACAATTGCAAGAAGAGATGCGACAACAATTTAACCAACAATTGGAAAAAATTGCAAGTACTTTTAAAAGAAAGGAGCAAGTTATAAATAGACAATTTCGACTTCTACCTGGTAATCGTGGTAATCGTGGTGATAGTGGTGGTAGGCGTGATTATAGGGGTGATAGTAGTGGTAGTCGTGATGGTAGTGGTAGTCGTGATGGTAGTGGTGATGATGAAGATGATGGTTAGCTACTTAGTTTAGTTTGTGTTATGTTGGTATGTGATTTAAATTACTTTGTTTTGTAATGCATGTTTAATCTATGATATTTAGTTGTGTAGTTTTGTTTAATATGTGTTAACAGGTTTAAATTTGTTTAATTATTGGTATTTTTTTGTTTAAAAACCTGGAAAAACAAAATTTTTAATATTTTATTTTTTTATTTTATAAGACTTATAGAGAGGACATGTCGTCTCTATAGCTAAAAACAATATTTGACATTTTTTCAAAGAAAATCTTATAGAGACGACATGTTGTCTCTATAAGAGAAAATTTTAAATTATTTTATTTAAAAGAATATCCTATAGAAACGACAAGTCGTTTCTATTGGTGAAAAAGTGAAATTATTTTATCTATACTAAAATGTTATAGAGACAACAAGTCGTCTCTATAGGTGAAAATCTGTTTTTTTTTTATTTTTTATAAAGAAAACCTATAGAAACGATAAGTCGTCTCTATATGGCTTATATGATTTTATTTTTATTTTTTGAAGATAACCTATAGAGACGACATGTCGTCTCTATAGGTGAAAATGTTTTTTGTTTTTTTTTATAAAGAAAAACCTATAGAGACGACAAGTCGTCTCTATAGGGCTTAAATGTTTTTTTTATATTTTTAAATGAAAACCTATAGAGACGACATGTCGTCTCTATAGGTTTAAAAAAATATTAAATAAACATTTCTTTTATTTAGTAAATATTAAGTTTGATTTTTAATTTTTTTTTTTTTGCACAAACTTGTAGGGACGACATGTCGTCTCTACAAAGTATTCTATAGTAACGACACCTATAGAGATGACTTTTGTAACCTATAGGGACGAGGCTGTAGAGACAAGTTTTATAGAGACGATATGTCGTCTCTATAGGTGAAAAAGGCCTATAGAGAGAACATGTCCTCTCTATAAGCTGAAAAAATGTCCTCTCTATAAGGTTTTTTTCTTGTAGTGTCCCCAACTTTTCAAATTTTGTTCCCGGATAGTCCCTGACGCGGATGGAGGTTAGTTTTCTCAGTTAAGTGGGTGTGAAATGACCAAAATGCCCTTACTAATAAATACTTAATAAAAATATAATTAAATATCTATTTAATCATTTAATAAAGTGGGGGCCCACTTTTCACCCACATACCCACCCCCACCCCTCTCCCCTGCCCTGTTTTTTCTTTACCATTTTGGGTGCACCACCACCGTAACACCACCACCACCCCCCAAATACCAACCACCACGACCGTAACAATACTGAAAGCAATATGAACATTATCAGAGATTACAGTAGAAATAATAATGGGCGACATTGTCTTATAAAAAAAACCCTCCATCCAAGCATCTTAGAATCATCTAGACACCAAACTTCATCTTCATCTTCTTCAATCAAATTAGCAATCAGTGAAATCATCAAACAAACCACCATGAATACACCAGAAGAAGACATGAAACTCACCGGATTCTCGGCATCTTCATCCACACATTCGAAGCAATTTTCTCACGCAAAAAGCTTTTCACACAAATCTGACCCGAAACAGGACGTCACCCAAACTCAAAACAAACCTGGACCCGATCCACTGTCGGCTGTGACCTGCCGCACCACCACCGGCACCGGTAAATAAATGAAAAAAAATGTGAGGGAACATGTTCACTGATCAGAGATCGGAGAATGTTATATACTCTTGCCGAAGAAATCAGGCTGCCATCAACATCATCGTCATCGACGTCACCACCGCCGCGACCCGCCGCCACTCACCAACCTCCGCCATCTCTCTCCCTCTCCTCGGTCTCTCTCTCTCTCTCTCTCTCTTCCTCTCTGTCTCTCTGGTTCCGCAACCATCGCTCACCACCACCGGACGGTGGTGGTGGTCCGTTTTGTCGACGAGGGGAGGTGTTTGGGGTGTCTTGCCGGCCGATTAACTAGTTAGACCTATCACCGGAGTCCAGTCGGACTCCCTTGTGCTCGTCTGTAGGGAAAACAAGAGGTAGGCGGTGTTTGGTAGTGGATTTAAAGAGAAGCAGGGTGTGGGTGCTATGCTTGTATTAGGGTTTCTTAATGTTGAAGATGAAGGGTGGATGGGTGTGGGTGCTATGCTTGTATGTGGTTTTATAAATAAATATGAAGAAGATGCCCGGATAGTCCCTATGGTTTGGCCTTTTAAGGAAAGGGTATTTTTTTCATTTCACATCCTCTTAACATAGAAAACAAACTGAAGTTAGACCCAGGGACTATCCGGGAACAAAATTTGAAAAGTTGGGGACTATTCAGGTAGTTTTAGAAAGTTGGGGAATATAGGTGAAAAAATGCGAAACCACAGGGACTATCCGGGCATTTTTCTCTTTTTTTAAATCACTTTTTCACCTTAGCCAAAAAGTTATTTTGAAAAGTTTTTTCCTTTATCCAAACATTATTTTGACTTATTGGCTTTTTGAAAAAGCCAATAAATCAATAAGTTGTTTTAAAAAGCTTAGCCAAACATGCCCTAAGTCCATCTTTTGTTATCTTATTATTAAATATATGGTGAATTATCCTGATGATCTATATGCTATGCCTATATAGCAAGTTTGGTGAATAAGTTTAAAAAATTACATGTGTGGTCCCTATGGCTTGCATTTTGTAACAAATATGGTCTTTGCGTAGATGGTCGTTAAACTTTTATGTTGTGTGTCGGACCTACCAAACCCTTACATATATCCATCTCTCTCTCTCTCTCAAACAAGCACCCACGTTCCCTTTCTCCCTCTTCTGTTTTCGGGTTGATTGTATCCACATATCCGGCAACACCGGCACCCCACCACCCCGAATCGCCCCGTTGAGATGAACTGAACTGTTTCCATTATATTTGGATAACAATCTTTACAAATGTATGATGAACAGAATTGTATTCATTTAAAATTTATTTAGTCTACATTTCTATTTAGACTTCAATAAAAACGGTTAGTCTCCAAACGTGAATGTAGGCCTAGATATCGACCTTGAATAATGATGATTTCTTGTTATGAATGCAATAACAAGTGCGAAATCCAATTTATAACACCAAACCAAGCATTAAACAATCAATAAACACAATGACATACTTAATAAACTTTTATTTATTGATTTAACAGAGTTTGGTTACATATTACACACTCAAAGCTCCCAATACTCTGTCTCTGTCCACACCTTTTCTAAATCACAATCACTATGTATTTATAGTAAACAACAGCAGCTTCAAATGACATGGTCAAGGTCCAAACGACAAGCATTTTCGTTTGGACTCAAGACCAAGCGACATCCAATGTCGTTTAGTAATTATCAAACGACACACCTATTTGTAGGTTCGTGATTTCGGACCGAAACCGTGATTAGTGTGTGATTAAGTTCAAGGTAGGAGAGATTGGAGACTAACAAACAACTTCCTTGTATTAATTCGGTAGTATGACGTTACAAAGCGGCCCGATTACAAGCTAACCGGACAATACCAAAGGAGTATACATCCGGGAAGAGACCAAGTGGTGATCACTCCCCCAAAGTCTAAAACCATCATCACTTGCAAATGAACAAGGGGTTGGTATTTATTGCAACACCCACTTGTCTTGCAAACACACACGGTCAAACAAATAAACCTCTCATTTGACCACTTCATGCGAGCGGGTCAATACACGTTCGTTTGACCGTTTCACTAACTATTACATAAATAGCATAAAATAATTCTAATCTATTCGAATAGCATCGGACACAAAAACTGTACCAACAAATTCCCCCTTGTCTGTTGCTGTCGAATGCTGAAAATGCAACTGCAATCGATCTTCAGTCAAGTATTTGTTGATGTTACTTCTCTGTGTTAACAAATTCCCCCTTGACCGATGATCCAGGTAAGTAGTATCTTCACATGAATCTTCATAGCAATACCAAACCCTTGAAGCTTCTCGTATAATGTTTCCCCCTCAAAGTACGCGTATCCGTGATGGGTGTTGTGCAATCTCCTCGCAAGGCTAAATTGACCGATCTTCCGCTGATCTTCCAATACTCCAACCGGCATTTTATAAGGGTTCCATTCTTTAAAAACTGCATCAAGTCTTGATCTTTTCATAAGAACTCCATTTCATTCAAGCATACTACATTGGTAGAGTTTTCTGGTGAACTGTCTTCTGTAAGCCATCTTTGTGGAATCGACCAAGTAATGCAATTTGATCATCAACATCAACACTCAGGAAGTCAGCTAGACCGAGTATATCACTTGCAAGCTAAACCAGCATGCTTAGTTGAACTACATCCAGATCTCATTGTCTCGCCTTTGTGAAGTTAACCACGTAATGCACTACGGATCTTCAGCAACAGTACCCAGGATGTCAGCTTGACCAAGTACATCGTTTGCGAACTCAACGAATGGAATTACACCCCGATCCCTGTAGAATCTCATAAAGATTCCCCAGGTCTTCAGTGAACAGCATTTTGAAACTATTGTAGACTTTAGATACCTGTATGTTTCCGTGCAAAACCCTTCATGCTGGCATGAGAATTAATTAAAATCCTCAAATATGTGTCTGTGCAAAACATTCCACGCAGAAACTTTGATAACATTAGAAAATCACAAACTCTACCACATGTGATTGCGTTTAGAAATTTACCGAAGAAATTCCAAAACATACGAAAAATTTTATCCCCCCATTTCTTTGGTAAAATCTCTAAACCTTAACAAATTCCCTCCTCTGAGTGGAACTGTCGTCAACTTCACTGAACAGATTCTCTCCACTACGCATAATCTTTCAAATGTTCTCGGTTTTTCGGAAAATTACGAAAGCGACTTTCTTCTTTGCATATTCTAATTGATAAAGAAAGTCCCCTAGCCCCGTAGGATCCGACTAGTATCCCCCCAAAGTTCTGCTAACACCTAATCTGAAAACTTTCATCATAGGCATAACTCTTCGACTTTGTGAACTCGCCGGTCTTGGGTCTCTAGGTTCCTTCAATCGTTACGAAATGCGAGAATAAGTCAATAAACAAAATTCTTTCGAGCATTTACTAACACCGATAACAAAACAAATTTTCACGTGCAGAAATAAATATACCATTTTTGGCCCATAATAGTCACGTCATCAATTTTGACATTTGCACCAGTAACCATGACTACCCCACGTTTAACAAAAATCAAGTTTTCATCATGCCTCATCATCCTGCACGCTCCCGAACCCGTACTCAATACTTCCAAATCTTGTCCCACAAAAAAAAAATCTTGTACTATTTGCCCAAGTCGTCGTTCTTTTAACACCCGACCCAAACCAATCCTCTGGACTCCAAGATCCAATTCTAAAATTAAAGGCCCGTCATCATTCATTTGTTTGATTTAAAAATCATACGTTTGGTAAAGTGGAATTAAAGACACACACCAAACTTGTTGCAACTTTTGAGGCATAATCATTTTCAAAAAAAAACCCATCCAGTTGCAACAAACATATGTCAATGTTTATGGGCCCTCCATAAATAAATTTCACATTCCATCAAAGAATGCATCATGCGGCCAAATATATGTGTAGCGGCCCAATCACCAATGTTTTAGGCCCATACTCCTCAAATCAAACAAATCAGATTCTTTGTGTGGTCATATAGGTGGGCCCAACTGAAAAACCTAGCTGCTATACAATTGACTTCAACCTACAACAACATTCTACAGTAGCCAACATTATCTTCTCAGCCAACAACCCTCTATTCTCTCATTCTCTCTGCGATAGACAAGAACAACCGGACATCATCATCTTTGTCATCCTTTCTTTTTCTTCGATGAACAATAACGGCATCCAAAACCCTTGCTCTCCTACGATTAACAATAGCATCCGCCATCACTAGACATCAGCCGATCAGAGCAGAGAATCCTTCGATTATCAAATAATTCAGCAGCATCACCCCATCCCATCTGTCGACATCTTCTTTGTCTGACCTCTTCTCCTTCTTCGATACCAAGGAAAAGCCGGACATCATCGTCTTCTTCAGCAGCCGACACTAACAACTAAGGTTCCCGAAGAATGGATGATTCTTCGTGAGGAATCATCACACCAGGACGAATACTAGTTAATCTTGTATTCTTCGTGAGGAATCATCACATCAGCGAACAACTAAGGTTCACGAACAACTAAGGTTCACGAAGAAGATCATTCACACCAGGACGAACACTAGTTAATCTTCGTGAGTATATAATCACGGACGAACACTTTGATTCTTCGTGGGTATATATTCATTGACGAACATTGACTCTTCATTGAACTGATACCAGCAAACAATAGATTCTTCGTGAGATGCAGGTTTTTCGTGGTGACTACATTTGACTGATTCTTTGTCAGTGAAGTTCTTCGTCCCCTAGGAGGTTCATCACAAACAAAAACAACGAAGCATATCAGATTCTTCGTCTAGTAAGGATTCTTCGTCATCTTTGATTTTTCGTCAGAGACATTTATTAGACGAAGAATGTCGATGAAGAGTGGGTTCTTCGCAGGGGGTGGGATTCTTTGCAGGGGGTATTGTTCGTCCTTTGGTTCTTCGTCAGTCATGGATTCTTTATGGATGCAGATATGAAGAAACCCTAGTGTTTCTTCAACAACCACCACCATCTTCAACAACACAGCGACCTGTTCTTCTGTAGATCTGACGAAAAACCTTCAAAACAAGATGAAAACTTGACTTTCTTGGTGTAAAACAGAAAACCCAACCCTTTTGTACAGTCCGATTCATCTCAAATCCGTGTATGCGGGTCCAAATCTGGGTTTTTCTTCACGTTTCCACTGTTTTACATCTTGAACAAAAATCACAAAAATCACAGATCTAGAGCACATGTGACTTAGCAAATTGTTAGATTCATTAAATCGGGCACCATGGCTCTGATACCAATTGTAGGTTCGTGATTTCGGACCGAAACCGTGATTAGTGTGTGATTAACCCATTGCGTGGAGGTCACAGGTTCGAATCCTGGGTACTCCAGGCTCTTCAATCCAATCAAGTTGGCAAGGGTATTTACCGCCAGGAATCGTTGTTGGGTCGTGAATTGGGAAGGGAGATCCCTTCTGCGGCTAAGGATACCGTGCACCTATCCTTTTTTTAAGTTCAAGACGGGAGAGATTAGAGACTAACAAACAATAGAGATTAGAGACTAACAAACAACTTCCTTGTATTAATTCGGTAGTATGACGTTACAAAGCGGCCCGATTACAAGCTAACCGAACAATACCAAAGGAGTATACATCCGGGGAGAGACCAAGTGGTGATCTCTCCCCCAAAGTCTAAAACCATCATCACTTGCAAATGAACAAGGGGTTGGTATTTATAGCCACACCCACTTCTCTTGCAAACACACACGGTCAAACAAATAACCCTCTCGTTTGACCACTTCAAACGAGCGGGTCAATACACGTTCGTTTGACCGTTTCACTAACTATTACATAATCAGCATAAAATAATTCTAATCTATTTGAACAGCATCGGACACAAAAACTGCACCAACACTATTCCAAACAACAACCTATTTTGTTTGGAAACACACATCTCGTTTGAACGACCATGACCAAGTCAAACGATAGGAGGATGTCGTTTGACTTTGGTCAACTTATACTAATTCAAAAACAAAAAAACAAAAAAACAAACTTAAATGTTTAAACGAACACGAAAAGATATACATTATGAATAATCGCTAGCTATATACAAAAAGTGCATCAACATTGAAGCATGGGTGTAATCCACTAGAATAATTAACATACTGAAAGAGTGGTTCCCTTCATATTGAAGCATGGGTGTAATCCATCTGAACAATTAACATAATGAAAGAGTGGTTCACTTCATATAAATTTCATACGGTGGCAGAACTAGTGAAGGGATGGAGTTCGTTGAACTTCCTACCAACTAAAATTTCTTGGATTACAGTACTACTCACAACTCCGTCGAAAAAATAAATTATATCGCGACATTGATAATTAAAATAGGCACGTTCCAACAACAAACTTCAGATTTTTATAAAATAATGTGTCTTAAAACTAATAAAAAAAACAAAATAAACCCAAAATTTACTGTAATAATAAAAATAAAATAGTTATTTAAACATAAACCTAGAAAAAAAATCAAAAAATTAAAATATTGAAATTACTATTTAAGCGTCGGGGTTTTGTTAATATATAATACGCACTCAAACAGTGACAAATGTCAAAAGATATTCAATTTGTCACAAAGATATTCATTTCTTAGTATAAGTAGATTATTTAAAGAGTAAACTGCAATTTTACCCCCTAGGGTTAGATGTGATTGGCACTCTTACCACCTTAAACGAAAATCTTGTTGTCTTACTCCTCAACTATTGAAAAACGCTACACTATTACCCTCTGGTGTTAAAAAACTTAATAGTTAGGTTAACTGGGATGTTAAATGACTATATTACTCTTTCTTATTACCCCTTATGCTTTGTTGTAAGAAAACGTATTACCCCTCGGTGTTAGGAAACCATTCCCGCATAATGTTTTTGACTTTCAATAGTCAACATTATCAATTTGTGACTAATCGAAGTCAAAGTCTGCTTAATTAGAGGTTTATACAGCAAGTTCGATTAAAAAATGCATACATTCAGCAATTAATGCCCTTAAAACGAACCCAAACTACATACATGCTGCCAATGACCAAAATGCATACAACAAGTTCGATTAAAAATTCAAATGACATGCTGCAAATGATTAAACATGCTGCAAATGATAATGATCAAAATGCTACAAATGATCAAAATGGCCATTTTTACCGGCTAAACAGCAAGTTCATTTTGACCTTTTACCTTATTCAAACATGCTACAAATGATCAAAATGCCCATTTTTACCTTATATAGATGGTCTAACCTGCTGCAAATGACAAAAATGAGCATTTTTACCATGTCAAACATGCTAAGCTGCTGCAAATGAATTAAACCTGCTAAGTTGCTGTAAATGAATTAAACAGACTGTAATGCTATAACTTATCATCATAATTAAGTTATAATTGGATCATTTTATATGAAAACTGTAACATCAACATACAAAATAGAAAATTAACATCATATTTAAGTTATCCTACTTCAAAGTACTAGTAAAATCATAGTTAAGTTAGCCTACAAAATACACATTACTAGTCCTACATAACTACTGACTCATTATCGCTAAAGATCAACTCTCCGGTGGATAATGGAAGTTGATGACAGTGCGACCAAACATAGAGACCACTAAGTGGACCACCGTCGATGAGCTGGATAGACTCATCGTCAGTTCAACTATCAAAACACACAAAACAACACAAAATTAACACACAAATCCTTCTAACTTATTATCAATACTATGTTTATAACATCATACAAAATTATCAATACTCTGTTTATAATCGAAAACTCTATTAACATCAAATGTGACCCTGTTCGAATCAATCATACCTGAAATTCAACTGTGTTTGACCGATTCAAAATGTGGAACCCTTTAAATATGGAACCCTGATTAAGTAAGAATAACATATATAAAACTACGATTATACCTGAGGTATGCCTGATCAGATATCTGATCACCCAATATACAACCCGCATTTTGTTGATCGGAGAGGAGCAGGAAGGGTGCTCTTGGTTGATTTGGGTGATGTGTTCGCCGGAGAGGAGAAGGAGAAATGGGGAATTCTTTGGGGGGGGGGGGGTAAGGTGGAAGTGATTTTTATAATATAGGGTGTTGTGTTGAGGAATCCATCAAACTCAAGTGAAAAGGCTATATTACCCTTTGACCGTTAATAAGTGACGTTGACTTTAAACAGACGAGTGCCAATTACATCTAACCCTAGGGGGTAAAATTGCAGTTTACTCTTATTTAAATAATATTTTTTCTTTATACATGTTAATAAGATAATAAATGATAATCTGAGGAAAAAAAAATCAACAATTTGCTTTAGCATACCAACATAATAATATAAAACATATTATTTGGACTTGAACAATAATGCTAACAAAGTATCAGAAAAATTTACTTGTACTTTTAATTTTAATAATAGTTGGACTTAGAACACTAAAATTACAGATGGGTTAATCAAAGAGTAAATTGCAAAAATCGTCTTTTATGTTGACAATATATTGCAAAGTGTGTCATTTATCTTTAAAAATTACAAAAAACGTACTCGATGTTTACAAATCCTTGCAAGTTATGTCCTTTAGCCTAACTCAGTTATTTTTTATGGTTAAATCCGACCTAATGGACCCCACATAAGGGTATTTTGTTTATATATTAGTTATACATATGCAAACACACACATACATTCTCTCTCTATCTCTACACTATTTCTCACTCTAACCACCCACCACCACAACCACCTGACCACCACCTACCTGCCGCCACCACCACGAGCTCCCACCACCATCCACCACCACCCTCTCCCACCGCACGACGACCACCACCACCGCGAATCCAGATTCAGTTACTAACCCGCAATCTGGATTTAAGCATCCAAACCCCAAATCCAGTCAGATCCCGTCATCAACGCACCCTGATTTAACCGGATTGTTTGTGCAACATTTTTGCTTCCAAAACTTTGTCACATTGATTGTTTGTGCATTCAAGCTACCATTTTTATAAATCTACAATCTGGGTATTCAAGCAATTAAAGAAAAAAAGTAAAGAAAAACAATTCTCACCCTTAAACATTCCAACATGTACTGTAATCTCATCTTCAATCATCACTGTTCTGTTTCAAAAACTACAAATCTTTCATTTGAAGCTGCACAAATTCTTTTGACAATGCTTTAGGTTCTGAGCAACCATTGGAATGGCTAGGGTAGGTACGTTTAGCTTTGATCGTTTTTTATTCAACCAGATCTCGTCATCAACGCACCCTGATTCAACCAAATCTCGTGCCAACCACCAGGATTCAGTCATATCCCCTCGACCACTCCTCTTTATCTCTAAATCTCTCTTATAAGTAAGGTATATATGAGCAAATCTGTGGGGGCTGAGATTTTGTTCATTTGAATTTGGGGTTTGGATGCTTGAATCCAAATTAGGGGTTAGTAACTGAATCTGGATTCGCAATGGTGGTGGTCGTACGGTGGGATAGGTGGATGCTGGATGGTGGTGGGAGGTAGTGGTGACGGCAGCAGGTGGGTGGTGGTCGGGTGGTTGTGGTTATGGGTGGTTAGAGTGAGAAAGAGTGTAGACGTAGAGAGAGAATGTATATGTGTGTTTGCATATATATATAAACAAAATTCTTTTATTTATAATTCTTTATTTTAGTAATTAAAGTAAAATGACCAAAATACCCTTATGTGGGGTCCACTAGGTTAGATTTAACCATAAAAATAACCGAGTTAAGGTTAAATGACATTACTTGTAAGGGTTTGTAAACATCGAGTACGTTTTTTGTATTTTTTAAGATAAAGGACACACTTTGCAATATAGTGTCAACATTGATTTTTGTAATTTACTTTTAATCAAATAAAGCATCTAACTATCTGTATAATATTATTTGATAGTCATTTTGGCGTGATACACACTTTTATTTAACAACTCGAGCTATATACGGGTTTTTAAAGACATGATTTTTTTTTTGCGATTAAGTATATACACTACTAGAAAATACACATTTCATTACGCATATTGTGAATCATAAAACGGTAATTATTACATGCAAAAGCGTATCGTTGATTGAGGAGTTATAAAATTAACATGACATGAATTTGTGTGTCATGTCTTTATGACACACATTTATCACACACTTTAATGACAAACATTCATGACATGCGTTTATGACATACATTTTATGACACTCATTAATGACACATGTTCATGACACGCGTTTATGACATTTATTTACGCGTGTCATGCTTTTAATTGTTTATAAAAATATTGTTTATATAACTACTAATTTCTCCTAGAGATATGTGTGTGTGTGTGTATATATATATAATAGCTAAAAAAATCTATATACTAAAACAAACCATTACATAATCATTGGTCAAGTATACTACAAATATTTTAACGTTAACAAAAAAAAAATTTAGTTTGTCAATACATTCGTCAACACCTAAAATACGGTTTGTCACTTAAAAATAGAGGTAGTTGCATAGCTCGACCAATCCATCAATATCTGTAGCCGAGTATTCCTCTACTACTCCAACCTGAGACAACAATTAAATAAAATAAATATTAAAAAAATGAGAATTTAAATCTTAATCTTGGAATTTAAGCATTTGTTTGGTTATTTAATTTCAAGACTAAATCTAAATCTATGAATTTAAGCATTTGTCCAGACATATAAGTACATATTTCTCTAACATGAAGGCTAAAATATGTCTAAACTTACATTGTCATTGTTAAGTATTTCAACTCTTTCGTAAGCCATCTCCTTCATGAATTTCATCACAGAGTAGCCACATTCAGTGCTTCCCGGCTGACATGAACACTACACATTAAAAATATCAAGAAGTGTGAAACTGTTGCTATTAAGTTTAAAGTAAAGGGTTTCTATATTTATAGTGTCATTCCAACTACAATTTAATTAAGGGATTAAGTGCTCACCCAGTGTTGACCCAGTTGAGTTTAACCTTAATGCCTTGTTGGCACACTTCGTGTAGCATGGATTAGACCACCCGTAGTGGGGCGGTATTTTTAAAAAAAATTGAAAAAAAAAACGCCCCAAAACGCCCCCCATTACACTAGGCGTTAGTAGGCGTTTTTTTTGAAAAAAAATTGTTGTTGGTGTTTTATTTAAAACGCTGAATTTGCATTGGGGCTTGAGAAATGACCGTTGGCAACGGTCAATTGTTTATTTTTTTTTTTAATTCAAAAATTTACCCACTATATATATATCACCCACTTTCTCCTATTTTTTATAAAAAAACTCTTACTTTCTCTCCTACTTCTTTTATATTTAATACAATCATGCATCCATTCCGACCCCCTTTTGGTGTCCCCGCAAGACCCATGAACCCGAACACAACCCAACCGCAACACACGTTTAACCTTCAAGAAATGGACCCGAGCATGTTAACGTACGCGGCTTACTTGAGTGGCGCCACTCCGTTCGTGCCTCCCACCTTCGGCTATGGTCAAACCGGCGGGTCACAACCGTCACAACAACAAGCCGAACCCGAAACCGATGTCGATGTCGTGCCGGAGATGCAACCCGAACCGGTGCAAGGGAAATCGAAACGCGGCAGAAGGTCTCATAAGAAGAAGGAAAAGGACGAACCTCGACGTACAAAAACTACCATTAAATGGACGAATGAGGAGGAATTCACGTTGACTCGAGCGTGGCTCGACATTTCGGAGGACCACGAAACTGGCAACTTTTATATTTTTTTTTACTTATTTTTTACTTATATTTTTACTTATATTTTTAACATACAACTTATATTTTTACTTTTATTTTTTAAATTTGTAGCAAACTTTCAAACGGGCCCCGTTTTTTGGGATAGGGTTCGTGCACTCTTTTTTAGCATGTGGGGTCAAGGCGAACATCGGGACAAAGATTCCATTTCTAGCAAATGGACCGACATCAACAACAAGTGTCATGCATTCCAAGAAGTGTACCAACGTAACTACGATACTCGCCCGAGCGGTGAAAGTGATGTCGGGGTTTTAGCGAAGACTTTGAACGAGTTCGAGAAAACGAAATGCCCTTTCCCGTACTATAAGTGTTGGGATCTACTACGAAAAAGTCCAAAGTGGGCGCTAGTTAATCCATTGACGTCTAGTAGTAGACGTCGAGCTAAAAGGTCAAAAACATCATCCTCCGTTGACCCTGAAACACCGACATCGGATGCCCGCAATGTCGATCTAAATGAGGTGGTGGACGTTGACGAGGAACTTCAAGAAGAGTTGACCCGACCGCCCGGTAGAAGAAAGGATAAGCGAACCGGGAAAAAAACGGTCGAGTCGTCTTCCGATCTCGAGTTAAAGGAAGATTTCGAGGAGATGAACCGTCGTCTCCAAGACATTCGCGACCTCGGCCACCAACGATATGAGATTATGAAAAAACGAGTGGCAGAAACCAAAAAGTTTAACGAGATGCAAGAGGCGAGGCAAATGGAAAAGGACATTGAGTTTTTCTCCAAACCGATCGACAACCTCCAAGGCGACGCGTTGATCCTTGCGCAAATGCGTCGCCAAAAAATTCGAGAAAAATATGGACTCTAGATCATCTTTTTTTTTTAACTTTATTTTTTTTTCGTTTTTTTATTTTCTGTTTTTTTCGGTTTTTTTTATTTCAAGTAGTGTAATTTTTATTTTAAATTAATGAAGATTTTTATGTTTTAAATTAAAAAAAATATTGTGAAATGATTGCATGGGCGTTATTGGAATAATGCCCCACTACACCACTTTTGCAATAATGTCCCATGCCGACTGGACTGTCACGTGTCGGATAATGCCTCATGGTGGATGCATTATTTTTCTTAACCACTACACCCGTTCTTATGATAACTTGTATTATAAGTTCGTGTAGCATGCATTAAGTGCTCACCCAGTGTTGACCATTGCCCTATAAAAGAATAAAAATACACATCAAAGTATATTTAGCATGTTGTATTATTTGCGTATCAATAAAAATCTAACTCACTCACACGGTGTCTACTATACGATACGATACTATAGGATATCATACAACACCCGTATAAGCCTATAGTTGTAGTATTTAAAAATAATTAACGGTATGATATTTAAACGTTTATAGCATTCGAACCGCTATATACATGGTATAATAATTTAATTTAAACCATAACAGTATAATATAATCGAACCGTAGATATGTTTTCCAAAACAATTTACGGTATATAATATTATTGGTATAAAATTAACAATTATATATTTTAAGCGATTTAACGTTGGAACCGGGTGAGAATTTATACCACAAATACATCAAAATAGCAACAAAAAATTAAATAAAAAATTGATGGGTTATATACACTGCGTATAGCTCTATACACAGCGTATATAAACCCTTGTTTTCTGTTCAATGATTGCTTATAAGGCTCTTAAATCCATGGTTTATATACCGCTGAGTATATCTCTATACGCAGCGTATAGCGGTAACCCTATACTGTAAGGCCTCCTAATCCAAGATCTCACTCAGCTAAAGCCACCAACAGGTGTGCGGAATCCACCTGATGATGAACCACTGTAGATGAAACACTAGAATGAAAGATTTGTGAGAGAAATCAAGAATACACTGAGTATTCTTGATGATGAAGATGAATGACGTCACTCACACACAGTAGCCGCCAGACACACACACAATGATTAGGGTTAGGTGCACAGAATTTCACACAGAATCGCCACCTTGTCTATTCCACATAAAGGTATATATACAAGGCAAAACCCGGACTTTCAAGACAAACTAGAAAGCCCGGACAAACAAACTACACAAAGCAAAACTCTGACTTTTGTCCCTAACATAAACCTCAGACAAAAGCCTTTCCTAAAACTTGGACAAAATGTCCCAAGGATAAAGTTGGGACTATCTTTCAACAAATGTACAATAAAGACCCTATAGAATGGGAGACATGCACTTATCACCTAAAGTGCATTAACAAACTCCCCCTTGATCAGTGCATGGTCTTCATTGGACTTGAGGTCTTCATACTTTCTTCGAGTACTTGCTGCCTGGGTTTTCACACAGAACTGCACGACTTTGATGTATTGATCAGCTAACGGTTGATCTTCTTCAAAGGAATGCAACGACAGACGTCTTAGCTTCTTCAAATCTTCCATCTTGAGATGAATGATCCAGACGCACACAGCTTCTTCAAATCTTCCATCTTGAGATGAGCGATCCAGACGCACACAGCTTCTTCAAATCTTCCATCTTGAGATGAATGATCCAGATGCACACAGCTTCTTCAAATCTTCCATCTTGTGATGAGAGATCCAGACCTGAAACACTTAACACCGGATTAAGAATCTTAACCCCGGAGATACTCATCCCAAACCTGGATCCCAAAAATAATTCCAATACCCCGGAATCACTAATTGAAATATTAAACAACCATTATTTAATAATTTGTATTTCAAAACACGATCATTCATAAAAAGTTACTTCAAAACTTATACTTTTGGAAAAATATCACAACTTGGAAGCAGAAATATCGAAACACCTTAAAATGACGTGATTACCCACACACTTAGATGGATCTTGCACGACCGATTTTTATTCAAAAAGACTTATTTTTAAGATTACCTAACTTGATGTTTAACACCTTATTAAAGAATTTTCACAACCCTTAGAGAATTTTCAAAATGATAACTCGCACATAGAAACAAGAAAGCAAAATCTTTTTGATTTTTTTTTTTTTTTGAATTTTTGACTGAATAAAGAAATTAAACCTACGAACGTATTTACACTAATAATCTTTTTGTGAAATCGGAACAAAGGGATCATATCGGTTTTTCTGTCAATATCGAACACAAGAACATAGTTTATCAGTTTAAGCTCTTAGAATGATATTAACAGTTCAAGACGTTCAACGGTATTGTGGTCCACTTAAGTTTTAGCACGCTTTCGAACACTGTTTTCGAGATATGGAATTAAGTGTAGTAAAATGACAGTAACTATGTTTACCCACCTCAGAATATACTCCCGTATCAAGGTATGCACGAGAGATCATCTTACTGGTGAGTATATCATTTATCATCTATTTTGACGTATAAGCTAATGTGAGATACTCACTTATTTGGGATTGTAAACAAGTCCTTTGTGATAGAATCACTTATTGAGGAGGAACTTGAATTTCAGATGCAAAGGGCACAGGAGCAAGTCCGTGAACAGGTTAGTACCATCGTACAGACAAAGAGACGAACTTGACTCCCGCATGATTTTGTGGGACATGTGATTGTTTATCACTTATTTGGGTCGAATGCATCATGTATTAAAGATATTTACACGTATGTATGGTATCATGGAAGATCTAGACTTGCGTCCCCGTTGTTTTCGGTAAAAGAAACAACCATGATACCCAGATGATAAACAACATAAAGACCACGTATCTCAGAACCTCGGCAATCTATCAAACGAAATTACGGTACCAAGACCATATATCCGAGAGATGTACCACACAAGTTACGCAGTTCATTATGTTTATATACCAAAAACAGGTTCTTATTGACGCGTAAAACCTACCGAAGCAACGTATAATGAAGCTGTTATAGTTAACGGTTAATTTTATATATTACTATAATCCTGCACCAGATACGACTAACCGATGTACTATCATTTCCCTTATATCTCAACACGACTTCATTTTATATTTTTCAAATGTTTTTGTATTTTTCTTAAAATTTATCCTAAAACTAAGTAAAATATTTTTGGAGTTTTTCAATTTTTCGAAAACGGTAAGAACTGTACAGTAAACATAAAATAAAGTTTCTATGCGAGTTTTGAAAAGCATTTTACTCGGGGTTGATTATGCCAATCATTCGGACCAGATTTTCAAATCTAGCCCGATCGAATGTCTTAGTAAACAGGTCGGCAAGATTATCCAAGGTGTCTACCCTAACCACTTCTATTAAACCCTTCTCAGCACAGTCACGAATGAAATGATGCCTAACATCTATGTGCTTAGTGCGTGAGTGATTAACTGGATTGTTAGTTATGGAAATGGCAGAGTTGTTATCGACAAGAATAGGAGTTCGAGTAAAATTCAAACCGTAGTCCCTCATTTGCTATTGAATCCACAAGACCTGAGCACAACAGCTTGATGCAGCAATGTACTCGGCCTCGCACGTGGATAGAGAAACGGCAACTTGCTTTTTGCATTGCCAAGAGACAAGACGATTCCCAAGAAGTTGTGCGCCGCCAGAGGTTGACTTTCTATTCATCGGGCACCCTCCGAAGTCTGCGTCAGCATACGCCATCAAATCCAGACCACCTTCAGCTGGATACCACAATCCAAGCTTAGGCGTCCCTTTCAGATATCTGAAGATACGCTTGACCGCTTTCAAATGAGACTCCTTCGGAGTTGATTGGTACCTAGCACACAAACAAACAGAGAACATAATATCTGGTCGTGAAGCAGTAAGATACATCAATGAACCTATCATTGCTCGATATAGAGTCGGATCCACTTCAGGATCTTTCTCCTTATCAGGTGAAAGCTTGAGATTTGTCGGGAGAGGCGTGTCATAGGGTAAGCTATCTTCCAATCCAAGTCTTTTGAGAATCTCGTGGACATACTTTGTCTGATGCACGTACGTCCCGGTTTTCCCTTGACTCACTTGAAGACCTAAAAAGAAAGATAACTCGCCCATCGCGCTCATTTCAAATTTGGACTTCATTACCACTTCGAACTCACGACACAATTCTTCATTTGAAGAACCAAAAATTATGTCATCAACGTAAATTTGCACGATCAGAAAATCTCCCCCTTTCTTCAAAATGAACAGTGTGGAGTCAATTGCACCACGCGAGAACCCATGCTCCAATAGATGCTTTGACAACGTCTCGTACCATGCTCGAGGGGCCTGATGGAGACCATAAAGAGCCTTGTCCAACAGATAGACCTTGTTGTCTAACCCTGGAGCTTCGAAACCCGGTGGTTGGGACACATACACAGTTTCATGCAATTTCCCGTAAAGGAAGGCGCTTTTCACATCCAACTGATAGACTTTGATACGCATGTGTGCAGCAAAGGCTAGAAACAAACGAATAGCTTCCAGTCTTGCCACCGGTGCATAAACTTCGGTATAATCAATCCCTTCCTCCTGATTGAAGCCTTGAACAACCAACCGTGCTTTGTTTCTGACAACGACACCCTTATCGTCTTTCTTGCACTTGAAAACCCATTTCGTGTTGATTGCATGTTGGCCCTTCGGAAGATCGACCGAATTCCACACCTTTAACTTGTCGAACTGAGCTAACTCTTCTTGCATCGCCTCACACCAAGAATTATCCTTCAGAGCCATTTGATAGTTCTTCGGCTCTATTTGAGAGATAAAACATTCATGTAGGCTAAGATTGTAGATTTCTTCGTTCTTGATAGCAGAGAACAGACACTGCATTTCTGAAATACTCCTTCGCGTTTGTACTCCCGCATTTGGATTCCCAATGATATTATCAACAGGATGATGAATATTTGTTCTTGGAACTGGGATTGCCGGAGCTTGAAGATTGTTTCCCAAATTCGATTGAATCTCCCCCTCAGCATTTGCACTACTACTAGAAGCTTGATCATTTCCAGAAGACACATTAACATTTGGATATGCTGAAAAATCAACGTAAAGATCACCACTTGTAGTTTGAGCAGTTGTATTGGGGATCTGCTCAGCAACAACTTCGTTTACAATCGAAGAATCAGCGACTGGATCTCCTGAGTGAACATTCGAAGACACATTAGTAGGAATACTTGCTCTCCAGCTTCCATCCACTTCATCTTTGTTCACAAGATGTGTGTAGACAACCTCCGAATCTTCTTCTATCGTTCTTGAGTCTCTTAAAATACCAGCAGTTTGATCCTTTGTTTTTAAGAAAAATACCCATGAGTAACGTGAGAAATCGTCAGTGACAACTAAGCAATAAGACATCCCACCAATGCTAGCAACATGGATCGGGCCGAAAAGATCCATGTGAAGCAATTCAAGTGGTTTTTGGATTGAGTTAACTGTTTTCGGTTTGTGAGGCTTTCGTTTGATTTTTCCTTTTTCACATGATTCACATTTGTTGTGCATATTGAAACTACGTAAAGGAACCCCCAACACTAAGTTGTTTTTCACTAAGTGGTTCATTTTTCGTAGATGCACGTGGCCCATTCTCCTATGCCAGAGATACGATTGATCTTCAGTCGCCTTCGAAAGTAGACATGTCACTGGAGCAGACGAGTTAACCAACGGGCGCATATCCATGACATATGTGTTATTCACCCTTGGAGCCCTCATAACAATCCAATCTTCAGGAACAACAAACTGTGAAAGCACCGGATCGATGACGAACATCAAACATTGCACTTGATTCAAGACATGAAGAACAAGAACAGGGTAGATGAAGAAGAAGATGCAAGACAAACTCATTCATTTCAATACAATCATCACAGATTACATACCAAACGAGTATACATCATCTTCTACAAGCTGGTTTAGATCACAAAGATCTAAACCCTAGCTTTCTCTCACTAACACATAGTCACTCTCTCTAGAATTCACACCAGGAGAATAAGTTGGGAGAGGAGCACAAAGCTTCAAGAGTTGCCCTAATCTACACAATACACACATATATATAGGCTAGGGACTAAACCCGGACAAAACACATTGTCCGGGATACAAAACAATACAATAATCCGAAACACTAGAAAGTCGTCCGGAATGCCTTCAGCAATTCTGATAATCTTCATTATCGTTGACTTTAACTCGGACTTCTGCTTTGGTTGACACAGAACTGATAAGCGACAGTTACCCGGCAGGAACTGCACTTACAACATGTTATGCCCTAATAAGTAATTTATCTTATGAAATGTTTTAAATAAATCATGACGAATAGGATTGTAAATAAATAAAAATAAAACTTAATAAAGAATCTTGGAAATCCCAACACTCTATGACAAGCCCAAAAACCTTCTCTTCTACCCATTCCATTAGGGAGTGTAAAGCCACATTATAAAGAGTTTTGCTTGAGGACAATCAAAGATTCAAGTGTGGGGGTATTTGATGTGCGCAAAATGCAACATATAAATTACATCAAATGTGGCATAAAACTAACCCTTTTTAGTACTAATGTTGGAAAAAGTGTGTTTTTGTCTTCCTTTTGTATTTTCAGGATTAAATGAGCTCAAATGAACAAAATGAGCAAAAAGGCAGCTAAATCTAACATAAATACAAGAAAAGGATCAAACATGGCATGCCCGACCCCCCGACAGCATCTTCCCAAGCAAACTTAAGAAGACAGAATACTGAACATGCCCCGTGCTCACGTGCCCAAGTGTTTGCAGAAAAGACAAAGCTGTAGAAGCTTCTATCACCCACCACGGGGGCGTGCCCAAAGGACACGGGGCCGTGGTCAACTCTAGGATTCGCAGAATCTGGGGAAATCTTGATAGTACAGATACGCTTCTGCACACGGGGGCGTGCCCAGCGGACACGGGGGCGTGGTCAACTAATGCAAACAAACTGCAATTAATGAAGAAAGAGAAGGAAGGTGCACACGGGGCCGTGCTCAATGGACACGGGGTCGTGTCCGAGCCTCTGTTCAGCCTATAAATAGGGGTGCTTGGCTCATTTGCAAACCATCCCTTGGCACACCACCTCTCTCACACTTCACCCACCACCCACCACCATCACAACACCATCATCCATCGTCCATCGTAGAGTGTGTGAGTCGTCTCGGGATCCAAGATTGATCGTAAGAGTTCTTGACAATCAAAGGCCATGTTTGCCTAAGTCTCTTACATCACTTGGTGAAGACAAGTGTCTAGTGTAATACTTTTTATTTTTAATCTTTTTGCACTTTTTATTTGGTTATGTATTAATCACTTTAATAACTAGTTTCTTATGTTGAAGGTGATTCTTCCTTATCGTTTGTCCGTGGTGTCTTGGCTTTATTTTACTGTCTATATAAAATAAAAGATTTTCACCATTCATATCTCCACGGTCTATATTGAGATATGTTGGCTACCTGGTCGGGGGTTAAGGGAACAGTTTGGTAAGAGTCTTGCCTTGTTCAGTGTATAGATCCTGCAAGGATCTGGGTCAAATTTAGTAGGTCCTCCTTCAATACCCACCCGTATTGGATGGCGAGGGTCCAAACTCTTTGATCCCCTCATATGTAAGCTACTATTAATACTTTAACCCGGCTACTTAGGACTGTATCCCTGCTGACTCAGACTACTTAGCCGAGGGTAACGTCACCTTCAAAAGAGGGGTCTACCATAATATGTATTAATAACTTAATTAATTATCTTTCAATAATCCGACCCTTTAGGATTGTATCCTTGCTGACTCAAACTACTGGGTTGAGGGTAACGTCACCTTCAAAAGAGGGGCCTACTACAATAACTAAGATAATCTCTTAAAAAGTGCAAAAGTGCGGAAATAATCAAAGGTTACACTAAACACGAGTCGGAGCCAAGTGATTCATCTTGTCTATCTGTTTTTATTTTTTATTTTATTTTTCAGCATTTTAGTTAGTTTTTATTTTTCTAGTTTAAAAAACTTTTTTCTAACCTTTTGATTTGATTAGACGTTTAGGATAAACCGGTATTAAAAGCTCTTGTGTCCTTGGACGACCTCGGTATCTTGCCAACACTATACTACGCTCACGATGGGTGCACTTGCTCATATGTGTGTTTGGTGTTAGTAAAATATCGTGTTTTATAAATTTAAAACTTGACTAACGTGTAAAAAGGGCTTAAAATATACTTAAATATATATCATACCACACACGCATCAGATAGCCATCAAACAAACAGGCTATATCAACAAGATACTCAAAGACGCTAATATGTTAACCTTCAACGACACAAAGATTCCTATGAATCCAGGAACACAGTTAACAAAGACTGAAGAAGGAGATCTAGTAGATGCAACACATTATAGAAGCCTGATAGGTTCTCACAGGTACTTATTGCATACAAGGCCAGATCTATGTTACCCAGTCAGTCTGCTCAGTAAATTCATGCAAGAACCAAAAGAGCAACACTTGAAAGGAGTAAAGCAAGTACTACGTTATATCAATGGAACTAAAGAGCAAGGAATCATCTAGACGAAGCAAGGAGGTTATAAGATCACAGGTTATAGTGATAGCAGTTATGGTGTTAATATAGACAAAGGAAAAGGAACAACTGGTCTGGTATTCTACTTTGGAGAATCACCTATAACTTGGTGCACAAAGAATCAACAGACAGTGGCATTATCATCATGTGAATCATAATTCATGGCAACCACTGCAGCAGAATGCCAAGCAATATGGCTTAAAAGATTACTAAGTGAAGTTATAGGCCAGAAGGAAGAGAAGATAACACTAAGGGTGGATATGTTTCTACAATAGCACTCATGAGAAATCCAGTCTTTCAAGAAAGAAACAAGCACATTGATACACATATCATTTCATAAGAGAATGCGTGGAGAACGAACACATCAATGTGGAACACATAAGTGGAAAACTACAACGGGCAGACATACTAACAAAGGCACTAGCACGAGTCAAGTTTGCTACAATGCGAAAACTGCTCGGAGTTCAGGATGTACAACAACTCAAGGATGTTCGTGATTAGGAGAGTGAATGAAACCGATAATCCCTACACATCCTATACTACTAGGGTTTATTAGTATATAGTTAAAAGTTAGTTATATGGCGGTTACAAAGTATGGGGACTAAAGTTGACAAAACAGAACTTGACAACCACCACCCTAAGGGTTGCGAAATCCCTTGGAGAGGCACCTCTTGATCGATGGCAGCCACATAAAGAAGAAGGGACATGACTCTTGATCAAAAGACACAACCTTTCAAGATTGATTCTCATCCACACAATCCAAGAGACGCACCCGTTCATGAAGAGACGCATCTATTCACTTGCACCCATTAGAAACGATAAATAGGGGTTAGAATTCATTTGTAAAACTCATTCCATTGTAGTCAAATTCAATATTCAATAATGTTTAGATTATCGTTTATGTTCTAGAGATCAAAGATCAAGTCTGGGCAACAAAATTAATCACCGAATAGATTTTCAGTAAAATTAATCAGGTTGTAACTAAAACTTATTTGGAGCAACATATAAAACCTTTAATACCAAAAAAAAAAAAAAAACAATGACCAGATGAAAAATATATATTTGACCTGACATCCACAAACCTGCAAATATCAAAACCACCAGTCTCATATATTATGAGTTTAACAACCCGGGTAAGTCGACTAACAATCGGTCCGAACTCTGCAACTTCTTTTATACCCTCTAGTACCGTAGTACGGACACTGCGGCTCTGTAGTACGGACACTGCCAATATCACAAAGAACACCCTCTGTAGTGCACTCATTTCTTCTCCTCGGATCCTAAATCGATCTTTTACAGCTCAACTTCTCGCATTGATTTCTTCACACGCATCACCCCATTTCACACTTTTATCATTTACATATAATTTTCTCGATCCTGTTGTCACATCTAGCTTGGTTGCTTCGCACGACCCTTTTTTGTCAAATACCCTGTTCTTATCGCTTCTCCCAATCGGCATTCACAGCTCCTTACCTTCACGCTTTTATCCTCCTTGATCCATAACAGATCCGGACTCTACATTCACGGCTCACTATTGCAACCTAAACAACTCGTTGTTCCAATCAAAACTCCACACCAGATGTCACAGTCATGTTTTGTTGTTGCTGTCGATTAGAAAGAAGAAAAACGATCTGATACAAACCTTCCTTTGCCATCCAGATTAACCCCCCTGGAGCATCCTTCAAAAAAAAAAACAGAATCCAATCTGTTGTTCTTCAGTTTCTTTGCAACTAGCAGCGCTGATGATCTTGATCGCTGAAATGGTGAGACCTTCTGTTCTCTGGTCCCAGGCACCCTAATTGCTTCAGAAAAAACACACGGGATTTGAACAAACATCAATTCGACACTTTATTTAAACTGGAAATTGCAAGACCCGTAGATAAACCAAATTACAATGATGATATTTAAACTAAAAGAAACCTTAACTTACTCTAATTCAAACTCTATTCAAACATTTTATAAACTCCTACTGAAAACTGAAACAAATAAACCATAACTATAATAAACCAAATTATCTTTATCTCAAACCCATTTGAATTTCTTGAACAAACTTCAGCCAATTAGGATTAAATCCTTCAAGGTATAATGAATAATCCCATAGTCTGAAACTAGGACGACATAAAACAGTAACATAACACGAGATCTGCATATTCTTGAACCGTTATACAGATCATATATTATTAATCAACGAAAAGATCCAGGATTATGGTCCTGAATGAAGACGTGGTCATGTTCACTGATTTTCAGCAGTTTCAAGGGGTAGATAAAATGCCCTTTAGTTCCTTCTGATCAAAGCTTCTTTTCCGTTCGTGGTAGAAAACAGTATACACCACAAACATTACGAGTTTCAACAAGCAAGAAGTTCCCTTTGTGTAATAAACCCAAATATCCATAACAAATTTGTAGCCTTTTATCCTTCTACGATCATAGGTTCTAAGAAACATATTAAAAGAAAAATGAATAAAAAATTCAGTAATATAAAAGGGAACCATCAATAGTGTAGCTTGTAGCCTCTTTCCTTTCATTAGCAATACTGCTATTCTAATTGCATTAAAACCCCCAAAACCTTCTAACACTGAAACAATCACACTCACTGTCCAGAGGGGAGATGCATATATGTAGCAAAATGGGATAGTAAGACTTATAGCATTTGAGAACAAATCCGACCATGAATAATTTACTGGCAAGATGTAGGTTAAACCATAAGATGCCAGGTAAACACATATGATGGCAAAGGTAATTATGATCATGTAAATGCTAGTGTGTAATGGTTCTTTCCATCTTCTTATTTTCAAGAAGAAGTCTTCATGAGTTATTACTTTTGCTGTGTAAGCCTCTGATGAGGACGAAACTATAGCGACCGAGAAAAATAGCTTGATGGCACAAGATAGAGCTAAGGTCAAATGTTTGTCCCGGATTATCTCCAAGATGTCTTCGAAAGCATTACGATACGTGACTATATGAAGGTTACGACGGAGAAAAGACATGTTTGGGTGTTCAGCCATCTGTGTCGCAAAATGTTTAACAGGTGGTATGTGTATGTAGTCTAAAGAAAATTCTAACTGGGATAAAGAAAGAAATGAAGGAAGTAGGATTGCAACCAGCATCTTCCAATTTCTGCTTGTAGTTTTAAAAGACTCCTTCAAAATACCAAAGAACCCTAAAGAAGGATGGGACGGTGGGATGGATTTGTCCTCCATTTCTTAATGTTTGTGATTCTGATGATTAAACTTCACCGGATTTTATGTTTTAAATATAGAAGTGACACTGACTTTATCATATGTCATCATGAACCAGCTTTGGGTTGAAGTCATATAAAAAAACATTCGGGTATTCCAAAGATGGATGATTAACACATATTAATTATAAAAACTAATCTGATAGAAAAAGTGAGATGTCTCACAAGTATAACAATTTAAAATAAAGGGTCAAGTTATTCTACAAATCCTTCTAATTGTAAGAAGTGTAAGAAGGAGTTATAGAGTGACAAGTCCAATAACCTAAAACTAAACCCGCTACATCACCCCCAAAAACCTAAACACCCACCCCCCCCCCCCCCACCCGGCAAAAAAAAAAAAAAAAAAACTATACCTCACCAAATAACCTAACCCCCCACCCCCCCACCCCCACCCCCAAAAACCTAAAAAAAATCTAAAAAAAAACTAAACACCCACCCCCACCCAAAAACCTAAACCCCCACCCCCACCCCCTCAGAAAAAAAAAAAAAAAAAAAATTTGGTGGGTGATGTGGGGGTGGGGTGGTGGTGGATGTTTAAGGTTTTTTTTTTTTTTTTTTTTTTGTAGTGGGGTTTTTTTGTGTAGTGGGTTTTTTTAGGTTATTGGACACTTGTCACTCTATAAATCCTTCTTACATTTCTTACAATTAGGATCCTTTGTATTTGATTCTAATCCTTAAAATGAATATCCACTATCACATAACTTATATCTTTCTATGATTTTGCTAAACATATACATTACATTATTCTCCCTCCATTTCCCTAATAATATGTATAGTTTTTTTAATAACAATGTTCTTTGAATTAATAGGGTTAGATATGATATCTGTTAAATAAATATGAATGGAAAAAAGGAAGAAAAACTAATGTGCTAGCTGTTAAAAATTAATATAATTTAATTGAAATAAAAAAAAATTGATCACATAATCTTTAGAATAATTTGAATATAAAACGAAAAACGATATATTTCAATGGATGGCACTCTGCAAACACGATCTTAAGAATGGTGTGCAAAATTCTTCTTATGATATTTTATTACAATCTCACCTTGAATCGTTGACGCATATTTAAATCCAATACACTTATTCGAAATTTATGCATTCTTGTTAAAACCAATAACGATATATTTGGATCCATATATCGACCATGACATGATCGAATTACTAATAAATTAATACCGGCCATGACATAAATTTATTATAGATCAACATAGAAGAGAAACTTCCTAGTGCACTTGCTAAAAATCACACATTTTTTAAGGATTATATATTTTTCAATGATATCGAAATGGCTCACACTATGTGCACACCTTGTTTGGCTATCTGCACACTTAGGGTTTACCTATGCTGCGTATAGGTCTATACGCAGCGTATATGTTAATGCACTTTAGGTGATAAGTGCATGTCTCCCATTCTATAGGGTCTTTATTGTACATTTGTTGAAAGATAGTCCCAACTTTATCCTTGGGACATTTTGTCCAAGTTTTAGGAAAGGCTTTTGTCTTAGGTTTATGTTAGGGACAAAAGTCAGAGTTTTGCTTTGTGTAGTTTGTTTGTCTGGGCTTTCTAGTTTGTCTTGAAAGTCCGGGTTTTGCCTTGTATATATACCTTTATGTGGAATAGACAAGGTGGCGATTCTGTGTGAAATTCTGTGCACCTAACCCTAATCATTGTGTGTGTGTCTGGCGGCTACTGTATGTGAGTGACGTCATTCATCTTCATCATCAAGAATACTCAGTGTATTCTTGATTTCTCTCACAAATCTTGCATTCTAGTGTTTCATCTACAGTGGTTCATCATCAGGTGGATTCCGCACACCTGTTGGTGGCTTTAGCTGAGTGAGATCTTGGATTAGGAGGCCTTCACAGTGGTATCAGAGCATGGTTACTGATTCAGAATGGTCTAACCGCCTTCTGAATCACCATTGCTCTTGATTTGATGTTTGTTTCCGCCAAACATCTTGAAGACTTGAAGATTTTGCAGAAAAGTTGAAGAAAATGAAGCTGTTCGTGGTTGTTTTGTTCTCCAAGTTGTTGCAGATATGAGGTTTGATCCAAAAATTGCTCTGTCCGAGTTTTTCTTAGTGTTAAACTTGTCTGAGTTTTAAAACTCTGTCTTTGTTGTTTCCGGGGTTTTGGTGAACTAGTGTGAAGTCACACTAGGGAGATAGTCCGGAGACTTGTTTCTTCTGAGCTTCAGCTTGTCTGAGTTTTCATTTAAATGTCTGAGTTTTGTCCGAGTTTTCTTTACTTTTTGTTGTCTGAGTATCACAATGTCCGAGTTTTGAAACAATTTAACACTCCGAGGTTTGTCCTTACAACTGTCTGTTCCGACTGTTTGTTCCGAGTTTTTAAGAGGTCAATAGAGTCTCTGAGTTTTATAGGTTTCTGTCCGAGGTTTCTGGTTTCTGCGTATTGAAGTTTGAAGTTTGACTGGTCCGAGTTTTAATCTAGAAACAGTTTAGATCTCCGAGTTTTTATACAGTTTAGATCTCCGAGTTTTGATACAGTTTAGATCAGGTTCAGTCTCCGAGTTTCAAACAAGATAAAGGTTCCGAGTTCTTTTTGAATCTCCGACTTTTGCAGGACCAATGTTCCGCGTTTTGAAGTCCTTTTTTTTGTAATCTGTCGATGTCCGAGTTTACAGGGTTTGATTCTGTAAATGGTTGTCCGAGTTTGACTTTTGAGTTGATGGTCCGACTTTTTTTTATATAGTTCCTAAAGTTCAGAGTTTTCAAATCAATAAATCGTTCCGCGTTTCGCTGTTTCTCCGAGCTTCAGCAATTCATCTCATCTGATGTCCGGGTTTTGAATATCGTGAAAAGGTTTTTCAAGTGTCATTTACGTCAATGGTGGTGTTTGTCGGGTTATTAGAAATAATGATGATGGAGGATTGTGTTAGAGATCTTTGTCACTAACTGGAAAAAAATCTGTCCGAGAGTGGCGTTTCCGTTAAAATGGAGTGAATCGGCTCTGGGTTTTTATGTCGCGGTGGTTCTCGGTGGTTTGTGATGCAAGGTGGGTGATGGCGAATCTCCGATGATTATGTTGATAGTCGGATTTGTTGTTTCCGGGCAGTGGATAGTTTCTGGTGACGATCGATGATGGAGGTTAAGGTGGTTTCAGTGAAGTTAGCGAGGTGTCGGTGAGGTGTTTATTAGCCGGGGATTTTAAAAGGTGATCGGAATTCGTTTTTGTTCACCGGAGATGTTGTTTTCCTTTGGATGTTGTCGGCTAGGGTTTTGGTAATTGCAACCTGCATGGGCTTGAGTAATAATGGGCTAATGATTATGGAATGTGAGATCTAATCACTCCTTGGGCCAACTTGGAGAATGACAGCTGGTGATATCATGGAATGCATATGTATTTTCGATGGATCCACTAACAAATGTGAAAATGTTTGTTATTTTGATGGGGGCCACACTAGAGCATGAATGCTGTTGATATAATTTTTTACATACGATGACATATCTTTGTTGCAGCTGGATGTTCTTTTTCTATGAGCAAATGATTATTCCTCATTCCTCATGAAAGTTACAACGTTTTTCTTATGGATCCCTATTTCTGCTTCCACCGAGTTTGAAGACTTGAAGTCGGTTTCGGATTATCGAAAAGTTTTATGGTACTTATGTTTTCCGGATCAAGTGAGGAGGTGAAGAGAATAAGATTTGCTTGGATTTCTGTATTGTTTACAAAGAAAAAGGGGGAGTAAAAAATTTTGAAGTTCCTATTTTCTTTGTAAACCAAAAGCTCATGGTGCTACATCGAAACAAGTTCATGTTTACTATCTTTGAGATTAACTTAGTGTTAATCTTACCGGTGGCGATGTGTTTATAACATGAAGCAAGTTAGAGCTAGTGTATGATTGAGTTTTGTCAAGTTTGTTCGAGGTTTAATCAAGTGTTGACGTGATGAAGCAAATTGTTCTTTTGGCAACTAGTTGAAGGTCAAGCCTTTATCGTATGCCGGTTAGAGTAGAGATGATTAGTCTTCTTGATCTCTCTTCCAAGTTGGTGACTGATCGGATTCTCGAAATAGGGGTTCTTACATTGAGGGGTAGATTGGAGACGAAAGTCATCGGGTAATTGGTGGAATTTGTGAAGATACGAGATTGGATCTTGAAGATTCGAGATGAAATGATTTCAGATACTCGGTTGAAGACTTTGATCAAGATGGTGGATGTACTTTTACAAAGTTCAGTTTGTTATTAACTTATCGAACTGAGCTTCATGTCTTTGCGGAATTTGAAATGTTTGATGTTGGGCATTGGAAATCCGACGTTTCGTTCTTCTACCGGTTAAGTTTAAAGATTAATGTATCGAGCGATATTCTTACATGTGGTTGTAGGTCGGTTCGCGTTAACTTGATTCTGGAGTAGATTGAGGGGGAGGATCAACAGTGTTTGATGTTGGATTCTTCATGTTTCTCAAAGCGGCATTAAGTGATCGTCAGCAAGTCTTTAATTAGAAGGGTTGAAGATCGCTGTGCTCTACCTAAAAGATCAAGTCTCAGCTAAAGTTGAAAGCATGCATGATATCATCAGTCAAGGGGGAGTCTGTAAGTGCAGTATCCGATGATTGAAGATTATCAAATGCCACACAGAACTGATGCAACAGTTAAGGGGGAGACTGTAAGTGCAGTTCCTGCCGGGTAACTGTCACTTATCAGTTCTGTGTCAACCAAAGCAGAAGTCCGAGTTAAAGTCAACGATAATGAAGATTATCAGAATTGCTGAAGGCATTCCGGACGACTTTCTAGTGTTTCGGATTATTGTATTGTTTTGTATCCCGGACAATGTGTTTTGTCCGGGTTTAGTCCCTAGCCTATATATATGTGTGTATTGTGTAGATTAGGGCAACTCTTGAAGCTTTGTGCTCCTCTCCCAACTTATTCTCCTGGTGTGAATTCTAGAGAGAGTGACTATGTGTTAGTGAGAGAAAGCTAGGGTTTAGATCTTTGTGATCTAAACCAGCTTGTAGAAGATGATGTATACTCGTTTGGTATGTAATCTGTGATGATTGTATTGAAATGAATGAGTTTGTCTTGCATCTTCTTCTTCATCTACCCTGTTCTTGTTCTTCATGTCTTGAATCAAGTGCAATGTTTGATGTTCGTCATCGATCCGGTGCTTTCACACATGCCTTTTTAAAATTCCATTTATATACAAGTTCACATACCTTACGGGGGATCACTCAACACTAGGCCGAAAATGTATTTTAGTGAATCACTCGAGAGCGGCATGGAACTTACTCCTACCATAGGCTTGCCAAGCAATCAATCCTCCTCCTTTTTAACTATATACCTTTGTAACAAGAGGACTTTTGGGTGAAGGGTTAGGCTTGGGTTAAAGGTAGGTGGTTGGGTTAGTGGTTAGTAAAAGGGCGAAAGACGTAAAAAACGTCGGTTTTCGTAAGACTTTTTATTTTTTTTGCAATTTTTATTTTGATGAATCCATTATTCAAACAAAGTTATTTTTGATGAACTTGTTTGTTTATTTCTCTTTTGCTTCATCATCATCATCATCATCATTTTTTTTTTTGAAAAGTCATACGAAAAACCGAGCTTGTTACTAAAACAAAGGGTTAGAAATAAAAATGTTTTGGTGGGTGAAAGGGTGTTTGTTTTGGGTTATGAAATGAAAAGGTTTAGGCTCAAAGGGGTTAACTAGGGGGATTTTGGGTAGGTGGTAAAAAAAAAAGAAAAATAATGGTGTGGAAATAAAAAGGGTTAGTCCTAATGCCTCCGTCATTTACTTACTCGGGTTTAAGTTGGTAAGGACCGGGAATGTATTGTCGTGGCAAGTTCTAGAGTTGTAAGAATCAAGCGGCTATTCACACAAGAAACGAAAAAAAAATGAGCATTTAGTTTAAAGATATGTATTTGTATGCTCAATAAAGGCTCAAAACTCACTTTTTGTGAGAATGGGTTTTTATGTGATCAAGTATATATAATCAAATTTTAACTAAACTTGTCTTGCCGTTTCATAATTTTCTTATGTTGGTTCCTTTTATCACGACGCTATCGGTTGTAAATTTGTAAAAATATAACCTTTTTAGAACTTGAAATTCCCAAATTAAACCTAGGCAAGTAAAAAAAATGAAAGAGTGATTAGCGATTCCAATAGAGTTTTGTGTAAGGCTTGTGATTAGGACTTGCAAGATTCAAAGTTTTAGCATCCCCCCACACTTAAATTACACATTGTCCTCAATGTGTCCCAAAAATAAGTTTTTAGGTTGATTGAATGTGCAAAAAGGTGTGAGAAAGCAAAAATTTGTGTTACTGGGCGTCTGGACACGACCCCGTGGTGTCCGGGCACGGCCCCGTGTTCAGATCGCCAGTAACAAAATAAGTAAAAAGAAACAGAAGCCTGGGCACGGGGGCGTGTTCAGTGAGCATGCCCCGTGTCCAGTTACCTGAACTGGGCATTTTCTGCAGATAGTTGGGCACGGGCCGTGTTGGGCGAGCACGGCCCCGTGCTGAACTTGCTGTAATGAAGAAAAATTTGTCGGGTGGCCCTGTTTTTGTGCATGGGGTGCTGGTTCAAGTTTCCCTTAGTATCCTTCACCATCTCGAGTGTGTTTCACTCATTACAACATCATCCAAACACCAATTTAACTAAAAACCGTCATTCCATTAATAGAGAAACTTACATAAAAATCCTAATAAAGTTAAAATTCTAGATAAATAGGTCAAGAAGCACAAGAAGTCTAAACCAAGAAGTTCTAGCCTAAAGTTTATTCTATTAGTAAAATTTCTGAAAAGATAATTCTCTCGGTTGTATGTGGCTCTAAGAACTTCTTCCTCCGGTCATTGGTCCCTTACACGTCGGCGAGCCATTCCTCTATCTCCCTAGGGAGAAGAAAGGCGGGCTCATTGGCATTGGTTTGAGGGGGTGCAACCTCCACCGGGACTTCTTGTAGATTTTCAAGAGGAGGTTCTGCTGGAATGTCGTCCCATCCGGTAGGATTGTTGACTCGAAGTGCTAGGTTCCAATCCTCTTGAGGGAGGATTGGTTCCATGGGAGGTGTCACAAGAATGTTCAACCTTTGGTGCAAGAGGTTGATTTCTTGAAAACTGTTTTCCAACCCCACCGTAAGATAATTTATACGGTCTATTAGGACCTCCTCTACCGACGTCATCTCATCAAGAGACTCACGTAATGCCATTATGTAGCGTACGAGAGTTGCTTCAATTGATGACCTTCTTTCTCTTCAACTGTTTTTGGAGTGCGTAGAAGAGGTTCCACTGTTTTGGCTTGACATTCTACGAAAATAAACGAAAAGAGTTCATTTTAATGAAACAGTAACCTCGACACGGCCCCGTGCTCAATGAGCACGACCCCGTGTTCACCTTTCTGCAGATTTTTGGAACAAGGAATCTCGGAGTTTTAAATTATTTTTTCAATATTTAAAGCATTTTTAGCAGAAATAACTTAAAACAATGTTGCAAAACTTATTTTTACAAGATTCATTGAACAAAAATCTAACAAACATCACCATAAAGCTTGGAATCATGGTAATCTCAAGCTCTAATGGAGGTGTTGAGGTCAAAGAAATGGAGAAGAAGGAAATTGACAAAAGAGGAAAGGACAAGAAGGTTCTTGAGAAACTTCTTTTAGAAAATACCTAGGATGGTATGTGAGAAGATTCCCTCAAACCTCTGTCCTTGGAATGGTCCAAATGTGCAGGATCCTTGGCTGCATTTATAGAAAACGACAGCATGCTGGACACGGACCCGTGTCGGCTGGACACGGCCCCGTGTGCAGGCGAGGTCCTGACACATTTTGTCCATATTCTGACAAAAAGTCAGAAATGAATCTTTTGGTGGACACGGGGGCGTGTTAACCTGGACACGGCCCCGTGTCTGGAGGCTGTTTATGAAGTTTCGTCTATTTCTAAGGAATTCATCCGGATCGGGCGGTTCCTTACTGGATGGAACAACCCCAAAGTGCCTAAGATACCTTAATTGCTCTAGATTAAGACGAGAACGCAAGAGGTTGTTGGTGAGGGTGATTCCTATGCTAAATGTAGGTGGACAAGTCCAACCCTTTCCCGGGCTCTCGTTAAAGAAGGTGTATGTCGAATCGCTCAGGTCTATGTATGCATCGAACGAAGTTGATGGGGAGTCCTTCACGGCACAATCGACACAGGGACGACTATCGCTCAAGTCCTCGCTTGAGTTAGAGGTAACATCGGGAACAACGAAGTTGTTTTTATTTGAATGCGACCCCAACAATTCTTCTTGGTTATCGTCTTGAGATAAATTGTTGAAATCCATCCTAAGTTCTTTTAACCAATTAAGAATTAGATCATCCATTTGAAATAGTTCATAAAGAAGCATTTCTCCTAGAAGATCCGGTTGAGAGCATTCGGGGGAGAGATAGGGATTATTTTTACTTTCGCCCCTCTTAAGGCTACAGGAAAACAATGGGTCAATATAATGGGGTTTATAATTTAGAAAATAACATTCTAAATCTTTATGGGAACCACCACATATTTGACACCACATACCATAAGAGTGCCGAAAGTAAAAAATATCAGTATCACTCATGTTTGTGTCAGAAATTACCAACCGTCGGTATCTTACGGTTCTGTTTTCAGTAACTGAAACTTGGGCACGGGACGTGTTGACTGGGCACGACCCCGTGTTCAGCTTACTGTCGGACTTAAAACAGGATTGCCAGTTCCAAGGATTGGGCACGGGGCGTGTTCAGCAGGCACGGCCCGTTCTGAGTTCTGCAGAAGCTGAAAAATTAAGAAAAATCCTAAAAAATGCAGAAAAATTAGAAAAAAACGATTAGGCCACTGATTCCTAACTTTCTTAAAATCCTCGTGTCCCCGGCAACGGTGCCAAAAACATGATGCGTGTGTGGTGTGATATATCTTTAAGTATATTTTAAGCCCTTTTTACACGTTAGTCAAGTTTTAAATTTATAAAACACGATATTTTAGTAACACCAAACACACATATGGGCAAGTGCACCCATCGTGAGCATAGTATAGTGTTGGCAAGATACTGAGGTCGTCCAATGACATAAGAGCTTTTAATACCGGTTTATCCTCAACGTCTAATCAAATCAAAAGGTTAGAAAAACGTTTTTTAAACTAGAAAAATAAAAACTAACTAAAATGCTGAAAAATAAAATAAAAAATAAAAACGGATAGACCGTGGAGATATGATTGGTGAAAATCTTTAATTTTATATAGACAGTAAAATAATACCAAGACACCACGGACAAACGATAAGGAAGAATCACCTTCAACATAAGAAACTAGTTATTAAAGTGATTAATACATAACCAAATAAAAAGTGCGAAAAGATTAAAAATAAAAAAGTATTACACTAGACACTTGTCTTCACCAAGTGATATAAGAGACTTAGGCAAACATGGCCTTTGATTGTCAAGAACTTTTACGATCAATCTTGGATCCCGAGATGACTCACACACTCTACGATGAACGATGGATGATGGTGGTGGATGAAGGTGTTGTGATGGTGGTGGGTGAAGTGTGAGAGAGGTGGTGTGCCAAGGGATGGTTTGCAAATGAGCCAAGCACCCCTATTTATAGGCTGAACAGAGGCTCGGACACGGCCCCGTGTCCATTGAGCACGGCCCCGTGTCCACATTCTTTATCTTTCTTCATTAATTGCAGTTTCTCTGCATTAGTTGACCACGCCCCCGTGTCCGCTGGGCACGCCCCCGTGTGCAGAAGCGTATCTGTACTATCAAGATTTCTCCAGATTCTGCGAATCTTAGAGTTGACCACGGCCCCGTGTCCGTTGGGCACGCCCCCTTGGTGGGTGATAGAAACTTCTACAGCTTTGTCTTTTCTGCAAACACTTGGGCACGCCCCCGTGCTCACTGAGCATGGGGCGTGTTCAGCCTTCTGTCTTCTTAAGTTTGCTTGGGAAGATGCTGTCGGGGGGTCGGGCATGCCACGTTTGATCATTTTCTTGTATTTATGTTAGATTTAGCTGCCTTTTTGCTCATTTTGTTCATTTGAGCTCATTTAATCCTGAAAATACAAAAGGAAGAAAAAAACACACTTTTTCCAACATTAGTACTAAAAAAGGGTTAGTTTTATGCCACATTTGATGTAATTTATATGTTGCATTTTGCGCACATCACTATCTCACACCCTCCTTGAATAACTTCTATTCCCAGATAGTATGCAAGCAATCCTGGATTGCTCATTTTAAACTTGTTTTCCATATGAGACATGAAAACATCTATTTCCTTCCTTGATGTTCCAGTAACTATCAAATCATCAACATAGACTCCGACTATTAGTGTAGAAGTCTTACTTTTCCTTGTATAGATTGCTTGCTCTAAAGTACACTTATTTAAGTTAAGTGACTTTAGGGTTTGATCTAACTTCGTGTTCTAAGCACGTGGTGCTTGTCTTAATCCATACAGAGCTTTTAATAGTTTGTAAACCTTTCCTTCATCTCATGCCTTTACAAATCCTTCGGGTTGTGAGACATAGACTGTAACATTCCTATTTTTATATAAGAATTATAAGTTTGGTTAAATTTATTTACCACTAGTAACTAGTAACTAGTTTATTTTTACTATAAATATTCAACCCAAATAGATTTAAACACTATTTTATATATAGCTGGTTGAAATATTATATTAATTAATTGGCCTGTATATAGATGACCTTTCTAATAAAATAAAAGTATATAAAAACTTATATTATTAGACGGGTAGATTACCGGTAAGTTGATTACTAGAAATATGAAGTACCTAAACGGGCCTAGTGACCATATGCTAATTAAACTATAAAAATACATTGTATTTTGAACCTACTCTATTTTTAATAAAACTTAGACCCAAATGTAGACAAAAATATTCTCGTTCTAATGACATATTTATTATTTTATAAAACGTTATATTTTTTAAGTTATAAGCGCCAAATAAGTGAAGCGGTTAAATTAATTATAACATATAAATGAAATTAATAAAATATAATAATAATATTCAAAGACCTTACGTCAGAAGTAAAGAAATAAATAAAATTAAACTAAATTTAACACTTACATTTGATGTAAGTTACGATAAAGGAATAATATATATATTAAATAAAATATAATAAACATCAAAACTAAAACATTCACATGTATACGTGGCTTTCAAAAGAAAGGATAAAAGCAGGGCCGGCCCTGAGAATTCGTGTACCCTGTTCGAGCTCGAAAAAACGTGCCCTTAGGCCTTAACGAAATTGGTTATTGGGCTCGCTAAAGGTCTAAACTTAATACCAACAGACTAATAACTAATCTAAACCATAAGAATAGCTTTGTAAGTGGACATATGTTGGTGTTTGTATGGGTCAGGGCCGACCCTGAGAATTCAAGTGCTTTGTCCTAGCCCGAAAAAATGTACCTCTTATGCCATAACGAAATAGATAATGTAAATAATTTTTTTGTCGCTCATTATTATTATTATTATTATTATCAAAGCCGCACCTGAGAATCTAAGTGCCTCATATGAGTCGGAAAAAGGTCCTTAGACCTAACGAATTATTAAACTATTTTTTGAAACGAAGGTTAACCTTACTATTTGAAATTAATGGTAAATACAATTCTACACATTTGTTAAGAGGAATTTACGAAAATGGCCAAGAATAAGTTTGACTTACCAAAATGGTCACCTCATGCGTTGATGGAGCAGGGCATCACCGATTTCTTGAACATTCATAAACATTAACATTAACATTAACATTGCTTAATCCTAATCTATGGTCTACCCCTGTAATATATGATCATGTGTCTCGCACAGTAATTGATTGATGTCAAGCCCATTTTGTTTTTACTCTTGTACCAGGTGTCTACTTGGGCCCATAGCACTTGCATTGTTTGTCAGGAAACAAAAATATAAGAATGAAAAACAAGATTGGAATGATAAAGAACTGAATCACCCAAAAACTTGAGGGTAGCGGACTCGAACGCGCGACTAACTTGCACATCAGTAAGGGCCTTAACCACTGGGCCAATTCATATTTTCTCAGCATTTTATACTCTATGAATTTATATATAACAATATATAAATGAAAAAAAAATCAATATTTAGGCCCCTGGGGAAAACGGGCCTCGGCCGGAGGTGCGGCTCGCCCACCCCTGGGGCCGGCCCTGGATAAAAGAATCATCAAAGTTAGGTGTCTTTGAAGTTGAAGGTATACGTGTAACTATCATTAACCAACATCTTGTAAGAATTTTCCTATAAATAGAATTCATATCCTTCAAACAAACTTTGCTAAAAACCTTCTGTGTCCTCTCACTAGAAATCGCCAAAACTCCCTCTCTCTCTAAATATTTATTATTTAATAAATAATAAAGCCTTGTTCTGTTTTAAGTGTTTTAACTCCCGATCACCGCTATCATTTCCGATTGATCTGAGCCTCATAACATATGTCAGGGCTCTGCCCGACTAAATTGTTGGGATTCGGTCTCTGGACAAGGTTGAATTAGGGGTACTATACTTAATACGAGTGCATTATATATTTTTTTAAAATAGCTCAGAAGTTATACCCAAAATTTATACCAGGAGACTTTCTAGTTGAACCCTAAATATACAAAGCGGGTCCATTCTCTTTTCTCACCGTTTCATTCCCTTTTTGTCCCAAACCATAACAACTCTCACTAAAACTATTATTTATTTTTATATTTTGTTTAAAAAGAAACCCTAGTTAAGACCCCTAAGTGATCCTGTATAAATCCTAAAATTTTCAGAACAATCAGAATCAGGATCAGGGCCCCTAAAACTCAGGGGGTATTTCCTATTTTACGCTTATCCACATAATTTGCTGTCAAATTCGAAAATATCAATTCCGTCGACTCAGCTGAACTCCAAACACACGTGGCAACCATATGAGATGAGGTGGCCCTCGCGCCACGCGACGCCAAGGGTGACCCCTCGCGTCACGCGAGGGGGTCAATTTTCATGTATAAATAGCAGGCATTGGGACTTGAATTCTTGCATTTGAACGACGAGAAAATTCGTTATACATACTGAGTTATGATCCGATTACTACAAAACACACACTAGCTCGAATTCTGCCGCGATAACAGGGTATTAACTTGATCGCTGCTACGATTCAATATCCGATCGATTGAAACTATCCGACCGGATGTTTAAGCGCTATCCTTTGTCATTAGTCGTGATTCCGACAGGATGTTTGAGTACCACCCGAACACGGGGAATACTCTGTCATTCGTTGTGAATCCGATGGATGTTTAAGTGATTGCACTTTGTCATTTGTCGTGAGGGTTTTAATCTCGTGAGTTATCGTAAATGCTGTATTTGTTATTTACCAAGTTCGTGTGCACTAGGTTACAAGATTAATCAATAGGCTAAGCTCTGCTTGTATAAATCTGCAATATCAAGGCTAATCAGTAGGCTAAACTCTGCCCGTATAAATCTGCATGCTTATAATGTGAGTCATTCTCTTTTTATCAAATTACTTTCAAAATAATGTTTATTTTCAAAGGTTATAATTACAGTGATTAAGTTTATGTAATCACCAAGTTACAGCCGGTATGTGGGGTTTTGTATACATTACTTGATAACCGTCACTATTGGACAACGAGTTAGCCAATGAGTGATATGACCATAGTCACAAACACCATTGGACAACGAGGTTACCGATGGATGGTCGAGTGACAAATACTGTGGGTAGTTGATTGATATCAGAAACATTGTAATCTCTCTTAATACTGTAGATTATAACAAACGAGTCGTTTTCATAAAATGAATGAACTCACCAGTAGTTTCCGCTGACAAAACCTTTTTAAAATACGTTTCAGGTAAATACAGTAGATTGAAGTAAGAGATGGATACGGCACGGAAAGGTTTCAAGAAGTGGCTTATTTTATCAAATTAAGAAATATTGTTTTATGTAATCAAATTTATCTTTATTAAAGCTACCTTTGTAAAACATGGATTTATCCCATCTAATTAATAAATAAAATCCGGTGTTTTCTAAACTCTGATATTTTTCCTAACTCACGGTCCTGATGAAATTTCCGCTGCAATATTTTTTCAAAATAATCACCGGTACCACTTGGCTGTTCGCGGCTCCCGATTCCGTCCAGGGTGGGTTAGGGGTCGTGACAGAAGGTGGTATCAGAGCCACTGATTTAAGCCAATAGGTGTTGTAATAAAATACCTAAGTTTAAACAAAGAGTTAGGAGATTGCTATTAACTGGTAGCACATATGATAGTATTTAGACTTGAACTTAAGAAAAGATGCCTTAGTATAAGCTTCAAGATAAGTTAAAATACTTGTGTAAATAAAGTGTTATAGATTTTGGTATGCCTTGAGGATAATAACTAGAACATTGCAAGTATGGTAAATAAGCAATAACACTTGGCCACTGTTATTTCTTATTTATTATTACTACTTTGTTCTAGGATATGATCCGTCCGGTAAATATTAATTTCCTGCTTCTTTGTGGAAAGTCATAATACACTTTCCAAATCATGATTTAAAGAAAGATCTATTTATGGGAAAATCTAAATTTCTTCTCCGGCAAGACTGGGTATGGTGTAGCAGACTCTCCAGCTTGTCCGGATATACTGAGGTTACCTTTTCGGCGCGAACCGGATAAGACAAGGTATATAATATGTCAAGCAAGTGACAAGATTTCCCTAAATAGTATCATGACCTAATATCTGACTTGTTTTTGGAAATATGAATCTGCTAAATACATTGACCTTATAAAAGGTATGTATATTACAGCATGTGAAATATGTGATTATATAGATAGGTATATCTATAAGGAAATCCAAAAAACCATAAGGATTGACAATTTGGAATAAAGCACAAGCATCTGTGTCTAGATTTTTTTTATCAGGAATCTCTTTTCCGATATCAAACATTATTTCGTTTGATCATCTGTCTCGTAACTTATGCTACAAAATAAACGATGGAAACCCTTTAAGTTGGGACACCATCTAAAGTATAAGAATTTCCAATGTGTTATCATAAAATATTAACGCAAGTATGAAGCAAGTAAAGTTATGCTAGTACACAAGAAAACACATGAAACTTAAAATATACTTCCTCAGACGTCGAAGTATATCACACACGACTTCCAAGGCAAGACCTTTGGAAAATATAAATTGGGCACGATGAGACCAATGCTAATTCCGTTAGTAGAAGAACTACTAATTAAAAAGAAGCACTTTGCCATATGATCCTACAAACAACATGAATCTCACTGAGGTACGTTGTAACAAGATTTCACAACCATTGGTGCACAGTCTAATCAGAGTCATAATCACTGTAAAAGGTGTCACATACCTTTGCAAATTCCCTATTTCATTTTATTCGACATTTCTTGGTAATGTCACTTAACCACGGTTATCACACGAAATTCCAGATAAAGTTCTTATATTTCTTTTTCTGACTTCTGCATATAATGAGTTGACTCTCGTGTTTCTACTTCCTCTAACGGTCATCATACCATAAGGATTTCTTTCATAGTAGCGAATATTAATCTATTTCATTTCTTGGTAAATCCACACATTACACATACACTGTTTATTGCACATGTGGTTCGTTTGAATTATGAAGACCACTGGAGGACTTCATTCTAATTTGTTGTTTTATCCAAACTCAAATATCATTCCGCTTTTTGCACTGTGAACCGCATTATTGCAAAACGGTGACTCTTTGATGTCGAGTCAATGAATTTTGTTAAACCATTGAGGTGAAGAATTTATATTTTATATATATATAAATTATACTGAGATATTCTCTCATTTAAGTTTATGTTTAAGTTATTTATTATTAATAATTTTATTATTAGTAATAATATATAAATAATAGTAGTGTTAGTATTATTTTTAGGTACTAGGGTTATTATTAAGGGCATGTATTGTATAGCCTAGCCTTAGTTAGGCATGGACTGATCACCTATGCTTAAACAAGGCAGCACTAACCAATATCCACCCATGATAATGACTAGTTAATATATATAAATTAAGTCATCATACTTATTTAGTAAATTTTAATTATATATAAAAATATTTTTATATAAAAATATATATACTTTGTACTGTAAGGAGAAGACATATTTTTATAAAACAATACAAGAATTAGAGGGACGAATAAAATTATATAAATAATTGTCTATCACATGTTTTGTGGTAACTATGTACCCTAACACTCTGGCAAGAAAATGACCATATAAGAATAATATGGTAGTCATTAACTACGTTGGGTTAGGGGAACATTGTAATATATAAGAATAGTCTCCGTTTTCACTTATTTACAACATTTGTAAATACATTCACAACGTTATATGGTTTCAAAATGAAAATAAGTAATCACATAGAATCGACCCATTAAGTATTATATATTTACAAAATATTTTACAAAATACTTTTGTACAATAAATATTTTTACACCTTTATTTACAACTTTCATTTAACGTTATAAATAATAGTGATTTCTTTTACAAAATAATAATACTAAAATATTTTGTAATGTAATAACTTCATTGCGGTGTTTTGTAATTTATATTACATAGTAAATATAAGTTATTTTACATAGTATAGTAAAATACTAAAATAATATTTATTTAAGAGTGGTGACCATTTACATATAGTAAAAATGCGTAACAAATAATATATATTACGTAGTATTTATATTTGATATGTAAGATACAGACAGGGACACAAATAATATATATTAAAATTGCTTTACAAATATAATATAATGGTTGGTCATGCCAAAACAACTTGTTCTTATTATATTTCGATCTATAGGACATAGTATGAAAAATATGGTCACTAATAGGATACTATCACATTGTTTCACAATTAAAACAACTTGGAACTCTAAACAATAATACACTAATTCTATTGTCTTTTCGTATATCCTTGCAATTCATTCATCTCATCACATTGATTTTCTAATATCATAATTCAATATTTGACAAATCATTTTTCATGCTTTTATTTCATTTGGAAAACCTGTCAATTCTAAGTTTTCCTCAGTTGCCAAATCAAAGTAAGCTTTCTTTTGATAGAATTTTATTGATTCTAAAAAACTTTCACATTTATTTTAAAATATCTATTGATAATATATCTTTTGGCTTGAACCTAGTCACTTTGGAAACTATATTATTTCATCTCATTCGTTTGTCATCAATTTCTTGAACTAATTCCGTTGAACCATTGAATCCTACTTATTGTACAACTCGTATACACAAAATTTAATATTTTAATTATGTGTCATCTACCTTAATATTGTTTTTATTGACTAAAATATGACATAAGTCTAAAAGAAATATCGTAACCCAAATCTCGAGGACGAGATTTAAATCAAGGTGAGGAGAATTTAACATTCCTATTTTTATATAAGAATTATAAGTTTGGTTAAATTTATTTACCACTAGTAACTAGTAACTAGTTTATTTTTACTATAAATATTCAACCCAAATAGTTTTAAACACTATTTTATATATAGTTGGTTGAAATATTATATTAATTAATTGGCCTGTATATAGGTGACCTTTCTAATAAAATAAAAGTATATAAAAACTTATATTATTAGACGGGTAGATTACGGGTAAGTTGATTACTAGATATATGAAGTACCTAAACAGGCCCAGTGACCATATACTAATTAAACTATAAAAATACATTGTATTTTGAACCTACTCTATTTTTAATAAAACTTAGACCCAAATGTAGACAAAAATATTCTCGTTCTAATGACATATTTATTATTTTATAAAACGTTATATTTTAGAAGTTATAAGCGCCAAATAAGTGAAGCGGTTAAATTAATTATAATATATAAATTAAATTAATAAAATATAATAATAATATTCAAAAACCTTACGTAAGAAGTAAAGAAATAAATAAATTAAACTAAATTTAACACTTACATTTGATGTAAGTTAAGATAAAGGAATAATATATATATTAAATAAAATATAATAAACATCAAAACTAAAACATTCACATGTATACGTGGCTTTCAAAAGAAAGGATAAAAGAATCATCAAAGTTAGCCAACCCGAGTTTTCTACTACAGTGCATTTACTCCAGCGGGTCGCTTGTCACAACAGGCGGTCGGCTCGTGTGGAGGGTGCAACTCCTGTCAAGTGGCAGGGGGCTGGAAATTTTCTCGGGGATAGCCAAGCTCCCATTGCTACCGAAGCGGGGGCCCGGTTAAGACAACATAGTCTTCGGGACAGTAATGGGGCGGGCCTGCGACTAGCGGATGTGATACTATCGTCTGTTGTGAAAGTCACCACTAAAAAAAATCAAAGTTAGGTGTCTTTGAAATTGAAGGTATACGTGTAACTATCATTACCCAACATCTTGTAAGAATTTTCCTATAAATAGAATTCATATCATTCAAACAAACTTTGCTAAAAACCTTCTGTGTCCTCTCACTAGAAATCGCCAAAACTCCCTCTCTCTCTAAATATTTATTATTTAATAAATAATAAAGCCCTGTTCTGTTTTAAGTGTTTTAACTCCCGATCACCGCTACCCTTTCCGATTGATATGAGCCTCATAACATATGTCAGGGCTCTGCCCGACTAAGTTGTTGGGATTCGGTCTCGGGACATCGGGACAAGGTTGAATTAGGGGTACTATACTTAATACGAGTGCATTATATATTTTTTTAAAATAGCTCAGAAGTTATACCCAAAATTTATACCAGGAGACTTTCTAGTTGAACCCTAAATATACAAAGCGGGTCCATTCTCTTTTCTCACCGTTTCATTCCCTTTTTGTCCCAAACCATAACAACTCTCACTAAAACTATTATTTATTTTTATATTTTGTTTAAAAAGAAACCCTAGTTAAGACCCCTAAGTGATCCTGTATAAACCCTAAAATTTTCAGAACAATCAGAATCAGGATCAGGGCCCCTAAAACTCAGGGGGGTATTTCCTATTTTACGCTTATCCACATAATTTGCTGTCAAATTCGAAAATATCAATTCCGTCGACTCAGCTGAACTCCAAACACACGTGGAAACCATATGAGATAAGGTGGCCCTCGCGCCACGCGACGCCCAGGGTGACCCCTCGCGTCACGCGAGGGGGTCAATTTTCATGTATAAATAGCAGGCATTGGGACTTGAATTCTGGCATTTGAATGACGAGAAAATTCGTTATACATACTGAGTTATGATCCGATTACTACAAAACACACACTAGCTCGAATTATGCCGCGATAACAGGGTATTAACTTGATCGCTGCTACGATTCAATATCCGATCGATTGAAACTATCTGACCGGATGTTTAAGCGCTATCCTTTGTCATTAGTCGTGATTCCGACAGGATGTTTGAGTACCACCCGAACTCGCGAAATACTCTGTCATTCGTTGTGAATCCGATGGATGTTTAAGTGATTGCACTTTGTCATTTGTCGTGAGGGTTTTAATCTCGTGAGTTATCATAAATGCTGTATTAGTTATTTACCAAGTTCGTGTGCACTAGGTTACAAGATTAATCAATAGGCTAAGCTCTGCTTGTATAAATCTGCAATATCAAGGCTAATCAGTAGGCTAAACTCTGCCCGTATAAATCTGCATGCTTATAATGTGAGTCATTCTCTTTTTATCAAATTACTTTCAAAATAATGTTTATTTTCAAAGGTTATAATTACAGTGATTAAGTTTATGTAATCACCAAGTTACAGCCGGTATGTGGGGTTTTGTATGCATTATGACCATAGTCACAGACACCATTGGACAATGAGGTTACTGATGGATGGTCGAGTGACAAATACTGTGGGTAGTTGGTTGATATCAGAAACATTGTAATCTCTCTTAATACTGTAGATTATAACAAACGAGTCATTTTCATAAATTGAATGAACTCACCAGTATTTCCCGCTGATAAAACCTTTTTAAAATACGTTTCAGGTAAATACAGTAGATTGAAGTAAGAGATGGATACGGCACGGAAAGGTTTCAAGAAGTGGCTTATTTTATCAAATTAAGAAATATTGTTTTATGTAATCAAATTTATCTTTATTAAAGCTACCTTTGTAAAACATGGATTTATCCCATCTAATTAATAAATAAAATCCGGTGTTTTCTAAAATCTGATATTTTTCCTAACTCACGGTCCTGATGAAATTTCCGCTGCAATATTTTTTCAAAATAATCACCGGTACCACTTGGCTGTTCGCGGCTCCCGATTCCGTCCAGGGTGGGTCGGGGGTCGTGACATAGACCTCCTCCTTGAGATCTCCGTGTAAGAATGCAGACTTCACGTCTAAGTAATGTACCTCCCAACCTTGATATGCTGCTAAAGCCAACATTAGTCGAACTGTCTCTATGCGTGCTACTGGTGCAAACACTTCATCATAGTTTATCCCATGTTGTTGAACATATCCTTTTACTACCAGCCTTTCTTTGTGTCTGACCACGTTTCTGTTTAGATCTTTCTTAGTCTTGAATACCCACATTAGTCGAACTGTCTCTATACGTGCTACTGGTGCTAACACTTCATCAAAGTCTATCCCATGTTGTTTATCGAGTATAACTCAACCTTCATTGTTTCAATCCATTTTCTTTCATTAGATGCTTCCTTGTAATTCCTTGGTTCTTCTTCAGCAAATCGTAATTCTTGAGGTACTACTTGAATTTGCTTTGTCTCTTTGTAGAGTTCTTCGAGACTTCTCAGTTTTACTAGAGTGTAACTAATACTCTTCGTTGTACTTTCAGACATAGATGGACCTCTACTTGATAATCTGCTTGAACTTCCTGATGAGTTCTGATTGTACAAATGTGCTGGCGGGGTTGCATAGGAGTCTGGTTCTTCTGTCTGATTTACTCCTGAGTCTTCATGATGTGGCCGCTACTATCAGGACTACTTGGTGCATTTTCTTCTAATGCTGGTGGGTTGTCTTCTTCTTGAATGACAAAGTTTGTCCATTCGGGATTCCCTGAATATATCATTTCCATATAACTATTCCAGTTTCATGGTTGACCTTCCATGAACTTTACATCTCTACTGACACATATCTTGTTTTTCACCGGATCATATAATCTGTATGCCTTTGATCCTTCTTCTATTCCAAGATAAATCATGGGTGCACTTCTATCGGCTAACTTCTTTTGTTGAAGTGGTAATACTTTAACATATGCTTTGCAGCCAAAAACTTTTAGGTGCTCCAGATTCGGCTTTCTTCCTTTCAAGGCTTCATGCGGGGTCTTGTTTACCAAAGCCTTCGTTGGAATCCGGTTTAATACATATATCGTATGTCTTATTGCTTCACCCCAAAAATTCTGTGGCATTTTCATTGCCTTGAGCATACTGCGAGTAGTTGACAACATCATTCTGTTCCTTCTTTCCACTACTCCATTTTGTTGTGGGGAATACGGCGCTGTAAGCTGTCTCGCTATGACATTGTCTTTGCAATACTTATTGAATTCAGCGGACGTGAATTCTCTTCCTCTATCTGTCATTAGCATCTTTAACTTGGTTCAAGTTTATGTCTCCACCTTTTCTTTGAACTGCTTGAAAGTTTCGAATGCTTGATCCTTGGAAGTTAGTAGATATGCGCACATGTAGCGAGTGCAATCGTCTACAAGTAGAAATATGTACTTTCTCCCAGCATATGTTGGTGGGGATATGGGACCACACAAATCTCCATAGACTAGATCCAGAGGTCTTAAAGATCTTATTTCTTCGTCTGATTTGGAAATCGTGTCCTACTATGTTTTCCTAATAAGCATGCTTCACATACTTAATTGGCATGACTTATTTGAGGAACTCCATGTACCGAGTTCTTTCGAGTCATTTCTTTAATGGCATCGAAGTGTAAATGGCCTAACGTCGCGTGCCATAACCATGCTAAATCTTCTGTCTTTGAGAGTAGGAAGATTGGTCTTCTAATCTTCAATTTTACTTTATACAACTTGTTCCTCATTCTCCTGGCTCGCATTAGTAACTTTGTATTTCTATCGCAGACTGTTAGTAAGTCTCCATCCATAACTACTTTGCAACCGATCTCTGTAAGTTGTCCAAGGCTCAATATGTTGCTTTTCAGATTTGGAATGTAGTATACTTGAGAAACAATCTTCTGTTCTTGGTTTTGACATTCCAACAGTATTGAACCTATGCCTTTAATCTCTACGTGCGACCCGTCATTGAAACGTACTTGCCCCGTCACCTTTTCATCTAATTCTCTGAAGTGACTTCGCACACCTGTCATGTGGTTGAATGCCCCGTTGTCTAAGTACCATAGACTTTCATCTTCTGTTGCGTAACTTGCTTGTTCTATGCGTTCTTCGTTTAGTAGAACCCTTTCTTGAACAACGTTTTCATCTTGTATTGCCATTAGCAATATGGGTGCTTGATGTGCGTGTCGTGTTGTATATTTTTATGTATATTTTAAGCCCTTTTTAACACTTTAGTCAAGTTTTAAATTTATAAAACACGATAATTTACTAACACTAAACACACATATGGGCAAGTGTTGATGCATATTTTGGTGTCTGTAACTTGTCTTTATTAACGATGTATTTGTATGGTCTTTTATTATCGAGTCTGTATTTCCGTCCGTCGACCAAGTCGGATATCCTCCTATCCTACTTGGGTCCGACAGTTTGTCTTGTCGTTATGCATGTTGCATATTTGGTATGTTTTATTTTTGTGTGTTTAATACAAGTCTGCTGCAAACTGTTTGTTTGCAGCATACAAGTTTTGCAGCCCTCGACGAAACACCATGTTTCGTCGAACACATGCATGACGAAAGACCTTTATGGTCACAACTCCAAGTTTCGCCATGAACAGTGACGAAACACCTAGTGTTTCGTCAACTTTGGTGTTTCGTCAGGCCCACTTCAGTGTTTCGTCAACACTTGGCTGGGCTGCCTATATAAACGCAACATGGTTTTTGTGTGAAACCATGAGAGCATACCTACTGTGAAAGTTTACTGTCAAACATTGTGTGTATTTGTTTGATCCTTTTTCTCATTCGTTTTAATCAATTGACTGTGATTCGTTGGTTACTTCGTGTTGTGATTATCTGTGTTTGGTTTGGCATCGTCACGGGGATTCCGCACTCGTGACCGTGTTTGATATAAACAAGGGTTTGGTTTCGTAATCGATCCTCCGAAAATCAGGACCTACAAGTGGTATCAGAGCATTGGCTCTTATCCTTGTTTAAAACCAAACATAGTTGTGTTTTTATCAAGTGTTTAAAGTGTTGTTTTTTATTTTCTGAAAACTGTGTTCTTGAAAAACTCATAAGTTTCTGAAAATCTACTTAGATCTTGTTTATTTGCCAAAGTTTTATCAAAAACCTTTGTTATATTACTTGTTCACGTGATAAAACCGGGTTTTCATTGAAAGTTTGTGCAAATTTGTGATTCGGAAAATTCTCCGGTGAAAGACCTTGGCCGGAATCTTCAAATCTTCATCAGTGTTCTTCAAACATTCAAAGATATTCTTGATTTTAAAATTAAAAGAAATCGATAAAATGATTAAAGAATTGGACACCATGCTTAGGTTGGTAAGATAGGTATGTTGTAAGTTGATACGGGTGTCTTGACAGTACAATAGGATAAGATTTTCTTTTGAAAAATCTCACCAACTTTCTCACCAACTCTCTGTGACCTTATCTCGACGAAAGACATAAGCGACGAAATCCCCTAGTGTTTCGACAAAGGGAACTTCGACGAAATACACATGTTTCGTCAAAGATACTGTTGACGAAGGATCTTGAGTTTCGTGGCAAGTGTGTTTGACAAAAAAAAAACCATCTTTCATCAGACTTGGTTTTTCGCCAAAGACCTGGTGTTTCGTCGAGACACTTGCAACATTTTCACAGAGGCTTTGCAAAAGTGTTTTAACAGTCTGTTTTCAAGTGTGTGATCAGGTATTTACTTTCATACATCAATCATGAGTTGTACTAGTCCATGGGATTGGAGCACGGACCCAAGACCAGGTGAAGATCAGACTTCCGCAACCGGTTGGATGAGGAATGTTATGCTACAACAATCTATTAGTGCAAGTCAATGGGCATTGGTGACGGACCAGAATCAAAGCATTTAGAATCTGTTGTTAAGTGAGAGTGAAACAGGTAGCAACAACCGCCCGCCAAAGCTGAATCATATGAACGAATATCCATCTTGGAAAAATCATTTCCATACTTATGTTCTAGGGCAAAACACCGAGTTATGGACGTGCTTCATTAGGCCATATAACACAGCTCTTGAAGAAGCATGATCAAATGCCACAACCTTTGAAAATATGCAAGAATCCGACAAAAAGGCATATGATCTTGAGAAGAAGGCGTTTTCTATTCTCACACAAGCACTCCACAAAGACATCTATCATCAATTCGGTTATTGTACTAGCACGAAAGACTTATGGGATGCCTTGGTAGCAAGAGGAGAACGGAATGCGGCTACAAGAAAGACGCGACATGATTTGTTGAAGAAGGAATTTGAATCATTTCTATTCATGGATAACGAAACAATAAATGATATGACAACTCATTTATATCATTTAATTAGTGAAATGTATTCTTATGGTGTTATTGCAACTCAACGGGAAATGGTTGCAAGGTTTGCTGATGCTCTACCCCCAAAGTGGAGTTCATTCATTGAATTATTAAAGCATACGGGTACTTTAGATACTGTCACTATCTATGAATTCATTCAGAAGTTGGAGCACAAGAATGATGAAGAAATCCGGAAAGCTAAAAGGATTCCAGTTCCTCAAAATACTAAAATGTACCTCGCAGGTTTTAACTCTGCAGCTAGTTCTAGTTCCGCTCAGCAACCGAAACTACAAACGGCGTTTATGTCCAATACAAGTTCCTTTCCTTTTCCCCAGTCAGCTCCTCCTCCGGTTTTCGATCCAAGAGCCTATCTTCTGCCAGCGCATGTTGTTGCTCAAGCTCACGCTTTTTCAAAACCTCAATTCGATGCGAGTGCCTGGCTACCAAAACCCGAACCTCCACCTCAAGTTTCCACTACTCAACCTTAATTTGATCCAAGTGCTTATATTCCGACCCCACCACAAGCCCAACCACAACAACAACAAGCATGTTACAGTAACAACCCTCCACCACAAAATCCCAACACAGTCAGATTTGATACTTCAAACCTTTCGAAAGTAAGCATCGAAGTCGCAAAGGAACATATGGAACTTATTAATACTATGGTCAGTGCCTATTGCGGATTGGTCGCAGGTCAAATTGGAAACATCAATATGACCAATGAAGATTATCAATAGATAGACCGTGATGAAATGGAGTTAATGGACATCAAGTGGGCATTTGGAAGTGCTGTTAGAAGGGCAAAGGATTTCATGAGTCGCACTGGAAGAACTACCTTGGAAGGCAAAAATGATACCAAGTACGGTTTCAATAAGGATGCGGTTACGTGTTTCAACTACGGCGAAAAGGGTCACTTCAAATGTGAGTGCACTCGACCGAGCAAACAAGGCAATCAAAATCCTTTCCGTAATCAGACAAGTACTTCCAACACAAATCAATAGAACCGTGAAAGAAGGATGGTAGCTGTGAACAACACCACCAATCAAACCCAGACTGGAACTTCAAACACCAACCGAGCATTAGTAGTTCAAGCTGTTGAAGGATGTAAATGGTCAGTACAGTTTGGAGATGGTGATCAAGAAGGAGGAGGAACCGCATGTTATGCAAAAATCATCAATCACATCAAGCATGTTCTGATGTTGATTCTGAATGAAGAAAGCTCGGGGTATAGCGGGAGTTCGGATGAAGAAAGCTCGAATTCGGGAGGTTATAATTCTGAATCGGATGTCAAGGAAGAGTTGAATTCTGATGTTGATGATTTATTAAAGGAAGCTGAGGAGTTAAATTGTCAGAAATCTATTCTGATCAAGAAGGCTGCTGTCGCATCAAAGGAAATGGACAAGTTCTTCTCAGAAGATGGATCTTTTTCTTATCAGACTGCCTTTATGGCTAATGTCTCAGCCTCAACAAGTCAGGTAAATTCCAGCACTCCTACTCCTAGTGTTTGTAATATGTGTGCAGATTTGAAAGTGGAATCCAAAAAGGTTCATAGTCATAATCAAAGTTTGGTTATTAAGCTGTCTAAATGCAAAGAGGCAAACATGGCTTTAGCTCGAAATGAAAAGGATTTTAAAGAAGTAATCTAAACTTTAAAGAAAAGTGTTTCCGAATTAACAAAAATTGTTTTTAACAAACAAATTGGTATTAATAACTACATTAATATCATTGAGGAAACCAAGAAAGAGCTAGCCATTGCTAAATGCGAGCATGATGCAATCAAGCTCAAATTGGAAAGTTATTCTTACTCCCGATATGTGCTCGATCACATCATAGACGCTCAACAGCTGAAAGGGAACAAGAAAGGCGTTGGGTATAAGTCGTGTCCGCCCCCTTTGCGACACAACTATACCAAAATGCACTTTGAAGAGGAAATGCCTCGTTTTGAACCAAGTGTGCCTCTCGATTATGAGGAAGGTACTACAGGATTAGGGTTCAAATCGAACAGTTCCTCGAGTACCTCATCTGAAGAAACAGAAACTTCAACATCGATGCATCAAAGTGCTCCAATCATTGTGGACTATGATTCGACTGATGATGAATCAGATGTGAGTGATCAGGATACATCACTTGATAAGATGAGAGGAGTAGAAATTCCTATTGAGAATTACATTCTGTGTGATCCTCCTACTCCTGCTGTGCAACCTGTTGCCAAGCAAGTGATAGATCCTGTCAAGAGTAATAATGTGTTGTATACTTTCGTCGGTGATGCTAAAATTTATTCAGACGGTGATTTTCCAATTAAAAACGTCAATCCATCTTTGATTGATAAAGTTTTTGAAGATAATACAATGTGATTGTCATACCCCGACCACGTAAATCATCAAATCGTGGCGGAAACGTCAGGGCGTGTTGTAACAGAATTATTGTTTCACAACCATGGCATTTAAAAGTTTTGTTTTATTCATCAAACAAAGAGTTACATTGTCTTAAAATAACTGAAACAAAGAGTACATCACATAATTAAACTAGTTTTGTCTTTATTTTAAGTCTCTAAGGCATAGGTCCGCCCTAGTGTGTCACGAACATCCTAAGCAATAGCTCCTGAAAACACATGTGAAAATAGGTACGTCAGCATAAAAATGCATGTGAGATACATAGGTTTTACGAAAATAGGATTCATGACTTGAGTTTAAAGAAATGTTTAATAAAATTTAGTCCTGAACCTTGTTAATTGTTTTGTTTTATAAATCATTTGAAAAACGTTAGCAAAATCAGATGATATGTATATATATATAAAAATAATGTATGGTTAAAAGAATAACCAAGTAAAAAGGGTTTGTGTAAACCAAGTTATTTGTAAAACAATGTTTAAGTGAAAATGCGTTGTAAATGTAGCATGTCTAAACTGAAATGGTTTAAATAACGCTACGATATGTAATATCATACAAGCACTTATATATAGGAAGTACCAGCGGCGTATCCACCATGCTTGTATCATATTACACACGCCTCGTTATTTAAGTCACTCAAACCAACCAACAATGTAATATGTCCATGTTTAATCCAATAGTCAAATGTCATAGTATAACCCAAAATATAAATCATGTAATGTGTAAACAAAAGTTATGTATGGTAAGTAAAAAAATGAGACTACTTAAACCACAAGTAAAAATGTACAAAACAAAGTATTTTGAAATAATCAAAAGTTATGTTTTGTAAAATAAATGCATGTTTTACTGATACAAACACTTATGCAGTAAGTTAACGCATACATTCAAGCCTTGAGATAGCAGGATAACCCTAGAGTAAAGATTATCAAAGAAAATGTTTTCGGATTCAGTCATTCCTTACACCCAAACAGACCTAGGATGTCAGGAACGGGATATGTCAAGTCCTATGGTACCATTACTTACTACCGAGCGGCGTAGCTAATGTTAATGAATGTAGTTTAGACCCGTTGAACAAACCAAATTTCATACCAAATGTAAACATGTAATGAAAGTAATGTACTAAGTATGCTAAGTTAACATACAAAGCAGAAAAGTCATGTAAATCAATGTGCTAAGTATGCTAAGTTAACATACAAAGCAGAAAATGTAATGTAAAACAATGTGCTATCATGCCAAGTAAACATACATAGCAAAAGAAGATGTAATGTAAATCAACGTGCTAGGATGCTAAGTAAACATACATAGCAAAACAAAATGAAATCATGTACTAATAGTGTACTAATGAACATAGCAATTATATGATATGAAAGCATGGAAAGCATGAAAGTAACAATTAGGCACATGTGTTTCACCCCAAAATGTTTGAAAAACAGTAAAAGAGGGGACTATGTACTCACTTGAGATTGCTCAGAAGTCCTAAGATAACCACCAAGCAAAGTTAGAAGATCACGGAATCAAACGGCACCTAATATAGGTAACTACATTAATAAACGGACCTATTCGGAGGATCGGGTAGCATGAGAGTTCGTAAACCAAATGAGTATGGGAACTCATGTAATATGGTTTAACAAAGCCTACATACTAAAACGGAACCTATCCTAAGTGCTTTTGACCCATTACGACCCGTTTAGGTAGCTTATGCTACTTTAACGCGTCGTTCGCGTAAAACGCGTTCGGACCGCCTAACTAGTCATATGCCAAGTAATATATGCCTTAACACGTCTAATATTGTTGCTAAATTAGTTTAGATGTCAAAATTTGGGTTACATATGCTTAAAATAAATTTTGGCGTAAAAAGGGCATTTTGGTAATTTTCCTGAGGCATATATACTACCTATCATACAACTAACTAAACGTCGTGACCATAAGGTATAACCTCGGAAGGTTATTCCCTATACAACTATGGTCACCTAATGTGTTTGGTCGGATCCTAATGATCGACCAAATGGGTCGGGTTTGAAAGTATAAGCGATTGTTTAGATCGCTTATCCTTATGACCCTAAACAACCACAAATCTAAAAGTGACGAGCTAAACATGCTAGAACATGTTTAGTTAAGTTAGAAAGCAGGTTTGGTATCAAAACAAATTGTTTTGATACCCTAGAGTAGTTTGGTTACAAAATACGTGAGAAAACGCATTTGGCCGAAACTACGACTCGTCACTGAGCCTAGATAACGTGGTAATCAGTAGGTATAGTCGCTAGGGACTATAACCATCGTGATTACGCTCACGTTATGAAGTTCAAACGAACTTCGCATTGACCATAAACTGGTCAATGCAGAAAGTCAAACGCAGTTTGACTTTAACGCTAAAAATGAAAGAAAAGAACGAAAGAATACTTACAGAAGGTCCCCGCAAGATTTGATCCGATTTTCTCTCAGGTATGAAGCATATGCTTCAACTTAGAGACCATAAATCAGATTCAAATTGTGGGTTTTGAGCAAAGATAAGATGGGTATTTATAGACTTGGTACCACCGTTAAGATCATTTGTCGAGAAACGTGCTTCGATCTAGGCCGTACACATGGGCCCCTTGTTTTGCAAAACCATGGGCACCCCTAGTTTAAGCCCATGGTATGTTAGAAACCATTTGAAAGTGAAAAATGAGTTGGAAATAGATGGAACCAGATGAAAAATGGTTATGTTGCAGATCTGATGATCCTCGCGGCCCGCGTAACATATGCAGGACCTTTACGCGGCCCGCCTGGGCTCTGCATATCAGCAACAACTTTGCAGAGTTACAATTTCAGTCCATGTTGTGTTATAAGCTCCATTCTGACATGTTTAAGGCCCGTTAAGAAAAATTTAAGGCCCTAAAATGATGCCTAAACATTGTGGACATGAAACATGCTAAAAAATATGCCGGATGTCAGTTCGTTTGGTCGTACGATTGCGATATTCGCTTAATTACGATGACATGCGCATAAGCGCGAAAAACGATCCAAATTGCACGACGAATGGATTTTTCTTATGCCAAACACTAAAATAAAATATTTTAATGCTTACATAAATTTTTGGATGTCTGGATGTATTCAGAACGTAAGTTATGCGCGAAAATGCAAACTTATGCACTTTTTGACGCTTTTAGTTCCTGAAAGAGCATAAAGTTTATTTTAGCACACCGAACCCCTCAAAGCCTATTTCTAAGCTATGTAAAGGATATTTAGGGTGTATTTAACTTGTGATCAAGTTCCGGAATGTCCGTTACAGTTCAAATCGGCATACTTTCGCAGTTTGTCGAATTTAGTCCCTGTAAGCGAATAGACTTGATTTTGCCATACCAAAACCTTCAAAACCTATTTCTAAGTTATGTAAAGGTTATTTAAGGTATGTTAAGAATATGTTGATGTTCCGGAGTATTTGTCGCGTTAAACTGACTACGTTTACGCACCAGTTTGCGTATAATTCTCCAGAAAGCGATATAGAGCTTGAAATTGAATAAAAATCAAAACATGAAAAATGTCAAACATAATTAAACAAATATTGGGATCAAATAACATTGTTTCATTGATAACTGAACTGTTTACAATGATTACCGACACAGGTGTCACAGTGATCCTGTTCCAAAATCAGAAATTAGAAAACAATTTGGAAATCAAAAGTTAGCGACAAAGCAACAACCTATTGCTTCTAAGGGTAAACAGCCAGAGCTACGAGCTCAAAAGCCTAAAGTTTCTCAATCAAAGTTTGAAACAAAAGGAGCTCGTTACAAGAAGAAAAGAAGTGATGTCAAATTTGTAGCATCAAAGGGTACTGATAAAATTGAGACTTTTGAAAATAAATCAAACACCGATTTTGTCCAACAAGTCAAGATTTTAAAATGTAACAGTCAAAACAACTACACCCAACACACAAACGGGTGTGATGAAAAAGCAAGTACCTCTGATTCTACTAGTTCGACATCCGTTCGTCAATCGGATTCTCCTAAGTTTGTTGAAAGGAGAACTTGTTTTAAATGTGGGGAGTTTGGACATATCATTAAAAATTGTACAAATACTCCCATAGAAAAATTTGTTGAGAGAGCCCCTCCTGAAAAAGGTCACCAACAACGTCATTCTGTTTCACCAAAACATGATAAGCGAGCCGTCAAAGAACAAGAAACAAAACAATGACGTCAAAACGTCAAGAAAATAGAAAAGGCTTTAAAATCTGAGTCAAATCTATTAAAAAGGAACCAAATTCATCACAACCATTAAAACCAGAAATTTCAAAATCTTTTCATAAGACTCAATCTGGTAAACAAAATCAAACTTGGATACCTAAAACGGGTGAAAGTTCAGGGGGAGGTGCTATTTTTCAGAATCATCAAGAAATCGAGATCACATTTCGTGATGCTCAGGGACGACCCAAGACCACTAAGGCTTGGGTCCCCATCCTCAACTGATTTTTGAATGAAATGTGCAGGATGTTCCAGGAGGAACTATTAACAGTCATTGGATTGTTGACAGTGGAGCATCTAGGCACATGACAGGCGACTTACGACTTCTTTATGATGTGAAAAACATTAGAGGAGGTTATGTCGCGTTTGCTGGAGACAAAGGCGGATATATCACTGGAGAAGGAAAGATCTCCAATGGTGTTATGTGTTTCGATAAGATCAATTATGTTCGACAAATTGATCACAATCTTCTGAGTGTTTTGCAAATCTGCGATAAGAAATTCTCCCTGCATTTTGATGATGCCGGTTGTTATGTGCTGAAGCCTGGATTCAAAATTCCTAAAGAATGGATTCTCTTATCGGCTCCAAGGGTTAATGATCTTTATATTCTTGGTATGAGCCAAGCGATTACGACATCTGCACAAGTCACATGTTTTATCTCGAAGGCCACAGAAAAGGAGTCTATATCTTGGCACAGACGAATGGGGCACATTCACTTGAGGAAAATGAACCATTTGGTGAAAAATAATCTTGTGAATGGTGTGCCTATGAGAAGTTTTCATCTACAAGATGTCTGTGTGTCGTGCCAGAAAGGAAAGCAAACGAAGAAATCTCACCCGATTAAGAAAGTCAACACTGTTAGCATGCCTCTTGAACGTCTTCATATGGACCTCTTTGGACCTATGAAACACAAGACAACCTTTGGGGATGCTTACTGTCTGGTGGTTACTGATGACTACTCAAGATTTTCTTGGGTAGCTTTTATGGCGCACAAGAGTGAAACTCCTGAAATCCTCAAGAATCTTCTTACTTTGCTAGAAAATTTGTACACTTTGAAAGTGAAGAGGATCAGAAGCGACAATGGAACTGAGTTCAAAAATCGCATAATGGATGAGTTCTGTACTTCAAAGGGCATTCTTCATGAATACAGTTCTCGCTATACTCCACAACAAAACGGTGTCGCTCAGAGGAAGAATCAGACGATAACTGAAACTGCAAGAACGATGTTGGTAGAATCGGAGCTTCTTGTTCTATTCTGGGGGGAGGCTGTGTCTACTGCTTGCTACACGCTAAACAGAGGTCTCACAGTTAAAAGGTATGACAAGACTTGTTTCAAGCTGTTACACAAAAGGAAACCGGATATTTCTCACCAAGAACCTTTTGGCGGTCCATGCACTATGATTGAACCGAACGAAAAATTTTGCGCCAAAGCTATTAAGGGTTTCTTCCTTGGATATGCTACTCTGAATTTTCATGTTTGGAACTTGACTACCAAAAAGATTGAGTTATTGAGTGAAGTAAGGGTTCAAAGGTATACTAATCCTGTTAGAGCTCCGGGTGATCCTTGGATGTTCGATTATGATGGGTTATTTGACTCCTTTAATCTGCCAACCTTTGATGAAGCATCTGCAACTGGTCAAATGTTACTAGAAAGTGATAATGTTGTTGACTCATCTTTGGTGCGACCAATTGTTGTTAACCCTCAAGCTTCTACTTCGGTTAATAACATTGTTCAAAATGAGGAATTTGAAGATGCTACTGATTTCAATGAGTCATCGGAAGATGATGAATACCATGATGAGAATAAAGGCACTTCAGCTTCGGTTGCCCCTGTTCAAGGTGCCTCTGAAGCAACTCCTCATGAGCAGAATGTAGACTCTGCTGAAGGAAATGCATCCACCTCTATGCCTATGCCTGGTGTGGATTTGGTTGTTGAGCTTAATCTTAACAATTTGGGTATCAATGCTCGTGTCCCTGATGTTCCTGAATCGAGAATTCATGATACTCATCCGCAGCATAATATTATTAGAGATATCCATAGTGGTGTTCAGACACGTAATCAGCTGAGAAACAACCAGAATGCTGGTTTGTATTCAGCCATCAGAGAATCTGTTCTTCAAAATGATTGGTCCTTCGCGTGCTACATTTCACAAGAAGAACCAAAGTCTTGGAAAGAAGCTTTAGAGGATAATTCTTGGGTGGAAGCCATGCAGGATGAACTGCAACAGTTTCAAAAATTGGGTGTCTGGAAGCTTGTTGAAAGGCCTGAAAATTACAAGAAAATTGGCACACGTTGGGTTTTCAAATGCAAAAAGGAAGATCATGGAGTAGTCATTCGAAACAAGGAGAGATTGGTTGTTCAGGGATTTCTTCAGATCGAAGGCATTGACTACAATGAAGTTTACGCACCCGTTGCACGTCTGGAAGCTATTCGGATCTTTCTAGCTTATGCTTCATTTAAAGTATTCAAAGTATACCAGATGGATGTCAAAAGTGCTTTCTTACACGGTGTGGTTGAAGAAGAGGTGTACGTCGAGAAACCTCCAGGTTTTGAAGATCCTATTCATCCAGATCGGGTTTGGTTGCTCAACAAAGCTCTTTATGGTTTACATCAGGCACCTAGATCTTGGTATGCAACCTTATCTAATTATCTATTGGAGAATGGTTTTCGGCGAGGTCTTATTAATTGCACTCTCTTCATCAAAGAACATGATGGAGATCTTTTGTTGGCACAGGTATACGTTGATGATATAATATTTGGTTCAACTAATGATTCTTTGTGCAGGCAATTCGGGCGTGTTATGCAAGAAAAATTCGAGATGAGCGCAATGGGAGAAATGAATTTCTTCTTGGGCCTACAAGTTCAACAAACTGAGTCTGGAATATTCATCCATCAGACAAAATATGTTGGTGACATCTTGAGCCGGTTCCAGATGTCTGATGCAACGCCCATTGGTACCCCACTTCCGCAGAATCACGGGATTACTCCGGATCTGAAGGGTAAAAGCATTAACTCTTCATACTATCGCGCTATGATCGGATCTCACATGTATCTCACAGCCTCGAGGCCCGACATCATGTATCTAACGTGTCTGCTCGCAGGATATCAAGCCAACCCGAAGGCCTCACATCTGTCAGGTGTTAAAAGGATCTTCCGCTATTTGAAGGGTTGCCCGGACACCTGTCTCTGGTACCCGAGGGATGATAGCTTCTACTTGATCGCGCTCAGTGATTCTGATTTTGGTGGCTGCAAAATCGACGGAAAATCAACAACAGCTGGATGTCAATTCTTAGGAAATCGCCTGGTCACGTGGCCGTGCAAGAAGCAAACTTGTGTTGCTACATCAACTTGTGAAGCTGAATACATTGCTGCCTCTAGTTGTTGCTCCCAAGTCTTGTGGATCCAACAACAAATGCGTGACTATGGTTTTGAATTCCTATCTACTCCTATCTTTGTTGTTAACAATGCTGCCTTACAGATCACTAGAAATCCTGTGCAGCATTCCAAGACCAAACACATCGAAATTAAATATCACTTCATACGTGATTGTTTTGACAAAAGACTAATCAATGTTGTTAAAATCCACACTAATCACCAACGTGCCAACCTGTTCACTAATGCTTTTGATAAATCACGTTTTGATTATCTTCTTTTGGTCAATGGCATTAAGGTGATACCCGAGTAAAAACTTCTTTGGCTAATCGTTTTTGTAAATATTTTCGTTAAAAAAAATCTAAAAAACATCCAAAAAGATTCTCGTTTTTCGTAACCTTTTAGCATTTTAGGGGGGAGGAAAAATCAAGAAAATACAAAAACATTTGTAAAACTCAAAAATCCAAAAATATGTCTTTACTTTCTGTCTTTACGTTTAAAAAATTCAAATATTCAAAAAAAATTGGAAAATTCAAAAATTATACAAATTTTTAAAAAAATAGAAAACCAAAAATGAGTTTCTTAGATAAAGGAAAATGATGATATTTACTGGTGTGGTCGGTCAACATGTTCAAAAATGGAAAATAAAAAAAAATTGAGAAATGATAAATATCTCTACTAACGATATATTGGTAGGCTCACAATCAGATTAAAATGTGCAGGATGATACAAACCTAACAGACTTCAAGTCAGGTGGGAACCATTCATTGGCATATGGTCTTGGTACTGAAATTTCGTTTGATTGATTGCCGAGGTTCTGAGATATTCAGTCTTTATGCTGTTTTAGCATCTGGGTATCATGGTTGTATCTTTTACCGAAAAATAACGGAGACGAAGTCTAGATCTTCCATGATGCTATACATACGTGTACACATTGCATTCGACCTCAATAAGTGATCAACAATCACATGTCCAAACAAAATAAGTGATAATATATCATATTTATCCGGGAGTCAAGTTCGTCTCTTTGCTGTACGTTGTACTGACCTGTTCACAGACTTGCTCATGTGCCCTTGTGCGTATGAAAATCAAGTTCCTCATCAATAAGTGATTCTATCACATAGGGCTTGTTTTCAATAAAAAATAAGTGAGTTTCTCACATTCTTTTATATGGTCAAACAAATGATAAACGGTATACTCACCGGTAAGATGAACTCTCGTGCATACCTTGATACGGGAATGTGTCGTGAGTGGATGAACACCGACTTGTAAGTATAATCCTTACCGTAAATCGTATCTCCTAATTATGATTACATCTGATAAGTTTGAGCTTATGTGGACAACATTACCGATAATCATGGTAGTATACTTATCCAAAGCTTTAAACCGAAATCAAACATCATGTTGACTAAGACCGTAAGCTGGTATGATTCCTTTTCCTTGAAACTCGCAAAAGATTGCTCATTGTACAGTGTTTATTGCTTTTTCATTGATTTTCGTTAGTTTACCGCACTTTAAATTCTGTTTTAGTGTAATTTGTAAAGTTCATTTTTGAATTAGCCGAAGTTGTAACTTGGAGTTTTCTGCCGAAAGCCTGAAACCTACTTCATAAAATGTCCCTTGCATTTGGTAAACTCAATCACAATGAAAATCTGTTCAAATAAACAAAATCTGTTCAAGTGTGCAAAATTTCAAAGACTTGGTAAATTTTTGGGAAAAGTGTTCACGAAAAATCCATAGGTCGACGAAAGACTTAAATGTCTACGAAAGATCATGGCCAGGTCAACTGTTTTCGTGTTTGGAACTTGACTACCAAAAAGATTGAGTTATGGAGTGAAGTAAGGGTTCAAAGGTATACTAATCCTGTTAGAGCTCCGTGTAATCCTTGGATGTTCGATTATGATGGGCTATTCGACTCCTTTAATCTGCCAACCTTTGATGAAGCATCTGCAGCTGGTCAAATGTTACTAGAAAGTGATAATGTTGTTGACTCATCTTTGGTGCGACCAATTGTTGTTGACCCTCAAGCTTCTACTTCGGTTAATAACATTGTTCAAAATGAGAAATTTAAAGATGCTACTGATTACAATGAGTCATCGGAAGATGATGAATACCATGATGCGAATGAAGACACTTCAGCTCCGGTTGCTCCTGTTCAAGGTGCCTCTGAAGCAACTCCTCATGAGCAGAATGTAGACTCTGCTAAAGGAAATGCATCCATTTCTATGCCTATGCCTGGTGTGGATTTGGTTGTTGATCTTAATCTTAACAATTTGGGTATCAATGCTCGTGACCCTGATGTTCCTGAATCAAGAATTCATGATACTCATCCACAGCAGAATATTATTGGAGATGTCCATAGGGGTGTGCAGACACGTAATCAGCTGAGAAATAACTAGAATGCTGGTTTGTATTCAGTCATCAGAGAATCTGGTCTTCAAAATGATTGGTCCTTCGCATGCTACATTTCACAAGAAGAACCAAAGTCTTGGAAAGAAGCTTTAAAGGATAATTCTTGGGTGGAAGCCATGCAGGATGAACTGCAACAGTTTCAAAAACTGGGTGTCTGGAAGCTTGTTGAAAGGCCTGAAAATTACAAGAAAATTGGCACACGTTGGGTTTTCAAATGCAAAAAGGATGATCGTGGAGTAGTCATTCGAAACAAGGAGAGATTGGTTGTTCAGGGATTTCGTCAGATCGAAGGCATTGACTACAATGAAGTTTACGCACCAGTTGCACGTCTGGAAGCTATTCGGATCTTTCTAGCTTATGCTTCATTTAAAGGATTCAAAGTCTACCAGATGGACGTCAAAAGTGCTTTCTTACACGGTGTGGTTGAAGAAGAGGTGTACGTCGAGCAACCTCCAGGTTTTGAAGATCATATTCATCCAGATCGAGTTTGGTTGCTCAACAAAGCTCTTTATGGTTTAGATCAGGCACCGAGAGCTTAGTATGCAACCTTATCTAATTATCTATTGGAGAATGGTTTTCGGCGAGGTCTTATTAATTGCACTCTCTTCATCAAAGAACATGATGGAGATCTTCTGTTGGCACAGGTATACGTTGATGATATAATATTTGGTTCAACTAATGATTCTTTGTGCAGGCAATTCTAGCGTGTTATGCAAGAAAAATTCGAGATGAGCGCAATGGGAGAAATGAATTTCTTCTTGGGCCTACAAGTTCAACAAACCGAGTCTGGAATATTCATCCATCAGACAAAATATGTTGGTGACATTTTGAGCCGGTTCCAGATGTCTGATGCAACGCCCATTGGTACCCCACTTCCGCAGAATCACGGGATTACTCCGGATCTGAAGGGTAAAAGCATTAACTCTTCATACTATCGCGCTATGATTGGATCTCTCATGTATCTCACAGCCTCGAGGCCTGGCATCATGTATCCAACGTGTCTGCTCGCAAGATATCAAGCCAACCCTAAGGCCTCACATCTGTCAGCTGTTAAAAGGATCTTCCGCTATTCGAAGGGTTGCCCGGACATCGGTCTCTGGTACCCGAGGGATGATAGCTTCTACTTGATCGCGTTCAGTGATTCTGATTTTGGTGGCTGCAAAATCGATGGCAAATCAACAACAGCTGGATGTCAATTCTTAGGAAATCGCCTGGTCACGTGGCAATGCAAGAAGCAAACCTGTGTTGCTACATCAACTTGTGAAGCTGAATACATTGCTGCCTCTAGTTGTTACTCCCAAGTCTTGTGGATCCAACAACAAATGCGCGACTACGGTTTTGAATTCCTATCTACTCCTATCTTTGTTGATAACAATGCTGCCTTACAGATCACTAGAAATCCTGTGCAGCATTCCAAGACCAAACACATCGAAATTAAATATCACTTCATACGTGATTGTTTTGACAAAAGAGTAATCGATGTTGTTAAAATCCACACTAATCACCAACGTGCCAACCTGTTCACTAAAGCTTTTTTAAATCACGTTTTGTTTATCTTCTTTTGGTCAATGGCATTAAGGTGATACCCGAGTAAAAACTTCTTTGGCTAATCGTTTTTGTAAATATTTTCGTTAAAAAAAATCTAAAAAAAAATCGAAAAAGATTCTCGTTTTTCGTAACCTTTTTGTATTTTAGGTGGAGAAAATTTCAAGAAAATACAAAAACATTTGTAAAAGTCAAAAATCCAAAAATATGTCTTTACTTTCTGTCTTTACGTTTAAAAAATTCAAAAAAAATATTGGAAAATTCAAAAATTAAACAAATTTAAAAAAAATTTGAAAACCAAATTGAGTTTCTTGGATAAAGGAAAATGATGATATTCACTGGTGTGGTCTGTCAACATGTTCAAAAATGGAAAACAAAAAAAAATTGAGAAATGATAAATATCTCTACTAACGATGTATCGGTAGGCTCACAATCAGATTAAAATGTGCAGGATGATACAAACCTAACAGACTTCCAGTCAGGTGGGAACCATTCATTGGCATATGGTCTTGGTACTGAAATTTCGTTTGATTGATTGCCGAGGTTCTGAGATATTCGGTCTTTATGCTGTTTTATCATCTGGGTATTATGGTTGTATCTTTTATCGAAAAATAACGGAGACGAAGTCTAGATCTTCCATGATACTATACATACGTGTGCATATTGCATTCGACCTCAATAAGTGATCAACAATCACTTGTCCAAATAAAATAAGTGATAATATATCACATTTATTCTGGAGTCAAGTTCGTCTCTTTGCTGTATGATGTACTGACCTGTTCACGCACTTGCTCCTGTGCCCTCATGCATATGAAAATCAAGTTCCTCATCAATAAGTGATTCTATCACATAGGGCTTGTTTTCAATAAAAAATAAGTGAGTTTCTCACATTCTTTTATACGGTCAAACAGATGATAAATGGTATACTCACCGGTTAGATGAACTCTCGTGCATACCTTGATACGGGAATGTGTCGTGAGTGGATGAACACTAACTTGTAAGTATAATCCTTACCGTAAATCGTATCTCCTAATTATGCTGATAAGTTTGAGCTTATGTGGACAACAATACCGAAAATCGTGGTAGTATACTTTTCCAAAGCTTTAAACCAAAATCAAACATCATGTTGACTAAGACCGTAAGCTGGTATGATTCCTTTTCCTTGAAACTCGTAAAAGATTGCTCATTGTACAGTGTTTATTGCTTTTTCATTGCTTTTCGTTAGTTTACTGCACTTTAAATTCTGTTTTAGTGTAATTTGTAAAGTTCATTTTTGAATTAGCCGAAGTTGTAACTTGGAGTTTTCTGCCGAAAGCCTGAAACCTACTTCATAAAATGTCCCTTGCATTTGGTAAACTCAATCACAATGAAAATATGTTCAAATAAACAAAATCTGTTCAAGTGTGCAAAATTTTTGGGAAAAGTGTTCACGAAAAATCCAAAGGTCGACGAAAGACTTAAATGTCAACGAAAGATCATGGTCAGGTCAACTGTTATCAGTCTTGGTCAAAATTGAATTTGGTTCACGACGAACCACCTTGTTTCCTCGAGGTCACAATGAAAATCACCTGGGCCTCATTAACTTTCGTCATGCGCTTACTGTTCAAGCCCAATCACATGTTTCATCGAGCCCATTTCGAGTTTCGTCGAGGATGGAGTTTCGCCGAGTGAGTTAGTATTTAAAGGGGTCCCAGTTCAATCAGACCTCACTTTTTCAAACCAACTCCCTGTGCACTTTCTTCCACACTCAACCCTCCCATACCCTTTCACCGACTTCAAACCCCCTTGTTTTTCTCAAAATTTTCAAACATCAAAGGTAACACAATGATCGTTTAAATGTTTTGAACCTTTAGAAACCTTGTGTTTTGCTTGAAACTTTTTGATAAACCCTCGAAATACCCTGTTTATTTGATTTCTTCATGATATAAACTTGTTGTTTGTGTTGGTATTTCATAAAAACTGATAGATATACGGTTTGTGTAAGGATTTGTACCTTGATTTGGGTTAGGTTTCAGATAACAAAAAAAGGGGATGGGTATTTGTTTGATGCTTAACCGTTTTGGGTGGGTTCCGGTCAATACGGTGTCGGTTTTACATTCTAGTTTGTTTCGTCTTGTGTGTGGTTAAAAAACGAAGTGTCAAAATTGTGCTTGTTTGTGAATCGATCATTGATTAACCGTCAATCGACGAAAAACCCATTGATTTTGAAAACCCCCAATTCGATGAAACCCTAACCTGTGACAAAACCCTAACTGCCGACGACGAAACCCCTTTGATGATGAAACTTGTGTTTCTTCAAACTGAAGTCGAAGAAACCCTCTGTGACGAAACAACCTTTTAACTATGGAACATCTTTCGTCGAGGGACTATCGACGAAACACCACTGGTCAAAGGTCAACTCTGACTTTGTTTGACCAAGGGTGTTTCGCCATGAAGAAGAGTGTTTCGTCGATGTGCTAGAGTTTCGTCGTCCAGTACTTAGAAAATTTTCAAGTTTGGTGCCCTTTCACAGAACAAGTATATTTGAATGTTAAATGTCCACTTCACACTTGAACTTGTATTGACATATGTCTAATGCACATATTGTGACATTTTAACTTATTGTGGAGGTTTTCGAATAAAGATGGCACCAAAAGAGAAGAAACTTAAGGCCGCGACCAAAATAACTAATAAACCGAAAGAACTTGTGATGTCCGAGAAGCGTCACAATATGATTGCCTATCTTGATCCAGAAGGGAAGATCTCTGAACTAAAAGAGATCATGCGGTGGATAAGGGACTCGCAGATAAACAAAGCTGTCACTTTCTCAACTCCAGTTTACAAGTTGCTCATCAGAGCATTCTAGAATTCTGCAAGCGTTGTCCAAATTGATGGAACTGAAGTTATTCAAGGGCAAGTGAATGATGTGAACTTGAATGTCTCACCGGAAATCTTGAACACCGTTCTAGAACTGCAAGATGATTCAAATGCACCGTACTCCATTCCAATAATGTGCACACGTGGTTGTTTACTAAGGATGAAGTGTACTGGTGATATCTTCAGCAGTCAAATCAACAAAGGAGATCTGCCTATGCGGTACAAGTTTCTATTACACGTACTTATTCAATGTCTAAGCAACAGACGAGCTGGCTATGACATGGCAGGCAACGATCTCGTGAGTCTCATGGTGGCATTAGTGCTGAACAAACCGTTTAGCATTTCAAAGTACATCTTTGCCAACATGAAGGACAACATGACAAGAACTGGTGGTCGAACAACAGGGCATAAATTCTGTGACACCTGTGTCACTTCAACCATCAAACAAATACCAAACCAATGAAATATTGTATTTCATACTTGGGATTTGTATAAATATGTGTATCATTTGCACATATCAATTCTTGTTCGATTTCGGGCTCTAAATCGCTTTCTGGAAGGTTATATGCGCCCTGATGCGTAAATATAACCAATTTAATGCAACAAACACTCCGGAAAAGTGACATAGGCTTAACATGCCTTAAATAACCTTTACATAACTTAGAAATAAGTTTTAGAAGGTTTGGTATGCCGAAATCAAGTTTATTCGCTTACAAGGACTAAATTCGACAAACGGCGAAAGTATGTCAATTCGTACTGTAACGAACATTCTGGAATTTGATCATAAGTTAAACACACCCTAAATTTCCTTTACATAGCTTAGAAATAGGCTTTGAGGGGTTCGGTGTGCTAAAATAAACTTTATGCTCATTCAGGGACTAAAAGCGTCAAAAAGTGCATAAGTTTGCATTTTCGCGCATAAATTACGTTCTGAATACATTCGGATATCCAAAAATTTATGTAAGCATTAAAATATTTTATTTTAGTGTTTGGCATAAGAAAAATCCATTCGTCGTGTAACAACTGTGCTTGTAATCATTGTGAACAGTTCTATTATCAATAAAACAATGTTATTTGATCCCAATGTTGGTTTGATTGTGTTTTACATTTTTCATATTTTGACTTTTATGTAATTTCAAACTCTACATCGCTTTCTGGAGAGTTATACGCAAACTGATGCGTAAACGTACTCAGTTTAATGCGACAAATACTCCGGAACATCAACATATACTCAACATACCTTAAATAACCTTTACATAACTTAGAAATAAGTTTTAAAGGCTTTGGTATGGCAAAAACAAGTTAATTCGCTTACAGGGACTAAACTTGACAAACTGCGAAAGTATGTCAATTTGAACTGTAACGAACATTTCGGAACATGACCATAAGTTAAACATACCATAAATATCCTTTACATAGCTTAGAAATAGGCTTTGAAGGGTTCGGTATGCTAAAATAAACTTTTGGGTCATTCAGGGACTAAAAGTGTCAAAAAGTGCACAAGTTTGCATTTTCGCGCATAATTCACGTTCTGAATACATCCGGACAACCAAAAATTTATGTAAGCATGACTATATTATGCTTTAGTGTTTGGCTTGTCAAAAATCCATTCGTCGTGTCATTTGGATCATTTTTCGCGCTTGTGCGCATTACGTCGTAATTAAGCGAACATCGCGTTCGTACGACCAAACGAACCAACACCCGGTATATTTTTGAGCATGTTTCATGTCCACAATGTTTAAGCACCATTTTAGGGCCTTAAAGTTGGCTTTACGGGCCTTAGAAGTGTCGGAAATGGGCTTAAACACGTGCAGGGACTGAAACTGTCATTTCTGAAACTTTGTTCTGATCTGTGACTGCTAGGCGGCCCGCCTCAGTTCCTGAGCATCCTCACGCGGCCCGCGTGGCACCTTCTGACCAGGTTAAATGTTTCTAACAGCAGATTGCAGCTGTTTGATCCTCCTCCACACATTCCCAATTGTCTAGTCAGCTGATAAGGATCAACTTTTAGCCACCATAAGGTTCCGACACTTGTACGGTTGGGATTAAGGCACGTTTTCCATGAAACGATCTTAACGGTGGACCGAATACTATAAATACCCCACCCCCCATGCTTCAAAATCACAAGAAATTTGATTTGAGAAACTCTAAGTTGAAACTATTGTTTCATACCTGAGATTTTTGAATCGAAGTTAGCATTCGGGGACCCTTCGTAAGTATTCTTTCGTTCTTTTCCTTATTTTATTGCTTTTCGAGTCAGAAAGTCAAACTTTGTTTGACTTTCAGCGTTGACCAGTAATGGTCAATGCGAAGTTCGTTTGAACTTCGCAACGTGAGTGTAATCACGTTGGTTATAGTCCCTTGGGACTATGCCTACTGATTACCACGTTGTCTAGGGTCGTAGGGTAAGCGATCTAATAAATCGCTTATACCTCAAACCCGACCCATTTGGTCGATCATTAGGATCCGACCAAACACATTAGGTGACCAAAGTAGGTAGGTAATAACCTTCCGAGGTTATACCCTATGGTCACATCGTTTAAGTAGTTGTATGATAGGTAGTTTATATGCCTTAGGTAAATTACCAGAATACCCTTTTCATGTATAATTGGTAATTAAGCATATGTAACCTAAACCTTTGTCACATAACTGATTATGTAACATGTTTAGGCATATAACACTTGTCATAGGGCTAGTTAGGCGGTCCGAACGCGTTTCACGCGAACGACGCGTTAAAGTAGCATAAGCTACCTAAACGGGTCGAAATGGGTCGTAAACAATTATGTTAGGTTTCAATTAGTATGTAGGCTTTGTTGAACCATACTACACGAGTCTCAATACTCGTTTGGTTTACAAACCCTCATGCTACCCGATCTTCCGATTTAGGTCCGGGTTATTAACATAGTTACCTATATTAGGTGCCGTTTGATTCCGAGATCTTTATCATTGTTTGGTTGTCACTCCAGAACTACTGAACAATCTCAAGTGAGTACATAGACCCCTCTTTTACTGTTTTCCAAACATTTTGGGGTGGAACACATGTGCCTACTAGTTACTTTCATGCTTTCCTGCTTTAACATCATATGCCTGCTATATTCGTTAGTACATTATAGTACATGATTTCATTACATTTCATGCTATGTATGCCCATGGTGTGCGTACTTAGTACATCGTTTTACATTACATTTTATGCTATGTGTGCCCATTGTGTGCATTACTTAGTACAACGTTTTACATTACATTTTATGCTATGTATGCCCATTGTGTGCATTACTTAGTACATTGTTTTACATTACATTTCACGCTACGTATGTTCATTTGATTACATACTTAGTGCATCATTTTCACATGCTTACATTTTGGTATGACATTTGGTTTGTTTAACATGGAACAATACATTCATTAACATTGATCACGCCATTCGTTAGTAGGTAGTGGTACCATAGGAATTGACAACTCCCGTTCCTGAAATCCTGGGTTTGATTGGAAGGAATGACCGAATTCGATATACATAACTTAGATAAACCTTTAATTTGTTTAAGGGTTTATCGCCACAGTCTCAAGGCTTGGATGTATGCATTTTAACAATACCGCATAAATGTTTGTATCAGTATAGCATGCATTTGTTACACAAAACATAACTTTGATTTAAACTATGTTTTACTTCAATACCTTGTTTTTGTGCATTTTTACATATGGTTTAGTTGATATATTTCACTTACCATACATGACATTTTGGTTACACATTACATGATCTACATTGAACATAAACATTTTGAAATTGATATACACATTTGGTAGTTTACATTAGACATAGACATTTTGATATGGTTTACACAATAACACTTGACAATTGATTTGTACATGAACAAGTTACATTGGTGGTTGTTTGGGTAAGTGATTTGAGTAACGATGCGTGTGTAATATGATACAAACATGGTGGATACGCCGCTGGTACTTCCTATATATAAGTGTTTGTATAATATTACATATCGTAACGTTATTTAAATCATTTCAGTATAGACATATTACATTTTATACAAATAACATACTTTTCTCAAAACATTGTTTTACAAAACAGTTTATTTTATACAACTCATTTTTAAATGGTTATTCATTTAACCTTACATTTATTTATACATATCAGCTGATTTTATCGTTTTTCAAATGATTTACAAGACAAAGCAAAGTACGAGGTTCATGATTAAACATTTTCTTAAACTCAAGTCATGAATCCTATTTTCACAAAACATATGTATCTCACAGGCATTTTTATGCTGACGTACCTATTTTCACATGTGTTTTCAGGAGCTTTTCCGTTGGATGTTGATCAGGATACTAGGGCGGACCTGTGCCTTAGAGACTAAAAATGGAGATAGACTTGTTTAATTATGTTATAAACTATTTGCTTCCTGTTTAAGACAATGTAGCGCTCTTGTTTAATAAATAAATTACAACTTTGAATGCCATGGTTATGAAACAATTAATTCTGTTACAACACTCCCCGATGTTTCCGCCACGTTTTGTATGTTATACGTGGTCGGGGTGTGACACGTCGCGCAATTTGGATCGTTTTTCGCGCTTGTGCGCATTTCGTCGTAATTAAGTGAATATCGCAATCTTACGACCACACAAACCGACATCCGGCATATTTTTGAGCATGATTCATGTCCATAATGTTTAGGCATCATTTTAGGGCCTTAAGGTTGGCTTAACAGGCCCTAAACATGTTGGAATGGAGCTTAAAACACAACAGGGACTGAAACTGTCATTTCTGAAAGTTGTTTGCTGATCAGAAGACTCAGGCGGCCCGCGTAAGCCCCCATTAATCCTTACACGGCCCGCGTCAGCCTGCCAGATGTGTAGAAAGTGTATAACAGCTTGTTCCAGCTATTTCCAACACATGCAAATGGTTTTGGGGCTTCCTAGGGGCTGGTTTTGAGTGCCCAAGGTATTTCAAAACAGGGGGCACAAGTGTAAGGTTGAGATCAAAGCTCGGTTTTCGATAAACGATCTTAACGGCTCTCCGAACACTATATATACCCATCCCATTTCACTTCAAAACCCACTTGATTTCTGAGATTTCTCTAAGTTGGGGTGTTTTATCACTCCATACCTGAGAATACTTGGAAAATCAAACTTGCGGGGACCCTTTGTAAGTATTCTTTCGTTCTTTTCATTCGTTTTAGCGTTAAAGTCAAACTGCGTTTGACTTTCTACATTAAACAGTTTATGGTCAATGCGAAGTTCATTTGAACTTCATAACGTGAGCGTAATCACGATGGTTATAGTCCCTAGTGACTATACCTACCGATTACCACGTTATCTAGGCTCAGTGACGAGTCGTAGTTTCGGCCAAAATGCGTATTCTCACGTATTTTGTAACCAAACTACTTGTGGGTATCAAAACCGTTTGTTTTGATACGAAACCTGTTTTTAAATCTCGTTAAACATGTTTTAACATGTTTAGCTCGTCACTTTTAGATTTGTGCTTGTCTAGGGTCGTAAAGGTAAGCGATCTAATCAATCGCTTATACTTTCGAACCCGACCCATTTGGTCGATCATTAGGATCTGACCAAACACATTAGGTGACCATAGTTGTATAGGGAATAACCGTCCGAGGTTATACCCTATGGTCACTACGTTTAGTTAGTTGTATGATAGGTGGTTTATATGCCTTAGGAAAATTACCAAAATATCCTTTTTACGCATAAATTCATTTTAAGCATATGTAACCTAAATTTTGACATCTAAACTGATTAGGTAATTATATTAGACATGTTAAGGCATATTCTACTTGTCATAGGACTAGTTAAGCGGTCCGAACGCGTTTTACGCGAACGACGCGTTAAAGTAGCATAAGCTACCTAAACGGGTCGTAATGGGTCGTAAGCACTTAGGTTAGGTTTCATTTTAGTATGTGGGCTTTGTTAAACCATATCATATGAGTTCCAATACTCATTTGGTTTACGAAACCTCATACTATCCAATCTCCCGATTTAGGTCCGGTTATTTATGTAGTTATTTATATAGAGTGCCGTTTGATTCCGTGATCCCTCTATCTTTGCTTGGTTGTTGTTCAAGACTTCTAAGCACCCTCAAGTGAGTACATAGACCCCTCTTTTTCTGTTTTCAAATATTTTGGGGTGAAACACATGTGCCTACTTGTTACTTTCGTGCTTTTCATGCTTTTGTGACATATACTTGCTATGTTCATTAGTACGTATATAGTACATGATTTCAATTGCCATTTGCTATGTATGTTGACTGAGCATGCTAGCACATTGATTTCATACATCACATTTCTGCTGCATATGTTTACTCAGCATATGGGCACAATTGATTTACATTACATTTCTGTTGCATATGTGTACTCAGCATATGGGCACAATTGATTTACATTACATTTTTGTTGCATATGTTTACTCAGCATATGGACACATTGATTTACATAACATTTCTGCTTTGTATGTTTACTTAGCATACTTAGTACATTGTTTTCACATAACATGTTTACATTTGGTATCACATTTGGTTGTTTAACGAAACTAATACATTCATTAACACCGATCATGCCGCTCGGTAGTATGTAGTGGTACCATAGGACTTGACAAATCCCGTTCCTAAAATCCTAGGTTTGTTTGGATGGATGGAATGACCGAATCCGAAAACATTTTCTTTTGATAACCTTTACTTAGGGTTATCCGTCTGTCTCAAGGCTTGAATGTAGGCGTTTAACATAACCGCATAGATGTTGTATCAGTAAAGCATGCATTATTCTACAAAGCATAACTTTTGATTTATTCAAATACTTTGTTTTGTACATTTTTACTTGTGGTTTAAGTAGTCTCATTTTACTTACCATACATAACTTTTGTTTACACATTACATGATTTACATTTGATGGTTTTCACACAAACATTTGACATTTGACTATACACAAACATTTTTACATTGGTGGTTGGTTTTGTTTAAGTGATTTAAATAATGAGGCATGTGTAATAAGATAAAAGCATGGTGGATACGCCGCTGGTACTTTCTATATATAAGTGCTTTTATAGTATTACATATCGTAGCGTTATTTAAACCATTTCAATATTTGGCATATTACATTTTACACAAATGACATATTTTCACTAAACAATTGTTTTACAAAACAACTCATTTTATACAAACTCATTTTTACTTGGTTATTCATTTAACCTTACATTACTCTTTTACATATAATCTACTTTATCATCGATTTTCAAATGATTTATAAAAACAAAACATTTTACAAGGATCATGACTGACTTTTGTTAAACAACTTTTTCTAAACTTATAAGTCATGAATCCTATTTTCACAAAACCTATGTATCTCACAGGCATTTTTATGCTGACGTACCTATTTTCACATGTGTTTCAGGAAATGATGCAAGGATTGATCAAGATACACGTAGGCAAACTTGGGCCTTAGTGACATTAAAAGATACAAGACTAGTTAATTATGTTGTGTTTCTTTGTTGTTAAGACATTGTAACTCTTTTAATCAATAAAATAAAATTTCAAATTTCCATGTGTTATGAAACAATGATTCTGTTACAATACTCCCCGACGATTCCGCCACGTTTTGTTGTTTTACGTGGTCGGGGTGTGACAGAAAAGTTGGTATCAAAGCTCATGGTTATAGGGAATTAGGTTATTAGTAATGCTTTGACCTAGTCTATAACCTTCCTAGGACCATAACGCGAGTTTACTTGCGTTTAGATCATAAAACAATATCGTCACCTATCCTTAGGCGACAACCACAACAAGAACATAAATTTCAAATCCACTTTGAAAACCAATCATCTGTTCTAGGATGATTTATTATAAGGTTTTGAACCCTCTAAGTTTTCAAAATCTCGTCAAAGTTTGGGTCTTTTGATGTGAACACGTGCAAACTGGAAGGGTAAATGCCTGTACTCTGAGATTTCTGTCTAAGGCTAGAGTGTTCGTAAAAATCCGCAGAATCGGACCAGTCACTCTTACCTGGGAACTCTTGGGGTGAGGGTTTACTTATAGGCAAGCATGTCTTCAGTGATACATTAATATGACCCGTTTACTTTGATTAGTCACCGTCTCATTTGTTTGCCTTAGGTAACAAACAAATGATCGCAAATTTTATGCATTACCGTTCTGTTTTGTTTATCCGATAACATTTCACTTGTTTCTTCCTATGCCTTTCATTTCTTCTAGAATGTTTCTTCATCGCAATGACGCCCAGATATCCGAGCAGACTGCCAAATTCGCTCAGCGAATAGGCGAAGTCGTCCTGAAGACTGTTGAATTAGCTACTGCCATGTACCATCTCCAGGAAGAAGCCCCTCAAGAAGCATCGAAGGAAGCAGAAGTCAAGCCTGTACCAAAATCAAGGAAGCGTAAGGATTCAAATAAACCCGCAACAGTTACACCTAATCAAGCGGGACCTAGCCAAGTGGCAGCGCCACCAGCTAGGAAGCCGTACTTAGGAACTGCCCCATGGTGCAAACGATGCAGCCGTCATCATTCAAACCTCTTACCCTGCTTCAAATGTACCTACTGTGGATGGTGGGGACATCTGATTAACATATGCCGCTTTGCTATCCAAAACAAAGCTGCTATAAACCTTGCTGCTACCCAACTCCATGTCAACCCTACTCAAGCTCGTTTTCTGTCTGGTACTTGCTACAACTGTGGCGAGACGAGCCATTTCAGGAACAAATGCCCAAAGATTTTCAATGCAAATCCAACTCCAACTCTTGGATGAGCATTTGGCTGATTAGAAGAAGCTGCTGCTTTAAATATTTTGTATCTGTTGCTTTTGTTGAACTCGGAAACAATGTGTTCAGTTTATGAATAAATTGTTGTTCACAATTCTGATGTACAAGTGTAGTTACATGTGTGTATGGCCTTTCCCTATGATACCTACATCAAGGAACTATGTTCTTTAAACAAGCTACTCTTGTGATTCTCCCTTTCAAGTGATCGCTCATGATTTCCTCGGAAAAATTTTAAGTACTCGTTTCATTCTAAGAAGCGAAGTACAGAAAATAAAGTGACATTATCAGTAATCGTGCTTTTGCACATCTGTGCCTTTGAATCCTTGGTTAGATAACTAAGGGTATTTTCAAATCTCATACCCATTACATTCTGATTTTTCAACATGCATAACATAAGTTTTCAAAACAAACCTTCAGGATTTCAAAAACATTTTATATATAGTTCGAAAACGTTTTTAATATAGTGTATTTACTTAACATATCAAATGCATGATTTCAAAAGCATTGTCTATGTTTTCAAAAACAACCTCCATGATTTCAAAAACATTGTCTATGTTTTCAAAAACAACCTTCATGATTTCAAAATGTTATTAATACAGTATAATTACTTATATCAAGTGCATGATTTCAAAAGCATCATTCATGTTTTCAAAAACCTTATACATAATTTCAAAATTTATCTCGCATGATTTTAAAACATTTTTTTATATATACTTACCTAATACACCTACTTTATGATTTCAAAGTATTATATATAAGGTCTCAAAAACATTAAACACATTTCTAAAAGAAACCCCATGCATAGTTTTCAAAAACATTTTTTTCATACATTAACTTAACCTTCAAATTCTGCTTCATATGTCGCCTTGACATATCTAGCATCTCAACTTCATAAGCATTTTTACTTCATGTTTTGACTTAAGCACATCCAGTGCAAAGTTTTAAAACATCTTCAACTCCAAAAAATCCATATGGGGTCTTTTTATCTTCACAATTAGACCCTTGTGGATGATTATCTTTCAAAATCAGAGTCCTTAATTGGATTCCTTGTGTACCTTAATTCAGACATTTCGGTTCCTTATAATCGAAATCGAATTTTTCTCTTTAAAGATCTTTCTATCTTCATAGTTAGATTCTTGATAATGTTTAAAGTACCAAATGAAATCCACGGAATGGATTCCTAGTGTGCTTTAAATGCATGTACGCAATTAATAAAACAAATTAGCAAATTAAAGATCTAGAAAAACAATTTGTGGTTATGTGACTATGTGTTTATGCATCTTGTGTTTTCTTTTATGCATTTTGTGTTTTTGTATACTCTGGATATTCGTTATCCAAATCCTCGTAGAATCTTTCATATCTTCATATGAGCGCTTCGTAGTAGGATATTAAAAAAGGTACTATCTTAAATCCTTATTGGGCTTCTACATGATAGTCAAGACCCTTGGATTATATAGTACCATTCCATGATTCAAAAAGAGACCCTTTGAGTGGTCTAGTAAAAAAGATTGATTCAGAATCTGGTTAAAGAATGACATGTGGTGATATGGCTGAACAGACTCCTTGGTAGTCTATTTAGATCATTTATTGATTTAATTAAAAGGACTCTATGGTGGTCTAGTCACACTTATCATAGGTTTGTTCATTTGGTTTTCCCCTACACATTATAAAATATACTGTGTGAACTATGCAAGGAATTGTGTAATTATGGACGCGTACATAATTATGAAATTTAGTGCACAGAAACCCAGTAAGATTTATTATGTGTAAGAACCGATAGTGACAACAATAACAAAATGTGAACGATGTAATGGAGGTACGGTGGACGCACCAATAACGCATAATAGACTTACATATAAGTGTCCCTCCTACAATGTAAGCATGATGTTATTTAAAGTTACTAGAAGTTCAGAACTCTAACCAGTGTTGTTTGATCTTTTCAACTTCATGTTTCAAACTCTCACAAGTTTCCTCTAAATAAATTTCAGGACGAAATTTCCTGAAGTAGGGGAGACTGTGACACCTGTGTCACTTCAACCATCAAATAAATACCAAACCAATGAAATATTGTATTTCATACTTGGGATTTGTATAAATATATGTATCATTTGCACATATCAATTCTTGTTCGATTTCGGGCTCTAAATTGCTTTCTAGAAGGTTATACGCGCCCTGATGCGTAAATATAACCAGTTTAATGCAACAAACACTCCGGAATAGTGACATATGCTTAACATGCCTTAAATAACATTTATATAACTTAGAAATAAGTTTTAGAAGGTTTGGTATGCCGAAATCAAGTTTATTCGCTTACAGGGACTAAATTCGACAAACGGCGAAAGTATGTCAATTCGACTGTAACAGACATTCTGGAACTTGATCATAAGTTAAAAACACCCTAAATTTCCTTTACATAGCTTAGAAATAGGCTTTGAGGGGTTCGGTGTGCTAAAATAAACTTTATGCTCATTCAGGGACTAAAAGCGTCAAAAAGTGCATAAGTTTGCATTTTCGCGCATAAATTACGTTCTGAATACGTCCGGACATTCAAAATTTTATGTAATTATTAAAATATTTTATTTTAGTGTTTTGCATAAGAAAAATCCATTCGTCGCGCAATTTGGATCGTTTTTCGCGCTTGTGCGCATTTCATCGTAATTAAGTGAATATCGCGATCGTACGACCAAACGAACCGACATCCGGCATATTTTTGAGCATGATTCATGTCCAGAATGTTTAGGCATCATTTTAGGGCCTTAAGGTTGGCTTAACGGGCCCTAAACATGTTGGAATGGAGCTTAAAACACAACAAGGACTGAAACTGTCATTTCTGAAAGTTGTTTGCTGATCAGAAGATTCAGGCGGACTGCGTAAGCCCCCATTAATCCTTACGCAACCCACGTGAGCCTGCCAGATGTGCAGAAAGTGTATAACAGCTTGTTCCATCTATTTCCAACACTTGCAAATGGTTTTGGGGCTTCCTAGGGGCTGGTTTTGAGTGCCCAAGGTATTTCAAAACAGGGGGCACAAGTGTAAGGTTGAGATCAAAGCTCGGTTTTCGATAAACGATCTTAACGGCTCTCCGAACACTATATATACCCATCCCATTTCACTTCAAAACCCACTTGATTTCTGAGATTTCTCTAAGTTGGGGTGTTTTATCACTTCATACCTGAGAATACTTGGAAAATCAAACTTGCGGGGACCCTTTGTAAGTATTCTTTCGTTCTTTTCATTCGTTTTAGCGTTAAAGTCAAACTGCGTTTGACTTTCTGCATTAACCAGTTTATGGTCAATGTGAAGTTTGTTTGAACTTCATAACGATGGTTATAGTCCCTAGTGACGAGTCGTAGTTTCGGCCAAAATGCGTATTCTCACGTATTTTGTAACCAAACTACTTGTGGGTATCAAAACCGTTTGTTTTGATACCAAACCTGTTTTTAAATCTCGTTAAACATGTTTTAACATGTTTAGCTCGTCACTTTTAGATTTGTGCTTGTCTAGGGTCGTAAAGGTAAGCGATCTAATCAATCGCTTATACATTCGAACCCGACCCATTTGGTCGATCATTAGGATCCGACCAAACACATTAGGTGACCATAGTTGTATAGGGAATAACCTTCCGAGGTTATACCCTATGGTCACTACGTTTAGTTAGTTGTATGATAGGTGGTTTATATGCCTTAGGAAAATTACCAAAATACCCTTTTTACGCATAAATTCATTTTAAGCATATGTAACCTAAATTTTGACATCTAAACTGATTAGGTAACTATATTAGACATGTTAAGTCATATTCTACTTGTCATAGGACTAGTTAAGCGGTCCGAACGCGTTTTACCCGAACGACGCGTTAAAGTAGCATAAGCTACCTAAACGGGTCGTAATGGGTCGTAAGCACTTAGGTTAGGTTTCATTTTAGTATGTGGGCTTTGTTAAACCATATCATATGAGTTCCAATACTCATTTGGTTTACGAAACCTAATACTATCCAATCTCCCGATTTAGGTCCGGTTATTTATGTAGTTATTTATATAGGGTGCCACTTGATTCCGTGATCCCTCTAGCTTTGCTTGGTTGTTGTTCAAGACTTCTAAGCACCCTCAAGTGAGTACATAGACCCCTCTTTTACTGTTTTCAAATATTTTGGGGTGAAACACATGTGCCTACTTGTTACTTTCGTGCTTTTCATGCTTTTGTGACATATACTTGCTATGTTCATTAGTACGCATATAGTACATGATTTCAATTTCCATTTGCTATGTATGTTGACTGAGCATGCTAGCACATTGATTTCATACATTACATTTCTGTTGCATATGTTTACTCAGCATATGGGCACAATTGATTTACATTACATTTCTGTTGCATATGTGTACTCAGCATATGGGCACAACTGATTTACATTACATTTTTGTTGCATATGTTTACTCAGCATATGGACACATTGATTTACATAACATTTCTGCGTTGTATGTTTACTTAGCATACTTAGTACATTGTTTTCACATAACATGTTTACATTTGGTTGTTTAACGAAACTAATACATTCATTAACACCGATCATGCCGCTCGGTAGTAGGTAGTGGTACCATAGGACTTGACAAATCCCGTTCCTAAAATCCTAGGTTTGTTTGGATGGATGGAATGACCGAATCCGAAAACATTTTCTTTTGATAACCTTTACTTAGGGTTATCCGTCTGTCTCAAGGCTTGAATGTAGGCGTTTAACATAACCGCATATATGTTGTATCAGTAAAGCATGCATTATTCTACAAAGCATAACTTTTGATTTATTCAAATACTTTGTTTTGTACATTTTTACTTGTGGTTTAAGTAGTCTCATTTTACTTACCATACATAACTTTTGTTTACACATTACATGATTTACATTTGATGGTTTTCACACAAACATTTGACTATACACAAACATTTTTACATTGGTGGTTGGTTTTGTTTAAGTGATTTAAATAATGAGGCATGTGTAATAAGATAAAAGCATGGTGGATACGCCGCTAGTACTTCCTATATATAAGTGCTTTTATAGTATTACATATCGTAGCGTTATTTAAACCTTTTCAATATTTGACATATTACATTTTACACAAATGACATAGTTTCACTAAACAATTGTTTTACAAAACAACTCATTTTATACAAACTTATTTTTACTTGGTTATTCATTTAACCTTACATTTCTCTTTTACATATAATCTACTTTATCATCGCTTTTCAAATTATTTATAAAAACAAAACATTTTACAAGGATCATGACTGACTTTTGTTAAACAACTTTTTCTAAACTTATAAGTCATGAATCCTATTTTCACAAAACCTATGTATCTCACAGGCATTTTTATGCTGACGTACCTATTTTCACATGTGTTTCAGGAAATGATGCATAGGATTGATCAAGATACACGTAGACAGACTTGGGCCTTAGTGACATTAAAAGATGCAAGACTAGTTAATTATGTTGTGTTTCTTTGTTGTTAAGACATTGTAACTCTTTTAATCAATAAAACAAAATTTCAAATTTCCATGTGTTATGAAACAATGATTCTGTTACAACACTCCCCGACGATTCCGCCACGTTTTGTTGTTTTACGTGGTCGGGGTGTGACAAATTCTAGATGTATCCTCGTTTTGTACAAATGATCATGAATGTCCAGCATCCCGGTCTTCCAAAAGCCGATGATGACATCTTGAAGATAGATTCGATGATAGAGCATTCATTGAAGATATTCAGGGGTCTTGCAATAAAGCGATACAAAGAAAGTGAGCCACGTAGGAAATTGTTCGGTGCTCTTGATAAAACCGACTACAACGATCAAGAAGATGACAAATGGCGTCACAATGACAGCTAATCTGATGATGAAGAGCCGGAGTTAAAGAAAAAGATGGAAGAAAAATTTGGTCGAAAGGATTCAGATTCTTCCGACAGTGACAGTGATGGTGATGATGGTGGAGATGCAGGTGCTGGTGCTGCTAGTGTATCTGGTGCTGGAGCATCGATTGCTGGTGAAGCTGGTGATACTTCAGCTGGTAATGATGAGGAGGATACTGAATCGGATGACAATCCTCCTGAGCCTGGGTACGAGTATTATCTCGATGAACGTGGTGTGAAGAAGGTAAGGAAGATTAGACGGGAGGATGATGATGATGAATACGTTCCTTCGGATACCGAAGGTGAACGTTTGAAGAAGAAGCAAACGGCTGCCCGTCAAAAGAAAAGGGCAAGAAAGAACATTGGTTCTTCGTCTGTGCAACAATCCATTCCACAACAAGATCCTTCACAAGAAGCGGAAATGGATCCAAACCTTGGATTCACGGCCACTGAAGCTTCTAAAATGGTGGCATCTCCTCCAAGATCTTCAGAACCAACTCCTGTAGTGACCTCAGCTCCTGAAACTCCTATAGTGACACCACAAGAACCAGCTCCCTCAATTGCATAGACAATTCGTGCAACGACTTCGCAGCTGACCGCAGAGCACAGACAAACTATATTCTCTCAGATGCCACAAGATGAAAAGAAAGACTTCTTATTTTCTAAATTACAGGCTGCTGCAGGTCAAATCAATAGGCAATCGGCAGTGATCAACCTTACAAAAGGAGACATGATCAAACAACAGTTGGAGATAAACACTTTGAACTCCACTGTTGGTCGTCAGCAAGCAGAGATCAACTGCCAACAAGCAGAAATAGAGCAACTGAAAGCTGAAAATGGTCGCTTGAAAGCTGCAGATGCAGATAGAGAACGACAGTTGCAACAGATGCGAGCGGCGGATAATACTCGTGGTATTGAAATGAACCGAGTGAAAGAAAGAAGCTCTGAGCTTCAGAGGTTGGCCGAGGCTCTCAAAGAAAAGCATGACTATATGAAGGAGTGGTACAATTCTCGAAACACCACGATAGTTGATTGAGTTAAAAGAATCAATGATGGTTTCGAGGCTGTAAGAAAGCGTGTCAACATCTTGTGGGGTGATCGGTGCAAATAGCAAGAAGTATTGAAGAAAAGGGATCATGATTCTGAAGATCCAGGGAACCCTGACCCTTCTGCCACATCAGAGCATCCACCAGCAACTACCTATTCTCAACTCATTGTCTTCAATCCTTCGCAGCTCGGATCTGCACAAGGAACCTCCAGTGGAACCGTTGAAGAAATACAACAGCTTGAAAGCAGTTCTTTCATTGAAAGCTCCTTGCCTTGTACATCTTCTGTTCCTAGCAATGCTGATCATGCATTGCAGGCTTTTCATCCTATCACTAGAGAAATTCTTGAAGAAGGAGAGTTTGTATCGGATCTTTCACATGAATAGCTGCTTGCCTTGAACGAAATGAAAACAATTGAAGATTTTGTGATTGATCAAATGCCGGTTGAACCAGACACTGCAGATGTTGAAAACATTGAAGAAATAGTGTTTGAAGGCGAAACCAGCAAATCAACTTATGTTCGTGCTGATGGAATGGAGTTTGATTCATTTGATGAAGAATGGATGAAAGAGAATCAAGAAGACATTGATGAGCAATTAAAGAATCGCACGTCTTTAGATAATCCGACTGATTCATTCCAAGAATGGAGAAAACGTTTCTTGTCAAAGGTTGAAAAGCCTACGCCTCCCGAAGCACAAGTTGATTTTCTACAGTTTGAGAAAGTTAAGCTGCATGGGAAAATTCTGAGCTGGATGTTCGTGAAGGAAATTCATTGTGTTTCGATCAAGCACGAACACGGAATCCAGTACTTCAATTCAATGTTGAGTATCTTATCTTTGCCGTTCTATGATGTTGCCGCGTTATCGAAGCTGGAGATCATTAATCGTTCAAACTACTTTGGCGCAATGTTATTTGCAAGGAGAATTAAATTCGAACGGAAGAAAGGTTGGAAGGATGCGTCGTACAAGCCACAGTTTCCAATATATCAACAGATCAAGTTCACGTTGGATCCAGCGACCAACACGGCTCGATACAAGCTCATATATCAGCCGGCGAAGGTCATGAAGAAGATACCGTTGATGCCTATGGAACAGAACTTTCTTGAAGAAATGGCGTTGTGGTGTTACGACTCAGATACTCATGAAGCGGTGATCGTGTTTAAGGGTGATCGTGAGAATTTTCGAATGTTAGATCCGATGTGGATCGTGAATATGTCAGCGAACGACATCAGCAAGCTTTTTCGGCATGACATCTTTTATGAAGACAAGGACGCTCATCAAGCGCTTCAATTTCAACGCGTCGCTTGTTACTGTTTTTACCGAGGAATACATGCTGGAAGCACCTGGACGCTGAATCACTGAAGATTGAAGACCGAAGACCAAGTAACAGACAAGGGGGAGTTTGTTGATGCATATTTTGGTGTTTGTAACTTGTCTTTATTAACGATGTATTTGTACGGTCTTTTATTATCGAGTCTGTATTTCCATCCCTCGACCAAGTCGGGTATCCTCCTATCCTACTTGGGTCCGACAGTTTGTCTCGTCGTTATGTAATGATTTATGAACTATGCATGTTTCATATTTGGTGTGTTTTATGTTTGTGTGTTTAATACAAGTCTGCTGTAAACTGTCTGTGTGCAGCATACAAGTTTTGCAGCCCTCGACGAAACACCAAGTTTCGTCGAACACATGCATAACGAAAGACCTTTATGGTCACAACTCCAAGTATCGCCATGAACAGTGACGAAACACCTAGTGTTTCGTCAACTTTGGTGTTTCGTCAGGCCCACTTCAGTGTTTCGTCAACACTTGGGCTGGGCTGCCTATATAAACACAACATGGTTTCTGTATGAAACCATGAGAGCATACCTACTGTGAAAGTTTACTGTCAAACATTGTGTGTATTTGTTTGATCCTTGTTCTCATCCATTTTAATCAATTGACTGTGATTCGTTGGTTACATCATGTTGCGATTATCCGTGTTTGGTTTGGCATCGTCACGGGGATTTCGCACTCATGACCGTGTTTGATATAAAAAAGGGTTTGGTTTCGTAATCGATCCTCCGAAAATCAGGACCTACAGCAAGTGCACCCATCGTGGGCATGGTATAGCGTTGGTAAGATACCGAGGTCGTCCAAGGACACAAGTGCTTTTAGTACCGGTTTATCCTCAACGTCTAATCAAATCAAAATTTTAGAAAAAGGTTTTAAACATGAAAATAAAAACTAAAAATGCTGAAAATAAAAATAAAATAAAGACAGATAGACAAGATGAATCACTTGGATCCGACTCACCTTTAGTGTAACCTTTGATGTTTTCCGCACTTTTGCACTTTTTAAGAGATTATCTTAGTTATAGTAGTAGGCCCCTCTTTTGAAGGTGAAGTTACCCTCAACCCAGTAGTTTGAGTCAGCAAGGATACAATCCTAAAGGGTTGAATTATTGAAAGATAATTAATTAAGTTATTAATGCATAATATGGTAGGCCCCTCTTTTGAAGGTGATGTTACCCTCGGCTAAGTGGTTCGAGTCAGCAGTGATACAATCCTAAGTAGTCGGGTTAATGTATTAATAGTAGTTTACATATGAGGGGATCAAGCCATACGCACCCCCGCCATCCAATACAAGTGGGTATTGAAGGAGGTCCTAGTAAGCTTGACCCAGGTCCTTGCAGGATCTATACACTGAACAAGGCAAGAACCTTACCAAACCATTCCCTTAACCCCCGACCAGATAGCCAACATATCTCTATATAGACCGTAGAGATATGAATGGTGTAAATCTTTTGTTTTATATAGACAGTAAAATAACGCCAAGACACCACGGACAAATGATAAGGAAGTTTCACCTTCAACATAAGAAACTAGTTATCAAAGTCATTAATACAAAACCAAATAAAAAGTGAGAAAAGATAAAAAAAACAAAAGTATTACACTAAATGCAGGTCTTCACCAAGTGATGTAAGAGACTTAGGCAAACATGGCCTTTGATTATCAAGAACTCTTACTATCAATCTTGGATCCTGAGACTACTACACACACTCTATGATGGATGATGGATGATGGTGGTGGATATGGGTGTTGTGATGGTGGTGGAGTGTGGAGTGTGGAGTGTGGGTGAAGTGGGAGAGAGCTGGTTTGTCAAGGGATGCCTTTGAAGTGAACCAAGCACCTCTATTTATAGCCTGCACAGAAGCCCGGACACAGCCCCGTGTCCAATGGACACGGCCACGTGTCCATCCACTTTCTCTTTCTTCATTAATTGCAGTTTGTCTGCATTAGTTGACCACGCCCCGTGTCCGCTGGGCACGGCCCCGTGTGCAGAAGCGTATCTGTCCTATCAAGATTCGCTTGGATTCTGCGAATCTTAGCGTTGACCACGGCCGTGTTGAGCTGGGCACCCCCCCGTGTTGGGAAATTGAAGCTTCTACAACTTTGTCTTTTCTGCAGACACTTGGGCACGCCCCCGTGTCCGGGCGTGCTCAGCCTTCTGATGTCTTGTTTTTGCTTGGGAAGATGCTGTCGAAGGGTTGGGCATGCCACGTTTATTCCTTGTATTTATGTCAGATTTGGCTGTGCTTTTGCTTCTTTTGTTCATTTACGCTCATTTAATCCTAAAAATACAAAAGGAAGACAAAAGCACACTTTTTCCAACATTAGTACTAAAAAAGGGTTAGTTTTATGCCTCATTTGATGTAATTTATATGTTGCATTTTACACTTTTTCCAACATTAGTCCTCAAGCAAAACTCTTTATAGTGTGGCTTACACACCCAAATGGAATGGATAAAAGAGAAGTTTTGGGCTTGTCTTGAGTGTCGGGATTCCAAGATCTTTATTAGGCTTTATTTTTATGTTATTTACAATCCTATTCATTATGATTTATTTAGAACATTTCATAAGAGAAATTACTTATTTGGGCATAACATTCCTCTTTAAAATTCCATTTATATACAAGTTCACATACCTCACGGGAGATCACTCAACACTCGGCCGAATATGTATTTTTGTGAAACACTCGAGACCGGCATAGAACTTACTTCTACCATATGCTTGCCAAGCAATCAATCCTCCTCCTTTTTAACTATACACCTTTGTAAATATCAAGAGGACTTGGGGAAGGGTTAGGCTTGGGTTAAAGGTAGGTGGTTTTGGGTTAGTGGTTAGTAGAAAAGGGCGAAAGGCGTAAAAAGCGTCGGTTTTCGTAAAACTTTTTGTTTTTGTGACTTTTTATTCAAACGAAGCATTTTTCAAACAAAGTTTCTTTTGAGGAACTTGTTTGTTTATCGCTATACATCATCATCATTTTTTTTTATGATAAGGAATGTCACAATGAAAACCAAGCTTTTTACTAAAATAAAGGGTTTAAAATGAAAAAGGGTTTTTTTTTTTTTTTTTTTGGTGGGTAAAGGGTGTTTGTTTTGTGGGTTTAGAAATGAAAAAGTTTAGGCTCAAAGGGGTTAACTAGGGGGATTTTGGTAGGTGGTAAAAAAAATGAAAAATAATGGTGTTGAAAGAAAAAAGGGTTAGTCCTAATGCCTCCATCATTTAGTTACTTGGGTTTAAATTGGTAAGGACCGGGAATGTATTGTCATGGCAAGTTCTAGAGTTGTAAGAAACCAAGCGGCTATTCACACAAGAAACAAAAGATGAGCATTTAGTTTAAAAATGTGTATTTGTATGCTCAATAAAGGCTCAAAACTCACTTTTTGTGGGAATGGGTTTTTAATGTGATCAAGTATATATAATCAAATTTTAACTAGATTTGTCATGTCGTTTCATAATTATCTTATGTTGGTTCTTTTTATCACAACGCTATCGGTTGTAAATTCTTAAAAATATAACCTTTTTAGAACTTGTTATTCCCAATTTAAACCAAGACAAAGTAAAAAAAAAATGAAAAGTTTTTGAAAAAAATTTGGGGTGTTTAGCGGCTCTAATAGAGTTTTGTGTAAGGCTTGTAATTAGGACTTGCAAAATTTAAGGTTTTAGCATCCCCCCACACATAAATTACACATTGTCCTCAATGTGTCCCAAAAATAAGTTTTTAGGTTGCTTGAATGTGTAAAAAGGTGTGTTAAAACAAAATTTTATGTTACTGGGCATCTGGACACGGGCCGTGGTGTCCGGGCACGACCCCGTGTTCAGATTTCAAGTAACATAAAGTAACAGAAGGCTGGGCACGGGGCCGTGTTCAACGAACACGCCCCATGTCCAGTTACCTGAACTAGGCGTTTTTCTGCAGACCCTTGAGCACGGGGCGTGTTGGCTGGGCACGACCCATGCTGAACTTGCTGTAATGAAGAAAAATTGTCGGGAGGCTCTGTTTTTGTGCATGGGGTGTTGGTTCAAGTTTCCCTTAGTATCCTTCACCATCCCGAGTGTGTTTTATCCATTAAACATTATCCAAACACCATTTAATAATTATACAACCATCATTCATTAAATATAGAGAGTTACATAAGGTCCTAGAAAAATAAAGAAAAATAGAAAGTTAAAAAGAAAGTTCCTAAGATAGTTAGGTCAAGTGATACATGAAATCATCCTAAGGAGTTCTACCCTTATTGTAGGAATAACAAAAGCCCGGAAATAGCTTCCCGGTATTTTAAAGGCGTTGTAGAACTCAGAACCGAGGTGTCCCCTAGATGTCGTTGAGCTACTCCTTTATTTCTCTCGGGAGGAAGAAGGCTGGCTCATTTTCCACAACATCTTGTGATGGAGGCGCGACGGCAACCGGGACCCCTTGTAGTATGTCTCGAGGGGGTTCCGTGTGCGTGGCATACCACTCGGCCGGTATGATAACTTCTGGTACCACATTCCATGCCCTTTGTGTAACGATTGGTACAAAAGGAGGAGAAGCAAGGATATTCAACCTTTGGTGCAAAAGGTTGACCTCCCTAAGACACCCTTCTAGACCCACCGATAAATGATTGATACGGTCGACCAGAGCTTCCTCAAACCCAGTCATCTCATCTATAGCCTCTCTCAAGGCATATACATAGTTGACGAGGGAGTCTTCTACCGATGACCTTCTCCCTTGACGGTTGTTCCTGGAGTGTGATGAAGATGTTCCGCTATTTCTGCTTAACATTCTAAGAAAACAGACCGAAAAGAGTTCATTTTAGTTCAACTGTAATACCCATAAATTTAAAATCATTATTCTAGAAATAAAAAGAATAATAATAATTTATAAATTACCCACTAGAAAACCCTAATTAAGACACCCAAGTAATTCTGTACAAACCCTAGAATTTTCAGAATTTTCAGAATCAGGATTAGGGCCCCTAAAACTCAGGGGGGGTATTCCCTACTTGATGATTATCTTAATAACTTGCGGACGAAGTTGAAAATTAAAAATCTGTCGACTCAGCTAGGCTAGTTCCACACGTGGCAACCCTATACATAAAATAAGTTGTCTCGCGGGCCGCGTAAGGATAGGTTATATGTCACGCGGGCCGCGACAAGTTCAAAATTCACCTATAAATAGAGGATGTTGGGACTTGATTCTGGGCACAAAAACGACGAAGAAACTCCAAATACGCGTTGAGATATCGTCCAATTACTCTCAAAACACACACGAAACACAAATTAAGTATAGTAGGGTGCTGCAATCAGGGTATTAACTCGATCGCTATTACGATTCATTGTCCGATCGATCAATGTACTCAATGGATGTTTAAGTGCTGCCCACATTAGGGTGATGTTTTGTCATTAATTGTGATTCCGACCGGATGTTGAGTGCCACCCAAATTCGGGGAATACTCTGTCCTTCGTTGTGAATCCGATGGATGTTTAAGCATAGCACTTTGTCATTCGTTGTGAGGGTTGATCTCGTGAGTTATCGTAAATGTTGTATTAAGTTACTAACCTAGTTGTGTGCATGTTATTTAAATTAGGTTAAAAGACTAATCAGTAGTCTAAACTCTGCCCGTATAAATCTGAAATATTATCACAAAGTAGCATCACTTTGGAATTATTAAGGTACGGATCCTTACCCCACTCCTTGTTGTTGATATTCAATTGTTATAAACCCATTAAGTTCGTATAGCTTTTCAACCTCATCACGTCTTTGATTATCGATTCATTTGACAGTCCGTTCGAATTCTATTCTAATCATTTAAGCTTTCATGTCATGCGATAGTATTATGTTAGTTGTACTCATTATCGCATGTTCCAATATATGTTCTGTTTTGTTATGAAAATAAGTTTTATAAGTTATGTGAATAAGTCCATCTGTACTCTGATACCCTGAGTATCGCTTCTCGTGGAGTGTCCCACGAGCATGTTGTTGCGGCATCGACATCATGTGCTCCATCCGTGACGGAGAGATTAGTTCACGGCGTCTCTTAAAGTACAAGTGTGGTACATAAGGCTATTAGGAGGCGTATGGATCGATCCTAGGATTTAAGTATAAGGAGGTGGATAACGGGTATGCCAATTCGCCATCTCATGTGATAATTATGCAGGAGTAGCTACCTGTGTATTGTCACGTTTTAAGTTTGCTCATGGGTACATCCGTAAGATATGATTATGAAATTAGGTTTTTGCATCGTATCATTTTCACAATAAGTTTCCTTCGGATAACATTTCTATAAAGCGTTAATTGTTATTTGAGCCTATTATTCCGTACTGAGCATTCGGCTCATTCCGTAAATTTTTGTATATACAGGTCTGCATGTTACTTTGGGCGGGGAAAAGAGAGAAGAATAAAGCCTAGGAATATATCTGAAGATATTAGTTAATGAAGTCGAATGTGTCCGCTTGTATATTAACCTTAAGTTTCGTTGTTATGTGGTTGTATCCTTGTCAAATAAATAAATGGAATTATGACTTTTGTTTATGATATCACTGTTATTGTGACACGTCAGCCCTTCCGGGTTGGGGTGTTACAGCTATGGTATCAGAGCAAAGGCTCTTTCCTGTAGAAAACTTGAAGATAGTAATTAAAACCTGTGAGGAATGGGTAGATATCTATGATAGGATTCAACTTGATCTCTTATTTGGTTTAACTCCTATGTCTATTCGTATAGATGCCTCCTCGTTGTCCGCTACGTAAGAGTACTCGTACTAACCATGCGCGTAACAACACTTCTTCGAATGAGACTCCAGTTGATCCAAACGTAATTAATGCTATCAACCAGGCTGTTGCCGGGTTGCTTCCAAACCTGGTTGCTCAAACAACTGAGGCCGTTATTCAACAAACTCGTCATCCAGAAGGCACTAACACTAATCCAACCTCTGGTGGTGAAACTCGTGAGAATACCACGAACAATACTACTTATAGTATAGACATATGGATTAGTAAATTTCAAAAACAAAAGCCGAAATCCTTTAGTCACACTAATAATCCAGTCGAAGCAAGGAACTGGATAGCTCATATTGAAAAGATCTTTGGAGTTCTTGGAGTTCCGGAGCAATACAAAGTTAGACTGGCTACCTACAAATTTGAAGATGACGCACAAACTTGGTGGGAAGGATATAAGCAAGTCAAAGGAGGGGATGATTTTGATGCAAATCTTTCATGGGTCGACTTTCGTAACATCTTTTACGATAAGTATTTTTCGACCGCTGATAAAGAAGCTTATATCAGGGAGTATGCAATAATTCGACAGGGGAGTGATGAACCAGCCTCTGAGTTCATTACTCGATTTTCAAGGTTGGCTAGTATTGTAGGAGACGTTGCAGGATCAGCAGAAGTCCAGGCAGAAAAATGCAAGTGGGCAGTCAATGATCGAATTCGGAAGTCGATCATGTACATGAAATTTAAGGATATCACCGAAGTTGCTGATGCAATTAAAACTTTTGAGTTCGAGAGAAAAGAATTTTTATCTCGAAATGGGGATAATAAGAAGAGAAATAGGGAAGGACAAATTAAGCAGGAAATCGGCCAATCATCCACTACGCCACAACATCAAGACCGCAAAGTGCAAGGAAATCAAAACTCTGGAAATCAGGCACGTCCATGGCAACCTAGACTGCAAAACCCAAGGCCTGCTCAAAACCAGATTCAGTTGTATGCAGAACCCATTAGAGCTCAACCACTGAATCAACATGTAAACCCGAATCAGATTACATATCCTCTATGTAATACTTGTGGTAAGCGACATCAGGGCGTATGTCACCGAAGTACAGGAGCATGCTTTAGATGTGGCCAAACTGGACACATGATCAAGGAGTGTACAAAGAAAGACACTAAGAAGAATAACCGACCCAACGTTGCACCACCCAATGTTGGAGGAAGAGTTTTCGCACTTTCTGCTACTGATGCTGCTAATGTTCCAGGTACTGTATCTGGAACCCTTCAGATTGGTGAACGTAGTATCTATGTGTTATTCGATACAGGAGCGACTCATTCTTTAGTATCCCACTCGTTTACTAAGTACCTTCCGATAAAACCAACTCTCTTAAATCATACTTTAACCATTTCTACTCCCATGGAAAATTCATCCGTAATCACTTCCGTATATAAAGATTGTCCGATCCGTATTGAATCTATTGTGTGTAAGGCCAATCTATTTCCAATACATATGTGTGATTTTGATGTTATTCTAGGAATAGATTGGTTGTCTAGACATCGTGTAACTATAGATTGTCATTCTCGCCGTGTTATTTTCGGTGATCTTCATCATCCTGATATTATATATCAGGGAACTCAAGCTCATAAATCTCTTAAGATTATCTCTGCGCTTAAGGCTCGAAAATTCATATCAAACGGCTGTGCTGGATTCCTAGCATCGGTTAAGGATACTTCTGCTAGTGTTAAGAGTATTGATAACCACTCCGTTGTTCGTGAATATCCTGATGTATTTCCGGATGAACTACCAGGATTACCACCTGACCGTCAGGTAGAATTCACCATCGACTTGATCCCTGGTGTCGAACCTATTTCTAAAGCTCCATACCGTATGGCTCCAATGGAACTGAAGGAGTTGAAGGAACAATTGCAAGAATTGTTAGATCTAGGATTCATAAGACCCAGTGTTTCACCTTGGGGTGCTCTGGTCTTATTTGTGAAGAAGAAAGACGGTAGTATGCGTTTATGTATTGACTACCGAGAGCTGAACAAGATTACTATTCGTAATCAGTATCCTCTGCCTCGCATTGATGATCTCTTTGATCAACTTCAGGGGGCTCAGTTCTTTTCAAAAATTGATCTGAGGTCCGGATACCATCAGCTAAAGATAAAAAATGATGATGTTCCCAAGACAGCCTTTCGTACTCGATATGGTCATTACGAATTTTTGGTTATGCCCTTTGGGTTAACTAATGCACCTGCAGTCTTCATGGATTTGATGAATCGCGTATTTCACCAATTCCTAGACAAATTCGTTATTGTATTTATTGATGATATTCTAGTGTATTCTAAGAGTCACGAAGAGCATGAAGCACATTTACATGCAGTACTTAGAACCTTGCGGCATGAGAAGTTGTACGCGAAGTTTTCCAAATGTGACTTTTGGCTTAGCCAAGTGGCATTTCTAGGTCATGTCATATCAGCAGAGGGAATTATGGTAGACCCAACAAAGGTTGAAGCTATTACAAAATGGCCAAGACCCACTTCTGTTACCGAAATACGAAGTTTCTTGGGTCTTGCTGGCTATTACCGAAGATTTGTTGAAAGATTCTCAGTAATTGCTTTACCACTCACAAAACTCCTAAGGAAAGGGGTGAAGTACTCATGGAATGAGGAACAAGAGAAAAGTTTTGAAGAATTGAAGAAACGACTCGTATCCTCCCCGATACTTGCTCTTCCTTCTGGATCAGGAGGTTACCAAGTCTATAGTGATGCCTCAAAGAAAGGATTAGGTTGTGTGCTAATGCAACATGGGAAGGTTATCACTTATGCCTCCCATCAGTTAAAGCCTTATGAAGTTAACTACCCTACACATGATTTAGAACTAGCCGCAGTAGTCTTTGCACTTAAGATTTAGCGACACTATCTGTATGGTGAGAGTTGTGATATCTTTACCGACCACAAGAGCCTCAAGTACATATTCACCCAGAAAGAGCTAAATATGAGGCAAAGAAGGTGGTTAGAACTTTTAAAAGATTACGACGCAAATATTCAATACCATCCAGGCAAAGCCAATGTTGTAGCTGACGCGTTGAGCCGAAAGAATTCCGGGACTATATCTTGCTTACAAATTCAGCCTCGTATTATGAGAGATCTCGAAAGGATGAACATTTGGCTTCAGGTTAGTAAATCTGATGGATATCTAGCTAGAATGCAGATTGAACCCGACCTCATATCACGAATCAAAGATGCACAAAAGCAAGATGGAGAACTTTGGGCAATTGTGCAAAATCTTGAGGTGGGTAAGCAATCTGAATTTCGTATAGACCATCATGGGGTGATTTGGTGCGGTAAGAGACTTTGTGTACCCAATGACTCCACCCTTCGTGAGTCATTGTTAGCCAAAGCTCACAGCTCACCATTTTCAATTCACCCAGGATCTACCAAGATGTATCGAGACTTAAGACATAATTTCTGGTGGAATGGTATGAAGGAAGACGTTGCTCGATACGTAAGTAAATGCCTCACTTGCCAACAAGTGAAAATTGAACACAAACGAGCAAGCGGTCTGTTGCAGCCATTGGATATTCCCATATGGAAGTGGGATGAGATCACAATGGATTTTGTTACTGGTTTGCCTAAGACATTCAAGAAGAATGATGTTGTATGGGTTATTGTCGATAGATTGTCAAAGTCAGCACATTTTCTACCAATTCAGCAAGGATTTTCGGTTAATAAGTTATCCGAAATATTTCTTCAAGAAATTATTCGACTTCATGGCACACCATCTTCCATTGTTTCCGATAGAGACCCACGTTTCACCTCACGATTTTGGAAAGGTTTTCAGGCAGCTTGGGGTACACGACTGAAGTTTAGTACGGCTTTTCATCCACAAACAGATGGGCAGTCGGAACGCACGATTCAGACCTTGGAAGACATGCTCCGAGCATGTGCACTTGAATGGTCTGGAAACTGGGATGAATATCTATGCCTTGTTGAGTTCGCTTACAACAATAGTTGGCAAGCAAGTATTGGCATGACACCTTTTGAGCTTTTATATGGTCGGAAATGTCGAGCACCGATCTGCTGGGATGAAGTTGGAGAAAAGATTATTGAAGGGCCAGAACTAGTTCAGATTACAAATGAAAAAGTTACTATGGCACGAGAAAAACTGAAAGAAGCTCACAGTAGACAAAAGAGCTATGCAGATCAAGATAGACGACCACTCGAATTTAAAATTGGTGACCACGTTTTCTTAAAGGTATCACCTTGGCGTGGCGTTCGTAGATTTGGAATTAAAGGGAAGCTTAGTCCCCGTTTCATCGGTCCGTTTGAAATCCTTGAAAGAATTGGAGAAGTGTCATATCGACTGGCGTTACCTCCTCAGCTCTCTCACGTTCATAACGTTTTTCATGTCTCCTCGTTAAGAGGATATAATTATCATCCACTCCATGTCATTAGTTATCCGTTACTTACAATTCACGAAGATTTGTCCTACGAAGAGGAACCAGAAGCCATCTTAGATCGACAAGAAAGGGTTTTGCGTAGGAAAGTAATTCCGTTTGTTAAAATCCTTTGGAATCACTCTAAACGCGAAGCAACATGGGAATCTGAAGAATCAATTCGCTCTCTATACCCTAATCTATTCTAGTAATAGAATTTTAGTCAAAGTAACGGTAAAACTTGCTCTTTGATATATGTTCAATTGTTTCTGTTTACGGTCATTTATTCTTTATGTTGGATCGTTGTTGTTTGACCCGACTGAGTCGTTCAGAAGAGTTTTACATCCAGTTTAAAGGCGGAATCAGTAAACCGGACACGAAAACAGCTTGTAATCTTTAATCTGTTGCTTGTATTGATAATAACAATGTTTACAACCTGAACATAAATTGGCAGCACTTCGTTACAGTTCTGGAAGTCGCGTACCAAGTGAAATGACAACAACCCTATATATAGGCATGTAGATTTCGCTTGAACTGGCCTGAAGCGAAATCAAGTCATGTTGATTTCGCTTGAACTGATTTCAAGCGAAATCTTCATGTTAAGCATGTCTAAACCCTAATTAAAACCCTGTTGTGTGTACATTCAACCTATCTAGACACAAGACTTGATTATGACGTAATCAACAGACATATAGTGCACCAACAGACTCCCCCTTGGATGTTGATGAAGTCTTTGGCTTCAAGTCTTTGTCTTCATCATTCTTCAAACATTCTGTCTTTTCATCAAAAGCACTCTATCTTCACAGATTTACATCTTGTTCTGACTCCATCTTCAGACTTCCCTTTGACTGTTGATCCAGACTCCCCCTTTCACAGACTCCCCCTCTCGATATGCTAGAATCTGAGATGTCTGGTTCAAGCTTTGACATTTAACCTCCGTGGAAATTCCTAAAACCTGCAATCACTCATCCAAATATAAGTAACAAAATTTTCATGATATCAATCAATCTTCTTTAATCTACTTCCTCTATCAACAAACTTTACTGATATGGCAGTGTTAAAGAATCCAACTCCCTCACAGTTTATCATCCAAGTTCAAGCTAATGACCTTGGAGATATCACAAATTGTTTTTGAAATTTTTGAATTTAAATCAAGTTTCAAATTAATGAACTTGTTTTATTTTCAGAAACACAATCAGCATACTTAGATTTTGAAACTCAGTACTCAGACATCAGTTGTCGAAAATAAAGCAGAAATCAAATTTTTTTTTGTATTTTCTAAAAATATAAAGCAATAAAGAAATATGTACAAACATATTTACAGACAATATTTTTGTTTTAAGTATGCGTCAGAGGATCATATCAGTTAATTACAAGTCACAAGTACCGTTAAGCTACATTTCATACTCAGACTTAAACAATTTACTTCGATTGTCGATATACTGATCCATCTTAAATTCTCACACAAATTTCAATTTACTCAGGATACGATTTAGATGAATTATGAACTTAGATCATTCATGTGTCCCACCTCTTGAATATACTCCCGTATCCAGAATCTCAATAATCAGTCTTACAGGTGAGAATACTACAATGATATCTGTATATAATTTAGGTATGCGAGGGCCGAGGGATCTCAGATCGATACTTCCGTATACGCAGAGAGATATCAGCTTCGACTTTTTGGTATGTCCCCTTTAGAGGATCTTTTTGCTTACAACAGCAGCATATATCAATTTAATTGTTTCAGCATGCTGAGGGTTTAATGCTGTGTTTCAAGCATTGCAGCAAGTATTAGCCAGGGACTAGGTCAGAACTACCGTTCAGCAGAAGTCCCGGAATAATACCCCAGATATCATAGAGTATAAAGACCTAGTATATCAGATTAAGAGACCTTTCAAACGAGATTTCAGGGGTTACCTATATATCCAAGTAGTGTTCCCCACGAATTCACAAGTTTGAATTTAGGTTTATATCCCGAATAAATCTACTAAATGTGCGAAAACCTATCGACACATCATCAGTAAGATTGTTTAACTCTTTTATACTTTCCAAATCTTTAGCGTACTGCAACTGTCTACTGATGTACTATCATTTCCTCTTTTTACGCAAAAACTCAATTTTTGAATTTTATCATATTTTTTTTTTTTTTTTTTTTTTTTTTACTTTTTCAAATTTTCAAATGTTTTTGTATTTTCTAATGACATTACTCCCCCTAAAATGCAAAACCATTTAAAGAAAATTGGACAACCAATACTGATAGCTTTGTCTCGCCATCCATTTTCTGCTAAAAGTGTACTGATTTGCAGAAAATATAACATACCCCCATGATTTACAACCCATTGATCTTAACAGTTTGAAAACCGTTTTTCAATCTGATGAAAGTAATCATGTTTGTTCAGCCGTGAGGGTTTCGGCGTATTCAATCAACATACATTCAAACAAAATTAAAAACAACATATTTTTGGTTTTTCAAATTTTAACAAACTAAAAACATATTTTTGATTTTTAATTTTTCAATTTTTAGGATTTTGAAAATATTGTTTATTTATATAAAAAAAAACAATCAAACTAAACTCCCTGTTCAACCAAACCAGGGTCCTGCAACCTCTTCCTGTGCCAGGTTGCTCCAACTACCATTCTCACAGTCTTCAGCTCCGTTGAGCACCTGCACATTCAAACTTTATCAATCATTTGAACAACTTAGCCCAGGTCTGTTGGACCTTAGGCATTTCAACACAATAATGTTCATTCAATTTCGGAAACTCTTTGTCATTTAAAACTTGTTCAACTTTGACTTCAACTTTCTCATCTTTTTCCAACATCACTTGTTTCTTAACACTCCACATTTGACCTTCCGGAGTACCTCTTTTGTAAAAATTTGTCTCTTTTTGAACCTTTTGTTTTTGAATAACATTTTTAGGTTTCCAAAACTCTTGAGGTTTTGTCATATCAACAGATGTTCTCCAACTCTGTGTTGTTCTTAATCTGGGTGTGTGAGAATTCCAGGTCTGTCTTGAATCGAACCTGTTCGGGTTTGATTTCCAATTTTGATTTGAAGCAAACTTGTTTGTATTGTACCTCCAAGTTTGTTTCGAATCAAATCTGGTTGACCTTGATTTCACATCCTCAGATTTCTGTTTTTCAACATCAACAGGCTTTGGATTTGGACACTTTCATGCAACATGTCCAATTTGATCACATTTAAAACACACTTTCTTTGAAACATCCTTGGCCTGTTGTTGTTTCTTTTTCATAGCATTAAACTCCTCATTAGACTGTTGTCCAATTTTGAGTTTTTCGTCTTCTTTCAAGCTTTTCCCTTGAACAAAATTCATCTTTTGTTGCAAATCCTGTTTTTCACTTTGATTCCAATTCCGTTTCTTTTTATAACCCAAACCAGCCTTCATGTTTTTCTTCTTAAAACCAGGTTTGTTATAAAAAGATTTATGACCTTTACCAGCAAACTTTGGAATCTCAGACTTCTCAATCTCAACCATTTTGAAAACTTGATTGACCTTTTCTGAAATCACATTCTGAATCGGGAAAACAACATCTAAGAATAGTTTGTCCGATCCAATCATGGTATAAACCAATCCTTTTGAATCATCATTCAAATTTTTCTCAGATTTTGTGTTTTTCGAATAACCATCATAAAAATTTCCTTCATCTTCATCCTGTGATTCAGACTTACCTTTTGTAGACTCATCTTTCAAAACGCTTTCAACAACCTTACTTACCACCTCTGAATCATTAGCATCATCAGATTTGGAGTAGGTCACATCGATACTTTCAGGTAACTGGTCAGCTATGTTCAAACCCTTTGCCACCTTTTCCTCATCATAAAAAGTATAATTGTTTCTCAATGGTGGTGGTACCTGATGAAATTCTGAACCAATACCCTTTTTGCAATTTTCAGTATCTTTGTCATCTGGTGTGATGTTGAAAATGCGTTCGAGAATGTACGAAGAGTTATGATAACTTTGAAGTTTTGTAACAATCTTTTCTTTTTCAGCCAAGACTTGTTTAAGATTTGCAATTTCATCAACACATTTGTTTAATTCAATTTGCTTTTCTTTAAACTGTCTCTCATACATTTCTTTGGTTGTTAAAGTTTCAGACAATCTTTGATCAAAACTTTTGACTTGGCTCTTCAAAGTATCATAAGCTTCTTGTACTCTCTGACTCGACCACTTTAAAGAATCATACTGTTTTTGTAAATCTTGAAATTTAGATTCTTTTTCAACACAATCGACACATTTTGTAGAACACATTTGTCTATAAACATCATTATCCTTTTCAAGACCTTGACATTTCTGTGTCAATTTTTCAACTTTTAGTTTCAAAATTTCTTCTTTTTCAATCAAATCTTTACATTTTATTGTGAAACCATTTTCAAGTTTGCTTAATTCATTATCTTTTGTTTTTATGATGTCATCTTTTTCAGTACAGGCTTTGCACATTTCTATGCAATTCCTGCACTTGTTTTCTTTTTCATCAATCGTTTCAACATTCGATAGATCAGAAGATTTTCTAACCTCAGTCTCATTCAGCACTGATTCTTCTGACTCAACTTTCTGATCTTGCTCGTTGTTCTCCTCTTTCTGAGCTTCTTCATTCTTCTGCACTTCTCCAGCTCTCTGTTCCTCTTCAGCAAGCTTTGCAACAGTCTTCACTTCTTCAATCATCTTCTTCAGTTCTTCTTCTTTTCTCTTCTTCATCTCTACCACCTTCGGTAAACTTGCTTCAAAAACTTCTCTTAACTTGATCATTAAATTTGGCAAATAGTTTTTATCAGAAAGCCTTCTTGTGTTGAAAGTGCCCTCACTTGGAAACACATTAGTTACAGCATCAAAATCCACTTTTGATGGATCAACTACTGGATTACCCTGTGGATCCATGTAACACTCTAACTCTTCATTCCATCTTTTAGCTCTCTGGGCTTCTTTGAATGGTTCATTCAATTTGCCAATCTCCCATCTTGCACTGTCTCTTCTCCACCATCTATCATGATCATCATTTGCAACAAATGCATAACCAACTGCATCTTCTTCAGGTAGAACCTCTTGACTCCAGTCATACCCTTCATCATCATATATAACTGCAAGAGCCCTTGATTTTTCTTCTGGTTGCTTTAATCTTGGTGGCTCAGACTTGTTCTGATGATAAATCGCCTTCCTGTAGTAATCTTCATTGAAAGGATTTTCAGAATCATCAGCAGCATAAGCATTTCTGCACTCGCGCTTAAAGTGACCTTTTTGTTTGCATTTGAAGCATGTCACCTTGGATTTATCAAATCCCAATTTGGTAGATGGTCCACCAATTGACTTTCTCCCCGTGATCTCCATGAACCGCTGTGCTCGACGAACCGCACTGGCCATGCACCATCTGATATCCATTAGTTCCATCTCTTCGGGGTCTAATTGGTCATAATCTTCTTTCGTCAAATTGGTATTGCCAATCTTCCCTGCAACGAGGCTTTCATACGATTCAAGTACAGATGCCAAGAAAACCATCTGTTGTTTTGCCGACTCTTCGCTGAAATTCTGCCCATTCTTCAGATCCACTGCGATATTACACTGAAACAAATTCTTGGAAGCAGATTGGTTTGAAGTGTTTGAAGAAGATCCACTGTGAAAACCACTGTGAAAACTTTCATTGTTCACTGAACTTGAACTTTCTGCAGAAAATGCTGTTCTTGGTGACTCAGCCTGAGGTACTCTGTAATAAAGCTCTACATTCTGCTGATAAGCTGGATTGTTGACTTTAGATCTCTTTATCTCCAGCTCATGACTTTCAAGCTTTTCAATCAGCATATCCAATTTCAAATCTTCAGGCTTGATTGTATTTTTCAACATTAGAGCGAAGTATTGCCACTCTTGATCATTTGGCAATGAATCAAACAATTTATCCACCAGCTCCTCTTCAGAAGGTAAGATTTGGTGTCTGATCAGCTCCATTTTCAGATGTCCAAATCTCTCAATCATTTTACAAACAGATTCATTTTTCATACAATTGAATAAATCAAACTCTTTACGCAACAATTTCTTTTTGTTTTTAACAATTTCATTACTTCCTACACATTTTCTCTCTAACGCTTCCCACAAATTCTTTGAAGTCTTTTCTTGTTCGAGCAATGAAATAATATCCTCTCTTACTGACTGTTTGATCAATGTTATCATTCTATGTTCAGCCACAACATTTTTTATATCTTTTTCTGAAAAATCTTTTGCATCTATTAACTCTCCTCCTTCTTTTACTGGTGCAACATATTCATCTGTCAGTTTTAACCAGCTTTCAGTAGCAAAAGCTTTTACCCAACCCTCAAATCTATTTTTCCACCAGTGATAATCTTCCACTTTCATTAGCTTTGGTGGCTTCTGTTGGCTCCCGTACATGTTCTCAAACTTCAAATTCTCCGAAATCTCTTTTGAATATTCTTTCATCTCAGATCTTCTATCTGACGATTCGGAAGTGAACGCATACATATCACTAAACGGGTTTATGAAATTATCATCCATTGTGAATGTACCTGAACAAAAAAAAAATCAATCAAACACTTAGAAATTTTCAAAGTTTTGAAACTTCAGCAACTTCAAGCGAAATTCTTGAAGTATATACAGCCTCAAGCGAACACATCTCAAAATAACACTGTTCAAGCGAAATCCACTATTTCGCTTCAGATGATTCAAGTTCAATTCAAGCGAAATCCTCTATTTCGCTTCAACAATATAAGTTTCAATTCAAACAGTTTCAAGCGAACCCAACTATTTCGCTTCAGATGTTTTCAAGCGAAAACCAGCAGAATCAAGTTCGCTTCAGAAGTTTCAAGCGAAACAAACTATTTCGCTTCAGATGTTTTCAAGCGAAATAGTTCAAAATGTCTGACTTGAAGCGAAAACAACCTGTTATCTTCGAATACTTTCAAGCGAAATCTAGTTTTAGGTCAATTTTAACAAGTTTTAATCTGAATTTAAGTCTGAAACTTTGTAGGCTTTGTTAAAACTACGTTTTACACGATATACTCGAAAATTAGACCATTTCGACCGTTGGAACTAGTTCAGATCTGAAAAATGTAAAAAGAAATGAGTAGAAATGAGAGAAATTGGTAGAATCAAGCTGTAGTAGTATGAACTCCTCGTCCTGAGCTCTGATACCACTTGTTGGATCGTTGTTTGACCCGACTGAGTCGTTCAGAAGAGTTTTACATCCAGTTTAAAGGCGGAATCAGTAAACCGGACACGAAAACAGCTTGTAATCTTTAATCTGTTGCTTGTATTGATAATAACAATGTTTACAACCTGAACAGAAATTGGCAGCACTTCGTTACAGTTCTGGAAGTCGCGTACCAAGTGAAATGACAACAACCCTATATATAGGCATGTAGATTTCGCTTGAACTGGCCTGAAGCGAAATCAAGTCATGTTGATTTCGCTTGAACTGATTTCAAGCGAAATCTTCATGTTAAACATGTCTAAACCCTAATTAAAACCCTGTTGTGTGTACATTCAACCTATCTAGACACAAGACTTGATTATGACGTAATCAACAGACATATAGTGCACCAACACTTTACCTTATGTGAATATATCTTAGCTATGATTAAGCATATCTATGTAGGAAATATCAGTACCAATAGTCACTCTAGTATCTGTAAGTCTCCATTGACTTTTCGTACGGTAAGATATTTTATTAAGATGCGTTATAGGAAGATCATTAGGGCACATATGTAAGGAAATTGACAATTATAGTCATGACCTTAGTTATGAATTTCAGATACACATGTGTGTTTAGGAGATTCTGATTATATAAGTTAGAAACTCTGTTATGAAAGTTCCGTTTCTGTTACTTATGCAATAGGTTATATTCTTATCTGAAAAATTTCGAGGACGAAATTTCTTTTAAGGGGGTAATAGTTGTAATACCCATTAATTTAAAATCATTATTCTAGAAATAAAAAGAATAATAATAATTTATAAATTACCCACTAGAAAACCCTAATTAAGACACCCAAGTAATTCTGTACAAACCCTAGAATTTTCAGAAAACTCAGGGGGGGTATTCCCTACTTGATGTTAATCTTAATAACTTGCGGACGAAGTTGAAAATTAAAAATTTGTCGACTCAGCTAGGCTAGTTCCACACGTGGCAACCCTATACATAAAATAAGTTGTCTCGCGGGCCGCGTAAGGATAGGTTATATGTCACGCGGGCCGCGACAAGTTCAAAATTCACCTATAAATAGAGGATGTTGGGACTTGATTCTGGGCACAAAAACGACGAAGAAACTCCAAATACGCGTTGAGATATCGTCCAATTACTCTCAAAACACACACGAAACACAAATTAAGTATAGCAGGGTGCTGCAATCAGGGTATTAACTCGATCGCTATTACGATTCATTGTCCGATCGATCAATGTACTCAATGGATGTTTAAGTGCTGCCCACATTAGGGTGATGTTTTGTCATTAATTGTGATTCCGACCGGATGTTGAGTGCCACCCAAATTCGGGGAATACTCTGTCCTTCGTTGTGAATCCGATGGATGTTTAAGCATAGCACTTTGTCTTTCGTTGTGAGGGTTGATCTCGTGAGTTATCGTAAATGCTGTTTTAAGTTACTTACCTAGTTGTGTTCATGTTATTTAAATTAGGTTAAAAGACTAATCAGTAGTCTAAACTCTGCCCGTATAAATATGAAATATTATCACAAGGTAGCATCACTTTGGAATTATTAAGGTATGGATCCTTACCCCACTCCTTGTTGTTGATATTCAATTGTTATAAACCCATTAAGTTCGTATAGCTTTTCAACCTCATCACGTCTTTGATTATCGATTCATTTGACAGTCCATTCGAATTCTATTCTAATCATTTAAGCTTTCATGTCATGCGATAGTATTATGTTAGTTGTACTCATTATCGCATGTTCCAATATATGTTCTGTTTTGTTATGAAAATAAGTTTTATAAGTTATGTGAATAAGTCCATTTGTACTCTGATACCCTGAGTATCGCTTCTCGTGGAGTGTCCCACGAGCATGTTGTTGCGGCATCGACATCATGTGCTCCATCCGTGATGGAGAGATTAGTTCACGGCGTCTCTTAAAGTACAAGTGTGGTACATAAGGCTATTAGGAGGCGTATGGATCGATCCTAGGATTTAAGTATAAGGAGGTGGATAACGGGTATGCCAATTCGCCATCTCATGTGATAATTATGCAGGAGTAGCTACCTGTGTATTGTCACGTTTTAAGTTTGCTCATGGGTACATCCGTAAGATATGATTATGAAATTATGTTTTTGCATCGTATCATTTTCACAATAAGTTTCCTTCGGATAACATTTCTATAAAGCGTTAATTGTTATTTGAGCCTATTATTCCGTACTGAGCATTCGGCTCATTCCGTAAATTTTTGTATATACAGGTCTGCATGTTACTTTGGGCGGGGAAAAGAGAGAAGAATAAAGCCTAGGAATATATCTGAAGATATTAGTTAATGAAGTCGAATGTTTCCGCTTGTATATTAACCTTAAGTTTCGTTGTTATGTGGTTGTATCCTTGTCAAATAAATAAATGGAATTATGACTTTTGTTTATGATATCACTGTTATTGTGACACGTCAGCCCTTCCGGGTTGGGGTGTTACATCAACAGTACCTCGAACACGGCCCCGTGCTCGCTGAGCACGACCCCGTGTTCACCGTTTTGTAGATTTTTGGAACAAGGAATCTTGGAGTTTTAAATTATTTTTCTTACTTTTGACACATTTTTAAGCAGAAATAACTTAAACCAGTGTTGTAAAACTTATTGTTGACAAGATTCCTTGAATAAAAATCTAACAAACATCACAATAAAGCTTGAAAACATGGAGGTTTTAAGCTTTAATGGAGGTGTTGAGGAAAAATGAAGAAGAAGGCAATGGACAAAAGTAGAAAAGACAAGATGGTTGTTGAGAACCTTCTTTAGAATATACCTAGTATGGTATGTATGAAGATCCCACCAAATCTCTGTCTTTGGAATGGTCCAAATGTGCAGGAATCTTGCAGCATTTATAGAAAATGACAGTACGCTGGACACGGCCCCGTGTGCAGACGAGATTCTGACACTTTTTGTCCGTATTCTGACCGAAAGTCAGACGAGAATCTTTTGGTGGTCACGGGGGCGTGCTGACCTGGACACGGCCCCATGTCTAGGAGCTGTTTATGAAGTTTTGTCTATTTTTAAGGAATTTATCCGGATTGGGTGGTTCCTTACTAGACGGAACAACACCGAAGTTCCTGAGATACCTTAATTGCCCTAGTTTAAGACGAGAACGCAAGAGGTTATCGGAATGGGTGATTCCTATTCTAAATGTAGGTGGACAAGTCCAACCCTTATCCGGGCTCTCGTTAAAGAAGGTGTATGTCAAATCGCTCAGGTCTATGTATGCATAAACGGAAGTCGATGGGGAGTCCTTCACGGCACAATCGACACAGGGATGACTATCGCTCAAGTCTTCACAAGAGTTAGAGGTGATTTCGGGAGTGACGATGTTGTTTTTATCCGAATGCGATCTCAATAGTTCTTCTTGGGCGTTGTCTTGAGATGAATTAGTTATGTCCATCTCAAGCTCTTTTATCCAATTAAGAATTAGATCTTCCATTTGAAATAATTCTTCAAGAAGCATTTCATCTAGAAGGGACGATTGAGAGCATTCGAGGGAGAGATAGGGATTATTTTTACTTTCGCCCCTCTTAAAGCTACAAGAAAACAATGGGTCTATATAGTGGGGAGTGTAACTTAAAAAAAACATTTTAAATCTTCATGAGTTCCGCCACATATTTGACACCATGTACCATAAGAGGAGCGGAAGTAAAAAAAATCAGTATCGCTCATTTTTGTGACAGATAGCTTGTTTATTGGGCACAGCCCCGTGTTCAGCTACTGTCTGACTTAAAACAGGATTGCTAGTACCAAAGATTGGGCACAGGCGTGTTCAGCGGGCACGGCCCGTGCTGAGCTCTACAGAAGCTGAAAAATTAAGAAAAATCATAAAAAAACAAAAAAAATAAGAAAAACGATTAGGCCATTAATTCCTAACTTTCTTAAAATCCTTGTGTCCCCGGCAACGGCGCCAAAAACTTGATGTGCGTGTCGTGTTGTATATTTTTATGTATATTTTAAGCCATTTTTAACACTTTAGTCAAGTTTTAAATTTATTAAACACGATATTTTACTAACACTAAACACACATATGGGCAAGTGCACCCATCGTGGGCGTAATATAGCGTTGGTAAGATACCGAGGTTGTCCAAGGACACAAGAGCTTTTAGTATCGGTTTATCCTCAACGTCTAATCAAATAAAAATTTTAGAAAATGGTTTTAAACATGAAAATAAAAACTAAAAATGCTGAAAATAAAAATAAAATAAAGACAGATAGACAAGATGAATCACTTGGATCTGACTCGCCTTTAGTGTAACCTTTGATGTTTTCCGCACTTTTGCACTTTTTTAAGATATTATCTTAGTTATAGTAGTAGACCCCTCTTTTGAAGGTGACGTTACCCTCAACCCAGTAGTTTGAGTCAGCAAGGATACAATCCTAAAGGGTTGGATTATTGAAAGATAATTAATTAAGTTATTAATGCGTAATATGGTAGGCCCCTCTTTTGAAGGTGACGTTACCCTCGCCTAAGTGGTTTGAGTCAGGAGGGATACAATCCCAAGTAGCCGGGTTAATGTATTGATAGTAGTTTACATATGAGGGGATCAAGCCATTCGCACCCCCGCCATCCAATACCAGTGGGTATTGAAGGAGGTCCTAGTAAGCTTGACCCAGATCCTTGCAGGATCTATACACTTAACAAGGCAAAAACCTTACCAAACCATTCCCTTAACCCCTGACCAGGTAGCCAACATATCTCTATATAGACCGTTGAGATATGAATGGTGTAAATCTTTTATTTTATATAGACAGTAAAATAACGCCAAGACACCACGGACAAATGATAAGGAAGTTTCGCCTTCAACATAAGAAACTAGTTATTAAAGTCATTAATACAAAACCAAATAAAAAGTACGAAAGATAAAAAAACAAAAGTATTACACTAAATGCTTGTCTTCACCAAGTGATGTAAGAGACTTAGGCAAACATGGCCTTTGATTGTCAAGAACTCTTACTATCAATCTTGGATCTCGAGACTACTACACACACTCTATGATGGATGATGGATGATGGTGGTGGATGTGGGTGTTGTGATGGTGGTGGAGTGTGGGTGAAGTGGGAGAGAGGTGGTTTGCCAAGTGATGCCTTTGAAGTGAACCAAGCACCTCTATTTATAGCATGCACAGAAGCCCGGACACGGCCCCGTGTCCATCCACTTTCTCTTTCTTCATTAATTGCAGTTTGTCTGCATTAGTTGACCACGCCCCCGTGTCCGCTGGGCACGGCCCCGTGTGCAAAAGCGTATCTGTACTATAAAGATTTGCTTAGATTCTGCGAATCTTAGCGTTGACCACGACCGTGTTGAGCTGGGCACGCCCCCGTGTTGGGAAATAGAAGCTTCTACAACTTTCTCTTTTCTGCAGACACTTGGGCACGCCCCCGTGTCCGCCGGACACGGGGCGTGCTCAGCCTTCTGATGTCTTGTTTTTTCTTGGGAAGATGCTGTCGAGGGGTTGGGCATACCACGTTTATTCCTTTTCTTGTATTTATGTCAGATTTGGCTGTGTTTTTGCTTCTTTTGTTCATTTACGCTCATTTCATCTTAAAAATACAAAAGGAAGACTATAGCACACTTTTTCCAACATTAGTACTAAAAAGGGTTAGTTTTATGCCTCATTTGATGTAATTTATATTTTGCATTTTACACACGTCAGTGCTTCATCTTCCTCGACGAGATTTGAGTGTTCTTGCACAACATCTTTCTTGGGACAGTCTTTCTTAAAGTGTCCAAACTTTTGACACTTGAAGCACTGGATCTTACTTGTGTCTGTTTGGTTCCTTCCAAACCTCCTCCAATTCTTTGAATTTCCACCTCTAGGTTTGTCTTGAAGATCAGTGGAAGCCTCCGCCGCCAACGAGTATGTCAGTCGGTGGAGGGCAGTCATAAAAGAAGGTGTTGTTTCGGGGTTATTTAACAGCGGAAGACGAAGACGTTATGATGTTAGGGTTAGCCATTGTCGCGGGTAAGAACCAGTTAAGATGACGGGGGTGACCGTGATGAAAATCGGTGTTCGTGGCGGTTAGCGATGTTCAAAGGAAGAAGACACTAGGCTGTTCGGTTGTTTGTTGTGGGTTTGCGCAGTTGGTATACAACTGGTGATAACAGTAGATGGTGAGAATGGGTACCTTGATCGGCTTGTTTCGTGATAAGAGGAGACCAGCGTATGTGCGTGAAAAGCGGGCAGAAAGGATCGGTCAAAGCAGGTGGCTTTGGATTTGCTTCGTTTAGCAGTTGAACGAAAACGGTATAAGCGGGTGGCTTTGTTTTCTTTGTTGGTGGAGAGCCTCTTGAACAAGGGTGATCGGAGAAAGGTAAAGGAAAAAACACGGTGTTAACATTATGGTGTTGGAGTTCAAATCGGGTGACTTGGATGTGGCCGGGGAAAGGTCGTTGATCTGTGATGAGTAGCGATGTGAATGAACTATTCCAACGGGATGCCATGTTACACGTTACAACTGTGGTGGTTTTAATTCGGGCTGAATCGAAAAGACTTTGGACGTGATCGAGGTGAAGATCTGGTGTCCGGTAAAAGTCGAGATGGTTCGATAGGAGACGGTGATTCGGGTGTTGTGAAAGAGTGGTGTGAACAAACCGATTAAGGGGGTGATTGTAGAGTTAATCGCGTTTGGTTCGCGGGTCACACGAGTCGGCGCATTATCGGGTCATTGGTACGGATTAAGCAAAATTAGTCTTGGTTCAAGTTTGCATGAAGTAAAGTATGAGTCTCAAGGGTTCACATGACATTTACATGGCTAGAATTTGGAAAACTAAAAGATTTAATTATGTTTTTGGTTTGGTTTATTATTAGTTAAATTAGCTAGGCTTGGTAAAAGGGTTTGACCGAATTCTTTGGTGCAAGTTTATTATAAGAAGATTTGGTCATACTCTATAGGTGTAGTAGCAAGATTTTAGGAAGTATTTGTTTGTTTACTTTGAATCTTTGAAGTCAGTGTAGGCTATATAAAGCTATATTTTATCACGAATAAATAGCAGCTTTCAGTTTTTCCTTTATTTTTAAATCGTCTACCTTGTTTGCTTCCGGAGTTTACACATTAAATTTATTAACTGAGTTTGAGTATCAAGCTTGGGGCCTGAACCAATAGGGATCATGTACTTAAACCTACTAACATCAAAATCTTTTGTGAATAAGTCAACTTACTAGCTATTTCTTTGGGCTTTGACCAACTTGATAAGTATTTTTTTCATCCTAGTCTCTAATAAAATGATACCTAATATCAATCTGATTGGTCTTTCGATGCTTCACTATATTACTGGTTATTAAGATATCATTGTTGTTGTCAATATGAATTGGGTTAGTCATGAAAGTCACTCCATAGTCCCCCATTTAATTATCAATCCATATCACTCTGGAGCATAGCAACTTGCAGCTGTGCTGGACTCTACTACGGTTGTAGAAGTGTAGACGCATGCCTTTTCCTTGCATTGTCATGAGATTATTCTTCCTTCAAGAAACTTACATCCTTTAGAAGTTGATTTCTTATACAAATTGTAACAACCATAATCACTGTCATTGAATGCATTCAAGTTGAAAGTTGAAACCATAACCTCTTTATACCGCAAGATAAAACCATAACCTCTTTATACCAAAAACCTAACACAGGTGCTCCCTTTAGGCACCCAACGATCCTTTTGACAACCATCATATGAGATTGCTTGGGAGATATTTGAGATCTTGCACATAAGTGGTTGCAAACATAATTTCTGGCGTACTTACAATTATTGCAATTTCTGATGGTAATCCCAAGCTACAATTAAGATAAAGAAAACAATAAGTAAATAGTTAATTTTATTGAATCGCAGTTGTGAAGAAGGTATGAATGGATGGAGTCTTCGCAGATCTGGACACCACATATTAGGGATGAACAAATGCAAACTTAGACATATACGAATCGCACACCAAACCCAAACAAATGCCCATGTGGAGATATTTGACGCAAGAATCACCGAATAAAAACCAAAAGGAGCATAAGTGTAAGGTCATGAGTTGGACCGAAACCCGTGATTAGTGTATGATTATGTTCAAGACGGGAGGATTAAAGACGGATAAAAAAATCCTTGTATAAATTTGGTAGCATAACGTTACAAAGCGGCCCGATTACAAGCTAAGCCGAACCATACCAAAGGAGCATACATCCGGGGAGTGACCAAGTGGTGATCTCTCCCCCAAGTCTAAAACCTTCAAACTTTGCAAATAAACCAAGGGGTGGTGTTTATAGCCACACCACATTCACTTGCAAACACACACGGTTAAACGAATAACCCTTTCGTTTTACCACTTCAAACGAGCGGGTCAATACACGTTCGTTTGACCGTTTCACTAACTATTACATAATCAGCATAAAATTAATCTAATTTATTCGAACAGCATCGGACACAAAAACTACACCAACAAATTCCCCCTTGTCTGTTGCTGTCGAATGCTGAAAATGCAACTTGTGACAACTGTGTTTTGTAATCGTCGTATAATGTAAAACAATGTCAATTATCAATAAAACAATATGCTTTGGTGTTATGATATGTGTTTTGGTGTTATTATGTGTGAATTTGTGTTTGATGATTTTACAATTTGATTCGATTCCGATTTCAAGCTTTAAATCGATTTCTGGAAGGTTATACGCAAACTGGTGTGTAAACGCAGTCAGTTTAACTCAACAAACACTCTGGAATAGTGACATAGGCTTAACATACCTTAAATAACCTCCACATAACTTAAAAATAAGTTTTGGAAGGTTTGGTGTGTTGAAATCAAGTTTGTTCGATCGCTTGGACTAATTGTGTCAAACTGCGAAACTATACCGATTTGTATAGTAATGAACATTTTGGAACTTGATCATAAGTTAAATATACCCTAAATATCCTTTACATAGCTTAGAAATAGGCTTTGAGGGGTTCGGTATGCTAAAATAAACTTTATTGATCAATAGGGACTAAAAGCGTTAAAAAGTGCACAAGTTTGCATTTTCGCACATATCTTACGTTCTGACTATATCAGGACATCCAAAAATTTATGTAATCATTAAAATATTTTATTTTAGTGATTGTCTTGATAAAATTCCATTCATCGCGTAATTTGGATCGTTTTTCGCGTTCGTTCGTGTTTCATCATAATTAACCGAATAACGCAACCGTACGACCAAACGAACCAACATCCAAGATGTTTTTGAGCATGTTTCATGTTCCCTATACTTTAACTTCATTTTAGAGCCTTGAAATAAAGTTAACAAGGTTTAAACGCATCGAAAAAGGCCTTAAACATGTGCAGGGACCAAAACTGTAAATATTTGAAACTTTCTGGAACTGGGCACATGATGGCGTCACGCCACCACCATATGGGTTGGCCGTCGCGCGACGCGAGCACCTCATATGGGCAGAAACTCCATTTTGCAACAGCAGGTCCATTTTCAGCATTTAACTTGAAGTTTAAGGGCTATTTTGTAACATTTTCAATACCGTTTACTGGTTTTGGGGCACCCCTAGTATCCCAAAACCATGGGCCACATGTGTACGGTCCAGATTGATTCTTGTTTATCGAGGAACGATCTTAACGGTTCTTGGTTTTCTATAAATAGCAACACCCACTTCACTCTCAAACTCACACCTTTGAATCTGAATTGGTTCTCTACGTTGAAGTGTTTATCACTTCATACCTGAGAATATTCAGATCAAAGCTTCCGTTCTTGGACCCGTTGTAAGTCCTCTTTCGTTCTTTTATGCGTTTTTAGCACAAAAGTCAAAATCTGTTTGACTTTCTGCATTGACCAGTTTATGGTCAACACGAAGTTCGTTTAAACTTCGCAACGTGAGCGTAATCACGATGGTTATAGTCCCTTGTGACTATACCTACTGATTACCACGTTGACAAGGCGTAGTGACGAGTCGTAGTTTCGGCCAAAATGCGTATTTATGCGTATTTTGTAACCAAACTACTCTTGGGTATCAAAACCGTTTGTTTTGATATCAAAACCTGTTTTCTAACTAAACTAAACATGTCTTAACATGTTTAGCTCGTCACTTTTAGTTTAGTGCTTGTGTAGAGTCGTAAGTCAAGCGGACTAAACACCCGCTTACACTTTCGAACTCGACCCGTTTGGTCGATGATTAGGATCCGACCAAGCATGTTTAGTGAGCATAGTTGTATAGGGAATAACCTTCCGAGGTTATACCTTATGGTCACTTAGGTTTAATTAGTTGTATGATAGGTAATTTATATGCCTTAGGTAAATGACCAAAATGCCCTTTTCATGCATAATTGATAATTAAGCATATGTAACATAAACTTTTATCACAAAACTGATTATGCAACATATTTAAACATGTTTGGGCATATAATACTTGTCATAGGACTAGTTAGACGTCTCGAATGCGCATTTGCGCGCACGACGCGTTAAAGTAGCGTAAGCTACCTTAATGGGTCGTAACGGGTCGAAAGCAATTAGGTTAGGTTACAATCTAGAATGTAGACTTTGTTAAACCATATCACATGAGTTCCAACACTCATTTGGTTTACAAGACCTCGTTCTGTCCAATCTTCCGATTTAGGCGTCGATTGTTTGACTAGTGATTCGGTTACTAGGTGCTGCTTGATTTCTCTGGTTTACTTGAGTTTGTTGAAGTTCTATTGATTGAGGATACTTTGCACTTCATGTGAGTACATAGTTCCCCTATTTTACTGTTTTCAATTGTTTTGGGGTGATTCATATGTATCAAAACGATTTTCGATATTATAACGATGATTTCAAAAACGATTAAGATGGTTTATACTAAACTAATAACGATTTCGATAATGTGAATGAACTTGTTGGTTGTAGTTACATAATGAATGATATTCATTAATTTTGGCCGAACCGACCAGTATTAGGTTATGGTACCATAGGATCTGACAAATCCCGTTATCAGACTGCACCCATGGTTATGTGTGGGTTAGGTGGGTAACGACTGAATATGTGATTGTTAACTTACCCTTTGGTGGTTTATTAATGCGAGAAGCGAGATAATCGAGTCACGAAGGTTTTAATGTTATTAGCGAGACGACCAAAAATAGTTTTCACAATTACAACGAGGATGATTTAGACGAGTTAACGATTTGGAAACGATTTAAACGAGTTAAACGAATTGGATAAACGATTGGTTTTTGGTTAAGTGTTTAAATAACAGGATGGGTGTAATGTGATGAAAACATGTAGATACGCCGCTGGTACTTCTTATATATAAGTGTTTTCAACATATTAAATACCGTGACGTTATTTAGTTCACTTGGGTAAACGATTTTAAAACGATGTCACATAACGATGTTTTCGAAAGGATATAAACCATACGAGTTTTATTAACGAGTTAATACGAGATGTTTTACAATTTGGTTTACTAAAACAAATGTTTTTTGGGTTAAGAATCATGGCTACGAGGTTTTATAAATTATAACCTGCTTGATTTGAGTTGGTTAATTATGTTGCAATATTATACACATTTCAAAACAAGGTTTTTAATAAGGTATTGCAACATGTAAACTAGCCATGAATCCGACACTCTTATAAAACCTATGTGCTCGCCTGCATTTCTTTGTTGACTTTGTTTTTACGTATGTTTCAGGTGTTGTTGCTTGATGTTGATTGCTAAGATGCATGAGGCACATAGGATCTGGACGAGGCCTTAGTGGCATAATAACAGTGATAGTCGATATGTAACTTGTTTGTTTCATGTTAAAACAATGTAAATTACTTAATGAATAAATAAAACGAAACTCTTTTTGTATCCATGGTTGTGAAACAATAATTCTGTTACAACATTCCCCGACGTTTCCGCCACGATTTGTTGTTTTACGTGGTCGGGGTGTGACAAAAGAGTTGGTATCAGAGCCAATGGTTATAGGGAATTAGGTTATTAGTAATGCTTTGACCTATACTATAACTTTGTAGGACTCCAACACAAGTTTTCTGCGTTTAGATTTAAAAAAAAAAAAAAAAGAAAAAAAAAACCGTCACCTACCCTTAGGTGATAACCACAACGAGAACACAAATTTCGAATCTGCTTCGAAAATTAATCATCCGTTCTAGGATGATTTATTACTAGGTTTTGAACCCTTCCAGTTTGACTCATTTTTGGCTTAGTGCCTTCTGAGTTTTCAAAATCTTGTCAAAGTTTGGGTCTAAATAATGTGAACACGTGCAAACTGGAAGAGTGAATGCCTGTACCCTGAGTTTTCTGTCTAAGGCTAGAGTGTTCGTACAAATCCACATAATCAAACCAGTCACTCTTACCCGGGAACTCTTGGGGTGAGTGTTCACTTATAGGCGAGCATGTCTTCGCGATACGTTATTTTGACCTATTTACTTTGATTAGTCACTGTGTGTCGTTTATTTGTTCGAGGTAACGAATAAATGATCGCCTTCCTTGTATTTTTGTCGATATTTTCAATACCTCTTTTGTTTTTCCTAATTGTCGACCTCCCTCGATTCCCCTGTTTCCTTGTTAGACAATGCCTCCTAGACGTGATGCACAATCTTTTACTGCTGAAGAAGTCACAGCCCTTGTCTCTCAGCAAATGGCTGCTGTGCTTCCAGGCGTTGTGACCCAAATCCACGAATTATACAACAACAAAAATAATAAAAATGCACAGTGTAATTTCAAGAATTTCAATTCTGCTAAGCCGTTGAAGTTTTCTGGGTCGCAAGGAGCAACTGCGCTCCTGCAATGGTTCGAAAGTATCGAGAGCACATTCAGACATGTGCAATGTCCGAATGGGCGTAAGGTTGAATTTGCATCAAGTGTGTTCGAGAAGCGTGCTCTTACGTGGTGGAACGGTGTTATGCGCGATAGGGGTGCCGAAGTAGCATTAGCATAAACATGGGAAGAGCTTCGAGCTCTCATGATGAAAGAGTTTTGTCCCCGTCACGAGGTTCGAGCATTGGAACGAGAGTTTGACGATCTAAAGCAAGATGGGGGAGAACACCGTGCGTATACGGATCGTTTTGAGGAACTCAGTCTTTTGTGTCCTACTATGGTTACGCCACTGGAGAAAGCAATCGAGAGATATATCGATGGTTTACCTGATTCCATATAGGATATTGTGACTGGCATTAATCCTACTACTGTTCGTCACGCGATCGAGTTGTCTGCTACCCTGACTGAGTCTCAAGTCAGGAAGGGTAAACTTACCCTCAATGGTGATAAGAAAAAGTCGACCGATTCTGTTAAAGACACGGATAAGGGTAAGGATAAGAAAGGTGAGTCATCGAAGAAGTCGAGAAAGCGAAAGGGTGCTCAGAATTTTGCAGTAACAGCTCAGAACCCTCAGAACCCACCGGCTCAACCTCTTGCGAAGAAAGTATATGATGGTACCGCACCTCACTGTGCTTGCTGCAACAGTCATCATGTTGCACAACAAGCTTGCAAGCAATGCACTACATGTGGTAAACTTGGGAATCTGACCAACATCTGTCGCTTGGGACAGAATCAAGCCGCTCAGAATCCAGCACAGTTCCAGGGGAATGCTGCGAGATTCCCACCTGGTTCGTGTTATAATTGCGGTGAAATGGGTCATTTCCGCAACAACTGCCCGAGGTTGGTGAACGCGAATGTAAATGCCAATGCAAATGCGAATGTGAATCCTGCTCGTGGACGAGCATTCAATCTGAACGCTAACGAGGCTCGAGCTGACAACCTCGTTGTCAATGGTACGTTTCTTGTTAACAATCGACCTGCATCTATTCTTTTTTATTCTGGTGCCGATAGAAGTTTTGTTTCGTTATCTTTTGAGCCTTTACTTGTGATACCTAGAACTAAACTGAGGAAACCCTTATCTGTCGAAGTTGCTACTGGTAAACCTCTTGTTCTCGATTCTGTTATTCGTGATTGACAGTTGAACCTTGATGACCATCTTTTTCCTATTGACCTCACACCGATGCAACTTGGGAGTTTCGATATTATCGGTAGGATGGATTGGTTAACCAAACATCATGCAGAGGTGATTTGTTTTGATAAGATCATTCGTATTTCTCTTTTGTCTAGCGATGTTCTGGAAGTTCGTGGCGAGAAACCATCTGGTGGATTGAAACTCATGTCGTGTACGAAAGCCCAAAGTTATTTACGAAAAGGATATGTTGCTTTTCTGGCACATGTCACCGAGGAGAAAAGCAAGAGCAAGAATTTTCAGGATATTCTAATTGTTCGGGATTATCCAGAGGTGTTTCCTGATGAACTACCTGGTTTGCCCCCAGTTCGTCAAGTCGAGTTTCATATTGACCTTGTACCCAATGCCAACCCGATTGCGAAAGCACCTTATCGTCTTTCACCGTCTAAGATGCAAGAGTTATCGAAACAGCTTCAAGATTTATCTGATAAAGGATTCATCCGTCCGAGCTTTTCGCCTTGGGGAGCTCCTGTCCTCTTTGTGAAAAAGAAAGATGGATCTTTTCGAATGTGTATCGATTATCGTGAGCTTAATAAGCTTACCATCAAGAATCGATATCCCCTACCTCGAATTGATGATCTCTTCGACCAGCTGCAAGGTGCTTCATGCTTTTCCAAGATCGATCTGCGTTCTGGGTATCATCAACTTCGTTTTCTTGAAGAAGATATTCCAAAAACTGCCTTCCACACAAGATATGGGCATTACGAGTTCACTGTCATGCCTTTTGGTTTGACGAATGCCCCAGCTATCTTTATGGACTTGAGGAATAGGGTCTGTAAACCTTATTTAGACAAGTTCATCATTGTGTTCATCGACCATATTCTCATTTATTCGAAGTCTCGAGCCGTTCACGAGCAACACCTTCGTTTGACCTTGGAACTTCTGAAGAATGAACAACTTTTTGCTAAATTCTCCAAGTGTGAATTTTGGCTTAGAGAAGTTCAGTTTTTGGGTCATATTGTCAACGAGTAGGGTATTCATGTAGATCCATCCAAGATAGCTGCTATTAAGGATTGGAATACACCAACAACACCAACAGAGATTCGTTCTTTTCTTGGTCTTGCTGGTTATTATCGTCGATTCATTTCTAATTTCTCAAAGATCGCGGTTCCACTCACTGCTTTGACTCAGAAGAATAAGCCTTTTGAGTGGGGACCTAAGCAAGAAGAAGCATTCCAAACGCTGAAACGGAAGCTCTGTGATGCTGCTGTTTTATCTCTGCCTGAGGGAAACGATGATTTCATTGTCTATTTTGACGCGTCGAATCTAGGACTTGGTTGCGTTCTTACGCAACGAGGTAAAGTCATAGCTTATGCGTCTAAACAGCTGAAAATTCACGAGAAGAACTACACAACTCATGATCTTGAGTTGGGAGCTGTGGTTTTTGCTCTCAAAATCTGGAGACACTACCTCTATGGCACGAAGTGTGTGGTTTTCACAGACCACAAAAGTCTCCAGCATATTCTAAATCAGAAGGAGCTGAACATGAGGCAACAACGTTGGGTTGAGCTCCTAAACGATTATGATTGCGAAATTCGCTACCATCCTGGTAAGGCGAATGTCGTAGCCGATGCGCTTAGTCTGAAGGAACGAGTCAAGCTTCATTCTGTTCGCACTCTATCTGATATTCAATCTCGTGTCCTTCAAGCTCAACGATTTTGTGTGATCAAAGACTTATTGAAATATGAGCTACCTCTTCAACTCGAACTTAAACTCGAAACGAAGGACGATGGGTTGCTATATTTCAAGGATCGTTTGTGGATTCCGAAACAAGACGATCTTCGCACCTTGGTAATGGACGAATCTCACAAGTCTCGATATTCTATCCATCCTGGTGCTGATAAAATGTACAAGGATCTCCGTACTCAGTATTGGTGGCCTGGTATGAAAAAGTATGTTGCTTTGTATGTGTCAAAATGCCTAACTTGTCTCAAAGTCAAGGCCGAACATCAACGACCTTCGGGTTTGCTTGTACAACCAGAGATACCGGTTTGGAAGTGGGAGAACATTGCAATGGATCTCATCACTAAGTTACCGCGTACGTCTAAAGGTCACGATGCTATTTGGGTTGTTATCGATCGATTAACGAAATCAGCTCATTTTATTCCGATTCACGAGGATCTATCTGCTGATAAACTTGCAAAGATTTATGTTGATGAGATTGTATCACGACATGGTGTTCCTTTGGATATCATTTCCGATCGTGATGCTCGGTTTTCATCTCATTTTTGGAAGACCATGCAATCTGCTTTGGGAACCCAACTGAATCTAAGCACTGCTTATCATCCCCAAATAGATGGACAATCTGAGAGGACGATTCAAACTTTGGAGGATATGCTTAGAGCATGCGTGATAGACTTTGTTGGTAATTGGGATTCTCATCATCCACTGATCGAGTTCTCTTACAACAATAGTTATCATGCTAGTATTAATATGGCACCATTCGAAGCTCTCTACAGTCGAAAATGTCGTTCACCTGTCTGTTGGAATGAGATCGGTGAAGCTCAGCTTACTGGACCTGAGCTCATTCTAGAAACAACAGACAAAATCAAGAAAATTCGCGATAATCTTGTGACAGCTCGAAGCCGTCAAAAGAGTTACGCGGATATGCGACGCAAGCCCTTAGAATTTCAAGTCGGAGATCGTGTCCTACTAAAGGTGTCACCTTGGAAGGGAGTGGTGAGATTTGGAAAGAAAGGAAAACTTGCACCCCGATATGTTGGACCATTTAAGATTGTTGAAAGAATTGGAAAGGTTGCCTATCGACTAGAGCTACCTCCAGAGCTTGGAAATATTCATCCAACTTTTCACGTGTCCAATTTGCGAAAGTGTTTAGCTGATGCTGATCTTCAGATTCCTCTCGACGAGATTCAAATCGATGAAACGATGTACTTTGTCGAGAAACCTGTGGAGATAGTGGATCGTATATTCAAACAGTTGAAGAACAAACGGATTCGATTGGTCAAGGTTCGCTGGGATTCCAAACGTTTCCTAGATTTTACTTGGGAACGTGAGGACCAAATGAGGCGAAATATCCGCATTTGTTTTCACAAGCTTCCTCTAGTTAAAATTTTAGGACGAAATTTCCTAAAGTAGGGGAGACTGTGACAACTGTGTTCTTTAATCGTCGTATAATATGTCAATTATCAATAAAACAATGTGCTTTGGTGTTATTATATGTGTTTTGGTTTTATTATGTGTGAATTTATGTTTGATGATTTTACAATTTGATTCGATTCCGATTTCAAGCTTTAAATCGCTTTCTGGAAGGTTATACGCAAACTGGTGCGTAAACGCAGTCAGTTTAACGCAACAAACACTCCGGAATAGTGACATAGGCTTAACATACCTTAAATAACCTTGACATAACTTAGAAATAAGTTTTGGATGGTTTGGTGTGTTGAAATCAAGTTTGTTCGATCGCAGAGACTATGTGTGTCAAACTGCGAAACTATACCGATTTGTATAGTAACGAACAGTCTGGAACTTGATCATAAGTTAAACATACCCTAAATATCCTTTACATAGCTTAGAAATAGGCTTTGAGGGGTTCGGTATGCTAAAATAAACTTTATTGATCAATAGGGACTAAAAGCGACAAAAAGTGCACAAGTTTGCATTTTCGCGCATATCTTACGATCTGAATATATCCGGAGATCCAAAAATTTATGTAATCATTAAAATATTTTACTTTAGTGATTGGCTTTATAAAATTCCATTCGTCGCGTAATTTGGATCGTTTTTTGCGTTCGTTCGTGTTTCGTCGTAATTAACCGAATAACGCAACCGTACGACCAAACGAACCAACATCCGAGATGCTTTTGAGCATGTTTCTTGTTCCCTATACTTTAACTTCATTTTAGAGCCTTGAAATAAAGTTAACGGGGTTTAAACGCATCGAAAAAGGCCTCAAACATGTGTAGGGAACAAAACTGTAAATATTTGAAACTTTCTGGAACTGGGCACATGCTGCCGTCACGCCACCACCATATGGGTTGGCCGTCGCGTGACGCGAGCACCTCATCTGGGCAGAAACTCCATTTTTGCAACAGCAGGTCCATTTTCAGCACTTAACTTGATATTTAGGGGCTATTTTGTAAGATTTTCAATACCGTTTGCTGGTTTTGGGGCACCCCTAGTATCCCAAAACCATGGGCCACATGTGTACGGTCCAGATTGATGCTCGTTTATCGAGGAACGATCTTAATGGTTCTTGGTTTTCTATAAATAGCAACACCCACTTCACTCTCAAACTCACACCTTTGAATCTGAATTGGTTCTCTAAGTTGATGTGTTTATCACTTCATACCTGAGAATATTCGGATCAAAGCTTCCGTTCTTGGACCCGTTGTAAGTCCTCTTTCGTTCTTTTATGCGTTTTTAGCACAAAAGTCAAACTCTGTTTCACTTTCTGCATTGACCAGTTTATGGTCAACACGAAGTTCGTTTGAACTTCGCAACGTGAGCGTAATCACGATGGTTATAGTCCCTTGTGACTATACCTACTGATTACCACGTTGACTAGGCGTAGTGACGAGTCGTAGTTTCGGCCAAAATGCGTATTTATGCGTATTTTGTAACCAAACTACTCTTGGGTATCAAAACCGTTTGTTTTGATATCAAAACCTGTTTTCTAACTAAACTAAACATGTCTTAACATGTTTAGCTCGTCACTTTTAGTTTAGTGTTTGTGTAGAGTCGTAAGTCAAGCGGACTAAACACCCGCTTAGACTTTCAAACTTGACCCGTTTGGTCGATCATTAGGATCCGACCAAGCATGTTTAGTAGCCATAGTTGTATAGGGAATAACCTTCCGAGGTTATACCTTATGGTCACTTAGGTTAATTAGTTGTATGATAGGTAATTTATATGCCTTAGGTAAATGACCAAAATGCCCTTTTCATGCATAATTGTTAATTAAGCATATGTAACAAAAACTTTTGTCACATAACTGATTATGCAACATATTTAAACATGTTTAGGCATATAATACTTGTCATAGGACTAGTTAGACGTCTCGAACGCGCATTTGCACGCACGACGCGTTAAAGTAGCGTAAGCTACCTTAATGGGTCGTAACGGGTCAAAAGCACTTAGGTTAGGTTCCATTCTAGAATGTAGACTTTGTTAAACCATATCACATGAGTTCCAACACTCATTTGGTTTACAAGACCTCATTCTGTCCAATCTTCCGATTTAGGCATCGATTGTTTAACTAGTGATTCGATTACTAGGTGCTGCTTGATTTCTCTGGTTTACTTGAGTTTGTTGAAGTTCTATTGATTGAGGATACTTTGCACTTCATGTGAGTACATAATTCCCCTATTTTACTGTTTTCAATTGTTTTGGGGTGATTCATATGTATCAAAACGATTTTCGATATTATAACGATGATTTCAAAAACGATTAAGATGGTTTATACTAAACTAATAACGATTTCGATAATGTAAACGAACTTGTTGGTTGTAGTTACATAACGAATGATATTCATTAATTTTGGCCGAACCGACCAGTATTAGGTTATGGTACCATAGGATCTGACAAATCCCGTTATCAGACTACACCCATGGTTATGTGTGGGTTAGGTGGGTAACGACTGAATCTGTGATTGTTAACTTACCCTTTGGTGGTTTGTTAATGCGAGAAGCGTGATAATCGAGTCACGAAGGTTTGAATGTTATTAGTGAGACGACCAAAAATAGTTTTCACAATTAAAACGAGGATGATTTAAACGATTTAAACGAGTTAACGATTTGGAAACGATTTAAACGAGTTAAACGAATTGGATAAACGATTGGTTTTTGGTTAAGTGTTTAGATAACAGGACGGGTGTAATGTGATGAAAACCTGGTAGATACGCCGCTGGTACTTCTTATATATAAGTGTTTTCAACATATTACACACTGTGACGTTATTTAGTTCACTTGGGTAAACGATTTTAAAACGATGTCACAAAACGATGTTTTCGAAAGGATATAAACCATACGAGTTTTATTATCGAGTTAATACGAGATGTTTTACAATTTGGTTTACTAAAACAAATGTTTTTTGGGTTAAGAATCATGGCTAAGAGGTTTTATAAATTATAACCCGCTTGATTTGAGTTGGTTAATTATGTTGCAATATTATACACATTTCAAAACAAGGTTTTTAATAAGGTATTGCAACATGTAAACTAGCCATGAATCCCACACTCTTATAAAACCTATGTGCTCGCCAGCATTTCTTTGCTGACTTTGTTTTTACATATGTTTCAGGTGTTGTTGCTTAATGTTGATTGCTAGGATGCATGAGTCACATAGGATCTGGACGAGGCCTTAGTGACATAATAACAGTGATAGTCGATATGTAACTTGTTTGTTTCATGTTAAAACAATGCAAATTACTTAATGAATAAATAAAACGAAACGCTTTTTGTATCCATGGTTGTGAAACAATAATTCGGTTACAACACTCCCCGACGTTTCCACCACGATTTGTTGTTTTACATGGTCGGGGTGTGACACAACTGCAATCGATCTTTAGTAAAGTATTTGTTGATGTCATCTTCTCTGTGTAAACAAATTCCCCCTTGACCGATGATCCAGGTAAGTAGTATCTTGACTTGAGTCTTCATAGCAATACCAAACCCTTGAAGCTTCTCATATAATATTTCCCCCTCAATGTACGCGTATCCGTGTTGGGTGTTGTGCAATCTCCTCGCAAGGCTAAATTGACCGATCTTCCGCTGATATTCCAATACTCCAACCGGCATTTGATAAGGGTTCCATTCTTTAAAAAACTGCATCAAGTCTTAATCTTGTCATAAGAACTCTATTTCATTCAAGCATACTACATTGGTAGCGTTTTCTGGTGAACTGTCTTCTGTAAACCATCTTTTTGGAATCGACCAAGTAATGCACTTTGATCATCAGCATCAACACTCAGGAAGTCAGCTTGACCGAGTATATCACTTGCAAGCTCAACCTGCACGCTTAGTTGAACTACATCCAGATCTCATTGTCTCGCCTTTGTGAAGTTGACGACGTCATGCACTACGGATCTTCAGCATCTGTACTCAGGATGTCAGCTTGACCAAGTACATCATTTGCAAACTCAACGTATTGAATTACACCAAGATCCCTGTAAAATCCTAAAGAGACATCAAACCCAAAACCAAATCCTGCAAATTCCCCCTCAACTGATGGAGTTGGAATCCACACTTGTCAGCCTTGAACTATCAGCTCTCATAAAGATTCCCTAGGTCTTCAGTGAACAGCGTTTTGAAACTACTGTTTACTTTAGATACCTGTCTGTTTCCATGCAAAACCCTTCACGCTGGCTGGAGAATTAATTAAAATCCTCAAATATGTGTTTGTGCAAAACGTTCCATGCAGAACCTCTAGTATCACCAGAAAATCACAAACTTCACCACCTGTGATTGCGTTTAGAAATTTAACGAAGAGAGTCCAAAACATATGAAAATTTTTATTCCCTCATTTATTTGGTAAAATCTCTAAACTTTAACAAATTCCCTCCTCTGAGCGGAACTGTCGTCAACTTCATTGAACAAATTCTCTCCACTGAGCAGAATCTTTCAAATGTTCTCGGTTTTTCAAAAAATCACGAAAGAAACTTTCTTCTTTGTATATTCTAGTTGATAAAGAAAGTCCCCTAGCCCCGTAGGATCCGACTTGTATCCCCCCAAAATTCTGCTAACACCTAATCCGAAAACTTCCAACATAGGCATAACTCTTCGACTTTGTGAACTCGTTAGGACCGGTCTTGGCTCTCTAGGTTCCTTCAATCGTTACTAAATGCGAGAATATGACAATAAACAAAATTCTTTCAAGCATTTACGAACACCGATAACGGAACAAATTTTCACGTGCGAAAATAAATATACCGTTTTTGGCCCATAATAGTCATGTCACCAATTTTGACATTTGCACCGGTAACCGTGACTACCCCACGTTTAAAAAAAATCATGTTTTCATCATGCCTCATCATTCCGCGCGCTCCCGAACCCGTACGAATTTGACGTTAAAGCTTAATTCAAATAAGCTTCATGAACACCCGACCCCACTTTTCAACTCACGAACAGAGACGGGTCCACTACTCCATGTCTCATCTAAAACATTCATTCCAGTGCCTATGAAAAACCTTATCCATAGAACCAACGAATAACTAACTGGGACTGAATATGAGCCCACGAAAAATGTACTGAGTCTTGAAAGCTATCCCACGAAAAACAATAATCCACGAAAGACTATAGGTCTTTCGTGATAAACATTATGGCAAAATATCTCAGTTCTTCGTAGTAGGGGTTTTTCGCATGTAGTTCTTCGCAGTAGGGGTTTTTCGCAGGTAGTTCTTCACAGTAGGGGTTTTTCTTGACGAAATAACACCTCAAAATGATAAAGAAATGATGAAAACTTGATGATTTTGGTGTGAAACATAAAACCCAACCCTCTGGTATGAACCGATTCATCTCAGACCCATACATTCAGGTCCAAATCTGGGTTTTTCCTCTTTACACGATTTTTTACATTTTGAAGAAAAACCCACAAAAATCACTGATCGAGAGCACATGTGACTTAGCAAATGGTTAGATTCACTAAGTCGAGTACCATGGCTCTGATACCAATTGTAAGTTCATGAGTCGGACCGAAACCCGTGATTAGTGTGTGATTATGTTCAAGACGGGAGGATTAAAGACCGATAAAATAAATTCCTTGTATAAATTCTGTAACGCCCCGCGTTTTTCCTACTTTCTATATTTAGAAACCATTGTTCGTAAAACTATTTTTGGAAACTTCGCAGTCTTGTAATCGTCCTTTCATTAAAAGCGATGTAAAATCCGAGACTTGGATTATGAATAAAACTCGTATTTTTGTTAATTACATGATACATACACTTTATATAGGCTCATACATTCAATTTCGTGGAACAATTGATACTTATTCGTAATTCTTGGAAACAATGTGCTAAACTTGTAAATACATGAATCTTACGCATAAAACGTGTTTTGAACGTAAACGACACTTGATTTTGTTGCTTACACGACTAATTATACTTGGTTTATACTCATCATGCTTGTATTACCCTTAAACTATGCTTAAATAGCAAAACTAGTCCCTAAAGCACATAAAAATGCCTAAATTACAAAGTGGAGGGGCCTGATTGCAATAAACTCAAAGTTCGGTTCCACCAGGCGCGCGGCCCGCGTGAACTTACCTTGATCCCTCACGCGGCCTGCCTGGCCATGCCCAGATCAGAAAACAAACTCAGCTGCTTATGTACGCGAATTTGGCACAAAATCCCAACACTTAAACTCACCAATCACCTCTAATCCACCTCTAACCACCTCCAATCACCACCAACCTCTTCCACTATAAATACAACCCTTCTCCAAGCATTTCTACACTTTCACAACCCTCAAATCTCTCTCAAACACTCTCAAGTTCTTGCATATTTCAGAAATTCGGACAAACTCATATACCTTTACAAAAGTGAGCATAACTTGCTCATTTCTCAACGAAATTACTTGATTCTTCTTCCTACTTGCTTGGATAATCATGGAGTTTGATTCCTTGACTTCTCTTGGGAGAAATCAGACCTGGAATTGCCCCGAAATTGTCCACAAACTTTCTGTTTTGTTTCAAGTTCTTCAAAAGTTGTTTAAACTCATCCAACTTGTGTCTAACACATCTCACACCTATGTCCTAATGCTTACAACCTCTCTTATGGTTGGTTAAGCTTAAAAACAAGGTTGAGACACTATAAATCAGAGGTTAAAACCTCAAATACTTTCTGTTTTGTTAGGGTATTTAACCCACAAATCATGTCAAGCTTAGATCTTGATGAATGAGTGATTATGAACAACTTGGGTTGTCCTACATACAATCCTCACATGATTTGATGATTTCTCTTTAGTTAGGTTGATTATATTATTGTGTTAATCCTAGTTCGTAACCCTCCTTGGTTGTTTTTACATCAAGTGAAGTGGTGAACATTCGAGGGGTTCCTAAATGGAAGCATGTTCTTCCTACCCCATACATGACATCTATGATAACTCGAGGTGCCTAAATGAAGATCCTAATCTTCTACCTCCTACTTGAATTATTGGACTAAATAATATGTAATACTTAGCCTAAATATATATATACACTCATTCGAACCTTTAATGTTGAACTTGTGTTTATATGTTAAAGTAGTAGAACATCACCTAAGACCTAAACCTTGTTGTGATTCTTATGGGTGTTCAACTCATGAAAACATTATCATAACCCTTGAGGTTACCAAGTGTCATACAAGTGTTATGTGTTGAAAGTGATCATTTTCACATGTTATTCTCATAATTTATTTTTATGTTGTTTTAAATACCGAATCTCAACTCCAAGCATACTTGAACTTTAACCCTTACACATTCAACCTTTTAACCTCATCAACTCGTCAATAATTGGATAATTGGAAAGCATATGCAAACTTTGTGAGTATACTCGTATTTTCCCCTTTTTACTTTTACCACTTTTGGGGCGTAACATGTTTACTTATCAAAACTTACACATGAACATTTTGCTTAAACACGTGAACATTCCTATAACATGCTTATATACGTGATTGCTTGATACTTTAAACTTGGGTGAAACTTTATGTGTTGAACTTATCATTAACTTCGTACGAGCCTAACCGTGACATATGTAGCGCTATAGGATTGACACCCCGCCCGTAGACTTGTGGTTATGTCATGCAGCATCTCGCGTCTCTTTTGGGTTGATTTGTTAGACACATGCCAAATTTATTGTTTATCTTGTATCACATGCTTGTTATGAGGAATTGTTTAAAACTTATCTTTTGTTATGTATGTACCAAACTTGTATACTCGCCTTTGCTTTTGCATTGAACTTTATTTTAAACATGTTACAGGTTGAGGATGATGATGCTATGAAATGAAGTAGCGTTGATGCATAGATACACATATAGACGTTTAGGTCAAATACATTGTATAAATGTCATATTTGTTGTCGTATTGTTTTTCTTGTATTTAACATGTTGTATTTCAAATTTCATGTATTGTAACATTTATTTATGAAAGAAATCAATTTATCTTTAATTCTATTGTCACAATTAGCGTTATGTGTGATGAGCAATCTTTCTTCGTCTCACTCCGATGTTTCCGCCATCGGTTGGGGTGTGACAGATTGGTATCAGAGCCATAACTATAGGGAATTAGAAAAAGTAGGAATGCTTTTACCTAGTCTATAGTTTTAGAGTCTTATTCGTATATTTTGCTCGAACTACTACATGATACTTTATTTGTTTCTTAGTTATGCTATTTTAAACATGTACATCACTCGTGAGTAATATTCGACATGATATTCTTATGCAATAATGCTTGTCTTATTATGTGTTAATACTTGTTCCATTGTTCGATTCTTTATGTGTTACTCTAAACATATTTCTCTATGTGTTAATACATGTTTTATCATTTCGTTATCCAAGCACCATTCTTGATATGCTTTCTTATGTGTTTATACTTGTTTATGTATTTCCTTTGACATACACTTCCCTCATGCATTTTACTCAATTATTCTAAATCCGACAACACTCATATTACAAAAATGAGACGACCTCACCAAAATAGGCGTGAAACCCACAATTTGGTGAATGACTCTCGATCCTTCTACTTTTTTTTCTTACACGAAATTCACCACCAAGTTAGGAGTGAAATCCTCACCTTGATGGAGAAATTAAAATTTTGAATTCTAGTGGACCCTCGTCAAAGTGTTGAAATCTAATTTTGACCCGACGGGTACCAACCACACTTAGGATACTAAATCGCCAAGTTAGGGGTAAAACCCGCACCTTGCCGACTAGTTCCATTCCTTGATTTTCATTAATCCCGCCAAGTCTCGGAATTTCAAATGAATTAGGGACATGCAGTAACCGGAAGGGTAAATACCGTTAACCGACTTGTCGGCAAGAGTATTTCACCTATTAGGCCAAAGCATGCTCCTCAAATTCAAAAGACTTTTCGACCACTTTGGTTAGTCAACGTTCCGTTATGGAACCATCCAAATTTTGATCAAACATGTGTTTCTATTATTCATTTTATACGATGCAATCTTTCAAATTCGAATTTACTTTCGATATTCTCTTTTCACGCACACAACACATTGAATCATTTACATACACTTATACATATACATGATTTCATATAATTTAAACTCATATTTCTTGTAACGAAAGGTGGAGACATATCATCGAGATAGGAGTGATTTCCTTACCTTGACGATTAACTCCACTCCCCTTTTCTTAAAACGACATCACCAACGCGTTTGGGGTGATTCCCTTACCTAGGTGATCGTTACCAAAACGTCTCTTCAAAATATCTTATTATGCAAACTCGATCATGTTTTATACCTAAATTATTTATCATTATTCAAAATAAATGCGTATACGATTTTCAAAATACATTGTTTTATCAAGCGTACTTTCTATCCTACAACCTATTTTCACTTAACTCTTATACACGAGATTCTTAAACATATCTTAAACGTTTTACTACACAAATTTTCAAACCTTATGCAATGCCACCTATCAATTTAGTCGGTCCAAGGAATCTCTTGCCCATGAACTTCATATTCGGCTTAATCACTAAAACGCACTTATGATATGAATCACCAAGCTAAAGACTTTCATTCTCAATCGGAGGATCGAACCAACCTTTCTTTTACACCTAGAAGATCTCATGGATGTTATATGATCGTTTTACCAAGGACTCTTTTTAACATCAACAAATCATTTGTTAGAACTTTTAACAATCACTAAGTCCTTTTGCTAAAATTCTTTCCTAAGGATCCTCGTTTTCACAAGAACCTCTTAAATTCATAATTTCTTGTTTGATGAAATGAACTTACTTTTGATTGAAAACCTTTTTCCAACACCAATTTACAAAACACGTGGGCAAGAAGGCTTCTTGGAGACCGACCATCTTCGGATTTCGTAAACTCTTTTAAAACAAAAGTAGCATTCCCATTCATTACAAAATTCATTATGCCTAACCAATGAGTACCTTATATCCTTTTACATATGCAACTATACTCTACATTTCAAACCAAGCTCAATCTGATTTCGATACGATAAACTTAATGTTTCGTTTAAACAACCATACACACGTTCCATCCTACACGTTTTAGTCATTTTGACGCGACAATTCATTTATAATCGTTCGTATTTACATACTTAACCTTTTGGACGATCTTACACACCTAAATCCGTGATGTCCCAACATATACTATATATGTAAATTTAAATATTCATACCTACACTTACATTCATACGTTTTATGCCTATACTTATAATCGTATTCATACTTATACTCTTACGTTTCATGTTTTATTATACTCATACGTTTCATGTTTTACCTATACTCTTATGATTCATGTTTTTACTTATACTCATACGTTGCATACTTATACGTATACACGTACTACTGGTACGTGTTATGTTGATACACATACTTGCGTGCATATTCCTACTTAAACTTATACTTATGCCCATACTTTCATTCATACATTCATACCCGTACGCAAGCGTAATCCGAGGGATTTGCTTATTTGGGTCCTATACATACTTAAGCATGGACTTGCTTACAAATTATATTCTTATACGCACACATTCTTATTTTTTTTAAAGTATGCCTACCCAAATTCATACACAACTAGTACAAGCTATGCGGATCATGCGACGATCAATATAATCACGGGTGCACACGGGATTATAGTGATAGGCGTATGAGAACCATAGAGTGTACTACTGTGTATGGTAAGACACGGAACGTAACATGACACCGAATGCGAAACGGAAGTATTGTGGTCAAAACATGGTTGATACGCCGCTGGTACTTCCTATATATAAGTGTTTTCACCACGCTACCAAACTTTCGTAAAATGTGTCATGAGAAATTCAGCGTTTTACAGATCTATTTAGACCTAATACAAACTTTATACAACTCACAAACGCATTTTATCCGATTATCCATGACGAGACTTCATCCTTAACACACTGCGTTCATCTATCCAACATTTATGCTATTCTTATACCTGCACTCTTTAATAGTCCTTCATTCATCCTACACTCGTATCATTCTCCTTATCATTTAGGTTCATACAAACCCCGTTCGCAATCAAGCTTGTTTAAACATTTGAGTCCTAACTTACCTCGTTACCTATAGAATAGTCTTCCTATTCTGGATCCTTGTGTAACTGTACTTAGTATACCTTTAAGGCTTTATTTAAAGTGCCAAACTTTCTCGTTTCACTCAATAAACAATCTTATACAATTGGGATTTGGTTACCACGTCCCATCAAAATACAAGCCGTTTGTCAACATCTTCCTTCTTAATACGTCATTTTTTTTATTTCGTCACCTTTTTAAACACGTCGCCAATTTAAGTCATTCAAACTTGTTTAGACTCACTGCACCTATATACGCACCTACATGTTTTCAACTATGTTAGATACCTCAAATTATTTTAAACAATGAACTCACTCACAGATTTACCTTGTCGCTCTCCAAAGTTTGTGCCTTTCAAAATTTTCAAGTCTCAAATTCTTACTAAAACTCTTCAAGTCTACCTCTTGAATAAATTTCGGGACGAAATTTCCTAAAGGAGGGGAGACTGTAACGCCCCGCGTTTTTCCTACTTTCTATATTTAGAAACCATTGTTCGTAAAACTATTTTTGGAAACTTCGTAGTCTTGTAATCGTCCTTTCATTAAAAGCGATGTAAAATCCGAGACTTGGATTATGAATAAAACTCGTATTTTTGTTAATTACATGATACATATACTTTATATAGGCTCATACATTCAATTTCGTGGAACAATTGATACTTATTCGTAATTCTTGAAAACAATGTGCTAAACTTGTAAATACATGAATCTTACGCATAAAACGTGTTTTGAACGTAAACGACACTTGATTTTGATGCTTACACGATTAATTATACTTGGTTTATACTCATCATGCTTGTATTACCCTTAAACTATGCTTAAATAGCAAAACTGGTCCCTAAAGCACATAAAAATGCCTAAATTACAAAGTTGAGGGGCCTGATTGTAATAAACTCAAAGTTCGGTTCCACCAGGCGCGCGGCCCGCGTGAACTTACCTTGATCCCTCACGCGACCCGCCTGGCCATGCCCATATCAGAAAACAAACTCAGCTGCTTATGTACGCGAATTTGGCACAAAATCCCAACACTTAAACTCACCCAATCACCTCTAATCCACCTCTAATCACCTCCAATCACCACCAACCTCTTCCACTATAAATACAACCCTTCTCCAAGCATTTCTACACTTTCACAACCCTCAAATCTCTCTCAAACACTCTCAAGTTCTTGCATATTTCAGAAATTCGGACAGATTCATATACCTTTACAAAAGTGAGCATAACTTGCTCATTTCTCAACGAAATTACTTTATTCTTCTTCCTACTTGCTTGGATAATCATGGAGTTTGATTCCTTGACTTCTCCTGGGAGAAATCAGACCTGGAATTGCCCCGAAATTGTCCACAAACTTTCTGTTTTGTTTCAAGTTCTTCAAAAGTTGTTTAAACTCATCCAACTTGTGTCTAACACATCTCACACCTATGTCCTAATGCTTACAACCTCTCTTGTGGTTGGTTAAGCTTAAAAACAAGGTTGAGACACTATAAATCAGAGGTTAAAACCTCAAATACTTTCTGTTTTGTTAGGGTATTTAACCCACAAATCATGTCAAGCTTAGATCTTGATGAATGAGTGATTATGAACAACTTGGGTTGTCCTACATACAATCCTCACATGATTTGATGATTTCTCTTTAGTTAGGTTGATTATATTATTGTGTTAATCCTAGTTCGTGACCCTCCTTGGTTGTTTTTACATCAAGTGAAGTGGTGAACATTCGAGGGGTTCCTAAATGGAAGCATGTTCTTCCTACCCCATACATGACATCTATGATAACTCGAGGTGCCTAAATGAAGATCCTAATCTTCTACCTCCTACTTGAATTATTGGACTAAATAATATGTAATACTTAGCCTAAATATATATATACACTCATTCGAACCTTTAATGTTGAACTTGTGTTTATATGTTAAAGTAGTAGAACATCACCTAAGACCTAAACCTTGTTGTGATTCTTATAGGTGTTCAACTCATGAAAACATTATCATAACCCTTGAGGTTACCAAGTGTCATACAAGTGTTATGTGTTGAAAGTGATCATTTTCACATGTTATTCTCATAATTTATTTTTATGTTGTTTTAAATACCGAATCTCGACTCCAAGCATACTTGAACTTTAACCCTTACACATTCAACCTTTTAACCTCATCAACTCGTCAATAATTGGATAATTGGGAAGCATATGCAAACTTTGTAAGTATACTCGTATTTTCCCCTTTTTACTTTTACCACTTTTGGGGTGTAACATGTTTACTTATCAAAACTTACACATGAACATTTTGCTTAAACACGTGAACATTCCTATAACATGCTTGTATATGTGATTGCTTGATACTTTAAACTTGGGTGAAACTTTATGTGTTGAACTTATCATTAACTTCGTACGAGCCTAACCGTGACATATGTAGCGCTATAGGATTGACGCCCCGCCCGTAGACTTGTGGTTATGTCATGCAGCATCTCGCGTCTCTTTTGGGTTGATTTGTTAGACACATGCCAATTTTATTGTTTATCTTGAATCACATGCTTGTTATGAGGAATTGTTTAAAACTTATCTTTTGTTATGTATGTACCAAACTTGTATACTCGCCTTTGCTTTTGCATTGAACTTTATTTTAAACATGTTACAGGTTGAGGATGATGATGCTATGAAATGAAGTAGCGTTGATGCATAGATACACATATAGACGTTTAGGTCAAATACATTGTATAAATGTCATATTTGTTGTCGTATTGTTTTTCTTGTATTTAAGATGTTGTATTTCAAATTTCATGTATTGTAACATTTATTTATGAAAGAAATCAATTTATCTTTAATTCTATTGTCACAATTAGCGTTATGTGTGATGAGCAATCTTTCTTCGTCTCACTCCGATGTTTCCGCCATCTGTTGGGGTGTGACAAATTCGGTAGCATAACGTTACAAAGCGGCCCGATTACAAGCTAAGCCAAACCATACCAAAGGAGCATACATCCGGGGAGAGACCAAGTGGTGATCTCTCCCCCAAGTCTAAAATCTTCAAACTTTGTAAATGAACCAAGGGGTGGTATTTATAGCCACACCACATTCACTTGCAAACACACACGGTCAAACGAATAACCCTTTCGTTTGACCACTTCAAACGAGCGGGTCAATACACGTTCGTTTGACCGTTTCACTAACTATTACATAATCAGCATAAAATTAATCTAATCTATTCGAACAGCATCGGACACAAAAGCTGCACCAACAATAAGTCTAGGAGTCTCATACTTGAAAATCATATTCATCACTCAAATGAGTCTCGATCAACCCAGATCTCAAAGTTTGGGTAGAAAAGATGAGAAGGCAAGGATTTTAGATTAGAGAAAAATGTGATCATAGAGAGTGTGATTTGAATTTTGAAACTAGAAGGGTTCACGTATTTCAGCTTTCAAGTTTAAGATGCTTTCAACACATTGGTGCTTTAAATTATGGTACCATGTGCTTGAAATGCCTGTACAAGTTAAAAGTTGAGTGGAATGACCATATTACCCTTCTAATATATATTATAATATAGTGTGTGTATATATACATATAATAACATTACTATTATTCATGTTATAAAAACAATTTATAAACACTACAATTTTCACTCTTTGTAAATTGATCGCAATGCTTTTGTATTTTAAATTTTGGCCAGAATGTTTTTATTATATCTTTTATCAAACTTACAATATGCATTTATTAACTTATTATTTCTCAAAAAAAAAAAAAAATTCTATAACTGATCACCAAACTTTTGTATTTTGAAGTTTGGCTATGGTTTTTTCCTCCTTTACGTAATACTTAATCGTTTATAAACATTCTTATCATACGTTTCAGTTTCAATGTAAATTTAAATTATAGCACAAACATAAAAGTCATCTAAACTAATTCACGATTTTGTTTTTCAAATAAAGTCCTGCGCTTTATTCTTCTTATTTTATTCTTTGCGGCATTCCTTTTTTATTTAAAATTTATAATTGCTTTTAACCTAGCGTATCATACGATTTGACATATATTTTAGTTATATAATGTCTCGTCTTTATCCGTTATATTTTATTTGTTGCGACGTTTTCCTTTTTATCACAAGTTTTAATAACTTTTGAATCGTTATTATCATTTGTTTCCATAAGTCATCTAACCTGCTTCATGGATTCTCACATTTTATTACATTCATTTAGTTCGTATTCTCAATACCCTTCCAAATACAAAACAACTAATGAAAGTTGTTAAAAATACTTCATATTTTACATTTTTTTACAATTTCATTATTTATTTTGTTGTCTGTTTATTCAGTTTAATGCATTTCTTCATGTTGTTCATAGGTGGGCTAAGAGTCCATTAAAGAATAAGCAAGTGGGCTTGTAGCTCTGTTGCTGGGTCTGTTGCTGTGAAGTCTTTGTGGGCCTAAGGTGTGTGTGCGGATGAAGGCCTGTCGTAGTCCATGTTATATATGAGCCAGCTCTTGTTGATTAAAGTCATTAGAACATATATCAGTCTTCATCTATCTCTTGGTCTGATCTTCTCTCTCCTAGGGTTTTTGCATTCAGTTGGATTCTTGATCTATTGAAGATCTTATACTGAGATATTGTTAGGTTGAGTCTGAGAGTGTACAGATCATCTTGTTGATGATCTGTGTGTGAGGAGTTTGAGAGATATCTTACAGTTGTGTTGTATTATTCGTTGTTCTTTGTCGTTTAAAGTCATGGAAGATTTGTGTTCTTTGATCCGTGATATTTTGACATGGTATCAGAGCCATGTTAGCTCTTGGAGTATATCTGTGATCTTGATTTTTTTTTCCGATCATCTTTTTTCCACTGTGGTTCAGATTAGATCTGTTGTAGATCTGATTCTTCTTGGTGTTTCTTCCTGGAATCTAGGTAGATCTTGAGTTGCTGCTTCCGGATAAGATAAGTCTTGTAGTCTTGGAGTTTGTGCCATGGTGTTGAAGACCCCTTCTCTTAGGGTTAGGGATTATATCAAGTCTCGGTGAAAGATTTCTTTTCTTAGGGTTTGAGTTGACATCAGTTCAGATTAGATCTGAGTGATTACAAGTGGATCTGAAGAGGCTTGGTAGTTCTTGTGTCTACTAATTCCAGTTCCTGACGTTGGATTTGCACCTGTGAAGGATTGAAACCCGATCTTTAGGGTCAAGGCTTGTTAGAGTTCTTTGAAGGGTATCCTCGTTGGTCTCTATATTACTTGAAATTTACAGGGCAAACCAACAGGTACTGTTGCTGCGGATTCTTCTGATAGTGTCTTATAACCCTAAGTGAAGGTTACAAGCCTGTCTGTGCTTGGAGTTATACGCACCAGGTGTTGTTTTGGGACACAAAGAGGGTACACTCAGTTGCATTTTTTTTGTGTGTTATATTCTGCTTTGTTCTTGGTGTTTATTTATTTATTTTATGTTATTTTATTCTTCTTCTGATATGTTTAGTTTTCTTAGTCTAGGTTATAGCTCTTTGCAAAGGGTTGGGTAGGAACCCGTGAGTGAAGAACCAACCATCTGGTGCCTTGCACAGTTTGTCTGTTTAGGCTTATTGTTTGTTTTTTACTGCTTGTTATTGACTGTTTCTGTTGTTTGCTTTCCATCTATGGCTGGTGAGACGTTAATCAGTAAGCTTGAACCTGATAATCCGTTATACTTGAATGCTAGTGACTCAATTACATTAACTATTGTTAGTACAAAACTAAAAGGGACAGAGAATTACACTGTATGGGCTAATGCAATGAATCTTGCTTTAAGAGTTAAAAAAATAGGTTTTATAGATGGAACTTTCGTAAACCTGAGGATAATGAGATTCTTGCAACTCAATGGGAAAGGTGTAACTCAGTAGTGTTAACCTGGATTCTAAATTCTGTTTCTAAGGATTTGTACTTGGGTCATGTGTATTTGATTTAAGGGATACATATGATAAAGTAGATGGGTCAGTTGTATTTGATTTATATCAAAAAATTAATTCATAAGTGGTATGGGGTGACTTAGAGAATTTTAAAGTAACGTTTTAACAAAACATAAGTGGTATGGGGTGACTTAGATAATTTTAAACACACATAAGGCCGGTGATGGAAAATAGCATACCCGGGTAACGGGGTATGAAGTAACCGGTGACTAACAAGTCTAACCGCCAAAATGAATAAACAATAAAGATAATGGATACAAGCAGAAAAGTAACGGCCTGCGAGGCCTTACACACGAAAGACTTACATGTCAATATAAATGGAAATGTTAGATCGAAATGAATTGAATGAATGCCTTGAAAAACGAAACTAAGTACGTTTAATCCAAATTAAAGGAACTATGTAAACAAGGTTTCGAGGACGAAACCTCTTTAAGGGGGGTAGACTTGTAACACCCCCAAAACGGGTTTGGTAATCAAACCACGTTAATACTACAGGACGGGTAAAATACAGTTAGTGGTAAAACTTACCCGGTAAATTTTAGGATTTAAATAAATAAATCTAATATTTATTAAAAGGATGAGAAATACTTTGAGAAAGCAAAGTATATAAAAGGCCCGAGATTTAAAGGGACTTAAAATAAAACGGGTTGTGAACAAGATAAAGTAACTAGGAAATAAATAACCTAGTACAAGTCTTGTAATTAAATGAAAGAACAAAATATCAAGTTATAAACCAAACTAAAGTTGAGGGGCCTAAAGTGTGTAAATTGAAACTAATATTATTAAAACAAAAATTAAAACATAAAACCCACTTAGGGGCGTGGGTGGAGGTCGAACCAGGCAAGGGGAAGGCGACCAGGGTTCTTCAAAACCCAAGCTTCCACAAATCTCATAAATTGAGGGTTCAAATCTGATCAAAAACGAAATCTGAGCTAAGATTAATGATCCCCATTGCAAGGAGATCATAAGGTATGTAAGATTTGACAAAAACCCTCTACTTCAAATTCTCATGAATTTAGAGAACTTGAAATCTGATGATGCATGTGTGATTTGTAGATGAATTAGGAACAATAAAACGTCTAGGAGCAAACCCTAGACAAGTACATGTTGAAATTATGCTAAATTCTAGTGAAATCCATGGTCACCATTGTAGGTGATTAGTGGGTTATGTAGAACTTGATAAACACTAGGAAATTTGGGGTTTATTCTAGTGTAAATTGACATATGTAAAGTTATTTAAGAATTTTAAAGGCAAATATTTGTGTTAGATAGTTTAATTGATGAAAATTCAGGTTATATGACAAGTTGTGAGCTTGTTAATGAATTATTTAAAATTCTGCCCTTAAGGTGTTTGTATAAATGCCTCAAAGAAGACTTAAACCTGAAATTTAAAGTTAAAACGCATAATTAGGATCATATGGCAAATTGTGCGTTAAGACTTATAAAAAGGGTTCTAAACAGATTGTGAATTGAACTCTTTAGGAGAGGAATCTGGATCGTCAAGTGGACAACCCGGTGGAAATACGCGTTTGAAAAGGATGCTTAAAAGGAACGTAACCACGATTCCGTTACGTTATGCTTGATTTCGTATTTTCGCTAGTAGACTTTAAATTAGCACAATACATGATATTTGCATTTAGTTGAAGTGACGAAGATCACTAGGAAAATAAACGGGTCAAAAGGTGAAATTATCACCCTTGACAATATTGACTAATGGTTTGTCGAGTTACATGCTTATAGGAATAAATATCAAATGGATACGCACATCGCTATTGTTTAGCGGCTAGTAAGGCAAGGTATTGAAACGGGTCAATATATTGATCCGAGTCAGGTATGTATAATGATTCAACTCATCATGTAGAACTTGAGATTCTATAAGAGTTAGACAAGGTTAAAATATTGTTATTCGGTTATCTTTTAGGTAAACTGAATAAATTGAGTTATGATTATGGTGTTTTAGAAGCACATGGGTTTATAAACAAGATTATAGTTAAAAGGTCGGATTTTGGGTCAAACAAGTATTTAAAAGTTCCTTTGTAGTAAAAGAAGGATAAAAATTGACCAAATTGCCCTTGAAAGCTAATTCGAACGAACGACCCTTGCAAGAGGTTCAAAAACGAGTTTTATGATTAAATAAATACTTAGAATAAGAAATGATAGTGAAAGATGTAAATTCTTGGGTCGAATGACTTTATATGAGTCTTTGCCGTAAAAAGATAAACCGAGGGGTAAAATTTGGAACATATAGATATCCACATTAAATCCAACACACATATAGTTATGGTGGAAGATTACTTGATAAGAAATGTAGGAATAAGATGCAAGAAATGTATGAAAGCGAGTTCAAGTTCTAAAGTGCTTGAATACCCTTAACGGGTCAAAATAAGCATACGAGCGAAAACGTATTTAAATTGTGTGAGAAACATGTGATTAGAACCTAACAGGGTAGATAACATTAATTTGAAGAGGTGCATGTGAAATAAGGATTAAACAAATATGTTTGTTTGATAAAATGCATAAACGGGTTAAAATTCGGTAAAACGGCAAGGAGTCGAAGGCTTAGTGTGACAACCCGCATTAAACCAGGTATCCGTACAACTTAATTAATGATTAATTACTACTTGATTACTGTGCTTGATTGAACTAGCTGATAAACTGCTACCTGCATACTGATACATGCACTTACTTGCATCATACTTTATTTGCTGTCACTACATTAATTACATACTGAACCCTAGTGACAAACATGATGCACAAAAAGCACAGTAGCACTAAACGGATACACGGCAAACATGCTGATATGACCAGCATCAGGCAGACACTGCCTCTAAGGCCTGTTAAGAGCCTCATATATTTTGGCTACACTGGTAGTGAGTGTAAGGATATAAGGGTTGTGTTACCGCGTCTCTAGGAATAAGATACACTGATTCGGATGTGCCAAAAACGTACTTTAAGTACCAAACACAGCACTTTAATAATTAATCCAGCTTCTAGCTGACTAGTAAAGTGCCAGAACATGAGAAAATAACACTAGACACTTTCTAAAGTGTCGGGAAAACAAATTGTGTCACTAAAAATGTTAATAACGACACTTTAAAGCTTTTGTAACACTTTAACGGATTTCTATCCAACCGGACACCCGGACTTTACCCAGAACATGAAAATATTACTATTTTCACTAAATATATTTTTCTGAACCAGTTAGGGTCTCTGATTACCCTAACACCCGTCATAACACGTTGTACATAACTAACGGAGTTTAACCCTTAACCTAACTTGGTTTATCATAACTAAACACCAACTATTTAGTTGGAATCGGTTAGGGAACCCCCCCCCCCATTCGAAACCGTTCCCCACTAGGGGACATACTTAGTACTTGAAAGATTAAAATAATGCAAATGTTTGATATCAAGATGGCATATTAACTTTTGGTTAATGCACACTAATTTTATCTATAAAACTAAACATAAACACATATGATCATTACACCCTTAACATCACAACCACACTTCTCTCTTGCCCTCCAAGAACTCTCGGCCGAACTCCCCTCACCCACCATCATACTTTCGGTTCTTGTCTTCATCATTCCAAGATCATACACACTTCAAGGATCACGTATTAGGAGCCTCGGAGCAAGCGGAACACGAAGGACCTCTACCGTTAGCTTTTATCCACCTCTTTTTCGTCAAAGATCTTCCCTAGCCTTGAGCTAGAGGTATATCACTTAAAACTTGTTTTTACACTTATCTAAAGTGGGTAAAAGGAATATTGTCGGTTGAATCTCGTTAAAATGAAATATGATGATCAAAAGTCTAGTAAAAACTATAAAAGTGGTGGTTAATAGCATATAACTTGTGTAAAAGTCGTAGGACTTGAAATATGTGATTATTGAGACCCGATCTATGATGTGGTAGCTCGGATCTCCGTTTAACCCGACTTTGTAAGATCATGTATCTTCACATAAGCTCGTTTTTGACTAAATACAAGGGTTAAAGGCGAAACTCTACCACACAAGATACATGAACTTGTGTGAAAATATTTTACTTGTGTAAAAGTGATTTAACCGGTAAAATGGTGTTTAAAACTAGCGGATCTACGTATCCGCAAGTGGTATCTTCAAAGAACCACACATTTAAGAAACCATGTATTTTAAAGAAAGGATCTTACACTAATAAATATGGTTTTATAAACCACAAGTGTGTAAACACTTGTGAAACAAAGAGATCCGACAAAGAAGTAAATTTGTCACTTGTTACTAGAAGTTGTAAAGACGGATTTCTCTAAACACGGGGTTTTTACAAGATTGAAGTTACTTTATATAAAGATCTACATATATAAAGGGGATTTACACTATAGATGCGGGAAAAACTACAAGTTCATGCGATTATGCAAATTTACATACTTGTCGACTAGCTTGATGTGTCGGAAATTGTTTGATTGAATAAAGAAGTTGTTGAATTGATTTGTTAAAAGAAAATGATACGCTTGAAAGCGTGGCCACCTCCAGTTACAGAGGAAACTCTGGCGAAATTTTCTAAAAACCTAACACTTAGGCTTATTTACACAACAAGTGTTAGAACTATTTTCGACATATTTTCGAAACATAAATTTCGCCAGCATTATATTTTACTAAATATTCGGAGGTGGGATTTTCACAAAGATTAACGTGATAAATATATTTGTCACAACACTGTTTATGATTATTTTGTGAAAATACCTAAATATTATTTTAGAGTAAAAATAATATTTACATGCGTTAATGATTCCAAAACTTTACGAACGCTTCCACAAACATATAAGTTACACCGGTAATTACATTACCACAAGATTGATAAAACGTAACTTACGCACATGTATTGTATCCCCCATCCTTGGGAAGAAGAATAACTACCAAGTGTATACGGAACATAAACACGAAATAGTTGTCTAACTATTTCCCAAAGACATAAACTGTAAAGCTAAAGCACGGCCGTCCGTCTAATAGAATTAGCACTTGTAGGTCGTTGCACAGCTTACTGTATTGGAGACACTTGGTAGAGACGCGCATTCACTGTGAGTTCATGTCCCCCTTTTCTCTAACTGTTTTCAGTTTACTTAACTGCGGGGGTGAAATACATGTTACTATGATTTACGAGTACTTTACAACGGTATGTTTAACGTAAGGAGGTGTTATACGATCATGTGAGTGGATAGGAACAACATGGGGCCATTAGTCCTCATGGAGGGACCGAGGGACAGGAGCGGTAGATCTATCTGGGTGTAGCGAGCCCAGCCCCCGGCCAAACTAGAAACGGACCGTGGGGTGACTTTGTCCACATACTTTGCCGTGGCGAAATCTGCTAGGTTTGAGTCTCCCTATTTGCACTTCACATATGTCAGTGGCCTTGCAAACCATTGGTGATCACAAGTCCTCTTACACTGCTACATACCACAACTATTTTTATACTCACAAGTGTTTTACATACTCACTTACACATGAACTCGCTCAACATTATTGTTGATTTTTCAACTCACATGTATTTCAGGAAATTAAACGGATCTGGCACGGTATGGAACGTTTTCCGCTGCATATTGTCATGAAGTCATCAGGGTTTAGGGGATGTGTCTCTTACCTGGACAAGACACAGTCCCTAAATCACGTTTATGTTTATGTTATAAGTTGTTATGTCTTTTGAACAAGGTTATTGTTGTTGGAGTATGTTCTCGTCAAACAATGGTATTGTATGTTATTTTCAAACTTAATGGATGACTTGCATGGTTTTTAAATTCATATAGCTTTGTTATGATTAAGCTATGGTATTAAGAAGTCACACCAAAGTTAACCACGCTTCCGCAAAGCCAGGGTGTGACAGCTTGGTATCAGAGCTCTGATCATAGCGAGCTAGGATTCTTTCTCGAGTCTAGACTATGATAGGTTGGGCCACCCTACTGATCGGGCTATAAAAATGACCAAAGACCTTATTAATGTTGTTGTTGAGCCTGATCATGTACCGTGTGATGTTTGTCATAGGGCCAAGCAACATAGGGAGCCCTTTCCTCTAAGTGAGCATAAGAGTCATAGCTTAGGTGAGCTAGTTCACTTAGATGTCTGGGTTCCCTATAGGGTTGCTAGTAGGGAAGGACATAAGTTCTTTCTTACTATAGTTGATGACTATTCCCGAGTTGTTTGGGTTTGTTTATTGAAAAATAAAACATAAGTTTTTTCAAATATACAAGACTTTGTTAACATTGTTGAAACACATTTTAAAGAAAAGGTCATGTGTTTTAGAAGTGACAATGGGTCTGAATTTGTAAATAACCAAATGCACTTGTTTTGCAAAACAAAAGGAATAGTTCATCAAACATCATGTGCTTACACTCCTCAACAAAATAGTATTGTTGAGAGAAAGCATAGATACTTGTTGAATATAACTAGAGCTTTGTTGTTTCAAAGTAACCAACCTGTTAGATTTTGGCATGAGTGTGTTCTTATAGCTGCGTATCTTATAAATAGGACTCCTTCATCAGTACTTGCGGGAAAACTCCGTATGAACTTGTATATAAGTTTAAACCCTTCTTAAACCATTTACGTGTGTTTGGATGTCTGTGTTTTTGTACTATTTTAAATGAAAGTTATAAACTTAACAGTAGAGTAGAAAAATGTGTTTTTTAGGCTCTCTTATGAGAAAAAAAGGTATAAACTATTTAGTCTTGATTCTAAAACTGTTGTTTTTTCAGGAGATGTCAAGTTTTATGAAAACATTTTTCCAATAAAGGAACAAACTGTTTTTGATACATTTGATGCAAATCAAGATAATACTGTTAATACTCTTAACTTTTTTGACTTATACGATGACTCAGTATCCAAACATCAAACTGTGAATGATCCCGATGATGATAGAAGGGGTCAAGGTGAGGTTGATGAGGGAACACACGTTCAGCATTCCAGAACATATGAAGAATCTACTGTCAGGGCTGATATACAGTAGACAAGTGATTATCATAATTCTATGGATAGGGCTGAACATGTGATTACCTCAAGTGAAACCACTAATACTTCTGAGGGGGACACGGTGAGGTCTGAGACATCTTTTTTTGAGCCTAGAAGGTCTACTAGAGTGTATGTCTTTCCTAGGAAACTTGCTGACTTTGATGTTAAGAGTAAAGTGAAGTATCGAATGGATAAAGTGGTAAACTTTTCTAATCTATCATGTCATTATAAATGCTTTGCTTCTACATTGACCAAAAGTTTTGAACCTAGGAATTTTAGTGAGGCTGTTACAGATCCTAAGTGTGTAGAGGCTATGAATAGCGAAATTGAAGCACTTCATAGAAATCATACTTGGGATGTCGTAAACAGAAGTAAAGACAGAAGTATCGTTGGTTGTAAGTGGATCTTAAAGATTAAGTATAAGTCAAATGGGGAAATTGGAAGGTACAAAGCCAGACTTGTGGTTAAGGGGTTTAGCCAAAAAGAGGGTATATATTATGAAGAAACGTTTCTCAGGTTGTTAAACTTGTTACTGTTAGATGTGTTTTATCTTTAGCTGTACAGAATAACTGGAAATTATACCAGCTTGATGTGAATAACACTTTTCTTATGGTGATTTAAATGAAGAAGTTTACATGAATTTACCTGAGGGTTATGGTTCTAGTGATCCATCTAAAGTTTGTAGGTTGAAAAAATCTTTGTATGGGCTTAAACAAGCCCCTAGAATGTGGAATGAAAAACTTGTTAATGCCTTGCTAGAATTTGGTTTTATTCAAAGCAGATGTGACACATCTTTGTTTGTTAAAAATGTAAATGGTGTGTTTGTAGTTTTATTAGTATACGTTGATGATATAGTGTTAATAGGAAATTCTTTGTGTGAAATTAATAAAGTAAAAGAATGCTTTAAATCAAAGTTCTTGATTAAGGATCTTGGTATCCTTCAATATTTTTGTGGTATTGAAGTGATCAACTATGAAAATTGAATTTGTTTAACACAAAGAAAGTACTGTACAGACATTTTGGCAGAATATGGGATGTTAGCTTGTAAGCCGGTTAGTTATCCTATAGATCAAAGCCATAATGTAAATGCTATATTAAAAAGTAATAGTGGTCCTTTAAAAAATGTCATTAGTTATCAACAGTTAATAGGGAAATTGATCTACTTGTCCCATACCAGACCAGATATTGCATATGCTGTTCATTTTTTAAGTCAGTACATGCATAGCCCCACGGACGGACACTTAAAAATTGCTTTCCACTTACTAAGATATCTTAAATCAGCTCCCGGGCAAGGCATCTTGTTTAGTAAGTCAGAATCTTTTAACTTGGAAAAGCAAGAAACAATCAACGGTGTCAAGATCCTCAGCTGAGGCTGAGTTTAGGGCTATGTGTGTTGCGGCATGCGAAGTTATTTGGTTAAAAAAATTTGTTAAATGAACTTAATGTAGCGGTCAAAGTTCCTATTAATCTGTTTTGTGATAATACTGCTGCTCTTGCAATTGCAGTAAATCCAGTGTTCCATGACAGGACCAAACATTTAGAAATCGATTAATTTTTCTTAAGATATACTATTGCTAAAGGTGTTATTAAGTGTGTAGGTATTCAATCTGCAAATCAGTTAGCTGATTTATTTACGAAATGACTTTTAGTAAAAACTCATGCAGATTTATGCGAAAACCTTAAGTTGTTTGATTTGTTTAAATAATGAAATTGTGGGGGGATGTTAAAAATACTTCATATTTTACATTTTTTTTTTACAATTTCATTATTTATTTTGTTTTCTGTTTAATCAGTTTAATGCATTTCTTCTTGTTGTTCATAGGTGGGCTAAGAGTCCATTAAAGAATAAGCAAGTGGGCTTGTAGCTGTGTTGTTGGGCCTGTTGCTGTGAAGTCTTCGTGGGCCTAAGGTGTGTGTGCGGATGAAGGCTTGTCGTAGTCCAGGTTATATATGAGCAGCACTTGTTGATTAAAGTCATTAGAACATATATCAGTCTTCATCAATCTCTTGGTGTGAACTTCTCTCTCCTAGGGTTTTTGCATTCAGTTGGATTCTTGATCTGTTGAAGATCTTATACTGAGATCTGGTTAGGTTGAGTCTGAGAGTGTACAGATCATCGTGTTAATGATATGTGTGTGAGGAGTTTGAGAGATATCTAACAGTTGTGTTGTATTGTTCGTTGTTCTTTGTCGTTTAAATTCAGTGAAGATTTGTGTTCTTTGATCCGTGATATTTTGACAAAAGTGACACATTTTTTAACATTATTATTACATTTATATTATAATTCATATAAAATAAGGCGTGCTTAAAATGCAATGATTTTATTTAATAAATCCATGTTAAATATGTGTCTCTTTAAAAGGAAATAATAACCAAACTAAAAGGCCATACTAAATCAATAGTGAGCTACTAATTCGGTGGTGGTCAATTGGTAAAGACAAAACCTTTAAATTAGGGGCGGCCCTAGGGGTGGGTGGAGAGGACCACCGGGCAGGGCCGTGATTTCGAGGGGCACGTTCAATATACATATATATATAGGGTAAGGTTCATGCGAGAACCACCTTTATTGCGAGAACCGCGAGGACCAACGTGAACACAACCTAAAATAGCTAAAAAAACCTAACCCCCACCCACCCCCCCCCCCCAAAAAAAAAAAAAACCTAAACCCCCTTCCCCACCCCCCCAAAAACCTAAACCCCCCCCCCCCCCCCCAAGCTAAAATGCTAAAAACTAAACCCCCAAAAAACCTAAAAAATCAAAAAAAATCAAAAAAAAAAATCTAAATTTTTTTTTTAATATTTTTTATGTTAAAATCGCTACTTTTAGTAGCCAAAAAAAATTATTTTTAGGCATTTTTGATTGTGTTCACATTGGTTATCGCGGTTCTCGCAATAAGGGGTGGTTCCTAACGGATCTTTGTCCTATATATATATATGTGTGTGTGTGTGTGTGTGTGTTAAATTTGTTTTTTAATTAGTATACTCATACAAACACCAAGATAAAGAAGAGTGAAGTTTGAATGACTGGAATTTTTTGGTCAAAGCCGACTTCGGCAGACGGCAGTTGTTGCTTTGTTGTGTTGCAGTGTTGCTTTGTTGTGGAAGAAGAAACAAAAACTTAGAACGACTGCTAACTGGTAAGTGCTAACCTAGTATTAATGTTATTTGTTATGGGTCTATGAAATGAATAGGCCACTTTCATATGAGTTTTTTTTAATAGCCCAATGTCTAATGAATGCCCCTTTGAAAGAAATAAATAGAAAAATCATGAGCAGGGGAACAGTGACTCTTTCATTTGAGCTTTGTATGTGAAAGGAAAAAAAATAGGAAAATCAACAAACTATGAAAATTACAACTTTATAAATTACTCATTTGATGGTTAGTTTTATTGTATTAATTTATCTTATTAGGGAATATAGACTAAGGTGTTAAACATTACAACTTTACAAATTATATATTAAGAACTTTAGATTTAAAACATTCTTTGTATGAATAGACGGGTAGTTAATGTGGATTAGAATATTGAACTTGTATGAATAGATGAGTAGTTAATGTGGATTAGAATATTGAACGATTTATACTATAAGTTTTGATTTTTGGTTATTTTTTTTAATATAATTAGAATTTGAATGGGAACAACGTTAGGCATATTAGATCTTAAATTTTCATCATGCGTTTGTCATGATGTTTGGCATACAATTGTTGATATTATAAAATTTTGATTTTTTTTATATGACCCGACCCGATTCGACCTGAACCAGACTTAAAAGGTTATTATATGACGATAGACAAACGACCACTAAAAATTCCCGCCCCCATGAAAAAAAATTATGGGTCCGCCGTTGTTATTTATTGGTTAATTGTTAGAATTTTTGTGGATTATTTAGACATTAATTTTTCGTTAAGGTATTAGGGCACATTTTTTTGAGCTCGAACAGGGTACATAAATTCTCGGGGGCGGCCCTGCTTTAAACATTTGAGTTTGGGAGGCGGTCTTGGATTTCAGTCCCACAGACGACATGGATTAAAAGAGAATTTGTCGTTGAAAAAATCAATAGTGAGCTACCTATTCAGTCTAAACATTCCTACCTCATAGCTTTTTCTCAACTTTCTATTTAACTATAGCACACTCATCCTATTATGAGCCACCCCCTGCTTAGCCAATGATTTAAAGCTTCGCCTCATCTAATTTATTTGTTGGTTTGCTCAGTTCTCTCTTACTATTTTATAGGTTTATCTCTGTCCGTAGCACCAACTTAGCATCATCTAATTTTCTTCTTGTTTCTGTTAGTTCTTTCTTAAAGTCTGATTGGTTTATCTCTATTTGTAGCATCTCTTCATTATTTTCTCATTCACAAGATGTCGATCAGCATGCATTATCTATACCTTATGATCATAACCTTTGGTTACATTGCCCGACTTCTTTCACTTTGTATTCTAGTCTGGATCCTCTTAGAGATTTGTTATCACCTCACCTTTTCTATCCACTATCTACATTGGCACGTTCAACGGTGAAGACAAATATAACTCATTTGTCTTTCTACTTGACCCTTAACACTTCCACAACTTCCTTGATTGGTTTTTCCATTGGATCATCTTCATCCTTGGAATCTCAATTGCTTTTTTTAGAAGCCACCTGTTTCTATTATGTTATTCTCGGTTTGCTACGAATATGTGTAACCTGCTGGTTATGAGGCATGAAAAATAACTTTTGGACACATAGGGAAAGAGCTATGATAATTGTATCTATATGTCCTTCTTTTATGACATTCAGCTATCCGACATTCATTTGCCATTCCCATTTGTTTAATTAAGTCAACGAACTAAAGGATTATTTCCTAATTCCATGTGTCCTCTCAACTTAAGTATGAATACCAGTATCCTCCACTTATTCTCTCAGCACACTAAGCGTTACTATTGAATGCTGCTGATCCAGCGGCCACCTATGCTCCACCAACTGTCACCGCTAATTCTTTCATGACACGACTTTGTGTTGTTGATGCACTTTTTGTATGCAGCTTGTAATTATTCTTAATGTATATTATTCGATCTTCATTTAAACGTTAAAGTCGTATTTATGTTTGACTTTTGTGTAAATTGACCAAGTCAAAGGACATCCTCCTGTCGTTTGACTTGGGAAACCAGTTACAAATGATATAGGTAAATCCAAACAACATAGGTTGTTGTATGAAATAGTCTTGTCGTTTGGAATCTCTAAACAAAACAGTTTACCGTTTAGTGTTTAGTCTTGTGTCCAAACGACATACCTTGTTGTATGGTTCAAGACTCTTGTCATTTGAACTGATTTATATGTGTATAAATACATCAGTTGTCATTTAGGAATGTTTTTAGATAGAGTATTGGGAGCTTTGAGTGTGTATACTGTAACAAAACTCTATCTAATCAATATATGGAAGTTTAATGAGTATATCCTTGTGTTTATTGAGTGTTCTATGCTTGGTTTAGTGTTATAACTTGGATTCCGTACTCGGTATTGCATTTATAACTGAAAATCATCATTGTTCAAGATTATCTGGACCTAAATTCGTTAGTCGATAAACTTAATTTACTATTTTTTATTATTATTGAACTTCATTATGTTATGTTATACTTAGACAATATTTTACTTTGTATTAGGATTAGGTTAGATGGTAGTTATGTCGACGGTTTAAGGGACTGTCAAATGACAGTTGATTAGCGGTTTCATTTGGCACCGAACATAACCAAACCATAATGTAAGTGCAACAAATAGAAACAATAGTTCAATTGGGTTTTAGTGACATTAGGGGCAAAACTGTAGTATTACATATAATGTCCAAGGGGCTATAAATAGGTTTTAGATCTTAGCTTGTAAAAAAAAAACTTTGGAGAGATTGTTAGGGTTTTAACACACACATCATTGTATAGAATCTAGGGTTTGAGTGTTCATAGTACAAGCTTTAATTGATATTTACATCTCATGTTTGTACTTGATTGTTAATATACCACATCGTGTGTTGGCGGATTTTGCATGTCGAACACGTTAATCGAATGAATCGATACGGTACACGATTCTACAAGATAAAGACTCTTCTCTTCAACCAGAAGATCACCGAAGAAACGTGCTAAAGCTTTCTCATCAGGATTTATGGATTTGATAACATGATGGTTGGTCACCTGTCATACTAGAATACTCCCGAGCTAGATTCAAGTTTACCACATCGCTGAAGACCTGATCTTCATATGAACAGAAGACACCTAGCTATGAATCTTCCTCCTACATTTTCTAAAGCACTTAACAAAAAAAAGAGTTGGTAATTGTCCTATGAGTTAAAGTTAATTTTGTCACATTGCTTTGCTTGATGACTAACGGTGTTTGATAGGATTCAAAATAGGATGCATTAGCTTATGGGGAATCTGTTAGTATTGATGAAGTTAAAGCATTCATAAGATATCAATTAGGTTTTAGTGATATTAGGTGCAAAATTGTAATATTACATGTAATGTCCAAGGGGCTATAAATAGGTTTTAGAACTTAGCTTGTAAAAACAACTTTGGAGAGATTCTTATGGTCTTCACACACACATAATTGTATAAAATCTAGGGTTTGAATGTTCATAATACAATCTTTGATTAATATTTACATCTCATGTTGGTTCTGCACGTCGAACACGTTAATCGAACGAGTTGTACGATACAGATCCTACATTTAACCATTATATAATTTCCATCTTATGTATGGATATAAGCAAACATATGTCTCTTATTGTAACTACCAAGATTTCGATAATCACTTTTCTTGTTTTTTGTTATCCACGTCTTTGTCTTTCTCACAATTATCACAAGTTTTCCATTCCGTTGTGTTCTTTGATCCCAACAAAATGGTATCAGAGCCACGATGTTCGAAACAAAACAAACTCTATACAAACTTGAATCACAAACAATAGCATCTTGTAAACAGTGTTTTGAAGAAGATAGGAGAATCACCTTCCGACGATCAAAAGTTGGCCAACGTAAGTGCTACTATTGCCATCAATACAGACACTATGTCGCTAATTACATGGCGAAAGAACAACAATTCAAAATCATTGCATTGACAACTATGGTGAAGATCTACTTGTCATGTTAATCCCGTATTCAAGCATCAGTACTCAGTATATATTAATCTATTTTAACGTTTTATGAACTTTTATGGAATTGAAACTAGAACAAAATATCATGAAACTCTATTTAATAGAGGCATAGTTGTTGTTGATACCAGAACTTTTGAACACAATCTTTGAATGTCTAGTGTGTTCTTTACACAAGACATAACGAGAAATGTGTTAAGCCTTGATCAACTGATTCAACAAGGTTTCATAGTTAAAATAAGAGGAGATACGGGTACAGTCACTCCCATGTTTGAAGTTCCATTAGATCGTAGCCTGTTGTCAATGTTATATTGTTTTGAAGAGACTAAAATGTGTGAACTAGAAAAAGCAGAGGCATTTACTGTTGAAAAGAATCTGTTAATCTGTTATATGCACAATTTAGAGCCAATGATATGCATGCATATATCATGAAAGTCTAGATCAAGATTCCATAATGAATCTTGAACAACAAAGAAAAGTAATGTAAAAGATAATCTTTGAATCTTTTTTTACGATTCTTCAGAAAACACATATTTTGTTTTAGAATATAAATGCAATTGAAGGGAAAATTTGAAGAATTGGTTGATTGGTTTTTGCATAAGTGTCTATCAATTCCTGAGCATCATAGTGCTCCACCAAGTTTTAAAAAATGGAAGTACGGTTGAGTTGTTAGATTTGTATTTGGTTGTTAGAAGAGAGGGTGGACATAAACGGTTCACAGAAGAAAATATGTGGACTTTAGTGGCGAAGGATTTGGGTTTCAAATGGGATAATGGTTATGATATGAGGGTTGTGTATGCTGAGTTTCTTGACGTGTTAGTTTATAATTACATAAAGAACAAGAAGTTTGCAGTTGTTATGGGTCAATATATATTTAACACAAGTGATGCAACCACTGATGGTTTCAATGTATGGGGGTTGCTTAGATCTTGTATGGGGGTTGCAAAGTTGCTATTTGGTTTGCGAACTTGCCAGCCCCCCTTTGTGGATGATGTTGTTTCATGTTTTGATAAAGGTCTTCGGGAGGCAATAGAAGACATTGTCGTATGTGGGGGTCCTTTTTTTGGTGAACTACAGTGGCAGATCGCGACCTTGCCAATGCGGCTTGGTGGGTTGGGCCTTCTCTCGGCTCAGGATGTGGCTGCCTATGCCTTTGTGGCGTCCAGGTCTCAATCTTGGGAGTTGCAGGACCACATCTTACGTAACAGCGGGGTTGCTAACACTGATCCGGATTATGCCAGCGCCTTGGAACGCTTGCATGAATCTCTACATGACTTTGATATCGGCGGTTTCTCTAACAAGGACACCACCCCCAAAAAGCCACAGAAAACTTTGGCGAATGCCCTTTGTTGTCGAATCGCACAAAGTTTGGGAGAAGATTTTCATTTGTCCCCCCGCCAGAAAGCCGTCATTGAATGCCTACAGAGGCCTCACGCTTAGGATTTCTTAACTGTTATTCCTATTGAAGGTTTGGGTCAACGTATGTCAGCGGTGGAGTACCGGTCAATCCTTAAGTACCGTTTGATGATCCCCATGTTCCCGAATGATGAAACTTGCCCAGTCTGCCGTAAAGCATGCCTGGATAAATACGGGGAGCATGTGTTACACTGTAGAGAGTTGCAGGGGTTTAAGTATCGCCATGACTTTGTTCGAGACGCATTAATGGATATTCTCAGACGAGCAGGGATCTCGGCAAAGAAAGAGGCACCGGTTAATTTTCTTACAGACCCGTCGGAGGGGAGATCCACCCTATGCCCGGCTGACGTGCTAGTTTTTGGTTGGGAGGGCGGGAAACATGTTGGTGCAGTATGTCTAAAGCCTGCGTCTTAGTCTTGTTAGATAAGTCTAGGGTCTGTTTATGTCAAGTATGTGAAGTATAGGGATCAAAATGTAAAGTTTAACTTAGTTTATTAGGGTTTCGCTTCAGGGTATGTGATGTAAGCCTCAAGCGAAATCAAGTGATGAGATTTTGCTTGAGACATGTTGAAGCGAAATCTTAATGCCTATAAATAGGCTAGTGTAGTTCTCAGTTGGTACGCATTCCGAGAAGTTGTAACGAAGTGCTGCCAGTTTTTTTAAGTCATTATATAACAGAGAACAAGTGTTAAAAGTGAATCTATTCTGTTTTCTACTCTTTTCTGTCTGATTCTAAGCTGTTTAGATGTTTCCGCCATCTAAATAGTGTTAACACATTCAAATTGACTCATTTGATCGGTCAAATCGATCCTACAATTGGTATCAGAGCCAGGTTATGAGTGTGTTCACTTGAATCAGTTGGTTTTTACTCACACAAATTGATTTCTGGACGAAAACACGGACAAAATGGACTAAGACTTTCACAGTGTGTGTAAAAGTGTGTTTTAACAAAGCCTTGAGTAATTCAGATTAAAACTCGGACTAAAATTGACAAAAATGACTTGAAAACCAGATTTCGCTTGAGCGAGCAGATTGGTTGTTGGTATTTTGAAGCGAAAACGTGGATTTCGCTTGAAATTTTCTGATTGCTTGAAGCGAAATCGTATATTTCGCTTGAGGAGTCTGTGGTTAGCTAAATATTTTGGTTTGAAGCGAAACCGTTGATTTCGCTTGAGATCTTGCTGTTTGAAGCGAAATCATACTGTATTTGATTTGTGAGTTTCGCTTGAAATCTTCTGTGATTTCGCTTGAAGTTTGAGTGATTTCGCTTGATATTACTGATAGTCCATAGTGTTCGTGAACTTGTTCGATAGTCTGATTTTGTGAAAAGTGTGTGTGTAAAAATTTTAAAACTACTCGGTAAATTTCTAAAAATGGAAAACCAAGAGTTTTATAACTTCTTCTCGGGCAGTGGTATGGTAGCAGGATAAACCTCGGGTAATGTTATACAAAACGTCAACATGGAGAACGAATTGGGAACAATGCAAAAGCCTCCCAAACTGATGAACATAGATGAATATGCAGGATGGTCAGGCAGATTTAAGAACTGGGTTCAGGCTAATCATTTTGAATGTTGGATGAAAATAGAGAAAAAGTATGTTCCACCAGTTGATGGTTTAAACAACAAGAAGAATATTCAGAGCCTGACAGAATCAGAACAGAATGATTTCAAAGCCGAGAAAAAGATGATTAGTATTCTCCAGCAGGCTATCAAAGAAGACATTCTAGTATTGTTGCAATTTGAAGATAATGCTCAATCTATGTGGTTTGCATTAAAATCAAAGTTTGAAGGTAGTGATTCCATGATCAAGAATAAGAAGGCATTATTCAAGAAAGAGTTTGATATTTTTACCAGTATGAAGGGTGAAACTACAAGGCAACTAATTGAAAGATATTGTCATTTGGTACTTGAGATGAATAGATTAAAGATTGAAAAGACAGATGAAGAATGGATTGACAAGCTAGCTGATGCATTACCTTATGACGAGTGGGGTACATACCTGATGATGCTAAAGAACAATTCAGACTTTGCAAATTACAATCTTAGCCTATTCATAGAAAAGATTGAAGCTCTTGAGTTAGAGTTGCTGAAGATCAAAAAGATGAAATCAGCTAATATTCAACAAGATGTATCGTTGTATTACAAAAACAACTCTACAGCTTCAACAAATCAAAGTCCAAAAATACAAACAGGGTTCATTGCTGATAACACCTCAAGTGTTTCTTCAAACACTCCTCAATCTGGAAATTTTTCACCATTCGCGAATTGTGATCCAAACTTCAAAGCTCAAGAACAGTTTTCACCTCAAAGCTCTACAAATTCAAGTAATCAGGCTTATGTTTCTGGGGTGCAGTGCAACATCGCGGTGAATATTAAGAATGGAAATGAAATTACTGAAACTGCCGCGAGACAACACATTGCAGTACTTGCTTCCGTTCTAGAGGCTTATGAAGGCTTAGTGGCGGGTAGGATTGGTAATCCTGATATGACCAAAGAGGATTACGACCAGATTGACCCGGAGGAACTTGAACTGATTGATATAAAATGGGGCATGGCAAGTTTGGTTAGAAGAGCACAACGGTTTATGGAGATCACAGGCAGAAACAGTCTCTCAGGTCCTAATCAGAAGTTAGGGTTCGACAAATCGAAAGTTACGTGCTTCAAGTGTAAAGAACGTGGTCATTTTAAGAGAGAATGTCCGAATCGTGAAGTAAACAATCATCAAAACCCGTTCACCAACGACTACTACAAGCAAGCAATCTATCATCGACCAAATCAACAGCATATTGTTCAAAAACCACAAATTGAGAATAAACCAGAAAAGGCGATGATTGTGAATCAAGATGATGAAAAGGTAGCTGCAGGTTTTAACTGGGATAAATATATTCCCGGTAGCGATGGACAGGCAATGATGGCTGAAGTTGTGGAAATTTCTGAGATAGTGTCTGAACCAGAAACAGTTACTGAAGATGTTTCTGTAGTTGTTGAAGAGGTTTCTGTTGAAAAAGGAGACAATTTTGAAGAAATAGCTGCTGAAGTTCATCAATCTCAATCTAAGCAGGAGGTATTAACTAGTTCTTTGAGATCTATCATGCCTCCTAAAATTTTTGAATCTTTTGCAGGTTTCTTTGAAGAACCAAGGACCGGATTGTGTCCAAGATATGATGAGAAGAAAGAATTTGTTGAAGAAATGATCGATGTGACAAAGGAAATGACCGAAGACACATTGAAAGAAATTGCTGACAAGGCTCTCATGGCGAAACTGAGAGAGGTAGACTCAGAATCTGAGGAGTCTAAGTCTGTCAGTAATGAGTCTGTCAAACGAGAAGAATCTGGAGTTCAGGGAAAAGAATCAGTAAATCTGTCTGAGTCAGAGTCGAAAAATGTCGGTAAACTAGAAGTAGAAACTGTTTATGAAGCAGAATGTGATGAGATAGTAGATTCAATATCTGAAACACCATGCCAAAAGTGTTTACAACCGTGCATGGAGTGTCTTGAAAAAGACACTAAGTTTCAGGAATTGAAAGAACATGCTGACATGTTAAAATTTGATCTAGGACAAGTCAAAGAAGCATATGATACTCTAGCTAGAACAGTTAAAATGATTAAAGAGGAAAGTGTCGAAAATGATAAAGCCACAAAATTAGCAAAAGCAACACTTTTTGATAAACAAGTGGAAGTCAATTTTCATTTGGACACCATTGCTTCATTAAAAAGGGAATTGGAGTTAACAAAAATTGAAAATGAAAGAATTGATAAGAAGTTGATGAGTTACATAGCATCTTCATATGTGATTGAACAGATTGTCCCAAAACAACCTGATGAAACACCGGTCTTTAACAGTGTTCCACCCCCAATGTGGAATCATTACACACAGAAATATCCAGATGGGGTGGAAGCTGCTTTGAATCTCAAATTGAGATCAATTGAGGATGATTTTCCTGAAAGCATCGATGTTACATTCTCTGCATCCGACACCGACAACGAATCACAGATTATCAAAACTGTTGTCGATCAGGTGTTAGATGAAGAGATTGATAACTCTGAGAAGTCACAATCTGAGAAAGGTGTTACAGATTCTGAAGATGAGAGTAATTTCTTGGAACGGTTTATACCGAAATCGGACAAGAGTGCGAATGATGATTCGATTATGGTAGTATATACTATGATTGGAACAGACAAACTTTATTCCGATTTCGAGTATCCTCTTCAGAATGTGAAAATTGAGAATGTTGAGAAAGTTTTTAGGTTGGTTGAAATGAACATTGATGAGGTTAATAACAAAGAATTCTTTTCAAAATCTAAAAAGTCATTTTTTACAACACGTGTCAACAACTTTGGGAAAGAGGAATGTAAAGGTAATGGTAACAAGAAAAATGGTAACAATTTTAAAAACAAAGGAATTGGTTTTGAGAAAAAGTTGGATAAGAAGGTTGTCAAGCCTAAAGATAAAATGAATGATGTTTTTGTTGCTGGTCCAAGTGTTGATGAAGAGAAGGAATACATTTTTAGTCAAAAAGCGATTGACGATTTCAATACAGCGAAGAAACTGAAAGAAGAGTCGTTCAAATCAACTTTTGTCGAATATGACAAAAGAGTTTGCTATCGCTGCAATGAAATCGGACACATGGCAAGACAATGCAAGAAAGTTTTTGAAAAACCTGTCATTAAACCATTTGTTAAAAAATCTCAACCTAAGTCACCAGTTAACACAAAGGGCAAAAAACCGATGTTTTCACCAATTCGAATCTTGAAAAGGGGTGAATCATTGAAGTCGGAAGATAAGCTGAAATCAACATTTGAGATTGGCGAATCTTCAAAGTCTCAAATGACTTCAAAGATTTATCCAAAAACGAAAACTTTTGAAAATCAATTATGGGTTGTAAAATCAAAACCATCGGTCGAGGAGAAAAAGATGGAAAACATTTTGAAAAATGAAACAAAAGTTGTTGAAATCAAATCACAATCAGTTGAGGTAAAGAAAATGGAGAACGAGTTAAAGTTTGATTCAAAAGCTTTTAATCCTACTATTCAAAATATTTTTGGAAAAATGGTTGACAGAAAAGTCAAAGGAACAAAGGAATTTTATGCATCAAAAGTGGGTGCTAATGATAAACAAGAATTTGAATCTGAGCTTGATAAGTTTCTTGCAGAGTTTCCTCCTATCAAAGAAAATATGTTAAAATCAAAAGTGGAATCTGTTGTTCCAAACGTCACATTTGACTTTCCTAAGATTGATGAAAAGTGTGATGTAGTGTTTGGAAATGTTTCAGAAGTCAAAAAGTCATGGAGTTCATTGTTTGAATAAATTTGTTATGATGTTTGCAGGGGCTGCCCAAGTCAATTCTATCAAAATGGATCATGGATAGTGGTGCGTCAAGGCACATGACTGGGACGCTTGCTTTACTCTATGATGTAAAATCCATCAATGGAGGTCATGTAGGGTTTGCTGGGAGTCAAGGTGGAAGAATTGTTGGTCAAGGAATTTTGACAAATGGTGTGATATCCTTTGACAAAGTAAACTACATAGTGGAGTTGACAAACAATCTACTCAGTATTTCACAGATTTGTGATAAAGATTTCAGCGTACATTTTACAAAAACTGAATGTGTGGTTTTGAAACCAGGGTTTAAAATCCCTGATGAGATGGTGTTGTTGCGTGCTCCACGGGAGTATGATCTTTATTATCTTGATATGAGTACAGCAACGCCAACGTCTCATCAGAAACAGTGTTTTGTGTCTAAAAACAAAGCAACAGAAAAAGATTCAATCATGTGGCATCGTAAGATGGGCCACATTCATGTTCGCAAAATGAATTTTTTGGTTCATAATGATTTAGTTGAAGGCGTGAACTTTAAAAATTTTCATTTAAATGATGATTGTATTGCATGTAAAAAAGGTAAACAGGTTCGAAAGTCACATCCTTTGAAGGTCATGAATTCGGTCAGGTTACCTCTTGAGAGATTGCACATGGATCTCTTCGGGCCTGTCAATGTTAAGAGCATCAGCCGGGATTTGTACTGCTTGGTGGTTACAGATGATTTTTCAAGATTTTCTTGGGTTGTGTGCTTAGAACGGAAAGATCAAACATTTGAGTCTTTGATGATACTTTTCAAGAAGATGGAAACAGTATACAAATTGCCTATCCGGAGAATTAGAAGCGACAATGGAACTGAATTTAAAAACAACAGAATGTACGAGTTCTGCAATGAAAAGGGAATTCTTCATGAATTCAGTGCGCCGTATACTCCACAGCAAAACGGCGTAGCTGAAAGAAAGAATAGAACCCTAATCGAGACAGCGCGTACAATGTTAGCAGATTCCAAGTTACCTATTTTCTTTTGGAGTGAAGCCGTATCTGCAGCGTGCTATACACTGAACAGAGTTCTTACTGTCAAGAAGTATGGAAAGACATGTTTTGAGTTGCTGCATCGTTACAAGCCGAATCTTGAGTTCTTGGAACCTTTCGGATCACCGTGTACATTCATTGATGAAGACGGAAAGTTTGGGGCAAAATCAAATGAAGGTTTCTTTGTAGGATACGCCAGCCCACTAAAAAGGGTGTTCGTACCATGTCTGAGCAAGGTGATTCAGGTCCTTCATGTGGATTGTCAGAAGCATACTCCGTCACCTCAACTTCCCGGACAAAGATTCCTATTTGACTACGATAAACTCTGGGAATCGTTTCATCTGCCGTCCGAGCCAAGTGAGGAGGAACTTGCTCTCATGTACTTGTATCAACAAAGTCATTTGCCAGAGCCGGAATCTAGTCCGCTAGATGTTCCTACGCCCAACGTGGGTACTCATGATGATGAAGCCGGACCAAGTGGAACAGTTCATATACCACCAGAGGAACCAGAGGAACCAGCTCAGTCATTTGATGTTTCTGACGACTCAGAGGAGGAACCTGCTCCTACCTTTGACGAGGAACCAAATGAGACAACAGAAGAGGCTGTTGATCAAATCGTTGATCTTGACATTTCAAATCTGGAATCGGAAGTTGTAGTGCCTGATACTGTGATGCCACGGACCCTATCTTACCATCCTTCAGAACAAATTATCGGCGACTTGCAAAGTGGTGTCAAAACTCGACATCAAATAGATCAAGCTCTTACATGTTTCTATTCATCTATTGCTGATATGCAAAAAGAAGTCTCATTGAAATGTTTTATTTCGCAGATAGAGCCCAAGACGTACAGGGAAGCATTGACTGAGGAGAGCTGGGTTAATGCAATGCAGGAGGAGTTGCAACAATTCGAGAAGCTAGGTGTCTGGAGACTTGTAGATTTGCCTGAGAATCAAAAGTTGATTAAAACAAAGTGGGTTTTTAAATGCAAAAGAGATGATAGAGGAGTCGTGGTGAGAAACAAAGCAAGACTGGTCGTTCAAGGATTCAGTCAACAAGAAGGAATTGATTACGATGAAGTCTACGCACCAGTTGCAAGGCTAGAGGCAATTCGGATTTTTCTGGCCTTTGCATCATGGAAGAACTTTAAAGTATATCAACTTGACGTGAAATCTGCTTTTCTCTACGGAACTATCAAAGAGGAAGTGTATGTGGGGCAACCGCCGGGTTTCACAGACCCACAGCACAAAAACAAGGTGTTTCTACTGGACAAGGCGTTATACGGACTTCACCAGGCCCCGAGAGCCTGGTATGAAACGCTCTCGACATACTTGCTGGACAACGGGTTCACAAGAGGTACAGTAGATAGCACTTTGTTTATTAAAGAAAAAGAAAACCATTTGTTGATTGTGCAGATTTACGTGGACGATATCATTTTTGGATCCACTAACGACGATATGTGCAAAGAGTTTGAGCTAGTGATGAAGAAAAAGTTTGAGATGAGCTCAATGGGCGAAATGAAGTTTTTCCTAGGGTTGCAGGTAGAACAAATGCCCGACGGAATCTTCATTCATCAGTCAAAGTATGTGAAGGATGTGCTAGACAAGTTTGATATGGCAGATTGCAGTCCAGCATCCACTCCCCTTGCACAGAATCATGGGATTTGTCCAGATGAGAATGGAGCGAAGATGGATGAAACATTGTACCGTTCAATCATTGGTTCCCTGATGTATCTCACAGCTTCCCGTCCGGACATCATGTATCCGACATGCTTATGTGCCAGATATCAGTCGAATCCGAAGCAGTCACACCTGACAATTGTGAAACGTATACTACGGTATTTGAAAGGCTGCCCAAACATCGGTTTGTGGTATCCTAGATTGGGTGACTTTACTTTATCTGGTTTCGCTGATTCAGATTTTGGAAGCTGCAATCAAAACGCAAAGTCCACCACTGTTGGGTGTCAGTTCTTAGGAACTCGACTCGTTACCTGGCAGTGTAAGAAACAAACCACTGTAGCGCTTTCTACTTGTGAAGCTGAATACGTTTCAGCTTCCAGCTGTTGTTCGCAGATCCTTTGGATCCAACAGCAAATGCGTGACTTTGGTTTGCAATTCTTAGATACTCCAATATTTGTGGACAATGAAGGAGCCATTAATATTACTAAAAATCCGGTTCACCATTCAAAAACAAAACACATTGAAATCCGTCACCATTTTATTCGTGATTGTAACGAGAAAAAATTAATTCGGATTGAATATGTGCACACCGATGAACAGAAAGCGGATTTCTATACCAAACCATTTGACAAAAAGAGGTTTTATTATCTTTTAAAATTGAATGGAATGAAAAATCTGCAATCTGGGAGGGTTGTTGAATGTGATGCCGAATTGGACGGCGATCTGACGTGAACCTTTGTCAAGTTGTCAATTTTGTTTGTAGAGTTTATTTTCTGCTTTTCGATAAAAACAAAAACACAAAAATATGTTTTTCTTTTTAGGGGGAGAAAGTTTGCAGAAAAATACAAAAACATGATAAAATCTATAAAAACCAAAAACATTTGAAAAAGTAAAAATGAGTTTGTGTATGAAAGGGATATGATAGTACATCAGCTAGACAGGTGCAGTACGCTAAAGAATTGGAATGTATAAAATGTAATTAAGCAGTCTCACTAAAGATGTGCCGATAGGTTTTCACAAAATCAGTAGATTAGTTTGGGATATAAACTTAAAATTTACTTGCATCTACGTGGGGAACACCTCCAGGATATATAGGTAACCCCTGAAATCCTGTTTGAAGGGTCCCGTATTCTGAGATACTAGGTCTTTATGCTTAGTGATATCTGGGGTATTATCCCGGGACTTCTGCTGAAAGAAATTTCTGACCTAGTCCCCGGAGAATACTTTACGCTGCTTTGAAATATAAGCCTCCCCTCAGCATAAAAAATGATAACACATTGCAAAATTGTTAATCATGTGCTGTTGTAAAGAAGATCCCCAAAGGGGACCCACCAAAAGTCGAAGCCGTCATCTCTCTGCGTATCGAAAGATCGACCTGAGCTCTCACGGCCCTCGCAATTAACCCCTTACAGATATCATCTAGGTATACTCACCTGTAAGACTGAATACTGGGGTCTGGATACGGGAGTATATACTGAGGTGGGACACATGTAGATGTTTAAGTCTTAAAACACTAATACTGTATCCCGAGCAGATTGAAAGTTTTGTGAGAATTTAAGAGGATCAGTATATCGGCAATCTACGTGAATTGTTTAATGCTTAAAATGAAATAACAGCTTAACGGTACTTGTATTTCGTCGGCAGCTGATATGATCCCTTAACACGCTCACAAAAAGATTGTGTGTACATAGTTTCAGCTTATTCAGTTTAAAATCCAAAAAGATTTTAGTTTCTCATTTTATTTTCGACAATTGACATTGGAATCGAAAGTTCAAAGTCTTGTGCAGATCATGTCTGAGATTGATGAGGATTGGGTAAGCTTGTGATGCAGTACAATGTTTGGTACAAGTGTTTGTTGATTAAAATGAAGATTGAAAGATCAAAATGATTCAAAAGTTCATTAATTTGAACTTATTTTTTTTTTTAAAGAAATCTGGTATATTCATAGTTTGGTTAGCCAAGGTCATTAAGTTGGACTTGGCAGGCTAGTAAGTTAACCAGGGTCATTAACTTGGACTTGGTTGACTGAGTGTGACGGTGTTTAATCAGAAATATATTAAAAATCAAATTTTTGAAAGTGTTAGGTTTAGTTGTTGGATTCTTAAGATAATCAAATCTTTATAAAATTGTGATAGAACCAGATCATCAATTCTGGACATTTAAAATGTCTATTCTTATAAATGTTTGAGATTTGCAGGTGAAAGTTCCAGATTAAGATCCCTATAGCAGAGTCTTAGGGGGAGTCTGAAGGCGAGCTTGATACAAAAGGAAGCTTGTTGCTGGTAATCCAGGTGTCGATTCCAAATGCTTGGAAGATTGTTGAAAGGGGGAGCCTGAAGAAAGAGAAAGAGAAGTTTAGAGTTGTTTGAAGACCCAAAGACAAGACAAAGACTGCGGCTGTATCCAAGGGGGAGTTTGTTGGTGCAGTATGTCTAAAGCCTGCGTCTTAGTCTTGTTAGATAAGTCTAGGGTCTGTTTATGTCAAGTATGTGAAGTATAGGGATCAAAATGTAAAGTTTAACTTAGTTTATTAGGGTTTCGCTTCAGGGTATGTGATGTAAGCCTCAAGCGAAATCAAGTGATGAGATTTCGCTTGAGACATGTTGAAGCGAAATCTTAATGCCTATAAATAGGCTAGTGTAGTTCTCAGTTGGTACGCATTCCGAGAAGTTGTAACGAAGTGCTGCCAGTTTTTTTAAGTCATTATATAACAGAGAACAAGTGTTAAAAGTGAATCTATTCTGTTTTCTACTCTTTTCTGTCTGATTCTAAGCTGTTTAGATGTTTCTGCCATCTAAATAGTGTTAACACATTCAAATTGACTCATTTGATCGGTCAAATCGATCCTACAATTGTTTGAATAAATTTGTTATGATGTGTGCAGGGGCTGCCCAAGTCAATTCTATCAAAATGGATCATGGATAGTGGTGCGTCAAGGCACATGACTGGGACGCTTGCTTTGCTCTATGATCTAAAATCCATCAATGGAGGTCATGTAGGATTTGCTAGGAGTCAAGGTGGAAGAATTGTTGGTCAAGGAATTTTAACAAATGGTGTGATATCCTTTGACAAAGTAAACTACATAGTGGAATTGACAAACAATCTACTCAGTATTTCACAGATTTGTGATAAAGATTTCAGCGTACATTTTACAAAAACTGAATGTGTGGTTTTGAAACCAGGGTTTAAAATCCCTGATGAGATGGTGTTGTTGCGTGCTCCACGGGAGTATGATCTTTATTATCTTGATATGAGCACAGCAACGCCAACGTCTCATCAGAAACAGTGTTTTGTGTCTAAAAACAAAGCAACAGAAAAAGATTCAATCATGTGGCATCGTAAGATGGGCCACATTCATGTTCGCAAAATGAACTTTTTGGTTCATAATGATTTAGTTGAAGGTGTAAACTTGAAAAATTTTCATTTAAATGATGATTGTATTGCATGTAAGAAAGGTAAGCAGGTTCGAAAGTCACATCCTTTGAAGGTCATGAATTCGGTCAGGTTACCTCTTGAGAGATTGCACATGGATCTCTTCGGGCCTGTCAATGTTAAGAGCATCAGCCGGGATTTGTACTGCTTGGTGGTTACAGATGATTTTTCAAGATTTTCTTGGGTTGTGTGCTTAGAACGGAAAGATCAAACATTTGAGTCTTTGATGATACTTTTCAAGAAGAAGGAAACTGTATACAAACTGCCTATCCGGAGAATTAGAAGCGACAATGGAACTGAATTTAAAAACAACAGAATGTACGAGTTCTGCAATGAAAAGGGAATTCTTCATGAATTCAGTGCGCCGTATACTCCACAGCAAAACGGCGTAGCTGAAAGAAAGAATAGAACCCTAATCGAGACAGCGCGTACAATGTTAGCAGATTCCAAGTTACCTATTTTCTTTTGGAGTGAAGCCGTATCTGCAGCGTGCTATACACTGAACAGAGTTCTTACTGTCAAGAAGTATGGAAAGACATGTTTTGAGTTGCTGCATCGTTACAAGCCAAATCTTGAGTTCTTGGAACCTTTCGGATCACCGTGTACGTTCATTGATGAAGACGGAAAGTTTGGGGCAAAATCAAATGAAGGTTTCTTTGTAGGATACGCCAGCCCACTAAAAAGGGTGTTCGTACCATGTCTGAGCAAGGTGATTCAGGTCCTTCATGTGGATTGTCAGAAGCATACTCCGTCACCTCAACTTCCCGGACAAAGATTCCTATTTGACTACGATAAACTCTGGGAATCGTTTCATCTGCCGTCCGAGCCGAGTGAGGAGGAACTTGCTCTCATGTACTTGTATCAACAAAGTCATTTGCCAGAGCCGGAATCTAGTCCGCTAGATGTTCCTACGCCCAACGTGGGTACTCATGATGATGAAGCCGGACCAAGTGGAACCGTTCATATACCACCAGAGGAACCAGAGGAACCAGCTCCGTCATTTGATGTATCTGACGACTCAGAGGAGGAACCCGCTCCTACCTTTGACGAGGAACCAAATGAGACAACAGAAGAGGCTGTTGACCAAATCGTTGATCTTGACATTTCAAATCTGGAATCGGAAGTTGTAGTGCCTGATACTGTGATGCCACGGACCCTATCTTACCGTCCTTCAGAACAAATTATCGGCGACTTGCAAAGTGGTGTCAAAACTCGACATCAAATAGATCAAGCTCTTACATGTTTCTATTCATCTATTGCTGATATGCAAAAAGAAGTCTCATTGAAATGTTTTATTTCGCAGATAGAGCCCAAGACGTACAGGGAAGCATTGACTGAGGAGAGCTGGGTTAATGCAATGCAGGAGGAGTTGCAACAATTCGAGAAGCTGGGTGTCTGGAGACTTGTAGATTTGCCTGAGAATCAAAAGTTTATTAAAACAAAGTGGGTTTTTAAATGCAAAAGAGATGATAGAGGAGTCGTGGTGAGAAACAAAGCAAGACTGGTCGTTCAAGGATTCAGTCAACAAGAAGGAATTGATTACGATGAAGTCTACGCACCAGTTGCAAGGCTAGAGGCAATTCGGATTTTTCTGGCCTTTGCATCATGGAAGAACTTTAAAGTATATCAACTTGACGTGAAATCTGCTTTTCTCTACGGAACTATCAAAGAGGAAGTGTATGTGGGGCAACCGCCGGGTTTCACAGACCCACAGCACAAAAACAAGGTGTTTCTACTGGACAAGGCGTTATACGGACTTCACCAGGCCCCGAGAGCCTGGTATGAAACGCTCTCGACATACTTGCTGGACAACGGGTTCACAAGAGGTACAGTAGATAGCACTTTGTTTATTAAAGAAAAAGAAAACCATTTGTTGATTATGCAGATTTACGTGGACGATATCATTTTTGGATCCACTAACGACGATATGTGCAAAGAGTTTGAGCTAGTGATGAAGAAAAAGTTTGAGATGAGCTCAATGGGCGAAATGAAGTTTTTCCTAGGGTTGCAGGTAGAACAAATGCCCGATGGAATCTTCATTCATCAGTCAAAGTATGTGAAGGATGTGCTAGACAAGTTTGATATGGCAGATTGCAGTTCAGCATCCACTCCCCTTGCACAGAATCATGGGATTTGTCCAGATGAGAATGGAGCGAAGATGGATGAAACATTGTACCGATCAATCATTGGTTCCCTGATGTATCTCACAGCTTCCCGTCCGGACATCATGTATCCGACATGCTTATGTGCCAGATATCAGTCGAATCCGAAGCAGTCACACCTGACAATTGTGAAACGTATACTACGGTATTTGAAAGGCTGCCCAAACGTCGGTTTGTGGTATCCTAGATTAGGTGACTTTACTTTATCCGGTTTCGCTGATTCAGATTTCGGAAGCTGCAAGCAGAACGCAAAGTCCACCACTGCCGGGTGTCAGTTCTTAGGAACTCGACTCGTTACCTGGCAGTGTAAGAAACAAACCACTGTAGCGCTTTCTACTTGTGAAGCTGAATACGTTTCAGCTTCCAGCTGTTGTTCACAGATCCTTTGGATCCAACAGCAAATGCGTGACTTTGGTTTGCAATTCTTAGATACTCCAATATTTGTGGACAATGAAGCAGCCATTAACATTACTAAAAATCCGGTTCACCATTCAAAAACAAAACACATTGAAATCCGTCACCATTTTATTCGTGATTGTAACGAGAAAAAATTAATTCGGATTGAATATGTGCACACCGATGAACAGAAAGCGGATTTCTATACCAAACCATTTGACAAAAAGAGGTTTTATTATCTTTTAAAATTGAATGGAATGAAAAATCTGCAATCTGGGAGGGTTGTTGAATGTGATGCCGAATTGGACGGCGATCTGACGTGAACTTTTGTCAAGTTGTCAATTTTGTTTGTATAGTTTATTTTCTGCTTTTCGATAAAAACAAAAACACAAAAATATGTTTTTCTTTTTAGGGGGAGAAAGTTTGCAGAAAACTACAAAAACATGATAAAATCTATAAAAACCAAAAACATTTGAAAAAGTAAAAATGAGTTTGTGTATGAAAGGGATATGATAGTACATCAGCTAGACAGGTGCAGTACGCTAAAGAATTGGAATGTATAAAATGTAATTAAGCAGTCTCACTAAAGATGTGCCGATAGGTTTTCACAAAATCAGTAGATTAGTTTGGGATATAAACTTAAAATTTACTTGCATCTACGTGGGGAACACCTCCAGGATATATAGGTAACCCCTGAAATCCTGTTTGAAGGGTCCCGTATTCTGAGATACTAGGTCTTTATGCTTAGTGATATCTGGGGTATTATCCCGGGACTTCTGCTGAAAGAAATTTCTGACCTAGTCCCCGGAGAATACTTTACGCTGCTTTGAAATATAAGCCTCCCCTCAGCATAAAAAATGATAACACATTGCAAAATTGTTAATCATGTGCTGTTGTAAAGAAGATCCCCAAAGGGGACCCACCAAAAGTCGAAGCCGTCATCTCTCTGCGTATCGAAAGATCGACCTGAGCTCTCACGGCCCTCGCATCTAACCCCTTACAGATATCATCTAGGTATATTCACCTGTAAGACTGAATACTGGGGTCTGGATACGGGAGTATATACTGAGGTGGGACACATGTAGATGTTTAAGTTCTAAAACACTAATTATGTATCCCGAGCAGATTGAAAGTTTTGTGAGAATTTAAGAGGATCAGTATATCGGCAATCTACGTGAATTGTTTAATGCTTAAAATGAATTAATAGCTTAACGGTACTTGTATCTTGTTGGCAGCTGATATGATCCCTTAACACGCTCACAAAAAGATTGTGTTTACATAGTTTCAGCTTATTCAGTTTAAAATCCAAAAAGATTTTAGTTTCTCATTTTATTTTCGACAATTGACATTGGGAATCGAAAGTTCAAAGTCTTGTGCAGATCATGTCTGAGATTGATGAGGATTGGGTAAGCTTGTGATGCAGTACAATGTTTGGTACAAGTGTTTGTTGATTAAAAAGAGATTGAAAGATCAAAATGATTCAAAAGTTCATTAATTTGAACTTAATTTTTTTAAGAAATCCGGTATCTTCATAGTTTGGTTAGCCAAGGTCATTGAGTTGGACTTGGCAGGCTAGTAAGTTAACCAGGGTCATTAACTTGGACTTGGTTGACTGAGTGTGACGGTGTTTAATTAGAAAAATATTAAAAATCAAATTTTTTGAAAGTGTTAGGTTTAGTTGTTGGATTCTTAAGATAATCAAATCTTTATAGAATTGTGATAGAACCAGATCATCAATTCTAGACATTTAAAATGTCTATTCTTATAAATGATTGAGATTTGCAGGTGAAAGTTCCAGATTAAGATCCCTATAGCAGAGTCTTAGGGGGAGTCTGAAGGCGAGCTTGATACAAAAGGAAGCTTGTTGCTGGTAATCCAGGTGTCGATTCCAAATGCTTGGAAGATTGTTGAAAGGGGGAGCCTGAAGAAAGAGAAAGAGAAGTTTAGAGTTATTTGAAGACCCAAAGACAAGACAAAGACTGCGGCTATATCCAAGGGGGAATTTGTTGGTGCAGTATGTCTAAAGCCTGCGTCTTAGTCTTGTTAGATAAGTCTAGGGTCTGTTTATGTCAAGTATGTGAAGTATAGGGATCAAAATGTAAAGTTTAACTTAGTTTATTAGGGTTTCGCTTCAGGGTATGTGATGTAAGCCTCAAGCGAAATCAAGTGATGAGATTTCGCTTGAGACATGTTGAAGCGAAATCTTAATGCCTATAAATAGGCTAGTGTAGTTCTCAGTTGGTACGCATTCCGAGAAGTTGTAACGAAGTGCTGCCAGTTTTTTTAAGTCATTATATAACAGAGAACAAGTGTTAAAAGTGAATCTATTCTGTTTTCTACTCTTTTCTGTCTGATTCTAAGCTATTTAGATGTTTCCGCCATCTAAATAGTGTTAACACATTCAAATTGACTCATTTGATCGGTCAAATCGATCCTACAAAACATGCTTGTGTCGATCTCACAGGTGTATCCCCCCTAGCCGGGTTCCGGGAAAATGGGTTTGTGGCAGGGCAAGCGGTACTGAAAGCAGAGTCGAAGAAGGTGGAAAAGCACACGAAAACTTGTGAGGGTAATCAGCATGCCTTTGTCCCCCTGGCGTTTGACACGTTCGGCTCCTTGGCGCCAAAGGCAGTTCGGTTCTTGTCTAGAGTTCAGCGTGTGGTCCACAGCAACTTTTCTACCCCTCAGGGGCGAGGCTTTGTTTTTAGTAGATTAGGGTTTTCTATTCAGAAAGGGATGGCGGCGTAGTTTGTTGCTCGTCTACCTGCTATCCTTATGTAATTTGCCCTGATGATTGGAATGAAATTGTAGATATCTTTCAAAAAAAAAAAATTACAATGAACTAGTAGGCAAAGAAGACCAAGAAATAGTTGATTATGTGTTGTATGCGGGTTCCGATTGGAGAGGCATGAAGAAATTGTTGAAAAGATGGATATTCGATTTTGAACGTGCAGCCAAGGCTGTTATTGAAGCTAATCAATTCATCATCAACTTTGCAATGAAGAAGAAACACCTAACCACACTACCTAATTAAGTTTAGGGGGTGTGTTAGTCCATAAACTTAATTTACTATGTTTTATTATTATGAAACTTTATTATGTTATGTTGTACTTAGACGTTGTATTTCGTATGAGGGTTAGGTTGGACAATAGTTATGTCGACAGGTTAATGGACTGTCAAATCACAATTGATTAACAGTTTCATTTGGGGTTAAACATAACCGAACTTAACCATTGTATAACTTTCATCTTATGTCTGTATATATGCAAAGAAATGAATTGTATTGTAAGAACCAAGATTTAGACAATAAGTTTTCTTGTTTGTTGTTATCCACATCTTTGTCTTTATCACAATTATCACAAGTTTTTGATTCCGCTGTATTCTTTGATCACAACATTTCTTCTACCATAAGTTGGTTGTTCTGTGGCATTCGATCTCTGAAGTCCAAAAGGATGACGTCATTATACTCTTATACAATTACTAACTTAGTGTGCCAGGACATTCACATGCCTTTTCAAACCATTTGCGCTTTAAAACTTCCCACCGTTTCGTAACTTATGACATGTCGTTTCTCTTCTTTCTAAACCAATTCCTTTTAAAAGAACCATCTTCTCCAAGAAACGGTTACCACCATATTTAGTATATAACAATAATTTAATAAGAAAAACGGTTATCACCATGTTTGCGGTGGAGACGCAAACTTTCATTTGCCATGAAAGTTGGTTCAACACCCGCTATACCCTTTCATGGTAAGTAACAAGTCGCTTCATAAACCATACCAATGCTTCGTAAATCATACAACCATAATATACACTCAACCAATATATCTCTTCAATTGATTTAAACTTTACTTGAAAAGACGCAATGATTCAAACGGGTGTTTTTGAGCCCTATAAATACATTGAGTCTCATTTACCATTGGCATCCAATTTGATTACACAAACTTATATGTAGACTTGAATTCAACTAAACGAGTGATACGGCCGACGGGGAATTGAAGGCAGGCTTTGCTGCAACATGATGTGTCCTTTGCGATTGCAGATCTTCCGGCCATTGTTTACGGTGGTTTTTAATCGGAAAAGTGTCGTCAGAAAGTTTGGGATTTATTTTGTTATGTTATTTTGAAGAAATGGTCTCCGGTTGTGTTTATGTAGTCGTTGGATTGTTACTGTTTTGGCCAATGGAAAACCGTAAGATGATAATGGTGGTTAAGCGAGAGAGGTTGAGAATGGGTAAAGTAAATACATATATGCTGATTTGGGGTTGTGTCACATATATATGAGAGCAACGTGGCATTATCAAACGAAGAGGTGTCCAGGTGTTAAATTTTTATAAAACTCATGCCATTTCATTTCAACATATGTGTAAGGATCATTAAGTTGGGTTTATTGTACTATTACAGTGATATTTTCGTCATTAAAGTTGGTTTTTACTGAAGTTTTTATAGTACTATTTTCAAGTAAAAACAAGAATTCAACATGTTATTATGTTTAGTCGCTTTAGGTTTTGATATTTATTTATAGATGTTAACATTCAGATATTTGGCTTTTGTTTTTTTGTTGATTTCTTAGGGGGGGATTTTATGTTATGAGATTATGTTAGAATTTGGATCTCTCTTTTTGCAATTTGAAAGTGTTCAACAGTTGTATATAAATATACCATGCCATTTCAACATACATGTACAGATGATACATTTGTTCTGAAATAGTTCTCTGATTGTTGTTTTCAATTGATGATAGAGTAATTATTTTTATTGATAAAAAAGATTTTCAACTAAATTGTTTTATGACATGGCTTTAAACTCATTTTAGATTTTTAAATGGTTGAAGTAAGAAGATGCTTTACATAATTCCACCAATCAACATTTGATGAAGTATAAGTGCAAACTTATGCGGTTATGCTCGACATCATTGGTTCTTTGATTGAATTCCACTTTTATTTTTTCATTACCTAATTACTTTTTTAAATTAAGTCGATGTTAAGAGAGATATATGAGAGTATGTGCAAAATGGTCTGTGATAATAAAGGTTTTAGTATCACTATTTGAATGACGCTTGGAACTACTTTAACCTAATTCACGCCTACGAGGGCGATGGTTAGGGGCATTAGATGAGTGAATGGAGGTAACCATGCCCCATTACACATGGTCTTACAATCAAAAGAATGTTTTGAAGTAAGTTTTTAGTGTGGATAGGTTAGATGTCAAGCAAAATTACAAAAAAATATTTTGCATTTTGCGCATCTCATATAGTGATACTAAAGAAATTCATAATCGACATCCCGCCGCAACAACTCATATAGTAATACTAAAACATTCATAATCAGCATCCCGCTGCAACGCGCGGGTTGGCATCAACTTGTTTATATATATAACACACAAAACCTGTATCCACTTGGTTGAGATTTTACGTAGGGTTGGCCTTGAGGAGGAGCAAAGTGGATGACTGCAAGCTAGGGCCCACTCTCCTTGGTGTCTGAAAATCTTTTATATATATTAGTTTTTTTTGTTAAATCTATTAAGGTTTGATTTAGTTTAGGCCAATTAAACCTATTTTCCGATTTACCAAACTATACTAATTAGCCCAACATTGTTGGACAAATAAACTCGGACAAAAGGAGTAAGGCTGTAAGGGAAACCAATGTCCGAGTGAAGTATGTTATTATATTTTGGGAGTTCATTATTTCTTCTATCTCCGCAACTTTGAATTCTCAAGGATTCTAGGGGACGACACTCCTTTTAAGTCTCCACTCTGTATACGATAATCTCTAAAACCAAAGAGTAACCAATCTTATCTCCTAGTCTTCGGTTTTGGACATCCTGGTCTAAGGTCTATCGGTCGACTAACTAAATTTACAAGTCAAGTCCGCTATGACTCACAAAAGTCTCATATTTGCCATTTTCCGTTTCCTATAGAGATTTTACTATTCTTTAAATTTATTACCTGGAATTTCTGGTGAATACTGATACACTATTTTCATTCTATAATCATGTCATCAAAGAAATCAAACCACATGACAAAGATATCAAATAGGAAATATTACACTTATAGGTTTACATTAATATCAAAATCATCACAATATAATACATACTAAATAAATTGGAAGCAACAATTTATTCCAAAAACTGATATATTTGGCATGAGGACTACTAAGTCCTTTAGTCTTATTCATACAATACACAGTCCCATAAAAGATAGAATATTTATTCCCATTTGGTAAGCTTAGATCCTGAAAATTAAAGAATCAAAATATCAGTTTAAATCATACAAAAATAAAAATATTAAATAAGTAAAAAAAATGATTTTGAAATTACTGATCATATTCGATGTTAATCCTCCCTGCATCAAGATTAGCAATCATTGAAAATGCTTCTTGTGAAATCAATTTGGTTGTCTGCACATCCGGGACAAAGATCAACAGCTGTAACGACAATCGACTTTCTAGTGCAAGGGTGCGGAACGCCAGCGTTGGTTCCTCCGGTGCAGCGCACACGGTACCTCCTCCCACATGCAGCTTTGTTACCAAACAAACCACCGTTCAGCGCTACAATCATGATGCCGTGGTCATTGTAGCCATAACATGATGATGCTACAAAATACTTACATTACAAAAAATATTTTTGTTTATTTGTCGCCGCTATTGGTGCATTTTGTCGCCGCTATTTGGTATTAGCGACGACACGTCGCCGGTATTGCGTCGCCGGTATTGCTGGGACGCTATTGCCATGTTGTCGCCGCTATTGGTTCCTGTCGCCGGTATTGGTCGTCAATCTTTAGCGACGACAACTGTCGTCGCTAACAAGTCGCCGGTATTGACTATCGTCGCTAAAGATTCAAGAGCAATAGCGGCGACACGTGTCGCCGCTAAAGGTCAAAAAAAAATTTTTAATACAGCAGCTGTATTACCAGCTGCCCAGCCAGTTTTTTTGGCCGAAAAACCAAAACCTGCCAATTTTCAAACAACGCAAGCATACACGTTTTCTAACATGAACATAATCAACATATACTCAAAGAAATATAGTTAAAAACTACGTTTAAGTCGTACATTATAATCCTACAACGTTTAATTAAATCATACATTAAAAACAAGTCACTCATCGTCATCGTTATCGTTGGGTTCATCTTCGGATTCATTATCGAATAAGTTGTCAGAATCGTAGTCTTTTGACTTTCCTTTTCCTTGTGAAGCAAGATAGTTGTTAAGTTGGTTCAAAAATGACGGGGTTTGGAACAAGCTGTTAACAAAATCCTACAATAATAGATAGCAAAACGTATATTAGCATATTAATTAACGCTACCAACATATATTTAACAAGGAAACATGCGTTCGTTTGTCATTTTATAAATTGCGTAGTTTACCTCGGAAAAGGGTTCTTGCGTCCGAGCTTGCGAAGACGACATGTTAGATGACGAGTGCGAGGACGTGTTGGAAGAAGGTTTAGGCCCCATCCCGCGATACCATCCTCGGCGCTCTCCCAACGCTTCTTGATACGGGGCAATTGGAGGACCATCGCCGCTCCATTCATCTGTGGCCTGTTGTATGTTCCGCTGTATTTTACGAAGATGATTAAATATATATGTGTGTATATATATATATATATATTTGTTATAGAAAATAATACTTAAAAGAAATACTTACGTAATTTTGTTCAGCAATCGGATCAACCCAATTCCCTTGATTGTCCGTGTGGGTTTTAGCATACGTAGGTACCCAATCCAAATTCTGTTTAACATTACACTTAGATTAGACATTAAATAAACAAAAGCTTGCACACACGCACACATACATAAAACATTACATTTTTATAGGCGGTGCTACCGTACGAAGATGTCCCCCCACGGTATGGGAATTGTTGTTTTTCGCGTACTTTTTTGTTGGCCTTGCTTCTTTTAATATAATCTTCTTGCCGGAAACCTTCGATGGTTCTCAACCAGTTTTCATAGGGCATATCCTTGGGATGGTGTGCCCTTGCACTCTCAAGATCATCGTAACCTCCCTGGCTATCAAATAATTGTCTAGCTTCATGCTTGCGGTCATTGTATCGCTTCATAAGCACAGTCCTTATACCACCCTTCAAGTTTTTCGCGTCATAATCACGTTCCACTTCATCAAGATTGAAATTTTCCTACAAATTAAATAAAAGAGTTAAAATATCATATATAAATTATATTTGCATGTGCTATAAAATTTTATGCATATAACTTATTTACCCGTAAGTGGTTCATGACGGCATCCTTGTAATGTGGTTCAACAGCATCCCATCCAATTTTATCAAACGGGATGGCCCGCCACATATACAAGCCGGCCTCCCTTGAAAACATGTCTCTTGATCTACCAACAGGGGTAAACGTGACCTGTCGATCAAACGTAAGCGACACCGGCCCCCCCGCTTTTACTAGACGCCGTAGTGCTTCGTTTTTAGCTTTCCCCCTAACCTTCTTTCGGGGAACCGCTGCAATTAAAACAAAAATAATTAGTAACAACATTTATAATATATAAAATATAAGGACTACAAAATAATTTAGTAAAAAACTTACCGTCTGTCTCGTGTGTGCCACGAATCCCACCAGGAGGAAGCGGTGGATCACCAGCGCCGTCACCCCCATGTCCCCAGGGGGCCACATCAGCCATCAGATACGCGAATATCAACAATACCGAAAACATAATCCCTATAAAGTTACAAATGTTACAGCATGTGTATCTAATACAAATTAAGCGAAAGTACAACAACGGTAACTCAAATTCAAATAAATATTTCAAACAAGTGTTTATCAATTACAAATCAATATAAATTACAATAACTTTTCTTTTAGTCAGACTCCACATAATCGGGATCATCCTCATCACAATCAGCCTCGACCTCATCACAATCAGTCTCGACCTCAAACACTTCATCGACGGTAGCCGTTGGGGGATCAACTTCAATTGAAGGCTCACCCGCAGTAACATGAGAAGATCCAATTTGAAAGTATTGGGTCAAGTCAATGACAAGTGGACAGTCAGATGAAGAGTTGTTGTCGACAACGTCATTATCTTCTAAGCCTTTGTCAACATTTTGAACCTTATTGACGCGGTCATCATCACTTAATGGCCGATCCCAAATTCTTCGATGATTAACATTTTCGACTACCCACCTATGTTTGTTTTTTTGGTTTCGAGACGTTTCTTGGATGAAGAACACTTGTTTGGCTTGCGAAGCAAATATGAGTTGATCGTTTTTGTCCCATTCACGTTCAGTGCTTATACTGGTGATATTATTGTCATGGTTTACACCCCTTCCAGTATCAAACCACTTGCACCGAAATAGGACAGTGGAATAATTATTTGTATAACGCAACTCAATAATTTCTTCTAATTGGCCATAAAATTTCACACCGTTCTCTCCAACGACTTCCACCCCAGAGTTTTGCGTTGTGCATTTTGCATCACGTTCAAGTGTCTTATACCTAACACCGTTGACTATGCAAGCAGTGTAAGTTAATGCAGTCATTTTCGCACAAATTGAAAGAGCATACAACTCCGGGTGGAATTCTGGAGAATTTTGTGTTTTCATCGAATGTACCTAACAAATATAGAGTAATAATGTTTGTTATATATGTATTACCTAGCAAGTGTAGAGTAATGAGTGTTATATATGTATTATACCTTATGGAGAAACCATCCCGGAAATTTGGTTTTAAGATCATCTTGGGGATGTGTATGTTTGAATTCACTACATTGATGACAAATAAAAGAAAGGAATGAAAAATACCAATTAACAGATTATGAAAAGTTAAAGATAGAAGCACTCACTTCATGTACTCCCTAACTTCTGCGCAATTTTCGAGGACAAACCATTCCATCTTGCTTTTTTCGATGAATGATAGATATTTGTCCTTTGTTGCGCCAACAGGACGACATTTGGACTCAAACACCCATAACTTTCTTTTTTCAACAACGACATCAGCGTTTCTATCTGGGCGATTGAACTTAGTCTGAACATCTTTAAGGTACATTGAACAAAATGTTAGAGCTTCTTCAAACACATAACGTTCAGCTATACAACCTTCAGGCCTTGCCGGGTTTTTGACATAGTTCTTTAGTTTTTTCATGTACCTTTCAAATGGATACATCCATCTAAAAGCTACTGGACCTCCCGCAATCGCTTCATCAGGTAAATGCACAAGTAAATGAACCATAATGTCAAAAAACGCAGGTGGATAGATCATCTCTAACTTGCATAAGATGGTAACAATGTCATCCTTTGCTTTCTTCATATCATCCACCGATAGTGTTCTAGAGCAACGTTGCTTAAAGAACATACAAAGGTCTACTATTGGTGTAGATGTATCTTTAGTCAAAAGCCCTCTAACCCCAATCGGTATCAAACGTTGCATGAGGATATGACAGTCATGAGATTTCAACCCGGTAATGTTAGCATTGTTATCTGTCACCCTCTTACTGATATTAGATCCAAACCCATCTGGTAATTTAACATTTTTTATAAACTGACAAAAAAGTTTTCGATCATCGGACTTGAATGAGTACTTTGGGTGGGGACTTAAGAACTTGCCACCCGATTGTTTCAGCCATTGTGTCGGCCGAATGTTTAGTTTTTCCAAGTCGGACCGCGCATTTGGCGTGTCTTTGCTCTTATCGTTCATTAGAAGAGTACCGAGCAAGCTGTCGCACACATTTTTCTCTATATGCATTACATCTAAGTTATGTTTCAGCTGCAGAGAAGACCAATACTCAAGGTCAAAAAATATGCTTCTTTTGGACCAGTTCAACTCGAAATCTAACCGGGTTATCCTCCCACCTCCAAAATCCGGATGCTTGCCTGGTAGACGATTAATTAAACGACCGAGTTGAGCTTCTATGTCAGCTGGGCTAAACTGTCTCGGAGGGTCTCGTGTCTCGGGTCTCCCGTTAAAGTCGAGACTTGTTCTCCAAGGATGGTTGGCATCTAAGAACCGGCGATGACCAACATAAGCACATTTACCAGTTACACGTATTGAAGGAGTGTCTTGGTTACAAGTTGGGCATGCCATGTAGCCTTGTCCGCTCCAACCTGATAGACTACTACGGGCTGGAAAGTCATTTATGGTCCATAGCAACGCCGCCTTCATTGTGAAGTATGTGTTTGTTGCTGCGTCTTTAGTACGTACACCTGTCTGCCACAATTGCTTAAGCTCATCCACTAACGGTCTAAGGAAAACGTCCATGTCTTTCCCCGGTGATTTAGGGCCAGGAATCAACAAGGTCAACATGAATGTGGACTCTCGCATGCATAGCCAGGGAGGCAGATTATATGTGGTGAGTATAACCGGCCACGTGCTATGAGTCGAGGATCCACTACCGTTGATAAAGGGATTAAAACCGTCAGCTGCAAGCCCTAAGCGAACATTTCGTGGCTCCATCGCGAAGTTTGGGTACTTTTTATCAAAGTCTTGCCATGCAGATCCATCAACTGGATGACGCATAGTCCCATCTTCCGATCGTCCGGTACTATGCCATATCATATCTTTCGCTGTGTGCCTTGAACAATACAAACGTCGTAGTCTAGGCGTCAAAGGAAAGTATCGTAACACCTTACGAGCCACCTTCGTGCCTTTTGTGTCTTTATCGACCCATCGACTCTCATTACAAACGGGACAATTTTGCAAGGACTCGTTTTCTTTCCAAAAGAGAGCACAATCATTTGTGCACACATCTATCATCTCATATGCCAAACCAATCTTCTTAAATGTCTTCTTAGCTACATAATACGAAGGGGGAATCTTGTTGCCTTCTGGCATTGACTCTCGCAACAACGAGAGGAGTCGATCTACTCCTTCATTTTGAAAATGGTACGTATCCTTTATATTCAAAAGCTTTGCTAAAAAGTCGATAGAAGAAAACTTGGTACAACCAGGATATAATTCTGTTTCAGCTTCCTTTACCAGGTCTTCAAAATCATCAACAACACCGCTACTATCTCCATTCGAGTTCTCTTGGTTAAGGAATGTATCTTCTTCCATACGCTCCCCCCTAATGTCTTCAATAACGTTTACCATACCGTCTTGTGGCGCAACATCGTTTACTTCTGCAATTGGAGTTGTGGCCCTGTGATAGGTCCACTTCGTGTATTCCTTCCAAAAACTGTTAATACTCAAATGGTATTTCATTTCTGCCATAGTTTTTAAGCCGGAATTTTTACATTTGGTACACGGACATCTAACTTCATCGTGGTTTTTTATCACTCTTTCACACATCTCGATAAATGACTCGAGTCCTTGCTTGTATTGAGGTGAATGACGTGGGGAATCAATCCAACTTTTATCGATAGGCATTATGCAACTGAAAGAAAATCTAATTTAGGATTAACAAGACAAGGGTAGGCTGCTAAACCCACTTTTTGAACACTTTATCTCATATGTGAATGTGTATTACATGATTGTTTGTTTAAGAAAAATTCGGCAGCATTTCCTCTTAGCTCCCAAGTATATATGTAATGATATATATACCCGAGGAGCAAAGAGAAAATGATAACCGAATCCTTCTTAAACAAACAATCATGTAATACACATTCACATCCTAAATGAGATAAAGTATTCAAAAAGCAGTCCCAAGATAAATGGGGACAACCCGAAATTAATTTCTAAATCAATTTCGGGCGGGTATTTCTAAGCTCGCTATGTTTAAAATGATTAATTCAAACACGGGCACAGTTTTTTAAGCTTGTTATGTTCTTAATGATTGTTTTAAATTTTGGGCGGAACGTTATGTTTTAAATCATGATTTCAATTTCGATTGGGTGTTTTCTTAGCTCGTTATGTTTGAAATGATGAATTCAATATCAGACACGATTTTTAAGCTCGTAATGTTCTTCATAATGGTTTATATTTCGGGCGGGTATTTTCATAGCTCCTTATGTTTTAAATGATGATTTTAATATAAAGAGGGTATTTCCTAACTAATATATATTTGTCAAATTTAAATATAAATGTTTTAAAACCTAAACACAAATATACAAATTATCAAACTTTAACATTTTTTTCAAACCTACACATTTGCATCCTTACACACACATTTGCATACTTTATACAAACATACATACTAACATACACATTTTTCACCAACATACAACAATTATACAAACATACTAACAATTTACAATTTACATACTAACATTATACAATTTACATACTAACAATTTACATACTAACAATTATACAAACATACATACATTCATTCATACACTTACATACCCACATACAACTTAAACTAAAAATTATACAATTTACATACTAACAATTATACAAACATACATACTAACATACACAATTTACATACCTAAACTAAAAATTATACAATTTCTAAACTTAAAAAAAAAAAAAAAAAAAAAAAAAAAAAAAAAAAAACTAACCATTATACAATTTACATACACATTTTTCAAATACACCTACATTATACAATTTACATACTAACAATTATACAAACATACATACATTCATTCATACACTTACATACCCACATACAACTTAAACTAAAAATTATACTATTTACATACTAAAAATTATACAAACATACATACTAACATACACAATTTACATACCTAAACTAAAAATTATACAATTTCTAAACTTAAAAAAAAAAAAAAAAACTAACCGGTTTTTCAGGTGGTGACCGTAGAAGTGAAGGAGGAGAAGAGGTGGTGCCGGTGGAGATGAGGTGGCGGCCGTGGAGACGAGGTGGTGCCGGTGGAGAAATTCTCTAGCATACACCCGAACACACAAAAATATACAAAATTTAAATGCTATAACATGTATATAACAAAAATAAAGAAGAAATGTAACATAAACAAAGGTTCACTTACCGATTTGGGTGAAAATCGCGTGTTTCCGGCGGTAGAGCGAAGGTTTGGGGGGAAAAAGTGAAGAAAGAGGGAAAAAAGGCGCTGATATGGGTCTGATATCGTAACACCATTAGCGGCGACGTTATGTCGCCGGTATTGATACTTGTCGCCGGTAATGCTCTGACAACAGATAAGGTTTGTGTGGCTAGGGTTTAAAGTTCTGACGCCTACTTTTAGCGGAGACACGTGTCGCCGGTATTGACCCTAGCCCTGTCGCCGCTAATACCTTTTAAATCCCCAACCGTTAGATCAGGATTTTGATCAACGGCTGGGATTTGGTCTCACACGGATCGACCAATAGCGGCGACACTTGGCCCGTCGCCGCTAATGGTGTCGTCGCTAATGGTATATAATTCTTGTAGTGGTTATGTCAGTGTGCTTACGAACGTAGGCAGGAGTCTAGAAAGTGGCTTGGCCACTAATTGCATTAGCAACAGAGGTAAGACATGTGACAATGGCGATTAAGATCAGAGCTTTACTCACAAAACCCATTTTTGTTATGGCTGTCTCTAAGAACCCTAACTTTCGTTTGTGTATTGGTGAAGAGAGCAGAAAAATGGTTTCCATTTATAGCCGAAAAAAAAAAATCCAACTTGAACCCCATAAGATATGCCAAATTTTGTTTGTAATCGATTTAATGCGTACAAAACATGTAATTCGTCAGCTATTCTTGAATAAAAAAAAGGCTTTAGCTTTATTTATGCATGCGTTCTATTTTGTTTCAAGCTAACCATTGTTTGACCTAATTATAAATCATAAACTATAAATAAGCAATATGTATGTCCATATGGGAGTTTGGCAATTTAAGTCTAAAGTTTAATTCTTTGGTAATTCAAACCCTTTGGTTAGTTTGATTTTTTTACTTATAATTCAAAAGTTTCTATCTATTGCAATTTAACCCTTTTGATTTTTTTTTACTTTTAACCCAAAGCTTTTCATCATTTGCAATTTAACCCCAACACTTTTTAACTTTCAACTTTAGTCCCTTATACTTTTTATTTTTCGCAAGTTTTCTGTTTAACGTTTCGTTCTAAATTTTTTGAGTTAACACGCTGCAACGTGCGTGTTGGTTTCAACGTTTTTCATCTATTTTCCTGTTTGAAAGGCTAGTCGCAGCGCGTCTATTTTCCATCGTTTGATAAGTATGTCGCAATGCGCGGGTCAGAGATCAATTTAGTTATTCTTTTCTGTGTTTTACACACAGGTTCGCGGCCATGTAAGAAACATTGAATTTCATCTAATATGATATAGAACTAACGAATCCCCATCGTATTACGGCGAGCGGTAATTCTAGTTTAAATAAATGAGTGGCTTATGTTCATAAATCTTATTTTCGTACATAAAGTTAAAAATAAGCGGATCTTAATATCTTCTAAATTTTATAAATTTGAAAGAAAACAAAATATGTTACATTGATCGAAAGCTAGAAAACAAATATTGCTACCGGTGCTGACGTTATTCGGTCGGTGTCAGTTTGGTTCATTCATTACCAGTGTGGTACTAGCAATCGACGTAATTTACAACACATAAAATTTAAATAAGTTATTCTTAACACAATTCGGATTGTTACAGTACATGTAGTAGTATATTATAGTTTACCATAAAAAATAATAATTTCATTGATTCATTAGACAAAAGTTAGTGTCACAAAAAAAACCTCTAAATTTACATGGATTATGAATATTGATACTGGTTTCCATAATACTGACATCCATATTCATGTGGTTTGGCTAGTGCCAGTTTCGTTCAACACGATATCGTTACAGTACCAGTACCAGCACTCAGCATGTATAGTCTACCATACCAAAAATTACTCTATTTCGAACATGACTGCGATTTCAACAAAATTTATGTCAAAATGTCGTGAAGTATAATATACTATTGGGAGTTCGGTGGGTTTCGATCATATCGATTCAGTTTGTTATAGTACTAGTACGATACTAGAACTAATTATAGCAATCGACACGTGTTTTAAGTCAATGGAAACCATAAAAACCAATACCATTACTAGGACCGATTCAGTACTACAAAAAAGTATATTGCAAATACAACTCCATTTAAAATATATATATATATATTCCTGGACGTCGAGAAAACTGTCAAAGAGAATATCAATACTAGTACAAATGTTGTTCGAATGACATCGGTGCGGTAAGTCTCAGCAAAGAAAAACAACTATATTTGACTTATTCAATTATGAACCAAACTTTTGTGTAACCATCATATTCGGAATTTTATAACATTTTTATTATACTATTAGAATGACGAAAATGGATTATGGCGAAAAACAACTAAAGAGTGAGTTATTTTTGATAACATGTTCGGTTATGTTTCGATCAGTTGTAAATTACTATTTAGAGATTGGTTTTAGATAAAATTTATATCAAAACACAAATTATAATAAGCACCTTGCAACAACGTATTAAAAAACTTTATAAAACATCAAAAGTTATAAAATACACATAATATTTTTAATGATGTTGATGATGCTAATAATAATAATAATACTTAAGTAAATACTTTTTATTAATACTAGTTTTTCTTGACATCGCGCGTTGCAGCGAAACCAATCAGATGATAATGTAAAGCAAACGTAATTTGAAAATAAAGCCTATTGTTTAGAAAGCTAAACCAATAGGACGGTTTAAATTATCACTATACCGTTTTATGATACCAAATAAATATTTTCTTTTGAGTACAACTTCGTTTTCAACAAAATTTATAACGGAATGTCGGGGAAAAAGTTAATCACAACTACGTACATGAGTTTTTTTTTAAGTTATAAACATAAATTATTAAAGAAGTATCAAATTATTGATAAATTAATATATGTTCTAAAAAAGAACTACTAAAAAATGGTAAAAAGCAAATATATGGTTTAAAAAAGGAAACAATTAAAAATATGTTATTAAAAGTAAATATAATAATAGGTAGAAGATCCTGTACAAAGTGGAACTTTTGTGAGAAGTGTGAGAAATAATTTGGGAATGACAAGTGTCCTTTATCCTAATTAATTCAAAATGGTATATTAGTAATTTGACATTCTTATCATTTAATTGATTTCCAAGATAACTGCCAAAAAAAAACTAGCGATGAGTTTTTATAGGGATTGAATCGAATTATGAATTAGGAGAAATTTTAGGAAACATATTTGTTTTTACGATTTTATACATCTGATTGTTTTATCTTCTTCATCATCTTTTAATCGCAACATCTTTTAATCATACATTGTTCATGGCATGGTGTTTTAAACATCTGGATACATTGTTCATGTCGTGGTGTTTTAAACATCTGGAGACATTGACTATGATTCAAGTCATGGTGTTTTATCTGGAGACATTGTTCATGACGTGGTGTTTTAAACATCTGGAGACATTAACTATGATTCAAGTCATGGTGTTTTATCTGACTTGAATTCCAGATAAAACACCATGACTTGAATCATAGTCAATGTTTCCAGATGTTTTAAAACACCACGCCATGAACAATGTCTCCAGATGTTTAAAACACCACGCCATGAACAATGTCTCGAGATAAAACACCATGACTTGAATCATAGTCATGGTGTTTTAAAATCTGGGAATATTTTGTGTTGATTGTCCAGATAAAACACCATTACTTGAATCATAGTCATGGTGTTTTAAAATCTGGAAATGTTTTGTATTGAATCATAGTCATGTTTTGTATTGTATTGAATAATGTCTCCAGATAAAACACTATGATTCAAGTCATGGTGTTTTCTGGATTCCAGATAAAACACCATGACTTGAATCATAGTCAATTTATCCAGATGTTTTAAAACACTACGCCATGAATCTGATTACAGTTCTTCTAAACGTAAAACAGCACGCCTTGAATCTTATATAAAACAAAGAGGCTTCCGATTTAGATCTTGGTTATTAATTCCGATTTTTAAGGAAAAATGAGTGAATGTAGGTGTTTTTGGTTGTGTAGGATACGGTTACCATATTTGAAACATTAAAAAAGACGCTATTGCCCTTCAATTTTACATAAGGTCCCTATAATTAAAACACAATTTACATTTTTATACCCTATTGATCTCAACCATTAGATCAAATATCCAATGGTTTAAAACACTTCTTACGCTTCTCACATTTTAAACACTTTTTACCATATCCCTATTAAACACTATAATAATAAACTATTATAATATATTAAATAAAAAAATAAAAAAACTATATATTATTATAAAAATAAAATTACTATTCATCATTCTTCAACAACAAAACAACAATATATATAATGTTTCCTTTTGCATTACCCATCATACTCTATTAATTAATCTAAATTTGCACCCTATTTTTTTCAACTTTTTCTATCTTACACCCTTATTTACAAAGTATATATATTTGTTGTAGTTAAATTAAAAACTCCAATACACATTTATATTTTAAAACCAGTATTATGTTAAAAAATAACAAAATCGCATAGAACACTTGTACCCAGAGGTTTAATTAGACAGACAAAGTCAGTGGAGTGGAAAGTTATGTATCTGTCTTACTTTTTCAATACACAATATAAAGCGACCAAAAATTGTAATTTTACAAATTTTAAGACTTTAAGCAATGACATTTTTTAAAATATGGTTCAATTCCTTAAAATAGATTATTGACTTTTAAATAAAATCCCTCCCACGATTTCTAAATGGGGAGAACATTTTCATACGTTAATATATATACTTTGTTTAATTACACGGTAAAAATGAGCATTGTATTCTCTTTAATTTAAGTACGGTATTACTATAGTTTTTTATTAGTTCGAAATACATGTTAGGTGATTAACGGCGTTTGTATTCCCCGTTGCATCTAGCATGTCATGTAATAGTTGTGTCTGTGCTACAAGGGCATAAGAGGAATTTACATGATTACAGGCTCAACTCTAATTTTTAAGCAACTAGATTAAAAATAACCATTTATTTTATTTTTTCACTTACAAAATTTTGAATTGAAATTGGATATTTTTTATTGCAACCATATGTTAAAATAACTACAAAATATTCATCGATTACATTAACAAAAAGAAAAAAAATCTTTTAAATTGCAATCATATATTGTCAATCATGCGATGTGTACGATACATGTAACAGTTTGATATGTGTAGAATAATCTAATATTAATAAAAGAATCGAATAAAAGTCACGTGACATTCTCTTATTTAATAGAATCTAATAAATGACACATAGCATTCACATGTTTAATTCTTTAATAATATATTAATTGTTGTTGTTATTATTAATACAATACAATACCATATAATATAATATAATTTCTAATTCTAATTTATGATTAAATAAATACATAAATGATCTATAGTTAAAACCTATTATATTAATACTTCTTACAAATAAAATAGTTTAAGTTACAAAAAGGATGTCACCTATATATGAGATTATATATAAAATCGATATATGAGTTTTTCTAATGTCTAAATAAAAGCTAGAAAAGAGCAACCAACCAAGAGGACATCTTATAAAAAGACTAAAATTTATTTAACTCTGTTTTAAAATTATAGACGGAAAGAATTTAATGTTTTGAAGTTATAGCAATGTGCGACCTTTCAATTTATAGATGAGAGAATATTAAAGTTTTATAGCTTCACCGATTTGTGATCAATAAATATGTTTTCAATATAATAGAGTTAAAAAATATGCAATATATTTTTAGTTTTTTTAACGGGTAAATGATACTTCTACTCCATTTTTACACCAAATATGCAAAAATGGTATTATAAAACCTTAACGTTCTCTATAATGTTTTGGAGTACCTTTTTAATGGCAAATGGTACTTCTACTCTATTTTACACTAATTATACTAAAATATTCAATTTGCTCATTTTTTAATCTGAGACCTCCCTTTAAGAGCCAAGTTTTTATATTCCAATTGGGCGAGACCCTCATTGGCTCATACACACCTACATGGTTACAAACACAACAAATATATATATATATATATATATATATATATATATATATATATATATATATATAGGGTAAGGTTATTGTAAAAAAAGTAGTTTTTATGAGAAAGGTAGGAAAGAATATAAACTATTAGATCAAAGATCTAATGGTTAATATTACAATGGCAATATTGTAATTAAAATAGTGTTTTTTAAATACTGAATTGAATTCATAGGGGTAAAATAGGGCATTCATATACTTTGAAATCAATAACCGTATCTATTGTACCTAATTTCTCTCTCCATTGCGATTCTTACGCTCGAAAAAACAGGGAGTTCTTTTCCCACCAAAGATTATAAGCTTAATCAGATACAATGAGCCCTAGAATTGAAGCCGTATACAAACGAAAGAGGATAAGGTCGTCGACAATGGAACGAAGGACGAAGAAGAAGATGGATCATTCAAGCGGAAAAGACACTACAATCGGTCGGCTTAGTCTTCCAAAAATCAAGAAAACATCTGATTTTAAAAAAGGTTCGTCCGTCTTCTTTGATACTTTTGAATCTTAATGGTGTTTTTTATAGTGTAAGGAATTATATGTTAACCAAGACCTAAAAGTGACTGATCGATTGTCGAATGGTGTTAAAATTAGGGTTTCAATGAATAAGGGTGTTATAATGGTGATATCTAGTTCATGTTTAGTTTAATTTGGTGTTGTATCAGTTTAAATGGTGTTATAAACCTCTTGTTTAGTTCTATTTGGTGTTTTATGGTGTTTTTATACATAATTTGGTAATTTATGGTGTTTATTAACTGGAGTTATAACCTCTTGATATGTATGGTGTTATTTATCATGGACTTATGTGAATGGTGTTATTTATATTGAAGTTACATTTAGGGTGTTATTTGTCTTATTGATTTATATGAAGGGTGTTATAATGGTGATATGTAGTTCATGTTTAGTTTGATTTGGTGTTGTATCAGTTTAAGGTGTTTTTAGGTTGGATTTGATTTGGTATTCGTTCAGGGTGTTCTATTTGGTGTCTTATGGTGTTTTTATGGTGTTATGTAGTTCCTGTTTAGTTTTATTTGGTGTTTTTAATGGTGTTATATCAGTTTAAGATGTTTAGTTTTGGTTTGTTTTGGCAATTGTTCAGGGTTTTTTTTTTAATACATGGTGTTTATAAATCTGTTGTTTAGTTCTATTTGGTGTTTTATGGTGTTTTTATACATAAAATGGTAGTTTATGGTGTTTTTTTAGTGGTGTTATAAACCTCTTGATATGTATGGCGTTATTTATCATGGGCTTAGGTGAAATGGTGTTATTTATCTTGAAGTTACATGTAGGGTGTTATTTATCATATTGGTTTATATGAAGGGTGTTATTTATTCTGGCCATTGCAACTATGGTGTTATTAGGGTGTTATTTATCCTGTACTTATATGAAAGCTGTAATTTAGCCTGGACTTATATGATAGGTGTTATTTATCATGCTGATCTATAAGAAGAGTGTTATTATGGTCACTGCAACAATGGTGTTATGTATTTTCATATCAAGCTGATTTAGGATAAGATGTATTAGATGAAGTAGGTGATGAAGTATTTTAAATATAGTTTTTAATTTCATCTACAGTCAGGTCAAGCCATTGGCTTAGGGGCAAAATGTACAAATCACGTTTCAAAAACACAATTGACAGACCATTGGTATGTAGTGACTCAGAAACGTCAAATAACGACGAGAAAGGTATTCCAAATGTAGTTTAAAGGATAAAGAAAATGAAATTGTGATTATAATTTGTTAGCATATGTGTTTATGTTTGTTGATGAGTGTTGATTTTGACGATGTTCGCTTTGTATTAAACAGATGGTGATGATGGGATGAATGATGCGGGTAATGCAAAAACAAGAGAAGATGGTATTCCGCAGTCGATAAAAAACACACAAGGTACGTTTTGAAACAATACCAGATGTTGTGATTATAATTTGTTAGCATATAAGAAATGATAAAAATTTATTTTTGTAACACAGCAGATATAGTTGAATTAGCAGACCAGGATGTTAATAATAGTCAACTGGTCGTACACCCCTACGCCCATATAACATCAAAAAAAGGTATTATGTTGAAGTGTTTATATTTAATATTTTGAAGTACTTGTTTACTAAAACAAGTATTAAAAAATGCTGTAGATCGGCTGCGAGACCCGGATGACGATTTTGTCGACACCCCACCACCGGGTAAGCGACGGAAATCGGCTGCCAAAAGAGGACCGTCTCGTGGAATGCATCAACCAGTGATACAGCCATATAAGCCATTCACGGGTGCACGGATCAGGCCAAAAGTAGGTATCAACAATCTGATAACACTAGCATCCGGCCTAAATGACGAACAACGTAAGAAAGTGCATGAAATCGGGTTTGGGTCGATATTTGGTTATGAGGTGACAGGTGTGCCTACTGCTTTGGGAAACTGACGACCCAGAAAATGGTGTTTTAAACGTGGGCGGCGGGCGCACTATAAACATAACGTCGGAGCTTGTTAAGAGTGTTTTCGGGCTGCCTATGGGTCCAACAGATCTTGCTGAGAAGAAGAAAGCGAGCAAAAGGAAGGATGTTGTTGTCCAAGCGTTCAGAGATCAGTTTAAGCATATGGATATCACCCGCTTGTCACCGGTTCAGCTGATGAATTACATATTGGATTGCCAGGCTAATGACGGAAGACTGTCTGTAATGAACTTCTTGATTCTTTACTTCTCACTCCTAGGAGAAACCACGACGAACAATTCCGTCAACGTGCGATTCATTTCAAATATTCAGCCGGACGTCGATATCAAAAGCTTCAATTGGTGTGCGTACATGGTCTCGTGTCTCAAAAGAACGAAAACGGCGTGGCATGGTGGCGATGATGCTTTTCGAGGGCCTATGTTGTTACTTGCAGTAAGTATTTAACTTCTAGTAATAAATAACACCATGACTAGCTAAGTAACACCATAAGTGACAGAATAAATCTTTATATATCTAATTGACATCACATAATGTTTAATAACACTATATAACTACATAACACCATGTTTTACTTAATAACACTATTGTTTATTAACAATTTGTATATGTAAATGACACCATATATGGTTTAATATCACTATATACCTGCATAACACCCTATTTTACTTAATAACACTATATAACTGAATAAGATTACTATTGTTGTCCTGCTTACAATTGTTTTAAAATTATAGACGGAAAGAATTTAATGTTTTGAAGTTATAGCAATGTGCGACCTTTCAATTTATAGATGAGAGAATATTAAAGTTTTATAGCTTCACCGATTTGTGATCAATAAATATGTTTTCAATATAATAGAGTTAAAAAATATGCAATATATTTTTAGTTTTTTTAACGGGTAAATGATACTTCTACTCCATTTTTACACCAAATATGCAAAAATGGTATTATAAAACCTTAACGTTCTCTATAATGTTTTGGAGTACCTTTTTAATGGCAAATGGTACTTCTACTCTATTTTACACTAATTATACTAAAATATTCAATTTGCTCATTTTTTAATCTGAGACCTCCCTTTAAGAGCCAAGTTTTTATATTCCAATTGGGCGAGACCCTCATTGGCTCATACACACCTACATGGTTACAAACACAGCAAATATATATATATATATATATATATATATATATATATATATATATATATATATAGGGTAAGGTTATTGTAAAAAAAGTAGTTTTTGTGAGAAAGGTAGGAAAGAATATAAACCATTAGATCAAAGATCTAATGGTTAATATTACAATGGCAATATTGTAATTAAAATAGTGTTTTTTAAATACTGAATTGAATTCATAGGGGTAAAATAAGGCATTCATATACTTTGAAATCAATAACCGTATCTATTGTACCTAATTTCTCTCTCCATTGCGATTCTTACGCTCGAAAAAACAGGGTGTTCTTTTCCCACCAAAGATTATAAGCTTAATCAGATACAATGAGCCCTAGAATTGAAGCCGTATACAAACGAAAGAGGATAAGGTCGTCGACAATGGAACGAAGGACGAAGAAGAAGATGGATCATTCAAGCGGAAAAGACACTACAATCGGTCGGCTTAGTCTTCCAAAAATCAAGAAAACATCTGATTTTAAAAAAGGTTCGTCCGTCTTCTTTGATACTTTTGAATCTTAATGGTGTTTTTTATAGTGTAAGGAATTATATGTTAACCAAGACCTAAAAGTGACTGATCGATTGTCGAATGGTGTTAAAATTAGGGTTTCAATGAATAAGGGTGTTATAATGGTGATATCTAGTTCATGTTTAGTTTAATTTGGTGTTGTATCAGTTTAAATGGTGTTATAAACCTCTTGTTTAGTTCTATTTGGTGTTTTATGGTGTTTTTATACATAATTTGGTAATTTATGGTGTTTATTAACTGGAGTTATAACCTCTTGATATGTATGGTGTTATTTATCATGGACTTATGTGAATGGTGTTATTTATATTGAAGTTACATTTAGGGTGTTATTTGTCTTATTGATTTATATGAAGGGTGTTATAATGGTGATATGTAGTTCATGTTTAGTTTGATTTGGTGTTGTATCAGTTTAAGGTGTTTTTAGGTTGGATTTGATTTGGTATTCGTTCAGGGTGTTCTATTTGGTGTCTTATGGTGTTTTTATGGTGTTATGTAGTTCCTGTTTAGTTTTATTTGGTGTTTTTAATGGTGTTATATCAGTTTAAGATGTTTAGTTTTGGTTTGTTTTGGCAATTGTTCAGGGTTTTTTTTTTAATACATGGTGTTTATAAATCTGTTGTTTAGTTCTATTTGGTGTTTTATGGTGTTTTTATACATAAAATGGTAGTTTATGGTGTTTTTTTAGTGGTGTTATAAACCTCTTGATATGTATGGCGTTATTTATCATGGGCTTAGGTGAAATGGTGTTATTTATCTTGAAGTTACATGTAGGGTGTTATTTATCATATTGGTTTATATGAAGGGTGTTATTTATTCTGGCCATTGCAACTATGGTGTTATTAGGGTGTTATTTATCCTGTACTTATATGAAAGCTGTAATTTAGCCTGGACTTATATGATAGGTGTTATGTATCATGCTGATCTATAAGAAGAGTGTTATTATGGTCACTGCAACAATGGTGTTATGTATTTTCATATCAAGCTGATTTAGGATAAGATGTATTAGATGAAGTAGGTGATGAAGTATTTTAAATATAGTTTTTAATTTCATCTACAGTCAGGTCAAGCCATTGGCTTAGGGGCAAAATGTACAAATCACGTTTCAAAAACACAATTGACAGACCATTGGTATGTAGTGACTCAGAAACGTCAAATAACGACGAGAAAGGTATTCCAAATGTAGTTTAAAGGATAAAGAAAATGAAATTGTGATTATAATTTGTTAGCATATGTGTTTATGTTTGTTGATGAGTGTTGATTTTGACGATGTTCGCTTTGTATTAAACAGATGGTGATGATGGGATGAATGATGCGGGTAATGCAAAAACAAGAGAAGATGTTATTCCGCAGTCGATAAAAAACACACAAGGTACGTTTTGAAACAATACCAGATGTTGTGATTATAATTTGTTAGCATATAAGAAATGATAAAAATTTATTTTTGTAACACAGCAGATATAGTTGAATTAGCAGACCAGGATGTTAATAATAGTCAACTGGTCGTACACCCCTACGCCCATATAACATCAAAAAAAGGTATTATGTTGAAGTGTTTATATTTAATATTTTGAAGTACTTGTTTACTAAAACAAGTATTAAAAAATGCTGTAGATCGGCTGCGAGACCCGGATGACGATTTTGTCGACACCCCACCACCGGGTAAGCGACGGAAATCGGCTGCCAAAAGAGGACCGTCTCGTGGAATGCATCAACCAGTGACACAGCCATATAAGTCATTCACGGGTGCACGGATCAGGCCAAAAGTAGGTATCAACAATCTGATAACACTAGCATCCGGCCTAAATGACGAACAACGTAAGAAAGTGCATGAAATCGGGTTTGGGTCGATATTTGGTTATGAGGTGACAGGTGTGCCTACTGCTTTGGGAAACTGACGACCCAGAAAATGGTGTTTTAAACGTGGGCGGCGGGCGCACTATAAACATAACGTCGGAGCTTGTTAAGAATGTTTTCGGGCTGCCTATGGGTCCAACAGATCTTGCTGAGAAGAAGAAAGCGAGCAAAAGGAAGGATGTTGTTGTCCAAGCGTTCAGAGATCAGTTTAAGCATATGGATATCACCCGCTTGTCACCGGTTCAGCTGATGAATTACATATTGGATTGCCAGGCTGATGACGGAAGACTGTCTGTAATGAACTTCTTGATTCTTTACTTCTCACTCCTAGGAGAAACCACGACGAACAATTCCGTCAACGTGCGATTCATTTCAAATATTCAGCCGGACGTCGATATCAAAAGCTTCAATTGGTGTGCGTACATGGTCTCGTGTCTCAAAAGAACGAAAACGGCGTGGCATGGTGGCGATGATGCTTTTCGAGGGCCTATGTTGTTACTTGTAGTAAGTATTTAACTTCTAGTAATAAATAACACCATGACTAGCTAAGTAACACCATAAGTGACAGAATAAATCTTTATATATCTAATTGACATCACATAATGTTTAATAACACTATATAACTACATAACACCATGTTTTACTTAATAACACTATTGTTTATTAACAATTTGTATATGTAAATGACACCATATATGGTTTAATATCACTATATACCTGCATAACACCCTATTTTACTTAATAACACTATATAACTGAATAAGATTACTATTGTTGTCCTGCTTACAATTGTTTTGATACTTATTCTGTTAATGAAACTTAATGCAAAGTATTGTCGCAGATTGCTTACGGAATTGTGATGAAGAAGATACCTTCATCACACAGTTCGAATATTATTGAACTTGTAGATGATGATATTCTGAACAATCTCGAATGTGATATGGAAAGGATGCATGCTGAACAAAATAAGAAGACAAAGACGAGGGAAGATAAAAAACCCAAACGAGCAGAAGGGGTTGAGTGTGGTGGAAAAAAAATCAAGAAGCAAAAACAAAGGCAGAAAAAGGGAATGGAAAAGGAGAATCTGATTGATGAAGAAAATGAAGAGATCGAGATCGAATCCGATGATGCGCACTTGGGTATATACAGACACTGTGCAGATTACTTGCTGTCACAAACTGACACCCAAACATGTGCATTATTTGTAGGTCCGGATGGCGAAGTCCGCATACCGATGGTCTCGCAGTACGGTGACAACCCTCAAGAACATCTGATGCCGATTTTGAGCTGGTAAACATCTTATGATTCGTACTAGAGTAGAAAGTATATGTTATTTCTGATGATATGTTATTAAACCGGGGTTTCGTACAGGTTCAGTCGAATTTGTTGGATAACTTGTTTAGTGAATTTGAGATATGCGTGAACAAGATAAAAAAACACCATAACAGAATCGAGTCTGATGTCCCCCGATAGTGAACTGCTTAAACAGAAAGCATTGGAGTGGAAGGAGATAATGAAAAAGCACCTTGTTGTTGATGATGAGAAAAAAATGATGGAGATGAAGTGGAAAAGGGAGATCAAAACGATGACGCTGAGAAGGATGATGCTGCTGAGGCAGCTGAACCAGTTGATCTTCAAAAAGGTAGTGTATCATTAGAGGGATATAACACTCCTACGAACGAGCAAAATAAAGATCTTATAACACAACACACTTCTCCCTTTTCACCAATGACGTCTTCGTTTGTCGCAGAACAGGATAAAGTTGTTGAAAAGGTTCAAAGTGAAATGACACCACAGACAAAATTCAACGTTTCAGGACTTGAAGCGGTGAACCGATCAACAAGACTGGCCGACGCATCAACGGATGAAAAACGTAAGGAAGTACCGCAGCCTATTCAACGTCAGGGATCGCCAAGGCCGAAACGAACAATCAAGCTTCCAGAAGCACTGCGGTCCCCGTACGTCGAGCGGGCTGTCATGTTGAGACCGTTCGTGATAAAGCTGAAGACACATTGGCTCGATGTATATTATGTGCAGTAGGAAACGTATGGTAAGAATCTGATTTGGACCTAAAAAAATGTGTTTATGTAGTGTATTATACATAAGTATTTTGAACATATATTGAACTATACATTCGTGTCAATGGTGTTTCGGTTTGTAGGGATATTTTGTTCAGCGACAATGGTAACGTGTCGGTGATGAGGGGGCCTTTTGAGTCAATGATGCCTGGTGTAAGTGTACACGTGAATGTCATCAGTGCCTGGGCCGCACTGTTGAACTATGAAGAAAAAAAGAGGAGGATGGGGACATTCCCAAGATTATTCTGCAACGCAGGAATGTTGGTAAGTTTAATTTCTGGATATTACTAGGTGAAAACATGAGCATAGTGAATAACACCATGTATTGTTTATGTCTGTCTAAATAACACCATATTTGTGTCTCCCTAAATAACACCATGTATTATTTATGTCTGCCTAAATAACACCATAATTTTTTATTTCTGAAAACCTTCACAACTTGTTTTTTGTTTATAACACCATGTATTATTTATGATTACTTAAATAACACCATGGGTCTGGAAATAATAACACAATTGTTTATTTGTGTACACTTAGATAACACCATGTATACTTAGATAACACAATTGTTTCATGTGAGCATAGTTTATAACACCATGTATTATTTATGACTGCTTAAATAACACCATAGGTCTGGAAATAATAACACAATTGTTTATTTGTGTATACTTAGATAACACCATGCTATGCTTCTGAATTCTTAAATAACACCATAATTTGTTTACCTGAAAAACACCACAGCTCGAAAAAGATTTCGCGTTGTCTGAAGATGGCCGATTAGCAGAATTTACAAGAAACATGAATGATGTGCTGGCTTCAACAGAACCAAAAGTTTTTAAAGGCAACTTCGAGATGGTGTTTATACCTATGTTGACAGGCCAACATTACTATCTGTTGTTTTTCAACTTGAGAACAAGAGATGTCTTTATTATTGACAACATAGAAGGTGATGCGGGCTTAGAAAGATACCATGGAAATGTGGAGAAGATGGTAAGTTTTCAAATGTTTATATTTATGCGGCTGCTGTAACAAAAAAAAAATTATTTCTTAACATCAATAATGTGTAACTGCAGATAAGTACATTTTGTCGGTATCTAAGACCGATGCATCCAAAAATCGCCTCACAGCTAAGGAATACACAACCACTTCGACTGGTGTTGCCATGGCAAACACTTTACAATGGCATCGACTGTGGTATTTTCCTGATGCGGCATATGGAAACTTACAATGGTAATCTCGTATAAATTTTTGTTTATTAAAAAAATAATTAAAAAAACATGTACACGAAAATATGAACAATTTTGATGGTTTGGTATTGAATAGGAACACACGTGGGACATTGGATGTGTGGTTTATCGAATGAGAGGGACGTTTCTGGCGAGGTGTTGCCTCATCAAGCAAAAGAAATCGAGGATCTGCGTAAGAAGTACCTCTCAAAAATGCTCCTAAGCGACATAAACACGGAACGGGGCCAAGTGGAACAAGAAGTACAAGCATACGCACTTTTGGACGAGGGTGAAAGGGTGAGAATGGAAGACAATGCGCTAGTTCGGATTGCTGAAAGGTTGGGAGCTGCCGTGTAGGTGGACAGGAGAACAAGTTAAACTTTTTGTTAATAGACAAAAACATTTTTTTGGAAATATAGATTATATGATGTGTTATCGTTTTTTGAAAAGTTGTGGTTATGGTATAATTTGACTATGTAAAGCCTTTTTATCTAATCGTAAGCTGTTTCTGTTTTACACTTATTTAATCTGGTGTTTTAATGATGTTCTAATGGTTTTTTACCATTAATAACACCCAGAAACAAAAAATAACACCACAGGTTTACAAAATAAAAAAAATTTATATACAGACAAATAACACCAATAACCTTGCATGGTACAACATAATACATAATATAACACCCTGAACAAAAATTAACACCACGGGTTGACAATAAATTTCTGAGGGAGGACAAATAACACTATTCAACTTGCAACATACATAATAAAACACCCTGAACAACAAATAACACCATTGGTTCACAGAACAAACATATTTAATAGAAACAATATATAAAACATTGTTACCGGTAATATGACATATGAATAACATTAATAACACCCAGAACAAATAAAAAACACAACAGGATAACAAAATAAAATAAAAATAATGTACAGACAAATAACACCAATAACCTTCCAGCATACAACATAATACATAATATAACACCCTGAACAAAAATTAACATAACTGGTTAACAACAAATTTCGGAGGGAGGACAAATAACACAATTCAACTTGCAAATATACATAATAAAAACACCCTGAAAAACAAATAACACCATTGGTTCATAAAACAAACATATTTAACAGAAGCAATATATAAAACATTGTCACCGATAATATGAAATTCGAACAAAAGCAAACAAAATAAAACCATGAGTTTATGCGAATCCGAAAAACGATAAAAAACAAAACAATGTACGAAACAAAGAAGAAATTACGGTAAAAATAACGAAATGTTTTGACATCTCTAAATAACTTACTACTCCTCCTCCCCATCCTCCTCGTCTAATGCATCCTCATCTTGTTCATCCATATCTTCTTCAACTTCCTCCCATTCATCTTCCTCCTCGTCAACTGCATCAGCTTCTTCACCGTCCCCTTCGGCCATAGCTTGTTCTTTAGTCCGGGTAGGGTTTTGGCAAGTACGTCTGTTATGGCCGTATCTAAAACAGTTTTGACACTGACGTCTCTTTTTACCCAACTGACTTCAAGCAATTTCACGTTTGGACTTCATCCGTTTAGGCTTACCCATACCTTTGAATCTTGTTCCAATGGGAACACGAACGGTTGCATCTGATGGTTTTGTGTTACCAGTAATTTCGGCAAACCTTTCACGACGGCTCTTAGGTGGAGCATTGACGACCGACTCATCCGCAGTTTTGAAATAGTTAACAACATGATCCCTGAACGAGCATAGTGCATCAAAGTTGGTGACAAGCTTGTTAATAACCGACTACGTGTTATATGTGATCTCACGTACAACAAGGTTAACTTCATTATAGCGATCCTAGTCTCATTGATACCTAAAATAGCACCAGGGGCACTATTTGGAACAGCCTCCCGAGTCCAACGTCGTAATATATAGCGTTGTGGAAACTCCCTAATATCAAGCATCCTTAGCACACAAAAGATGTGTGAGCACAACAACCCAAACTGTTCGAATCTTTTACATGTACAATACACAGTCATGTCGTCCTCCCGCATCATAACCTATAAAACACCATTAGAAATAAGTAAATTTTTTCATAAATAACACTACAAAACACCATATGCAACTGGTAATCGGCAAGAGCTATACAATTTTCATAAATAACACTACAAAACATCATGTGAATACCTCGAAGAAAGTAGTGCATGGTTGTTCCCAGTCCTTCACAAAAAAGTTAACGAAGTCACCCATGTTTTCCCACTTTCCGATAGCACATCTGTATAAACCGTTTTGAATCTCCAACTGCTGGTCAAAAAATATAGAGCGTGTGTATATCCTGGACGCTTGATCCTCCAAAACAAAGTCTTCAACCCATATTTCAGCGTTGGTATTTCTGGTGTCATGGTCATTCTTCCTGTGCTCATGTCTCTAAGCTTCAATAGCAGAGTCAAAATACCCGAGAAATTCGACAAGTGTGCAACCCCGGTTACAGAACTGTCCAAAGAAATGGTTGTCACTCTCTGAACGAGAAGAGGTACGCATAAGCCCGGACATGACCTCCTCACGATAATAAGCCGGTATCCAAGTATCCCTGATTTGATAAAGTGACTGAAGCCACTCATTATCAACCAAGTTAAAATCGTTCATTATGGTAGCCCACTCACTTTCAAACTTAACAGGTAGAATTGAATCGGTCCACACAATGTCACACAGCCTCTTTTTGAAATCTGTATTATTGCAGATTGTAGCACCAACCTAAAACACCATTCAATAACATATAACACCATTCAAGTATGTAAAAAGTAGAACGAAAGGTTAAAAGGCAGAACAACTAAAAACCTTAGCAGTAAGCTTGTCCATGATGTGCCACATGCATAGCCTATGTCTACTCTCGGGCCATGTATCTTCAATAGCCTTCTTCATGGCTGGGTCTTGGTCGGTTACAATCACCGGAGGGGCACGGCCAAAAGCTTCACGAAACACCTTTAGCAACCAACTGTAAGTTTCAGCCGTTTCGTTCCCTATTATAGCGGCACCAAGAGTAACGTTGCGATTGTGGTTGTCGATACCGGTAAATGGAACAAACATCATGTTGTACCTGATAAACAAATACGGAATAAAAACACCAAAAAACTTAATGACATATACTTAAGAAAATAAGCTGAAAAACTCAAAACAAAGATAAGAATTACCAAACTTACTTGTTACGACGATATGTGGCATCAAATGAAACAACGTCCCCAAACACCGAAAAATTCCTTTTGGCATCTTCATCTGCCCAAAACAACCCCCTTAACACCCCATCTTCAGCTGTTATATACTCCATTGAAAAGTTTGGCATGTACTCTTTCTTCCTCATAAGCCGTTTGATCATCATATCAGCGTCAAACTCAGATATATACCTGTTCAGGTCTCGCTTGAAATTTTTAAAATCGTTTTTGGTTGCCCCAACCTTGTCAAACCCACCATACAATGTCCTCATGATATTAAAAGCTTTGACAGGTCCAATGTTCAACGTGCTCAACGCATTAACGGCTTGCTCTTGCATATAATTCATACCTCGGTTAGCGGGAAGTAAATACCTATCTTCCTCAGCAACAAAAAAGTGATTATGTGCCTCCTTGAAAGAATATACCTCGTATAGATTCGAAGGCATTAACTTTACACACATACGTGCTTCGCACCCCGTCCTTATAGAAGGAACACGTCGAACAGATTTCCTCTTAGACCCATTATTTGAGGTGTCAATCTCTTTAGATGTATCGATCGCCTTAAGAGGTTTAGTCCCCTCCTTTGAGCAAACGAACCATTTAGATTTTATAACACCATGATGCGTGTATTGAGAAGACTTCCTGGCAGTGAAGCCTGAAGCCATTGCATACTTCTGATAAAAGAGGAATGCATGGTTCACCGTATCAAATGTCATCTTATCCTTCGGCTTAAGCGATTCATCTACCTCCGGTAAATAAGTCCTCTTACCGGAGTTTGGAGACAGATGTAGTTTCCCAAGCGGCTAATAGGTTTGAAAGCCTGAGAAAATAATTAAATTGAATGATTCTACAGTAAAAAAAACAATACAACATAATACGAGTAAAATAACACCACAAAACAACTGTTATAAAAAAACACCATATATTTAGATGAAAAAACACCATGTCCGTATAAAACCCTGTAAGGAACATCACATGCAAAAAACCAATGCAAAAAACCACCATGACTCATTATCAACTGATATAAAAAACACATACCAGCTTCAACTTCACTAAACATACATAAAAACACAATGCACAAATAAAAACACCCTGAAAGGGTTACACGTGGTGTCATCACAAAAAAATACGTATATTAAATTAATATAAATGGAAAAAACACCATACAGTGTACCAGAGTAAAAAAAAACACCACCAACTAATACGCAAAGACACCCATACATAAAAAAACACCATACACAGTTACGAACTGGTGTTCATGAAAATTCCAATAAAAAAACCAGATGATTGAAAAATTGACAATTACAATTAAACGAACATTGTTCTTGAATATTGATTACAATTACATAATAAACTGCGGATCAAACAAACAGAAATTACCTTGATCGTCGTTGTGGTGTTTTTTTTTTGATTCGAAAAGTGGCGATTTTAACATAAAAATATTAAAAAAATCAAAAAAAAAAATTTAGATTTTTTTCTAGATTTTTTTAGGGTTTTTGGGGGTTTAGTTTTTAGCATTTTAGCTGGGGGGGGGGGGGGGGGGGGTTTAGGTTTTTTGGGGGGTGGGGGAGGGGGGTTTAGGTTTTTTTTTTTTTTGGGGGGGGGGGGGGGTAGGGTATTTTTTTAGGTTTTTTGGGGGTTTTAATTTTTAGCATTTAGCTTGGGGGGGGGGGGGGGGGGGTTAGGGTTTTTTTAGGTTTTTTTTAGCTATTTTAGGTTGTGTTCACATTGGTTCTCATGGTAAGGATATATAGAAAACCACTTTTATTGAGAAAACCCCGGGAAACTCAAAAGCTCCCGACTTTTTTTTTTTTTTTGAAAAAAAATAACACATGTAAATATACATGTTTTTAAGAGTTTTGGGCAAAAAAAAAAAAAAAACAAAAAAGCGCCGAGGGGATATTTAAAAAAAAAAATAAACAAGTTTCAGCATTTTTTGTCTAACACGTGTTAGTCACGAAAGTTGCTGAAATTTGTTTATTTTTAAAAAAAAAAAATCCTTCGGCGCTTTTTTTGTTTTTTTTGGCCCAAAACCCTTAAAAACATGTATATTACATGTGGTAATTTTTCAAAAAAAAAAATTCGGGAGGTTAGAGTTTTCCGGGTTTTCTCAATAAAAGTGGTTTTCTCCATATAGCTTACACTATATATATATATATATATATATAGGGAGGAGTTTCATGCGAGAACCACCCTTTATTGCGAGAACCGCAGAGAACCAATGTGAACACAACCTAAAATACCTAAAAAAACCTAAAAAAAACCTACAAAACCTAACCCCCTCCACCCCCCCCCCAAAAAACAACCTAACCCCCCCCCCCCCCCCCCCCCCCCCCCCCCACAAGCTAAATGCTAAAAACGTAAAACCCCCAAAAAAAACTAAAAAAAAACATAAACGCCCCCCCCCCCCCCTCCCAAAAACCTAAACCCCCCTCCCCCACCCCCCCCCCCCCCCAAGCTAAAATGCTAAAAAATAAACCCCCAAAAAACCTTAAAAAATCTAAAAAAATAAAAACAAATCTAAATTTTTTTTTACTATTTTTTATGCTTAAATCGCTACTTTTAGTGGCCAAAAAAAAATTTTAATTTTTTTTTTTGCTTTCGAAAAGTAGCGATTTTTATATAAAAAATATTAAAAAAAAAATTTGTGTGATTTTTAGCTACTTTTAGGCATTTTTGTTTGTGTTCACATTGGTTCTCGTGGTTCTCGCAATAAGAGGTGGTTCTCGCATGATCTTCTCCCTATATAATATATTCGCACAATTTTTTTTCCGCCTAAATCTCTTTGTAACCCTTAAATAAAGAAATATTTTATAAAGTAGAAAAAAGTAACATAACCATTTTTTAATATTATTAATTTTCTTTTTTACCTATTTTTAAACATAGTAAGTTAACCTTTAATAATGAAAAGATTTTTATTCATCATATATAAACCGTTAATGTATATCATAACTTTATAATAAATAATTATTAATTAAATCCGCATAACAATTATCAGTAAGAATAATAAATCTAATTTATATTATAACAAATTTGGCTTTTTACCGGTAAAGAGAAAAAGAATAACTTATATAATGAATTTTGTAAATTGAGTTGAGGCCTTATAGATTTATTTAAATAAAAGTTATATTTAAAAGATACACCTATCTTTTAATTAATATTGTTTTTATACACTATTATATGTAACGTAATTTGTAACTTCATTCATAATACACGAGCTATTATGGTATTTCAGTGTTGTTGTTGCTAATTAACATAGGTCAGTTTTTGTGATAAATTAAAGTTCGTTGTGTGACCTGCCATATGGTAATGAAAATTCGTTTATATAAAGTTTCATCACTAATTAACATAGGTCGTTAGTTATATTAAGTTATTTTAAGGATTATATATTTTAAATTTTTATATTGTACAAATCCGTGTAATACACGGGTCTATAACCTAGTGTAGGATAAATTTAAATATTTGTAACATAATTTTTTTTTTTTTTTGATAAATTAGTTAAAGAGAAAATAATTATTGATTAGGTTTAAAACTCTTAAAATGTTAAAGAAAAATATATAGTCAAATATCAAATCAACGAAATATTAAATATTTTAGTATACTTTCTTGTAACCGTAGTTTAACGTAGAATGAAGGGTAGCATTGAAGATTTCGTATGCAAAAGACAAAACTCCATGCAAAAGATCAAAAGAAAGAGCACAAAAAAGCCACGTAGTTTTTGAGAAAACATGTGGAAGGAAGAACTGTCCAAATGACAAGTCGAGTTCTTGAACAAAAAGAAGACGACATAAGGAGATCTTCCTAAAATTAATAGGATATTCCTTGTCTAATGCTGACTACATGTGTCCGGATCAGGCTTACGTCCGGACACGATGTAGTCTGATCCGGACACGATGTACCTATTGACTTCTGTCGTTAAGGACAAGCAAAAACCAACTAAACTATGTAGATAGGATAAGTCGGATATCAAATCAGAGGAGGATTGTGGAAAGTGTGTAACGTCAAGTATTTATTAACAACTATAAAAAAATAAAGTGATGATTGTTTGATTTGTGGATAAACTAAATTATGAATTAAGAACTTGAGTTTTAAACAATAGGAAAAAGAAAGGTTCCTCCGAATTTCAGGTTTGCAAACAAGTTTAGTTATGTGTTTAATCAAAACATTCACATAGACATAAATGTTTAACCTAATTAACCAATTGTGATAACCAACGACTAAGTACTCCGGTCAATACATAACGGGAGGTTATAGAATGATTATCAATTACAATTACAAACCCTAACCCCATGTCAAATATATCCCAATTACTAGAACTCTCGGGAACTGAATGCTTAGAAATTAAGGTTTAAATAAATGCAAACATTTACAATCTGTCAAATAAATCCATGGTGAAAAGCATCGAATGCTTAGATCACCAAGTTACAATGATTAAAAACACATAAAAGTACCTAATTACACAAACCCTCTATTCGGAGAAAACTATTACAAGACTAGCCGCTCATGAGGTAAGGTTGATCTTCGTAGGCTTCTCTATCTTCGTGTCCCTCCTCTCTGCCGTCAAAGATGATTAATGTTATTATTGATTTTTGTGAATAAAAATCCCTCCACGTGATTACTGCCTCTCTCAACTAAGAAGTCAACCCAATGATGATGTTCTTGTTATCGGCCCAATCCAAATTGTCACATGATGCTGATGTTTGCTTCTTCACATGTGCCGCCAAGTCCAAGACCCCTCCAAATCGGCCCACATGTATGGAGTCCAACCTGTCCACAAGCCCGCGATGTGCGTATGTATATATTTTAATATATACTAGCAAATAGACCCGCGCGCGTTGCGACGCGGACACATTGCAAACATCGATTGGATCACCTGAAGTATTATGTGTTCATTAGGTTTCATGAAGCAAAGTCAATTGCGTTGTATTACAAACCACAGCTTATATACTTTTCTTATATTCTTTTAACATTAGTCTTTGTCTTGTTCTTTTATTAATACTACAACAGTTAATGCCTTGTTAATTACCTTTGTAGTTAGTCCCAATTAAATTCAGGTTGTAATTTCATTGGTAGCTTGTAATAATTCCTTTGTGCAGAAGTCATACAATTACATATTGAAAAAGCAAAACACCTTTTTTTGAACTGCGGGGAAATATTTCATTTAACCAAACCCAAAAGTGTACATCAGGTCTAGCAATTTGCTACGCATAGAACACCCAAAACTGTTGCACATACATGCCCCGAAAACAATAAAAAGAAACCGAGACTTCTCGACAACAAAATTAATCACCTGGTATGCTAAAGCTTCGGTAGTTGTTCCAATTTAGCTCCTCCTTTTCGCTCGGGTTTTTATCCATAGGAAAGACATCGATTGAATCTCTCCAAAGATGCCATCCACATTTACTTGTTTATACGAAAACACACGGTCATTTCTCGATCTCCAAATCGCCCAACAGCCGACTAAAATAATAGATTGGGCCAGTCTACTCTTTTGACCATTTAGAGCAGAACTCTTGTGTGACAGTGAATAATTAAATACTCCTTAAAGGGCATAATCTATGGCTTATTTACTTCATGAACAATAAACTGACCTTTAGGCCATTGAGAAATGATGCTTTCTTTCAAAGTTAGAACAGTTGCAGCTGCTGGAAAACTTTGTGGACCAATATCAGATCCATCTATCAAACGAAATTTAATCTCTAGCGCGTCTTGAACTCCAGCCATCTTCAACTTTGTCTCGAACAGAAATTCCCAATATCCAAACACTCAAGAAACTTCAATTTTTTGGGCTTAATCCCAGAAAAAAAGCAACTTTTACAGACTCAAATAGGTATACATATATGGTGTTGAGCCTAACCAACCACCATCAATAATAATTCCCACTTTGCCCTCTAAAGACTTCAAATCTTATGAAAAATTGAACAGTCTCTTATAGCTGATTTGAAATCCGCTAACAATAAAAGAAACACAACTGAATCAATTAAATCTACTTACTGCAAAAGTGCAAATTAATACAGGAATCAAGATCCCTCTAGCTACATAAAAACCATATACCCACAAAATATTTTGATGAATGAATATGAAGGAAAATAAAGGGGGTAGACAACACCATGAGCTCACCTTTTGCCATATTACCATTGAGACAACGCACGACGTAAAAAAGTGTTCAGCAGTCTCTGCATTCTCCCCACGCACAGCGGACAGCGGGCAATCGGACGGATCACACCTGATGTGCCTTCGCCGCTGATTTACCAAGGTTGGTAAACGCCACCCAAAAATATTAACTTTTAAGGTACCCACTTGTTCCATTTGAGAACCGTATTGTAAGCGGACTGTTTGGACAATGGTTCCCGACACGATTTGACCGAAAATGACCCACCCGGATCTGGATCCGAAACCCACTTGTCCCTACTATTCTGCATTGGTACTCCCCCTAGTTCCCCTAACAATTGACTGAACTGGTTGAATAGGCTGGTGGCGTAATTTTAGAATTAGGAGATATCCTTGTATAATAGGTTTCATGGCCTGCTTTCGTTCTAGCCGGAACATTTTGAACCTGACTTTAATATGATCCTTAAAATGTCCATTAAACGAAATTATACACATATGTATCCAAAGTAAAACAATTTAACCAAAACAAAAAAAAAATGATCTCTGGGAGAACCACTAATTCAACCATCAGATATCAAATCACCTATTTATCAAAATTAAACCAACAATACCAAGCTGAGGAGAAAAAACCACATCATGAACAAACTCAGTTGATTACTGCAAAGAGAATATGTAAAACATTAATTGCATAAGTATTGGAATCATATAACTACCAAGGCGCAAGAAAATGTGCTAGTATAAATCCAGAGAAGAATTCCTCTAATTCGTAGGTGAGTGCAACTTTTGTGCGCAAGAAATCGTTTCACAACAGCTCTTTATTTGACGACAACTCACCGTAGATGGATTTAGGGTTCATCGATCATGGAGGAAAGATGGCCATCGCGTGATTTAAGGGAGATCGATTTTGGGTTGATGAAGGATTGATTCATCAGGTATCGATTCGGTGATTGTGGAAGTGGACGCTTGATGATTTCAGGAAGAGAAGAGAGGCAGATGCTATTGGATCATCAATAAGGAAACACGTATACACGAAAGGAGGGACCACATATGCTGAAAAGAAACAAAGAAGGGACTTAATCGGTAAATAGCGACGGTGGTCGGTGGCGAATGCCACCGACTTTGTACTTTAAGTAATAGGGTAATTGTGATGATTGCTATTGTCTCCTCCAAAGTCCCTAAGTCTGCGCATGTGATATTAGAATCCTTCATATCTCTTTTTTTTTCTTCTAACCGTAGCCTACGGATTAATGAACGTAGGTTACGGTTCCTACTTGCTGTGAATACATACATGTCCCACCGTACGTTCTAGACCTGCTGAATGCTTTTTTATTTACCATCTTTCAACCGTACGCTACGGTTCGAAGACCGTAGCTTACGGCGCGAACATTGGTTCCATCGTTTTCTTGATTCCAACTCTCAACTAACGACTCAACGGCCCCTCGACTTCAAGCTCTTCCGTTGCTTATATTCCCCGAGTTATATTTTGGCCCGAACAAGTCCCGAACAATATCTTTCACTATGTTTAGCATCCTCGCTTGTTCCGTTTCATCATTAAGCATCCTAACTTCACCGGATTTAGACGATTAACCTGTAAACTGACACAACCACGTAGTTACCACATTCTAAATATATAATCGCCAAACAATACAATAAAAATATAATACTTAAGCACTTTAACACCCGGTTTTTACACTCTCATCACATCCCCACACTTATCATTGATTGTCCTCAAGCAATCATTACAAACATTACTCACCATATTAACAAATCACTATTGAATCCCTTACCGAATTAAAAGTTTAAGGTCCCAAGTCATACCCGTCCGATAGACTGACACAATCGAGATTGACAATCTGACAGATAAATGATACGCATTTAAAATAGCTTAAGACTTGCCTAACTAAAACTAACACGCTTATATTACTACACGCATGCCATACGCCCCTCACAATAATCACTTCTCTCGGTTTTATCAAGACTAGCGTGTAATGTGCTAGCATATAATTCGCTCAAAACCAATTATACTACTTTGCAATCATAAGCTTGAATGGCAATCACACCTCCACTGTATCAAACAACGTACACATATCAAAAGGACTTTTCGGGTTTTGGGTTAAGGGTAAAGGTAAGTAAATATTTTTTTTTTGGATTTTTATATTTATTTGGCGAACACAAAAGAATACCAAACCATGACAACTTTATTCACAATAACTACTAATACTTTGGGTATTTTCGACCCATTTATTCAACACGAACATGATTTCTGCTTTTTCTTTTTTCTCTTTTTTTTATTTCCTTTTTTTTCAACAAATGTCTAACACATAATTGTCATTCATGGTTGGTAAGCAAACGGGTCAAACGAGGTGTAACAAACGAAAGGTGAAAGGCTCAACATGGTTAACTAAGGTGGGGTGGATAAACAATCAACATATGAAATAATGAAGGGATCCTAATACCTTTATCATCTATGTGCATACGCTAAACCACAGTCTCGCCACGTATCAAACCACACAAGTTCTAACACAAAGCAACATATGGCCTACACTCAGCAAATGAACATTTATTGAAATTCATCTAACAACTAGTAGGCTCAAATATCTCACCGAACAAAAGGAATATGGGTTACCGACACATAGCATGTGTAATTCCTAAAGCATGTTACCCCTAGTTAGGCATCTCTTCTCAACTATTCTCTAAAAATTGTCAGAAATACTCTCATGAAACTTAAAGGGACAACCATGACTAGGGATCTAAGTTATTTTAATATCAGTAGGAACCCTTTAGCGACTGAAAATGTTGGTTTTCATGTAGTTCAAGCATACTTGAGACAAAAATTTTCAAAAATTTTCAATTTTCAGCAATTTCAACCAATTCAAGCATTTGAGATCAACAATCTTACCAACCCTTTTCTCGAGTTACCGCATCCCCACACTTGGGATACATTGTCCCCAATGTATGGTGCAATTTCTAATCTAAACTCGAGAGATACCACCCACAGACCATGAACGGCTAACAACCTAGACGACTCAACACAAAAAAACCACTCCCAACACAAAATTTCACACCACCAAGTACACAAAAACAAATAAAACAAACGATAGATAAACACATGCACCTGATAATTCAATTAGTAAGTGTCTGTAGCGGTGCGGCTGCTATGATCTAATTGGAACAAACGCCCCTCATAGATTCTTTGAGATCTCATTGGCGATGTTGCCAAACATCCCCACACTTGATTCATTGCCTCCGTGAAGATAGAATTGTATAAACCTGTCAAAACACAACACACCAAACGAAACCAAGACAAAGTATAAACTCTACATCTTCGGGCTGCCTCCCGAGAGCGCTAAGTTTAAAGGTCTTCAGCCAGACCATACCTGATATGAGCTACGGTGGTCTCAATGCACTTTTACCCCTTGTAATTCCCATGAATGCCCGGAAATTTACATGCCATCTCCATAGGTTTGTTAGTATAATTGGCATGTTCAGACTGCACCTGCAGGTTTCGCTAATCCACTTCACGAGATATACCTTGATGTCTTGTTGTTTCACCATTCTCATATTCTTCCTCGAACCCTCTTCCCCACACTTATTAATTTGAATGATTGATATGGGAAGAGGTTCGGTACACATATTCATCTCCTCAGACTGTTCTGCCTCATCATCTGCACACACCATCTGATCCACCAGTGACTCTTCATCAGATAAAGGACTCATTGGTGTGGTATTACCCTCCACAACCTCCTCCTTCATGTGAGAATAATCTCTAATATCATCAGGTAATGGTGAAAGGCGTTGTTCTATTTCTATCTTCATTTTTAAATTCTGACACTTAGAAACTAAACAACTGATTCAATCTTCATCAGAAAGGTTGGGTGCTGATAAATACTGCTCGAGTTTGGACAAAGTCACTTCCAACATAACAAGCTCTTTCTCCTCCTCGGTCTGATAAGTATAAACACCATCGTCCCTTACTTGAGAAGAAGACATCTGTAGAGACACCCATCTAACCCTGGCTTGGCGTTTTTTCCATTGGAGTCATTCTTAGCCCATCATCCTTCACTTCAGCCAGCAAAACGTCATACTTCGTAATCCACATCTCCAACTGATCCTCTATTGATAGGCCAGGTTTCGCCAATTGCTTTTCAATGTATTCCAGGTCTCGTCGTCTCATATATTCCATAAGACATCCAAGTTGAGGTGATTGATAGTAACTATGTGACTGGGGTGCACATTCAGACTCACCCTGATCAACTGTATAATGGGTATGATAGGCATCCTGATAGTGTACAGGATGGTCTTCATAGAAAAAATTGAGAGTATTCATCATAACAATCGATGTCTGTCGTTAGTGACATGCAAAAACCTATTTAAACTATTAGTAAAGAATAAGCAGGGTATCGAACCAAGGGAGGACTGTGAAAAGTGTCGTAATGAAAAGGATTGATTAACGGGAGGTTATCGAATGATTATCAATTACAATTTACAACCCCTAACCCCATGTCAAATATTTCCCAATTACTAGAACTCTTGGGAACTGAATGCTTAGAAATTAAGGTTTAAATAAACGTAACTGTTTACAATCAAGAAATCAAATCCATGGTGAAAAGCATCGAATGCTTTGATCACCAGGTTAAAACGATCGTATCAAACACATAATATTCGTTAACTTACAAAAACCCTCCATCCGGAGGAAACCACAAAAGTTTAGCTGCTCATGTTGGTTGGTTGATCTTCAATAGCTTCAGTACTAATTAAAATCACCATCTTCCTAATAAAATATAAGAACGATGATAATAAAATTAATAAAACTCAATTGTCTGATCTCGTCCCCCAAGGTTGCATATGGCGGCTCCAAGATGTCAACAACCCCTAGGATGAGTGATGATGATGTCGTTGAAAGGTGATGATGATGGATTTGATGTTGTTGACTAAAGATGATAACCTCTCCTTTTGATGTTGTCTGTCCTCCACACTATTGAAGATGATGATTATTTTATATATGAAAACATAAAACCAAACCCTCACATGCGTCCTTTTTTGACTTCACGGGTCGTAGGCTACGTAAATAAGTCGTAAGCTACGCTTTATAAACTCTGTTTGAACATAAGCAATAAACCGAAAGCTACGAAAAAGGATTCGTAAGCTACGGTCGAGACCCCATTGGTCTTTTCTTGCTGAACTCCCAACTCCTAAGCTACGAAATAAACCTGTAGCTTACGAATTCCAATCTCTGTCCAACTATTATAATGATCACAAAGACTCGTAAGCTACGAAATGAAATTCGTAACCTACGATCGAGACCCTTGACCTTGTTCCTCTTCACTTTCAAACTTTCATCAAATGACACTTTGGCCCCTCTACTTTGATTCTTCATTTCCCTCACATTTTTAAGTATAAAGTAACTTTCAATAAAGTGCCAATCAACCCCTAGACTTTATACCTCTTTGATTCTTCCACACGTAAGCTTCACATAACTTTCATCATATACCAAGTTGATCCCCAAACTTCACTTTTTCACATTTCTTCCACTCGTGAGCCTTCATAACACCCGAACAAGCTTTACCATCCATCCTTGAGCTGCGATATCCCATCCTATGCTCACAACTTCATCTTTAACCATCGTAAATGCACCGGTTTACGTGTTTTACCTACAAATTACCAAGATCTCATAGTTACTTCATTCTAAACAAGTAAACACATAAAACATGATATTTAAACACTCTAAAGCTCGGGTTTCACCCTCTCCAACGGCTTGAGGTTGTCTCGCTTCATCGCCACCCCTTTTTCCAACAAAAACAATTCCGAGAACATCACATTTTCAGCCACAATCTTCTTCGGATCACTGAAGTAATCATCTTCTTTGATATAAGTGTAGAGGTTATCCGCCTTAGAATCAAATTTTGCAATCTGACTCAACGAAGCCAAAGACATGGTCGCCGGTTTCCCGTTAACCTTTCCCATCAGTGTGACGGTTCTCGGCGGATCATCCCCATCATTCTTCGTTAATGTACTCAACCACTCTGTAACACTTCGAAGATACACCTCTCCACTCTCGTTACCTCGAAACTCCAACACTTCTTCCCACCCGAGTTCAGTAAATTTTTCATACAATCCCAACGCCCGCAGATCGGGTCTATGGATGCGCTTCTCGAAACAAGTATTTTATCTAATAGAGTGCGCATCACCCATCTTTTCATAAAATAAATCGGCTTGGTATGCTGCTTCTTACTTATATAAAGGACCATCTCTCCACGTAGGGCGGTAAGGAGCATCACCGTGCCCCCGTGGAGGATGAACAAAATCATCCAGTGGCGTTTCCCTAATCTCAACTCCTGTACCTCTTCTTGCCCTTTTTGACCCAACCGCTGCATCCTCTTACGTTGCAGTTTCTTTTTCTTTCCCTCTGCGTGATTTAACCATCTACAATCACACAAAAACAAGCAAACACCTCAAGTTAATTCGAATCAGCTTATACTAATATGCTAGAACAAGTGTATAACCCTTGAGGCCTCCCCACACTTGTTCTAAACCATGGCTCAACTCGTTACTAGTTAAATCATTACCCAAGATAATTCCGATTCACAATTTCAATCCAAAAATCATAATGTGGTTCAATAACTAGTGTCATAGTAGATTTAACAACGTCCCCTTAAGCCATAACATCAATCCAACCCCTTTATGTAACAATTTTTCCCCGTTTCAATTCATTAACCAAGATAAAATCAGATTTCCCTGACCTATTACATGTTCATTCAACCATTAAATGACTAACAACCAAGAACAAAGCATGAATATCACAAAAATACCTTAACTTCATCGATTCAGAGCAAAATTGTAAAAAAAATCATACCTTTTTAGTTTAGAAAGGTTGGAGAACACTTAGAGAGCTTATATATGAAGTTTGAGCAAAAAGCCCCAAATTTGAATTTTAGAGTTCTTCAAGCTCGGTCTGATTCGTGCAAATCTGGGCGTTTTCGGTGAAAACCGAGGGCAGGGTTTTGTTCCTCTCGAAAAATTAGCCAAGTTAGGCTCTTGAATCACTCGATTTGGTGGAGAAACGAAAGAGTTATGAAGGTTGGTGGCTATGGAGATTTGAAGATTTGGTGAGGAAGATGATGGAGATGTATGAGAAGATAGGATGTTTGTGGTGAAAGTAGAAGAAGAATCTGATCCAAATTAGGTGGAGATGTGTTTTATTCATTTAAAATTCGGTTTTTTAAAGAAGATTCGGGTTACCCATGTCTACTCCACTTGACCTGTGACCTCCCATACCGAACCGTAGGCTACGGTTTCAAAATTCTGTTCACATGAATAAAGGGGGCCGTAGCCTACGGTTTAGAACCGTTGGTTACGGTTTAGAACCGTTGGTTACGGTTTACGGATGCTGTGTAGACCAGAACTCACCATCCGTAGGCTACGGGTCTGAACCGTAGCTTACGGTTTACCCAATTTTTTTTTTGAATGATTTTTTAAGGATTTTGTTTGTTCAAAGACCCATATAACCTTTCCATGACAATTTTTTTTTCGCTCCACCCCCCGTAAGAAAATCGTGTCGTCCTCGACACACAACTGAGATTAGCGACATACCTGGGTATCTTCAACGTCCCCACACTTGCTTGAAACTATGGGTAACACACAAAATCTTTTCAAACCATAAAACAATGGAAAGACACGAAAAATAAAAAAACAAAAGAAATATGTACCAAACATCCGGGTTGCCTCCCGGTAGCGCTAAGTTTTAGTCTTCAGCAGGACTTCTCAAGACCCTCAGTCGGTCGTGTATTCCGGTGCGCCTTCAAGAAAGCTCACCTCTTCGGGTAACGGATTCAAATCATCACCGTCTAGATACGGTTTCAGCCGATGACCATTAACTACTTGTCTTCGTTGGTCCTTCGGATCCTCAATTTCCACATCTCCGTATTGTCCGAGTCGTGTAATAACGAACGGTCCGGTCCATTTACTCCTTAATTTACCTGGAAACAATTTAAGGCGGGAGTTAAATATCCAGACTCTTTGACCTACCGAAAACGCCAAGCGCCTCAGCTTTGCATCGTGCACCGCCTTCATCTTGTCCTTGTATGCGGCTGTGGTGTCATACGCCTCATTGTGTAATTCCTCCAATTCACTCAATTTCAACAACCCGTGAGCACCTGCATCAGAATAATCAGTGTTCACTTGTTTAACAGCCCACAATGCACGATGTGCAATCTCTAAGGGTAAATAACAACCCTTTCCATACACCAAACGATAGGGTGTAGTGCCGATAGGAGTTTTATAAGCGGTGCGATATGCCCATAAAGCGTTATCCAATTTAGATGACCAATCCTTACGATCAGTTCGCACCGTCTTTTGCAAAATTTCTTTAATTTGCCTATTCGACACTTCAACCTGTCCACTCGTTTGTGGATGATATGGTGTAGCAATTCGATGGTCAACGCCATACCGTTTTAAGAGTTTGCCAAAACTAAAGTTTTTAAAGTGGGATCCTCCATCGCTAATTATCACCCGAGGAATCCCGAACCTAGAACAAATGTTTGAATGGACAAACTTGCAAACAACGGTATGGTCGTTTGTCTTAGTGGCAATAACTTCAATCCACTTTGAAACGTAATCAACCGCCACTAAGATGTATAGGTTACCATTCGAATTGGGAAACGGTCCCATAAAATCAATTCCCCAAACATCAAAAATATCAACAACCAAGATTGGTTGCATTGGCATCTCATCCCTTTTTGAAATCCCACCCATCTTTTGACAATTCGGACAATGTTTAACAAACTCAAAAGCGTCTTTAAACATAGTTGGCCAATAAAGACCAGCTTCAAGAACTTTATAGCCCGTCTTTTGTCCGCTAAAGTGACCGCCACACGCAGATGAGTGAGCATGCTGTAATACTTCCAAGAACTCCGTCTCGGGCACGCATCTTCTAATAATCTGATCAGCACCAATCCGGAACAAATCCGGTTCATCCCAAGTATAATTCTTCACCTGCGACAGGAATTTTTGCTTCCGTCGCTTGTTCCACGCATCCGGTATCGTACCTGAAACAAGATAATTTGCAAAGTTAGCATACCAAGGTCCGGAACTTGCAGCCATTATAAACTCATCCGGAAAATGCTCATTGATCTCGGGTGTAAACTCGTCCACTTCAACCGGTAGTCATGACAGATGGTCAGCAACTACATTTTAACACCCTTTCTTGTCTCTGATTTCAAGATCAAACTCTTGCAACAGTAGACCCACCGAATCAGTCTCGGTTTGGCATCCTTTTTCTCCATTAGATACCTGACTGCACTATGATCAGAGTAAACAATTACTTTGCTTCCACAAATATAAGACCATAATTTATCCAAAGCATAAACAACGGCAAGCAACTCCTTCTCCGTTGTGGTATAATTCAAATGGGCATCGGAGAGGGTTTTGCTTGCATAGTAGATAACAACCGGCTTTTTATCTACTCGTTGGCCAAGTACAGCCCCAATAGTCAAATCGCTTGCATCACACATTATTTCAAATGGTTTTGTCCAATCGGGTGATTGCAAGATTGGGGCTTGTACCAATTGGTCCTTTAATACATTAAAAGCATTTAGACATTTATAATAAAATTCAAATGGAACATCTTTTAACGATAGATTACATAAAGGTTTCGTTATAACACTAAAGCCCTTAATAAATCTACGGTAAAATCCGGCGTGTCCTAAAAAGGAACGAACACCCTTCACATTAGTAGGGTGGATAGCGATCTGATTGTACCCTGAATAACCATCAAGAAAGCAGTAAAATTTCTAACCTGATAATTTCTCAACAATCTGGTCAATAAAGGGCAAAGGAAAGTGGTCCTTTGATGTGGCAGCGTTCAGCTTCCGGTAGTCAATACATACCCGCCACCCGGTTACCGGACGGGTGGCTATCTGCTCGCCATTATCACCCTTGACAATTTGAATGCACGCTTTCTTCGGCACCGTTTGGGTTGGACTCACCCATGCGCTCTCTGAAATGGGATATATGATCCCATGGTTCAACCACTTGATTACCTCTTTCTTTACCACTTCTCGCATGTTAGGGTTAAGCCTCCTTTGTGTATCCCGTGCAGGCTTCGCATCTGCATCAGTAATTTTTTATGCATACAAACAGAAGGACTTATACCTTTCAAATCAGCGAGAGTCCACCCGATCGCAGCTCGATGGGTCTTAAGCACCTTCAGTAGTGGTTCTTCTTGTTCTTTCTCCAAATTGGCTGCGATAATTACCCGGAGAGTCTGCTCCTCTCCTAAAAACGCATACTTTAGATGCACGAGCAGCTCTTTTAACTCTACCTTTGGTGGGCTAATTAGTGACGGTTTCAACCCTGAAGAGATCTCAACTGGAAGACTCTCCACTTGGTGGGACCACGGAGGCCTTCTCTCTTGCACCGCTTGTGCCTCCAACTTCTAAACTTCCTCTTCCAAATCACACATGTGATTTTCTTCCACCCTGTCACAAAACAAACAACACTCGGGCATCTCATCCTCGACTTGAGGATCACATCCATCTATAATATCTGCCATGAAACATTCAATACCTTGAAACATGTCAGAAACATTAGAAAACACATTCAATCGGACCATTCTATTGCCGAACGTCATGTCGACTGTGCCGGTGCGACAATCGATCTGAGCATGTGTAGTGGCTAAGAAAGGTCGACCCAAGATAACATTTGGTTGATTGTTTTTATCAGCAGAGACATAGTCAAGCACCAAAAAATCAACATGTAAAAAGAACTCTTCCACTTTAACTATCACATCACGAACTATCCCTCGAGGAAGCTTAGGGGTCAAATCTGCCAACACAATAGTTGTGTCGGCATGACGCAGTGGACCAAAATCATATTGGTCGTACAAGCTTCCCGGAAGGATACTCACGCTAGCTCCGAGATCCAATAATGCCCTACTCATTTTAAAATCACCAACTTGTATTGAAATTAAAGGCGTCCCGGGATCTCGCAGCTTAGGTGGAAGGATCCCATTCAATACGGCACTAACTATATCAGTTAGATCAACTTTTTTAGGGACTTTAAGCTGCCGTTTTTGAGTACACAAATCCTTAAGATACTTAGCATAAGTCGGAACCTCTTTAATGGTGTCAATTAAGGGTAAGTTGATTTTTATTTGTTTAAATACCTCTAAAATTTCCTCCGGTTGAGGTCCCCTTTTATTGATTATTTTCGTGTTACCCGGGTCCTTCAAGGCTTCAGGAAAGGGAGGTAGAATCGGTTCCCCTTCCTTAGCCTTGGTTGGCTCAGAAGTTGTAGGTCGGGTGTTTTTACCATTACTTTTAACAATGTTAGGCTCCGACTCATTGTCACTCTCACCATTTTCACCTAAATCCTCCACCACACCATCCACGGGCTGTGGTGGAGTGTCGACCTTGTGATAATTCCTACCACTACGTAAAGTACTTACCAGGCTGACTGGACTGCCCTTCTTTTGATGAGCGGGATTTGGTGTTGTATCACTTGGTAATTTCCCACTATTCTGCTTCAGCTCCTTCACATCGGTTGCAAGTTGGGCTATTTGTGTGGTTAATGATTGAACGGCTTTATCTCGCACCTCATCCTTTTGAGCACGATTTTGCAGCTCAAGCCTTTGATTTTGTAATTCAAGTTGAATTGATTTCAACATCACCATCATATCGTTGCCCCCCGAAGTGTTAGAAGACCCGGCTTGTCCTCTTTGATCGTTTTGGTAGCCTCCCTGAAAGTTACCTTGAAATCGGTTCTGATTGAAATTTCTTTGACCTCCAGATTGATTGTTGCCTTGAAACCCCAGATTTAGCTGATTATTTGTATTCCCATAGCTAAAATTCGGGTGATTTCTGAGGCCCGGGTGATATGTGTTGGACTGCATTTTGAAGTTTCTTCCGCCGCCCCCACCTTGCACATAGTTCACATCCTTACTTTCACCATGAATGGTTGGGCATTGATCCACTATATGCCTAGGTCTCCACAATGTCCACACAATGGAAACTGACCACTTGCCTCCGGTGGATTTTCTACCGCTCTCACTGTCGACTGTCGTACACTTCTAGAAGATTGAGCCTTACGTTTTGACGCCCTTGCGGTTCTTTCTAAATATTCCCAATCATCCTCTTCATAGTTTGTTCCAAAAGTACCATTGGATATCGAATTTACATCCCTTGCATCTTCATCTGTTAGGCATTCGTGGAACGTATTCATAAGCTCCCACAAATAAATACCATTCTGCGGACAGTTCTTGAGCATCATTTTAAAGCGATTAAACGCTTCGTGAAATAACTCACCGGGCTGTTGTCGAAACCCCTAATATCTTTCCCGACGTTGTTAGTGCGAAAATGAGTATAGAATTCATCTAAAAATTGTTGCTGCATTTCATCCCATGTGAAAATCGAAGCTGACGGTAGCGGATGGAACCATTGCTGCGCTTTGTCTTCAAGTATGAATTGGAAGAGTACCAATTTCACATCATCAACTGAGAAACCTTGGCTGCTGATTGTGTTGCAACGTGCATCATATGCAGCAATGTGTAGATATGGTTCTTCATGTGCGTGACCATGAAACTTCGGCAGACTGGATATCGATTGTGTTCGTACTTCAAATGAGCACCATCCTTGTAATTACGGGATCACAATCGGTGATGGGTTGTTAGCTATAGCAGGCCTGAAGTGGCTCTCGATACCTCGAACTAGACCCTGATTATTTTGTCGTGGAATACCTTCCGGTAAAATCACCTGTCGGTGTAAGTTGCGTGGTAGCGGTCTTATCTGACCCGGCATCTGAGGTACCGGTGGTGGTAATGGAATATCCACCACCGGCTTTCTCGGAGCAGGCTGCTGATTGAGTGGGTCAGGTTGATGATATTGCTGTGGTATCTGCGTTGGTTGTACATATTGTTGATACCCCAAATTCCCTTGATTGACTCTTTCGAATCCACCTGCCCCAACTGTTTGCCTCTCGTAGGTACCCATATTGACCACTTGTCTCTCGTTTTGACCCACGTAGTTATCATATTCCTCAATGCCATCGTCGAAATCCCCTGAATTATTTCCTTGATCATAAATGGCCGATCTATAAAGATGTGGCATTGGCTGACTTTGCTGTGAAATAACCGGTCGGGTGGCTGGCGGAATTGATGTTGCATTAGGTGCTTGAGTCTGACTTGGTGCTGCAACATCATCGGGAATGATTCTAACATAAGGAGACAAATGCTGTAAATTGACAGTCTGGGTTGCAGTTGGGTATTGAAGGGATGTTGCTTGGGTGGAAGTTGGTTGAGTGTTGTCAAAGTTTGGGAAAAACGTTGAGAATGATGGTACTGGAGATGTAGAAGTAGGTTGTGTAGACTGTGGTGGTGGTGGTGGTGAAACTGGTACGGTAGTGTTCGGTGAAGGTTGGGTAGGTGTTGGTAAAAATTGTTGCTGTGGAAGTGGGTCTTGCGGTTGTTTCTCCGGGGTTGTTGAGTTCTCCATTGTTTTAGATGTCGGTATAGGTGATTGTAGAATCTTGTTCTCACGGTGTAATACTCACTTTGTATGCTTTACTGTTCTCTCAATCTCTGGGTCGAATACTAATGGTGATGACTTCCCGGAGTTCCGAGTATGATGCATACACTTCCTAGATCACCTGCACAAACAAAAACAAGAAAACCTCGCGTAAATCTGAACAGAACAAAACAGAACAAAATGAAAAGACACTATTTTTGCATTTTTGTATATTTAACTAAAACTAGAACTTAACACTAAGCACTTTGTGCACGCCTCCCCGGCAACGGCGCCATTTTGATGTCTGTCGTTAAGGACATGCAAAAACCAACTAAACTATGTAGATAGGATAAGTCGGATATCAAACCAGAGGAGGATTGTGGAAAGTGTGTAACGTCAAGTATTTATTAACAACTATAAAAAAATAAAGTGATGATTGTTTGATTTGTGGATTAACTAAATTATGAATTAAGAACTTGAGGTTTTAAACAATAGGAAAAAGAAAGGTTCCTTCGAATTTCAGGTTTGCAAACAAGTTCAGTTATGTGTTTAATCAAAACATTCACATAGACATAAATGTTTAACCTAATTAACCAATTGTGATAACCAACGACTAAGTACTCCGGTCAATACATAACGGGAGGTTATCGAATGATTATCAATTACAATTACAAACCCTAACCCCATGTCAAATATATCCCAATTACTAGAACTCTCGGGAACTGAATACTTAGAAATTAAGGTTTAAATAAATGCAACCAGTTACAATCAGTCAAATAAATCCATGGTGAAAAGCATCGAATGCTTAGATCACCAAGTTACAATGATTAAAAACACAAAAAAGTACCTAATTACACAAACCCTTCATTCGGAGAAAACCATTAAAAGACTAGCCGCTCATGTGGTAAGGTTGATCTTCGTAGGCTTCTCTATCTTCGTGTCCCTCCTCTCTGCCGTCGAAGATGATTAATGTTATTATTGATTTTTGTGAATAAAAATCCCTCCACGTGATTACTGCCTCTCTCAACTAAGAAGTCAACCCAATGATGATGTTCTTGTTATCGGCCCAATCCAAAATGTCACATGATGCTGTTGTTTGCTTCTTCACATGTGCCACCAAGTCCAAGACCCCTCCAAATCGGCCCACATGTATGCGTGTATGGAGTCAAACCTGTCCACAAGCCCACGATGTGCGTATGTATATATTTTAATATATATTGTGATGATTGCTATTGTCTCCTCCAAAGTCCCTAAGTCTGCGCATGTGATATTAGAATCCTTCATATCTCTTTTTTTTTCTTCTAACCGTAGCCTACGGATTAATGAACGTAGGTTACGGTTCCTACTTGCTGTGAATACATACATGTCCCACCGTACGTTCTAGACCTGCTGAATGCTTTTTTATTTACCATCTTTCAACCGTACGCTACGGTTCGAAGACCGTAGCTTACGGCGCGAACATTGGTTCCATCGTTTGCTTGATTCCAACTCTCAACTAACGACTCAACGGCCCCTCGACTTCAAGCTCTTCCGTTGCTTATATTCCCCGAGTTATATTTTGGCCCGAACAAGTCCCGAACAATATATTTCACTATGTTTAGCATCCTCGCTTGTTCCATTTCATCTTTAAGCATCCTAACTTCACCGGATTTAGACGATTAACCTGTAAACCGACACAACCTCGTAGTTACCACATTCTAATTCTAAATATATAATCGCCAAACAATACAATAAAAATATAATAATTAAACACTTTAACACCCGGTTTTCACACTCTCATCACCTATTGTGCCCAACATGGCCACACTAGGGATGGGATTGGTACAGTACCCGTACCTATACCCGTACCAGTACCGAAAATACCGGTACCGAATTTGAACAAAACTAGGTACCAAATACCGTACCAAATATATAGGTACGGTACGGGTACGAGTACGGGTACTAGTACGGGTATTTTCGGTACAATACCCACTTGGTACCATTTTGTTTTTATTTACTTTTTGAGCACTTGTACGAGTACTAAATAGGTAAAATTGTCATGAGTATCAATATAGTACGAGTACCAAATAGGTAAAATTGGTACGAGTACCAATACAATACGGGTACCATATAGGTAAAATCAACACGAGTACACTATAAATCCCATAATATGAAATAAAACATAATACAAAAAAACTTTTAAAGGTATACAAAGAATTCGGTACCAGTACCCGTTTTTACCCGTACCTGTACCCGTACCAATACCGAAAGTACCGAATACCAAAATCAATAAAACTGGGTACCGATACATGTACCAAATACCTAAAATCGGTACGGGTACGGGTACGGTACGGGTACGAGTACGGGTATTTGGGAAAAAAAAGCCCATCCCTAGCCTACACACCTCGTCTTTCAAGGGAGACTTAATACCCTTCCTCTCTACATAACCCCATCTCTAGATATTCTATATACACATAAACACACATATATACACACGCTTTATGTTTCTATATATATATAATGATGCTAACTTGAGTGTTAAAGGGTGGTATTAAAACCCCAGCCTCGAACTCCTTCAAACAGGTTTCCTTTTGGTTGCAGTTCGAGATAAGAACCAAAAGGGTTAGATCCATCTTGCACACCTTGGAAGCCCTGCCCTGACAACCTACACTTCAACAAATGGATATTTTGTGGTTAAGCAATTATGACAGTAAATACGAACAATAACCGGTTAACACATGGTGATGTGAAGATTGACAAAGAAGTATTTGATTAATTACAATTTACAAGTTAACCAACATAACTATTGTACGCTAATAGAAATGATCCCTACAAATTAATACAAGTTTTTAAGATATATGATACCAGACATTTCTGCCTGGGTCACTAGGTCTGGATCATTGAATTCGGACTATGTCCGGCGCATTGTGTGGTTCCCCTAACGTGGAATGTCTCACTAATTGAATGTCTACATGGCCACCAATAGAGTAGAGATATCAACATCAACATGGTTACATTCTTAGTGGACCCGTATCTTCTTATATATGGACCTTATGCAAATCAGGTCATCTAGTCTCTTACTACCCTCTCTCTAATATACTTATTTTCTGGTGATAAACATTAGCTTATTCTTATGCTGAAGGGTGGGCGTTCTGTTTTTGATCAAACTGAACCTAACCTTCCTCAAGTATAATCTTTCAAAACATACCCCAAATGAGCAAACTTTTTTTTTTTCATCTGTCACTAGTACACATTCCGTTTAAGGGTGCGGTAAAATAAAAGTGAAAGTGCGGTGTCCGGGCGCATCAACTAATTACGCACCAAAGGTTCCCTCTTTTTGATGATGCAGTGCACAATTAGCATCATTTAATAATGTGACCGCACCTGAATTTATATCTCATATGCAACTAGGATTAGACACGTGGCCACTATACCCTTCAACAAACATTAGCTTTTTTTTTCACCAAAAAAATATATATTTCTAAATTCTGTAAAATTTCAGAAAAAAATTCCATTAAATTTCCCAATAAATAACTTCAATACACAAGTAATGTCTTACAATAAAAATAACAAACAAAAAAATTATAACTAATATTATACAAGATTCCTAAAAGTAAATGTTTTTCGAAAATGAAACACAAACACAAATGTATACCAATTCAAAATGTAAATATTTTTAGTAGGAAGCTCAAAAAGGTTTCAGAGCACTTCATGCACCTTGCAACCCGAACCCACCTCTTCAAACCTTGCAATCCAAACCGAGCTCTTCAAACCTTACAACCCGATCCCTAGAAAACCGCCTAACAAAACATAACATGATATTAAAACTTTCTCTCTCTATATATATATATACACATACACACTATTACAAAACCCGCGATGCGATAGCGCCGACAATCTACAACACCGTTCCTATATATCAGACATGAAGCAAATTGATATATGATAAAAATCAAACTAAATGAACAGTGAATTTATGGTATATTAGAATATGGGGTATGGGGCGGGGTTGTGGCATGGGTTGGGTACAAACGCCCAAGTCACCACCCCGGGTGGCCTTGGGTTTCGGCGTGGCCCCTTGGGCGTGGGTTTCAGCCTGGGCGTTGGACGGGGCTATCAAGATGACATGGCGGGATCTCATTGGCCAAGACAAGTAGCCGTTTGGGCTAGCCGTTGGCCAACGGCTATGTGTTTTAAAAAAAAATTATTCACTATAAATACCCACACTTCTATTCATTTTTTACCACAACTACTCCACCTCTTCTATAATCATCTCTATCTTATTTTAAAAAAAAAAATTCTCATCCAACCACAATACGAAAAATGAATCCTCATAATCGTGGTTTTGACCCGAACAATCCGTGGGCATTCCAAGAAACACCTAGCCCAGCATCCAATCGTCCAATTGCTCCCTTTTTAATACACTCCACGATGCCGGATATGGCTGGTTACGCATCGTTTATCTCGAATCGTTTGAAGAATGATGTCGATCGAAAACACCAATGCCTTTCGCGCAACGCGCATCAATGAAAAACACTAGTTGATTATAAAAGCTACATTATAAGAAAATATTTGGAATCCAAAGACATTAAAATAGTGCTAATTACCAAAATAGCCAAGAAAAAGTTTCACTTACCAAAATAGCCACCTCATGAGTCTTCGGAGAGGGGTATCATGGATTCAAATGCGCGGGATGCCTCTTTCATGACCCCTCATGCGTCTTTAAATATGGAAATGACACGTGTCTCAATGATTAGGTAGACTCTTCCAATGCTTCAGGCAGACTCATCCAATGCCTCAGACAGACTCATCCAATGCCTCAGCAGACTCATCCAATGCTTTCATCCAATGCCTCAGTAGACTCTTACAATGCCTCAGGCAGACTCTTCCAAATATTTTAAGAAAATACTTTAAAATATTTTAAAAAAAATACTAAAAATATTTTTATATATATATTTTTTTAATTTAAATTTTTTTTTTAAATTTATATACGTAAAGTATTTTAAATTTATATACGTATAGTATTTTTTTAAGTATTTTAAAGATATCTTTACGTATATAAATTTAAAATATTTTTTTAATTTAAAAAAATTAATTGAAAAAATTAATTTAAATATTTTTTAAAATTATTTTTTTAAAATTTTTTATGTATTTTCTTAAAATTAGCCAAGATATCTTTACGTATATAAATTTAAAAAAGTAATTTTTTTTAAATTTAAAAAAAATATTTTTAGTATTTTTTTAAATATTTAAAGTATTTTCTTAAAGTATTGGAGGAGTCTGAGGCATTGGATGAGTCTGCTGATGCATTGGATAAAGGCATTGTATGAGTCTGCTGAGGCATTGGATGAGTCTGCTGAGGCATTTGATGAGTCTGCCTGAGGCATTGGATGAGTCTGCCTAATCATTGAGACACGTGTCACTTCCATATTTAAAGACGCATGAGGGGTCTTGAAAGAGGCATCCCGCGCATTTGAATCCGTGATGCCCCTCTCTAAAGACTCATGAGGTGGCTATTTTGGTAAGTCAAACTTTTTCTTGGTTATTTTGGTAATTTTCTCATTAAAATATCATTATATGATACTACCATAAATAGCGTTCGAGTTAAAGTATGAAAAGACCTCTAGAACGGTTTTAGCTAGCTGCATAAATTATCAAACTCGAGAGCAACCCCTTTCGAATCATCCAGCAAAATACAAAGAATATTTAAGTAGACCATAACTATTTGTAAATTAAAACAGAAGTAAATAATGATACCTGAAAAAAAATGCAACAACAACAGCATCATTCTTTTTGCTATTAAGATGAAGTAAACTAATTAAAAAAAAAAAACAGTTACTGTAATTGAATCTCTCAAACTAAATAAACTTTAAATAAACAGTTAATGTAATTGAATCAACCATTTTTTATTCAAGTTTATGGCTTTAGGCATAAAAGATTAAACAAAGAGTAAACTGCCATTTTGGTCCCTGTGGTTTGGCAAGTTTTGCCACTTTAGTCCAAATCTCAAACTTATTACATCCAGGGCCCTATGGTTTGCATTTTGTTGCCATTTTAGTCCAAAACTCAAAAACCCCATTTTTTTTACTGTTGCAACCTCCTATTTTGTCTTTTAGTTCAGGGGCATTTTTGTCATTTTACTTTTCATTTAACATATTAATAATTAAAAATCTACATTAAATACATTTAATTCCTATTAACACTATCATCTATATCACCCCCTGTACATATAAATCCACATATCTATATCACCACCATTCATCACAAACACTCTCTTCATCCCTTTCACAAACCACCTTCAAAAAACTCGATGAAGATCTGAACCGATGAAGATCTGTACATACAAATCCACATATCTGTAACCGATGAAGATCTGTACATACAAATCCACATCCCCTGTATATACAAATCCACATATCTGTAACCGATGAAGATCTGAAGAAATCCACATATCTGTAACCGATGAAGATCTGAAGAAATCAACCGATGATAAAGTCGCTGAATCGAAGTTTAAACAGTGGTACGAATAAGAGTAGATCTGGTGCGAGGTTTAGGTTTGATCCGAGAGATGCAGATGAGATATTTGCGGAGTTTTTTTACAGATCGGAAGGTAGGGTTTCAGGTGTTGTCTGATCTTCGTCCCAACAGTGGTTCCGGTGGTGGTGGGGATGATGTGGTGGTGGGGGTGGTGGTGGTGCGGTGGTAGTTCAGAGAGAGAGAGAGAGAGAGCAAGTGCATTGGGATTATGAGAGGGTTAACTGCAGATTTTGTTCTCTCTGTTCGTTATCTTCTCTTTAGGCGATTTAGGGTTTCTTTCGAGTAGTGAACATCTTTGGTGCTGAAGTAATTGAATTGTGTAGGTTAGGGTTTAATTGGATTAATTTGTTTAGATTTGGTTGTTTGTAGGTTTTGTTTAGTTTGTATCATCGGTGAGTAATTGGATATGATTTGCTGCAGTTAGGGCTTTTGATTGAAAACAGTTAAGTGTTTAGTTTGCTGCAGTTAGGGCTTTTGATTTGCTGGAGGCGGTGATGTTCTTGAAGATGATGTTCTTGATTTTCTGGGTTTTGATGATGTTTGAAGATGAACGAGGTCTGGGTTTTGATGATGTTTTGAAGATGATGTTCTTGATTTTCTGGGTTTTGATGATGATAAAAGATGATGTTCTTGAAGATGATGTTATTATTATTATATAGTTTTTTTAATTAATGAAATACATTAATGAATCTTTAATGCCCAAACTACCCCTCCACAACAGGACAAAAAAGGGTCAGAAAATCAGTCAAAAATCAGACTTTTTGAGTTTTGGACTAAAATGGCAACAAAATGCAAACCACATGGCCCTGGATGTAATAAGTTTGAGATTTGGACTAAAGTGGCAAAACTGGCCAAACCACAGGGACCAAAATGGCAGTTTACTCTTAAACAAAAGATAAACAAGTATTAGTACTAAATAATGCACGGATTAACCGTTTTTGGTATGCCAACTATTCTTGAGAAGCATGTGTCACCGCACCACCAACTCGCCTGCTCGCTAGTCGTCCGATTAAACCGAGCAGAGAAGAGAAGAGGTTTGGGTTGGTATTCCTGCAAATCTGAAGTACCAGATAGTTAGAAGTCTATGCCAACCGCCCTCATCGTTTGAATTTAAAAGTGTGTTGAAGTGTTTATAGCTTGCTCTGTTTAAACTTTGTCTATTTTAAAAAACAACTGTGTTGAAGTGTTTATTTCTTGAGTTTAATGTCAAAATTCAACTACATATAAATATCTTTAAAAGTGAAACCTAGGTTAATTGCAGTCTTGCAGGTTTAAATACACATCTGCATACGACATTCTTTAAGTAATATAACAACAATAATAATGGTCACGAAGAACAAACCTGTAAAAGTCGGTTGCGTTCGCGTGAAATCTGAAGCGCATTCAATGTTGATTATTTATAAATGAAACATACAATTTAAAAATGTAAAATTATTCAGTTCTAGTTCAACCAAAATACAAATAGGTAAATATAGTTAATGAAAACCAAATCCCACTATTTGAATTAGAAATTTCAACATCAGCAAATGTAATAAAAAAATATCCATCCCACCAACAATTGACTTGTGTACTAGTGTGTAAAATAACCAAATTTTGGTCAGTAACCTTCCTCTAGTATAATCTTCCAAAACATATCCCAAATGAGCCAACTTTTTTTTTTTCGTGTTTGAAAATAACGAAATTTTGGTCAATTAGAGACGCTCAAAGTAAAGAGAAATTATTGTTTCTTTTCAACTATCTATACAATTTAAAGAAACTAAAAATAATTCACCGCGTTGCGAGGTCGTTTTTTAGTGTGATTTGAGCGTGTTGTTTTTTTTTTTTTTTTTTGGCAATTGTTTTTTAAGAGAAAATAATGAGGAATTGCATTTCAAGCCCTTTAGATTAATTGAGAAAGGTGTATTACAAATAAATACAGAAGATATGAAGTTTACAACAATATTAATCTAGATTTTCCATGCTAAAAATTTGTATGAAGCTACAAGAAATGGCCACACATGTCGCCGCTAAAGACCCCTTTTGTTGCCACTAAAACTTTTAGCGGCGATATGTCGCCGCTAATACTCGGCCGCTAATGCTCAATAATCGCCGCTATTGTGTCGCCACTAATGCTTTGGCCGGAGTTTGGCCTTAAAATTCATCGGAGACGGCTTTATCAACTTTTAAACCAGCAAAACACAAATAATTTGTTACTAAACTTGCTTGGACTCGAAAATGAAGCAAAACACTACATATTTTCTCATTAAAATCAGATTTACATAACATTACTTCTAAGAGAAATATTACATGATTTACAAGTGATAAAAACTAGCAAGTGGTTGGACCTTGACAACAGAGCTTGACGGTGGTTGTGGTGGTGCAGCTTGACGGTGGTGATGGTCTAGCTTGACGGTGACAGTGGTGGTGGTTTAAAAGTTTTTAGATTCCATGTGTGATTATTAGTGATGGTCTAGCTTGACGGTGGTGGACACTTCTACAATGTGAATCACCGAATTGCTACCCCGTAGCATCCACAAACAAGTGGACAAGTTGAAGTGTCCAATAGACAAACCAAGGAGATATTGATGAAGACGGTGCGGGTTGATAAAAAGATTGGTCAGGAAAGTTGGATGATGCGTTGTGGGCATATCGGACCGCCTACAAAACTCCCATTGGTACAACTCCGTATCGGTTGGTGTATGGAAAAGGGGTGTCATTTGCCAATGGAGTTAGCTCACCATGTGTTATGGGCAATCAAAAGCATCAATTTGGACTATAATGAGGCTGGTGGGCTAAGGAAGTTACAAATATGCAAGTTAGAGGAAATTCAGGATGAAGCATATGAGTGTGCATCTGCATACAAGGACAAACTGAAGAAGGTTCATGATGCGAAGTTGCAGAAGAGGACTTTTGAAGTTGGTCAAAAAGTGTTGTTGTATAATTCAAGACTTAAGTTTTTTCTGGGAAAACTTATAAGCAAATGGATGTGGCCTTGTGTGATTACGCGAGTGGATCGGTTTGGCGATGTGGAGAATGAGGATGTTCAGGACCAAGCAAAACAAGTAGTGAACGGGCATCGGCTTAAACCGTATTTGGAAGGCAAGGATATCAATACGCTTGAGGTTGATGAAGTGGGTTAACTTCTATGCCCACCGGATAAGGAGATTAATTGAGATCCCCAGGTTTGTGTAGTGTACTTGTAGTGTTAGTTTAGTTTAGCTTTGTGTTGAAAATTTTACCATTCTCGTCATGGACTGTGTTTAAACCAAGTGTAAGGAAGTTCTTATGAATTTGTGTTTTGAAAAACTATAAAAATCTTAACAAAAAAAAACAAAAAAAATTTCCAAGTATAAATGCCCAGTGGCCACCGTAGCTTATGGTAGGTCCTGGGAAAATATAATCTTTACGCTAGCAACCCTCTAGTCTACAGTGAACCTCTACGGTGCTAGGGCCATCGTAGCTTGGGTACCCACCTGAAGGGGTATGGTCCCAAAACTTCATTTTCCAATCATGGAAACTTTTAGGAGGATTCAACAAGATTTTCTTTACGTTCCGAGAAGCGAAATAATAAAAGCCCAAGTTTCGGATTAACTGAAACATCGACCTAAATTTCCAATGTCAGGCTCGAGCCCATGGGATCTACAAAGGAACTCAAAGTGTCGAACCCTAACCATCCCCATGGGACTCATTTGAGAAATGTGTAAACCATAGAAGTGCAGTATGGTGGCCATAAAGTGAGTCGCCGGCAGACGGAAGTTGCCTTCAAGAAAGAAATCGGCAAAAAGGGTGATGTAACCCGGTGGTGCATCGGCCGCCGTTTGTCCCTGTTGAGGATACCGGGCATCCCACTCCGCCGGGAACTGAAAGCCTCTAACCAGCTGCTCGAATAATCCCTGATCCCACTTGAGGACAGGGAGTGGACCATCTTCAACTTGGACTTCTTCTTCAGCCATGTGTTTAACAGAGAAAAATCAGATGAAGATCTTCTAATTTTCTGGGAAAAACTTGAAGATCACCTTCGAAATCTTTGAAGATTTAAAGAAACTTTGAAGATTAGAGAGAGAATAGAGAAAGAAGATGAAGGATTGTGCAGTTCTCTCTCCTATCATCGGGTATATATACACATCGCATTTAATGCGATGGGTAAACATGCCGAGATCAGCGCGCGCTTAACCAATCATCAATCGCCACGTAAGGCAGGATTACTGGGGTGACGGTTACCACGCGCGCGTGGGCCTCACTCGCCTGACAAAAGGCGAACCGTCAGTGACAGCATGATGATCGCCGTGTCAGCAGTTAACTCAACCGTCGCCATCAACGACATTTGCACCAACCTGTCAGAATTTCAAATTTCGAGTGTTTTCCTGCCTAAACTTACATAGCTTCATGCAGAAGCTAGCAAGCACTGCGCCGCAAGAATCTTTAGTCGATGAACTTGCGTGCTACAACAGCTATTAGTAAGCAAGACTGGTATCTGCGCCGTATCAATCAGCAAACAAGTGCACGCGCGCCGGCCACCCATTCACATCATACGCTTTAAACACCCAGCATACTTTCTTTTTTCTAAGTCCAGAGCTCCAACCATGTACTACGCGCATGGAAGCAGCACTGGACTGGGGGGACTTGAAGGGGTATGGTCCCAAAAAGTCACGCAGACCAATCAGGTCGCGTGCTAGACCATACTCCTTATTCACTAATCTTATTATTCTGCAGACCTCGCGTGCGCTGCTTACTCAATACATAGACCACGCACGAGGTCAAAGCAAGATATAACATCAGATTTCACACTTAGCGTCCTGAATAAATGCCTTCAACCTCACAACCTCGCGCCAACTACTTGGTCACATACCATGGGTCGCGTGAGGGTAGCGGCGCAGGGCCACTTCAAGGAGCATCAAAGGTACAAGTGGCAGAAGTCTGAGCCAATAAGCGTCTAGCAGACGGTACCTTATCGTGCTACACGATCCACGATCATGCAGGTGACAGAAGGTACACAAGGACGCCTACGTGGCACCAATCAGGAGGCGGCGACAACTGGCTCAAAATTTTCACAATCACATATATAGATTCAAACCTTTTTTTATTCCATTCTTCTTCTTCTCTTCTTCTTCCGTCTTCACTCACATTCTTCAACCAAAACGCTAACTTTCATAACTTCATCTTCTTACCATTTTCTCAAAACTTGATTAAATCTTGTGTTTCATGGGTAAATCTCGACTAAAATTTCACAAGGATTCCAGATTTGTGCTTGTATCATGAAGATTCTCATGTTTAGGTTGTTAATTTGGGCTAGTTTGGTCCCAAACTTTTGGGGTTAATTGGGTTTTGGGTTCTTTTGCAAGTTCTTGGTATTCTTACACTGTACAGAGCAAAGGTATGTGATTTCTTCTCATTGTTTATGGTATATTACAGGATTGTAAGTTAATTATTTTTTATGTTCTTGCACACTTACATGTAGTTGTTAGAATGTAATGAACTTGATAAGTTTTGTATGGGTTGTGGTTGTGGATGCTACATAATGCGATAGAAACAAAATGTAGGCAGAATTTTGCTAATTTTAGCCAAAGTAATGCACAAATTTTCAAACCAACATAGACATTATGTTTTGTCTTATGTCCATATCCATAGCAACAAGCAAGTGTAGGGATATTCGAGTTAATGCGAGGAACTTAACTTGAGTTATTGTTGTTAATTGTTTTGTAGATGGGTCGTAAGAGAAAGGATAACGGTAAAGGAGTAGTCGGGTCATCTAGTAACCCGGCGGATCAACCAAAAAGAAGAAGATTAGTGTTGCAAAGGGATGTGAAAGAAGATGAGCAACAACAGGAGAAATCAAGGCAAGAAGAAGAGAATATATACTACGTAAAACTGAATTGGACATCTGGTTCATTATGTGATCAGCACGCAAGATGGTAGGCAGAGTTATTTCACGATAAGTTGAATTCGTTTACCAGCAAAAAAGAGTGGTTTATCAGCGAGAAAGTGGTTAGAGAGCAAGACTTTGGGCCATTTGATATCATAAACAAATTTAAGGCCTTGGGATGGGAGGCGGCTTTAAGGTTTTATGACGACGATGATAACTAATTATTCGAGGATGAGATTCAAGAGTGGATGGCCACACTGAGATGCCCGTCATACAATAAGCCGTCATTGATGAAGCTAGTTGGTACGGTGAATAGTATCGATGTGACCGTGTCGTTTGAGACGCTAAGGCAAGTTGTGAGATTCATTAGTTTGCCTTCCAACAAGTATATGTTCCCAAGTCTATATAATCTTAACTACCAACTAGAAAACCACCCGATGTGGGACACAATGGTAAAGGCTTTGTTTTTGCCAAGCAAGGGGCATGGAATCCTCTATAGAAAAGATTTGAGAATCGAGGCAAAGCTGATGTTGTTGATATGCACACATAAAGGATAAGGTAGAGGTTCATTATCTGGAAGTGCCCATTTTGTGCATGTTGATGCATGGGAAACCTCTTGTTCCATTCTGATACTTGGTGTTAAATAATGTATGGATAAGTCGGAATAGTATCGGAAGGAAGATTATACCCCATTGTCAATTGATCACGGCATTGTTGAAGATGTATGTTGCTATCAGCAATGATGATGTGGGAACGAAGAAAAATCATAAGCCATTCGATTTGAAAAGGTTGGGTATTGGTGGGGAGTACAAAGAGTCAGAGAGATATTACAAATTGAAAAGCGAGGGGCAGAGATGGAGAACATTGGAAGTTGATGAGAGACCGTTGCGACCGGACGAGGCGAATGAGCCCGACAGTGATGAAGATGCAACCCAAAGTGCGCACGATGACTATCAAGGTTATCCGAGAGAGCATGTTGAAATGGAAACAAAGGAGGCAGGGTCTAGTCGTGGTATGAAGAGATGGAGAAGCGAGGGGCAGAGATGGAGAACATTGAAAGTTGATGAGAGACCGTTGCGACCGGACGAGGCGAATGAGCCCGACAGTGATGAAGATGCAACCCAAAGTGCGCACGATGACTATCAAGGTTATCCGAGAGAGCATGTTGAAATGGAAACAAAGGAGGCAGGGTCTAGTCGTGGTATGAAGAGAAGGGGGTATCCTCGATCTACCTATGCAAGGGGGGCCTTTCGATTACGGGAGCCAACCTATGGATCCCAACTGGGCCCATCAGGGGTCTCTGCGGGATGTTGTGATCAACAACCGACCAACACCATATTATCATTGGGCTACCTCTAAAAAAGCGTCTTTGAACCATCATACGTTTATGGGAGGGAGTATGGTGCAGGCATTGAGGAAAAGGCATGATAGACAGGAAGCATGGAATCGCACACATGTTTATGCATTCCAGCAGTAGATGAACAACAGGTATTTGGATGATAGGAATAGATGTATGCACGACGCATGGCATGCGGGCCAATCGGTTGTGGCTGACCGGCCGATTTTGGATTACACTACCTTGCCACCGTATGACGGTAGTATTTCATACCCTACACCGCCATTGCACCATTCTATATGCGTGGATCCACATGATGACCAAGGTATGCATTCAGCTGTTAAACAACCTGAGGGAGGTGAAGGAGGTAGTGGTGGAGGTGAAGGAGGTAGTGGTGGCGGTGAAGGTGCATTCGGTTTAGGAGAGTTTACAGGCGTTATTGTCACACCCCCAAAATCCACCATGCGGAGTACCACCGCTTGGAGGCGTGACGTGACCAGGATTAAGCCACCAATCATATTGAACAAGCATGTAAGTAGTTTGTAAAATCCAACACAATACAATTGGTGTCTAAACAAAACATAGTTTAAGTTACAAGCGGAAGCATAAAGTTTAAAACCAAATCATAAGTTTAAACGTTCAAATGTTTAGCATGGTACACAGTTGTCCATGTCCCACAACGACTCTTCCCACTCCGATGCAAGCTCCATAGATACCTAACGACCTGCAAGGCATGTAACAACGAGTCAACAACAAAGTTGAGTGAATTCACAGTTGGTTGTTTAGTTATAGTGTTCATGAATCATTTGTTCATTTCGTAAACCAAGTATCTTAGTTATCTGTATCGCGGTTTCCCAAACATGTTTGCGATGATTAGTGGCCGGATCGCGGTTTCCAAAACATGTGTGCGATGATTAGTGGCCGTATCGCGGTTTCCCAAACATGTGTGCGAAGATTAGTGGGGGCTTCCCATGTGTCGACTAGTCGTATTTGTACGTGCCCTTCTTGATCCAAGGACCGTAGTGAGTGTGAGTGTACGTAGGTTTTACGTACGTGCCCTTCAATCCGAGGACGGTGAAAAGTAGTTTAATAGTAATGATATTACGAGTAGTTATTCAAATCCCATTCCCAACCCACCGGGAATCCCATGCCTTAGAAAGTGTGTGAACTCACCTCGGTTGCTCGGTTTGACTCTCAAAAGTAGCTAACAGTCAAGGTCGGTCAATCACGTCCTAGTACGATTACCACTTAGTTTATTAGTGACTTCAAATAGAACACAAAGTTCCTACACGTATCTATCACATAACATGCATCACTTTAACGGTTTATGCCCATATATACTTCCCATCCATTCCCCACTCAAAATCCAACATACGATAATGCACATAACATATATATAACATGTTAGATCATTCACAGATAGCATACTCGACATTTAGACACGCGAGTCACAACTTATGTTTTTTCAGCATTTATATTCAAAACCGACTGTTTTCGGACATTTTAAATAAAATAGTTAAATTGTTCCAAAAATTCCCAAATTTTTACAGGATGTCTTAAACGTTCCATATTTTATTGTGTAAAAATATCGGGGTCCGGTTCATTACCAATATTTTATAAAAATTCATATTCCAGACTGAACTCAGATTTATGTATTTCTGACCACAGTCCACGGAACAATTTATTAAAAATTCATCGAGTGTCCGATTTACGAAATTCCAGTGGGGTAATTACAAATACTTCAGTTGTCATTTATAGTAAAAATTTCATGATCCGATTCTACACAGAATACAAGCTACAACAGAAAATACAACACACATTTATTGCTGTAAAAACTCAGCCTAAGCTGCTGTTACAAATCGGTTCTTTAAAAATAGTAAACGACCTCGAAAAATTACGATTCCAGTGCCATTTGATCAGTTTTTCGAAAATACAAATTTTAGGCTCCATAAATTCTGTTTTTCGAGTTATTAAGGTCTGTTTACAGCCCTATGAAGCCGGCTGAAAAAGTGACTCAGCATGTTGTTTTGAAGTTTAAATGTTACTAAGTCGTATTAACAAGCGTCCGAACAACGGGTTTATCAAAAGCTTGACTAACAAACATCATATATGTATTAACCAACCTTAAACCAACAAGTTTTCATCTTTATGCATCAATCATAAGTAAACTTTTTATATGTAAAATTTCATATAAACTTTTATGTTCATCTACTAGTTCTTGTTACTTTAGTGATTTAAAACATACTACACCTTTTGATCATAGAAACGAGATGAAACAAGATTAACAAGAGTGTAACAAGAGACTTACTACTAGCTTATAGCTAGGGTAGAATCTATTGAGAATATGATGGTGAAAAAGACTAGAACAAGCTCCTTAGAAAGTCCTTCAAGTTGCCACCTCCATAGATTCACCTTGTAAGCTTTGAATGGATTTGTAATGGAAGAAGATGAAGATGAAAAGGGTGGGGAGTGGATTCGGTTGTGGGGGTGACCGAATGAGAGAGAGAGAGTTGAGGAGAGAGAGTGATCTTTGGAATGATTTTGTATAGATGTTGGCCATACTTGTGAAAGATTATCTTACATATATTGTTTACAAGATCAAGCAACATCAAATAAAATATAAAACAAATCAAGAATGTAAGTAGTGAAGTATGGTGTGGATGATTTGTGGGTCCTACTTGGGACTAAAAATCGGTTTGGGGGGGGGGGGGGGCTTTATGTAACATTTTGCAACTAATAGGTAAACATTAGTTAGTTCCCAAGTATTATTTACATATGTTAGTTAGTAGGTATTTTAGCGGGTGTTATGGTATACGGGGATCATGACTAGCCAAAAATAATTAAGTAATGTGTTTGACAAATATTTGGTGTCCCGGGTAATGTCCGGTTGTTCGGTCAGATACTGTTCCGTTAAATTGTTTAATTGTTCCGTAAGGCGTCTTATATATATATTTTTGTAACACAATTAATTCCTAACACATAGGAAAATATACCGGACTATTTAGTAACTTTTTTTTTGTATACTACTAGTATGTTAACACGCACATGTAAGTATAACACCGTAATCCGAGAGCAGTTAAATGATTTAGCACAATCATCAAGCACTTTAATTATCATTAATAAATTGTACGGATACATGGAATTTCGAGGGTTGTCACATTCTCCCCCCGTTAAGAAAATTTCGTCCCGAAATTTAGTGCGTAGTTACTGAGGAAGCTAGTTAAGTTGCGGTGTTTACTGGTTTTCCTGGGGTGTCACATCATCCCCCCGTTGATTTGGAATTTCATCCCGAAATTCTGCAGTAGCTTCAGCCTCAGTAGTGGTTGCACTGTTTCCGAACAACTGGGGATATTTGAGTTTCATCAGATCTTCTCGTTCCCAGGTATACTCTGGGCCACGACGGGAGTTCCAACGAACTCGAACAAGAGGTATTCTAGTGCGCTTGAGAACCTTAATGTCTCGGTCCGTGATTTCAACTGGTTCCTCGACGAATCACAACTGATTGTCGATAGTGAGCTCCTTCAAAGGAACTATAAGGGTCTCATCTGACAGACACTTCTTCAGATTTGACAGGTGAAAAAAAAACGTCGTGAACTCCACTGAGTTCTGGGGGTAGGTTCAACCTGTAGGCGACTTTGCCAATTTTCTCAATGATTTCAAAGGGTCCAACGTATCGCGGGTTGAGTTTGCCTCATTTGCCAAAACGAACTACGCCCTTCCAAGGCGAGACTTTGAGTAGCACTTGATCCCCAACCTGGAACTCGAGTGGTTTTCTTCCCTTATCAGCATAGCTTTTCTGACGGTCACGAGCTGTCGCCATTCGCTGTCGTATCTGAGCAATTCTCTCGGTGGTATCTACCACAAGTTTTGGGCCAGCGATTCGGCTGTCACCCACTTCTGCCCAACAGAGAGGTGATCGGCATTTGTGTCCGTACAATGCCTCGAACGGAGCAGCTTGGATGCTGGTGTGGTAGCTGTTATTATATGAAAACTCCACTAGCGGGAGGTGCTTTTCCCAGCCATTTCCGAAGTCGATTACACATGCCCTAAGCATGTCTTCAAGGGTTTGGATGGTGCGTTCTGATTGCCCATCTGTCTGTAGGTGATAAGCGGTGCTCGTATCTTGACGTGAGCCAAAGGACTTGTGCATGGCTTGCCACAGTTCAGAAGTAAAATGCGCGTCACGATCAGAAATGATAGAGGTTGGCACTCCATGCCTTGATACTATTTCCTTTAGATAGATGTCGGCTAGGGTAGAAAACTTATCCGTTTCCTTGATAGCCAGAAAATGTGCGGACTTTGTGAGTCGATCCACGATTACCCAAATAGTATCATTTCCACGTTGAGATCTAGGCAGGCCAGTAACGAAATCCATGGAAATTTGCTCCCATTTCCATTGTGGTATCTCTGGTTGTTGGAGTAGGCCTGAGGGTTTCTGATATTCGACCTTGACCCTAGAACAAGTCAAACATTTGCTGACGTAGGTTGCTATGTGGGCTTTCATGCTAGGCCACCAGTATGTGGTCTTTAAGTCGTGGTACATCTTATCCGAACCAGGATGTACTGAATAACGAGACTTATGTGCTTCATCCATCACAAGCTCGCGTAGGTTTCCATACAGTGGGACCCAGATGCGTCCTTTAACATAGTAGGCATCGTCTTCCTTTTGTTCCAGACGCTGCCTCGATCCTCGTAAGGATTCAGCTCTGATGTTCTCTGCTTTCAATGCTTCAACCTGAGCATCGCGAATTTGAGCAGGAAGGTTAGACTGAATGGTAAGCTGTAAAGCACGTACACGCTTAGGTAGGGTATCCTTTCGACTGAGGGCGTCGGCCACAACATTGGCTTTGCCCGGATGATACTTGATTGCGCATTCATAATCGTTCAAGAGCTCAACCCATCGGCGTTGACGCATGTTCAACTCCTTTTGCTTGAAGATATGCTCGAGACTCCTGTGATCGGTGTAAATGGTGTGCTTGGTACCGTACAGGTAATGTCTCCATATCTTAAGCGCGAAAACAACTGCTCGCAGCTCCAGGTCGTGAGTAGTGTAATTTCTTTCGTGAACCTTAAGTTGGCGCGATGCGTAGGCAATGACCTTGTCACGTTGCATCAATACGCAACCCAGTCCTTGTATGGATGCGTCGCAATAAACCACAAAATCATCTGTGCCTTCAGGCAATGAGAGAATAGGCGCGCTACAAAGTCTATCTTCCGAGTGCTGAAATGCAGACTCCTGTGCATCACCCCAACGATAGGTGACACCCTTCTGAGTCAGTGAAGTGAGAGGTTGCGCAATCCTTGAGAAATCCTTGATAAACCTTCTGTAGTATCCTGCCAAACCCAAGAATTGGCGGATTTCTGTTGGTGTACGAGGTGCAGGCCAGTTCCTGATCGATTCAACCTTGGATGGATCCACATGAATTCCATCCTTGTTTACCACATGGCCTAGAAAGTGGACTTCGCGAAGCCAGATGTCACATTTCAAAAACTTGGCATACAACTGCTCTTTTCGAAGAAGTTCCAGCATAAGTCGTAGATGCTGCTCGTGTTCCTCCTGACTCTTAGAATAGATCAGGATATCGTCGATGAACACAATAACAAGCTTATCCAGGTAAGGTATGCATACTCGGTTCATGAGATCCATGAAAACCGCTGGTGCATTCGTCAACCCGATAGGCATGACCAGAAACTCGTAATGGCTGTAGCGAGTTCTGAATGCTGTTTTGGAGACGTCTTCCTCTCGGACTCTCAGCTGATGGTATCCCGATCTCAAATCAATCTTGGAGTAATAGCTCGACCCTTGCAACTGGTCGAATAAGTCATCAATGCGCGGGAGAGGATAACGATTCTTTACGGTCACCTTATTGAGTTCACGGTAGTCGATGCACATTCTGAAGGTACCGTCTTTCTTCCTTACGAATAACACTGAAGCTCCCCAGGGCGAAGAGTTAGGATGAATAAAACCCTTTTTTTTCCAAAGTTCTTGTAATTGCTTGGACAGTTCTTCCAGTTCGGTTGGGGCTAAGCTATGAGGTGCTTGAGCTATGGGCGCTGCTCCAGGAGCTAGCTCGATTTGGAATTCGACTCGTCGATGAGGCGGAAGACCAGGTAATTCCTCAGGAAACACCTCAGGAAAATCGCGCACTATAGGAATGTCTTAAATTTTCTTCTCTTCCGTTGATGTGTCAGTAACGAGCGCTAGAATGGCACTGTGGCCCTTATGCAAACACTTCTGGGCCTTTAAGGATAGATAATGCCTACAACAGCACCACTCTTATCGCCCTGAATCACCAGAGGTTCTTCACCAGAACGAGGAATGCGGACGATTTTCTCCTTGCAAACAATCTCCGCTTGATGATGAGATAGCCAATCCATCCCAATAACGACGTCGATACTACCAAGTGTGATAGGGATGAGATCGATAGAGAAAGTCTGACCAGCTAAAACGAGGTTACAACTCTTAACTATGTGTGTGGCCTCGAGACTTTTACCGTTTGCTAGCTCTACCGTGTGTTTGGCGGTCAAAAGAGTTGGGGTGCGCTTAAGCATTTGACTAACTTTTAAGGACACATAACTAGTATCGGCACCCGAATCGAATAAAATAGTAACAAAGAAATCATCTAGAAGAAACTTACCCATCACAACGTTGGGATCGTTCCTTGCGTCAGCCTGACCAATCACGAAGGTGCGACCTTTGCCGTTATTGTTACTCCCGTTTTTGCCTCCATTGTTGTTCTCATTTCCTTGGTTGTTGTTCTGATTCTGATTCAGCTGAGGACAGTGCCACTTGAAGTGACCCTCAGCACCGCACTGGAAGCATCCCTTATTACCTTGCTGGTGTTGCTGTTGGTTTTGGGGAGTTTGTGGCCGCTGTTGTCGGTTCTGCTTCGCAGGACGTAAGCTTTGGCAATCTTTGGCTTCATGTCCAAACTTGCTACATCTCTGACAACGACCCTTGTTGCACGGCCTGCTGTGGTGCAAACTACATCGATTGCACTTTGGGTGATTTCCCCTGTATCTACCCTGACCTTGATTTCCAAAAGGCTGCTGACTGGGGTTCCTGTGTTCATCTGTCTTTCGCTGCTGGGACTGAGACTGAACTGGAGTAGAACCCTCGCCCGAATTTCCATCCCACTTGCGCTTGTTGTTACTGGGAGCATCAGTAGTAGTAGCGTTAATACGCTTGGGCAGCTTGCCCTCTTCCACCGCCTGATCGGTGAGCTGGTGTGCCAAACGTATGACTTGCTGGATTGTGGGAAGGTTGGCCGCACTTACAGACCCTTGGATTTCCGGGACTAAGCCTCTGAGGTATAGCTTGATTCGCCTAGATATGGGTTGTGACATGTTAGGACATAAGGCAGCCAAGTCGTTGGACCTCTTTGTGTATGCCTCAATCTCTGATCCTTCCATCTTCAACCCATAATACTCTATCTCAAGTTTCAAAATGTCGTCCAGGTAGCAGAACTCTTCCTTAATCCAATCCTTGAAGTCGCTCCAGAGGGTGGCATTCGCGTCTGCTAATCCGAGCATCTGAACCTGTGCGTTCCACCAAGAATACGCTTTCCCTTGCAACATGCCGGTAGCGTACTCCACTCGTTTGTTGGTAGGGCTTTCACTCTCTTCGAATGTAAATTCGATTCTTCGGATCCAGTGTAGAAGGCCGATTGTCCCTTCAGTGCCGTCGAAAGTGGGAGGTTTGCATTCCAGGAACGCCTTGAAGGTGCCCATGCGTGTTTGAAGGTGCATGGGTTGACTCCCTGTTTGGGTTGCTAAGTCTTCAGCAATTCGTTCGTTAATCAAGGTCGACAGCTGACCCTGGGTCATGTCGAGACGTCCACTCATGATCTTCATATAGAAGGAACACACGTAAGAAGGTGTCGCAAGGTGCGTAAGTGTGGGATGACAGAAGAGAGTAAGCACACAAGGTTCAAATAGCAGTTATTACACTAGCTAATGCATACTATGATCAAATGCGCTACTAGCAGGTAGGTAATACAAACATAAACTATATTACCTATAATGTTGAGTCTCGCACGTGGAGCGAAGCGTCATTGTGGATCGTTGAGCACTGTACAGGTTATAGTCTGGTTTTAACAAAAACATTTTCCCCGTATTAAAACCAAGTTCACTATAACCAATGGCTCTGATACCAATCTGTCACACCCCCAAAATCCACCATGCGGAGTACCACCGCTTGGAGGCGTGACGTGACCAGGATCAAGCCACCAATCATATTGAACAAGCATGTAAGTAGTTTGTAAAATCCAACACAATACAATTGGTGTCTAAACAAAACATAGTTTAAGTTACAAGCGGAAGCATAAAGTTTAAAACCAAATCATAAGTTTAAACGTTCAAATGTTTAGCATGGTACACAGTTGTCCATGTCCCACAACGACTCTTCCCACTCCGATGCAAGCTCCATAGATACCTAACGACCTGCAAGGCATGTAACAACGAGTCAACAACAAAGTTGAGTGAATTCACAGTTGGTTGTTTAGTTATAGTGTTCATGAATCATTTGTTCATTTCGTAAACCAAGTATCTTAGTTATCTGTATCGCGGTTTCCCAAACATGTTTGCGATGATTAGTGGCCGGATCGCGGTTTCCAAAACATGTGTGCGATGATTAGTGGCCGTATCGCAGTTTCCCAAACATGTGTGCGAAGATTAGTGGGGGCTTCCCATGTGTCGACTAGTCGTATTTGTACGTGCCCTTCTTGATCCAAGGACCGTAGTGAGTGTGAGTGTACGTAGGTTTTACGTACGTGCCCTTCAATCCGAGGACGGTGAAAAGTAGTTTAATAGTAATGATATTACGAGTAGTTATTCAAATCCCATTCCCAACCCACCGGGAATCCCATGCCTTAGAAAGTGTGTGAACTCACCTCGGTTGCTCGGTTTGACTCTCAAAAGTAGCTAACAGTCAAGGTCGGTCAATCACGTCCTAGTACGATTACCACTTAGTTTATTAGTGACTTCAAATAGAACACAAAGTTCCTACACGTATCTATCACATAACATGCATCACTTTAACGGTTTATGCCCATATATACTTCCCATCCATTCCCCACTCAAAATCCAACATACGATAATGCACATAACATATATATAACATGTTAGATCATTCACAGATAGCATACTCGACATTTAGACACGCGAGTCACAACTTATGTTTTTTCAGCATTTATATTCAAAACCGACTGTTTTCGGACATTTTAAATAAAATAGTTAAATTGTTCCAAAAATTCCCAAATTTTTACAGGATGTCTTAAACGTTCCATATTTTATTGTGTAAAAATATCGGGGTCCGGTTCATTACCAATATTTTATAAAAATTCATATTCCAGACTGAACTCAGATTTATGTATTTCTGACCACAGTCCACGGAACAATTTATTAAAAATTCATCGAGTGTCCGATTTACGAAATTCCAGTGGGGTAATTACAAATACTTCAGTTGTCATTTATAGTAAAAATTTCATGATCCGATTCTACACAGAATACAAGCTACAACAGAAAATACAACACCCATTTATTGCTGTAAAAACTCAGCCTAAGCTGCTGTTACAAATCGGTTCTTTAAAAATAGTAAACGACCTCGAAAAATTACGATTCCAGTGCCATTTGATCAGTTTTTCGAAAATACAAATTTTAGGCTCCATAAATTCTGTTTTTCGAGTTATTAAGGTCTGTTTACAGCCCTATGAAGCCGGCTGAAAAAGTGACTCAGCATGTTGTTTTGAAGTTTAAATGTTACTAAGTCATATTAACAAGCGTCCGAACAACGGGTTTATCAAAAGCTTGACTAACAAACATCATATATGTATTAACCAACCTTAAACCAACAAGTTTTCATCTTTATGCATCAATCATAAGTAAACTTTTTATATGTAAAATTTCATATAAACTTTTATGTTCATCTACTAGTTCTTGTCACTTTAGTGATTTAAAACATACTACACCTTTTGATCATAGAAACGAGATGAAACAAGATTAACAAGAGTGTAACAAGAGACTTACTACTAGCTTATAGCTAGGGTAGAATCTATTGAGAATATGATGGTGAAAAAGACTAGAACAAGCTCCTTAGAAAGTCCTTCAAGTTGCCACCTCCATAGATTCACCTTGTAAGCTTTGAATGGATTTGTAATGGAAGAAGATGAAGATGAAAAGGGTGGGGAGTGGATTCGGTTGTGGGGGTGACCGAATGAGAGAGAGAGAGTTGAGGAGAGAGAGTGATCTTTGGAATGATTTTGTATAGATGTTGGCCATACTTGTGAAAGATTATCTTACATATATTGTTTACAAGATCAAGCAACATCAAATAAAATATAAAACAAATCAAGAATGTAAGTAGTGAAGTATGGTGTGGATGATTTGTGGGTCCTACTTGGGACTAAAAATCGGTTTGGGGGGGGGGGGCTTTATGTAACATTTTGCAACTAATAGGTAAACATTAGTTAGTTCCCAAGTATTATTTACATATGTTAGTTAGTAGGTATTTTAGCGGGTGTTATGGTATACGGGGATCATGACTAGCCAAAAATAATTAAGTAATGTGTTTGACAAATATTTGGTGTCCCGGGTAATGTCCGGTTGTTCGGTCAGATACTGTTCCGTTAAATTGTTTAATTGTTCCGTAAGGCGTCTTATATATATATTTTTGTAACACAATTAATTCCTAACACATAGGAAAATATACCGGACTATTTAGTAACTTTTTTTTTGTATACTACTAGTATGTTAACACGCACATGTAAGTATAACACCGTAATCAGAGAGCAGTTAAATGATTTAGCACAATCATCAAGCACTTTAATTATCATTAATAAATTGTACGGATACATGGAATTTCGAGGGTTGTCACAGTTATGACATCCATCTTTGGGCCACCTCAATCGCGATACTATTGAGCTGGCAGATACCTAGGTTTTATCTCATCCTGTACAGCTCGTTTATAGTGCCTCTTGATTTTTTTGTGGTTCGGGTGGATGGGTGGTGTTTTGATGTTTTGATGTGTTGAGGGATGTGAGAATTGGGGTGTTTAGTTAATGGTGTACATATTTATCTTAAAAGTCATGTTTGTTAGTGTTCAATTCTTCCAAAACCATATATTGGGGACAATGTATCCCAAGTGTGGGGATATGGGAAATTTTTCGAAGAAAAAAAAAGATTTTTCATGTTTGTCGGGCAAATGTGTTGAAAAGAAAAATAGTTTGCAGATGTCCACCCGAGTGCATGATAATCAGTAACCCACACAACATATCGACAACCCATATTTCCCATATCATGAGCAATTGAGCCTTATAATTCTGATGTGCTTAGTTACATTTTTTTTTGGAGTGTGGCAATGTGTGGTAATACGTTGGAGTTTGTGCAATAGATACGTCCCGAGGCCTTGTAAAATGTATGTGAAAATAATAAAGGCCTTAGGATTAGCCTCTTCTAGATGTGTGTGAGTGTGGGAATTTGGGGGTTGGGCCTTATGCATTACATATATGAGCATGGTAATGAGAGGGGTGGGGGTTTGGTCTATTAGTAGCCATTATTGAGCTCATTGCCTATCATTTGACAACCTGTACCTACCTCCCAAAATGTTGTAGTTCTCGTATGTTAGTGTCTATTTTTGTTTAAAAAAGAATAAATGTTGTAGTAGTTTGAAAGAAAATATAAGGAAAAGAAAAAATGGAAGCGAGTTGTTTTAGTTGTTTATTTGTATTTTGTTTAGATATATTAATAATGCCGGGTTGGATCATAGCACTACTTCATATATATTTTCCCCATTCCATACCTTGACACCTTGCCTCATTAGAACCGATCAAGTCCTTTTTATTCGCACACATGTTTTTGAAATTATTTTGGTGGAGGATCGATTGTTGTACAAGCTCATAAGCGTAATATCAAACATGTGGTTTGAGTGTATATTAGCGCACTTTCTAATTATCTATTGTCGTCGAGTGGAGTGTTATTGTGAGGGGTTTTGTTGTGTGGGTGGTTTTGGAACGTATGTAACTTGGGCAGATCTCAAATTGTTTGGAATACATTACCGTGAAAACCATGTGGTTTAAAAAAAATGATTGTGTTAACTGAAGGAGTTGCTTGGGGGCAAGCAATGGCTAAGTGTGGGGATGTGATGGGTACACCGTAGGACAACCCTTATTTATGATAATTATAATGAAAATCATCTGTTTAAGCGTTAATTTTAAGGAGTTGGATGACTACGGTATGTTTGTTATGTCAGGTACAGGATGCTGAAAAGACGGAAAGAAAGGAAGTATTGTCACACCCCGAAATATTAGAGCATTGGCGTGACTGGACTGGTATCTTCATTGCACAGCGGAAGCAGTTAATGCTAAGACTTCTAGAAAACGAACGCCCACTAAGTACTCGAATCTCCAATGGTTCTCCTATTCCAACCGTGCCATAACTTTGAAAAATAACCTGAGAAAGAAACATGCGAAAAATCAACATAAAGTTGAGCGAGTTCATAGTTTGTTTATAAAAGATTTGAAATAAATCTTTTAAATAACCGGTTTGTGAAATATTATTGAGAAAATGAATTTAGAAATCATTTTCTTGTCAAGTTATATGGAAACTTTGTATTTGTAACGCATTATGTTCGTAAAACCATATATTTGTAAACTCCTGTATTTGTAAAGTTTGTATAACCGTCAATGCCCACCCTAACTTTGACTTCATGCCTGCATAATCCTATGCTTTGAATTTGTATAAAACATGGTATGTAATTTGTAAAACCCCGGTATGAAAGCAACAAGGAAACATATCGATTAATGTGTAGCTAATACATTAATATACGTGACATGGTGCAGGTAGACTCAAACCTAGCAGACTTTGTACCAAGCTTCCGGCTGTAAGACATAGTCACCACATAGTCCATTCGGCGGGCGCATGGGTGGGGCTCGCTACACCCAAATAGATCTACCACTCATGTCCCTCGGTCCTACAACGAGGAGTGATGGCCTTATGTATGCGCCTACCCATTCACATGATCTACTGTACTTTCCAAAGCTAACCATACCAATTGTAATTGTATGTTATCATTTTGTAACATGTACTCTCTGGGTGTCCCGTTCCTCAAACGCAGACCAACCCAGTCCCATTATTATAACTAGACGATCCCATCCCTAGTCATGAAAATCATTCACTTTTTGATAATACACAATTGTTTTGTAAAACCGGTATATTTAGTATGATTCATTCGTAAACCATTTGAGTTCCATGAAAATCACAAATCATTTGTGTTAGTTAAACGTGTTGTAACATGGTTTAGAGATATATAGTTTTTGTTCCTTAAAAAACCTCGTATGCTCTTGCAAAACGTGCTTGTCTAAAAATAAGCAATCTTTGTCATCGAAAACCTTGTATGTTTCTGAAAAACGTGCATGTCTTTCCACCCTGAAAACATTTACAAAAATGTAAAACCGTAAAAAGGTGGGGTTATGAACTCACCTGAATCTCCATGTGCAAAGCTAGCTAATTATGATTCTCTGGAGTCGTTTCCAAGACGAGACTCGCTAGCGTGCATTCTACAATATTCCTAACACGGAATATCTTATAAGTTTCTAGATAAACACGGTAACTAAACTGCGTGTCACCGAGCTCTACCGAATCGTTAGCCGAACGATTCGACGGTAAGTCGTTAACTTAATGAAAACGATTAGGTCATATTTGATAAGTATCGTTTATCGTCGATAATAACTAATGAGTCTTGAAAAGACTTGATTCTCGAGATATTTAAAAATAAGTAAATATTTATACCAAAATATATAAATATATCGTTAAGATCGCTTGTCGTCCCGAGAAGTCGTACGTGTATAAAAGAATATTTACACGAAAATAATATATAACAAACTCGTATTATATATCGCGTTTCGTATGATCTTTGTCAAAATATTCGTATATGCCGTTTAGGCGTATAAAATAAATATGATAAGTTATATTTATTTTATAAAAGAATCGTCGAGTTGTCGTGTTTGAAAATAAATATGACTATATTTATTTTCTAAAAGAATTCAACTTGTTTGTGTCGGAAATAAATATATAGCTATATTTATTTATAAAAGGATTCGTTTTGTACGATATTGGAAATAAATATATAAACCATATCTATTTTTATAAAACGAATTCGTGTCGTTTAGTATTTTAAATAATATGTAAACTATATTCAAGTTTTACAAAAGAGCCATCGTTTTGTTTGATGTTCGAAATAAATGTATAAACTATATTTATTTGTAATAATGAATTCAAGTTATCGACGTCTAAAACAATATAAGAAATTATATTGATTTTTATAAAAGATATGTAGAATTTTCAAGCTTTAAAATAAATATAATAACTATATTTATTTGCTTTAAAATAATTTCCAAATAGTCGTTTTCGTAAGTTGTAAAGTGTCGTCGACATAAACTATATGTTTGTATTTGTTTTTCTAAAAGATTAATTGAAATCGAATGTTCGTTTTATAATAAAAACGGGTTATTTTTACGGATTTTCTAGAAAACGGGCAGAGTTTCCTCTGTTTTTGGACGCCCCCGACAACACAAGTTGTCATTATTTTATCAAAATTCAACAAGACTCAATGAATATAATCAATCAATATATAAGATTTCGTCGAATACAAAAAGATGCAAAGTGTACTTAAATAGATCGGTTAGAGCTCGTTTCTCACGTATTTAATAAAACTATGAAATAACGAAATAAAAGCTGAGCTGGCCGAGTCAACTCGCTGAGTTGACTGAGTCAACTGAGTTGACCGGCTGACCTTGACCGAGTTGACTCGGTTGACCGAGTCGAGCCGAACTACACTGAGTCGAACCGAGTTGGACTGAGTCGATACCCGAACTGTCACGAAACTGCTGATTTGACTGGGTTTGACCGAACATCAAAATAAAACCCGAAACACATCTGAGATTAACTGAACCCGAACCAAGCACCATCTATGACCCGAACCTGCTGACTTGTTGACCCGAGTCGCTGCTGTAACCAACCCGAACTAAACCCGAACCAAAACTCGAAGCAAATCAGAATTCGAGCACGAAATTTAGTCAAACTTGAACCAAACATACTAACCTCCACTGTCATTATCATCAGCATCGTGAAAACTCGTCGGAACTGATACCGCCGGCTACTGTGTTCCGATCGTCACCGTCACCATAACCATCCATCGTCATCATCATCCGTGATTTGCGGCACCACCCTTTATTCCGTCGCCGGTCCCGTGTTTGGAGGAAGATGGAACGAGAGAGAGAGAGAGAGAGAGAGAGAGAGAAGATATGGTGTGTGCGTAAGTGTGGCCGGTCGGTCGTCGATGCCGGCAGTCGCCAAGCACCGCCTCCCATAGTGGTGGCCGGTGGTTCTTTATCGAGAGAGAGAGAGTATAAGTGTTGTTTGTGTATGCGTGTGTTAGGAGTTTATGTACAGAGGCAAGTTTTTAGGAGGGAAGGGTCTGGGTATTTGTTGTGTAAAAGGATTTAGGGTTTCCAATGTAGGAGTTGAAGGAACAGGTGAGTTTGGGAGGGAACAGAGTAGAGAAGATAAGGGGTCGGCTGGATTGTTGAAGGGAATGAGGGTTGTATTTTCTTTATATTGAAATGAACTGGTTATTGTTCCTTATGTATTAAGGTTACATTAAGGTTTTCTCAAACTCATTTACACAACATCCTGATAACTAGGGGGTATTATGTCTCCTAAAGATCATACAAATCACTTAAACAATTAAGATAAAATCAAGGTGGTGGCCCACTTTCATAACCATAGGGTTGGGTTTCAATTGGATAGTTAAAGAAGTTAGTTAAATTCTAAATGTTCAGTTAGTGTTTTTAGTTGTTATGCGATCATAAGGTGTGTTATGATATTCGGGGACCATAACTAGCTCGGAAATGAAAAAAAAATGCTTTTAGTGAACATTTGGTGTTTCAGGTAGTGTCTGGTTGTTGTTCGTCGTGATTGTTCGTCGATCACAGTCAAAGTCGCGTTTCTCGTTCCTGTTTGCGCTTTGCGATGTACGGAAGCGCAATAAATTCACAACATTAAATTCATAAATATAAAATAATCGTAGAAAATCCGTATTTTTTGGCGTGGCCAGTATTTTGTACGGCATCAGTTCGTTGTCGCTTAATATTTAGCAGATTTCCCGTAAATCACCATACGCGCATTGTACAGCCGAATAAACGTTCCTAGGCACTCCAAAGGCCTAATTAGGTTAATCTACGTTTTAAACTCTATTTATTACCGGTTTAATCATTTGCTAATCATGTAATTAAAAGCCTTAAATCACCGGTTTTCACATTCTCCCCCTGTTAATGAAATTTCGTCCTCGAAATTTAGACTATGTTAACTCCTTAGAGTTACGTTGTGCGTAGGTAAATACGAATAGTATCAAAGTGGATGACCACGAAAGCAAATCAAGATTCATTCAAGTTTTGTGAATTCAAGGACATACCTCAACAATAAGAACCCAACGTTTAACAGGAATAAGTTTCAGAAATTGATGTCAAAGGAAACAAGACGTATAGATACAGTCACTAGTGTGACTAAGTTAACAGGAGTCCAGCAACGAACAGGAATTTCGACCCATCGAATTCCATATGAACGTTCACAATATGTAAATGAGTTCTAGAAGCAATAACACCCACTAGATGAACTTAGAAGCAACAAGCTCAAATGTAACAGTTTGCATGAGACGCTCGATCGTGATCAGCACAAGCTGCAAGTTATACCGACGCCACAAGGTGTCGTAATGAATGAGACAATTCAATAATAGTGGTGATCGAACAAGTATCACCTGTGTTTTGCATGAAACGCTTGATTATGATTCGCCCAAGATACAAGTTTATATCGACACCACAAGGTGTCGTAGGGATTTAAATAATTCAATAATAGCGGTGATCAAACAACTTCACCGTGTTTGAAATCAAATGAAAGCGCAATAAGGTGAATCTGAAAGTTTGTTTCAAATGACATCATAGGATTTTTAATTGAATATGGAACATCAAAGAAATAATGTTTTCGATCGAAGACGAAGAAGCAATGAATATCGCAAAAAAAATTTGATCGATGTTGAAAGAATCGTTAGGAGGTACACCGGAATATAAAATGAGTTTTGTGTACCATTGTCTTATCACACGATTGTGTTAAGACTGTTTTAATATTACGAATCAAAGCGGATTTAAAACAAATCAATAAATAAATAATTAAATCCGTGCATGAGATGTGTAAACGAGATTTGCGCAAGCTTCAAATTAATGAAAAACACCACCATAAGGTTTCGAAATCAACAAACAACTTAATGGAGTCGAATGCCAAACAAATTTACTTCGACTCAGAACAAATGAAACACTTGTTAAAACGAATTTTGAATATGATGCTCCCAATACATCATATGATGCTCTGAAGTGAATATGTGTAATGGACAAGTTCAAACAATTGAACTTGGTTTTAGCGCAATCCGACAATAAATATATATGTTTCAAAAAGGAAATTTCGACATGGTTACGACGAAAAACCATGTATGTAACTTGAAAAGAAAAGAACTTTCAAGAAAATGTGTTGACTTGATAACAAAGGAGCCAACAATTACAATAATGTAGGTCATTAGAATCACAAATCAATAATTAGATTTAGTGAAATAATATTTGAACTCCGATGAAGCGCTTGTTTGAAACGAAACCACATGCATAACAAACCGATGCATGTGTAACATATGAATTTTTCAAGAAATGAAGCAAATGAATGTTCGCTATAATGAAAGAAATGATCGTGATACAATGACCATTAAGAGGAGTAGATATGTGAAAATCTACTCATTAAATGCAAAAGTCGGAATTTCTATAAAAGAAATTTAAGGACTTTACCTAGGGTTGCGTGTGATGACCGGTTGTTAAGTGACATTACCATGGAATGTCGAACATAGCGTATTCGTCGTTAATAAGATAGGGGGAATGCGAAGACATTAGTCTTCTCCTTGGCGTGATTTGTGTGATTGCAGGACCGCGTGCCAAACCGCCGCTTCCTGATCGATAGTCCTCCTGCTGGGAGGATTAGCATTGTCGCTGAAATGTTTCGTTGTGTCTTCTCGGTGACTTTACCATGAAAGTCGTATGTGACGTACTTCAACCTCCGTTGATGTATAGCTGTGTTTCATGTAGAATGTGATGTGCTCCGACATCCGTTGACGTATAGTTTGAGTTTCATGTAATCTTTCACGCCCGTGCTTCGTTTTGCGTAGGCTAACTGCTCGGTTAACTAAAATAGCATAGACGACATAATATAATGGTGTTTGCGTGAGTTATTAGACGTGGTTCCTACGTGATGACCTTTAATGAACTTCAACATAAGTTTCCGAAGGTCTTAAATGCATGTTATCAAAACTCTAAAGGTTTTGCTTACTGTATGTAGTCGTTTCGTGTATCATGTATCAAATGCAACTCTTGTGCTTTTTTAAAATCAAAATAGTTGACTCTTTGTTCTTGGCAACGGTTAGATCCCATATTCGAGTCTTAGGCGTTCTGTATGTATTCAGGTTTTGATAATCTAAGTTCCTAGAGGAAAGCGAGGTTAGAGTGTAAGACCCCGTGTTTTCGAAAGTCAAAGTCAAAGTCAAGGTCAAAGTCAACGACCCATTTCGCGTGACTTGACTTGTAGTGAATTTCTTTTATATGTTTATTTTAGTTGTATTATGTGGAGTAAGTGTCAATAATCACAATAATCGACGTATTTTGTTCGCTATTTAATCGACTTACGACTGTGAGCTATAGGAAGTAACAATGCGATAAAGTCAACTAAACGCTAATCAATCCAATCTAATCGCTATCGCAATCGCACTCACAACTCGAATTACGCATTTTGGTTATTGTCTTACGTGTGTGTGTGCCTTATGTGTTACTTGTGCATGTTTATTTATGTTATGTTGTGGTAATCAATCGAAAACGCAATCGAACTCGAATCGCAATCGAAACGCAATCGAACTCAATCAAAATCGAACTATGATAATTAGTGGAGAAGAGATAGTGCTAGATATGAGTAGTTGGGATTAAAAGTAATTTGACTAGGAAACTCTATCGCATACGCATCGATCGCAATCGAAATCGAAATATCAAAAATCGTCTCGCCGAACACCCGAACCAAGTGCCATCCGGCCGGATTGCCATCCGACCGGGCTGCCACTTGATAGCGGTGCCAGGCTGTCATCCGACCGAGATGTCATCCGACCGGACAGTCATCCGGGCGAGATGCCATCCGACCGGCCAGCTTTTTCCTCTTTTGGAACTCTATAAATACCCATGTCACTTTCATTCTTTCTACTTTTGGAAACTCTCTGTCAGAACAGCTCGTGCTCCCCACCTTTTCCTCGATTTCTCTCGATTCCGGTAAGATCTCGTCCTAAATCTTGTACTTTCTTGATCTACAAGCCCTCCTACACCTTTATATCTTTTAAATCTTAACTTTTAACCGTGAAATCACTAGATTTGAGGTGTTCTAGGATGATGTCATCATGGTGTTCTTGAGAACTTCATGTTTTGGATTCAATCCACCAAGAACAACTTAGATCTAACCAATTTCCGCACAAATAAACGAAGATCTTGCATAGACCTGAACACATTCATGGTGAAAAAGGATTGAAAGATGGTTTCTAACTTTCTTTCAACTCTTTTACACTCAATGCACTCAAAACCGATAGAATCAGACCTTTTTCGAGTCTTCTACTCATTCACGGTGTTGTGCTAGTTCAAGATATGGATTCTACTCACGAGACCACCGATTCCGGGTTAACCAAGAACAACCATCTTGAACCGGATAACTGGTCGAACTAGGGTGATTCCTGTTTGATCGGGTCACTTGGGTTAAGATGGGGTTCCGTTGGTTAGCATGTTGTCAAAATGTCTCGATAAAAGCAACAAACAATCAAAACAGCCAAGTGAAAGACGAACGGAACGACTAGCATGGAGTGCTATCCGACCGGACTACTGTCTGAACGGATAAGCCATCCGAGCGATTAGGTAATCCGAACGGCTTACACCTTGGGTCCCACACTTAATCAACTTTATCTGAAGTTTGAGTATTGAACGAATTGCTATCCGATCGGACTACCATCCGACCGAATTACTCTTCGTATCATGAGATACTTGGACTTAAACAATTTTCAACATGTTCAATGCATAAGGATGCCACCCGACCGGACTACTGTCCGATCGAGTGACAACCTGCTGTGGATTTGTTCTCACTGAGTAACCTCGCCACTCGAGTCACCGTCCGACCGGATAAATCATCCAAGCGGATTGTCGTCCGCACGGCTGACCGCCCGATCGACCGACCTGAAAGGTATAGATACTTCAATGTTTTCAAAATGCTACAACGAAAACTTCAAAGGACAATCCATCATACACAAACACATCCTTCTCATAGGAAGAAACAATCCACTCGAATAGTCATCCGGCCGGACAACCTGTCCGACCGGATGACCATCCGAACGGATTGTCATCCACACGACTGGACCATCCGGTCGGATTACCATCCGACCGAACTGCTGTCCGAGCCACTTACACCTCGCATCGTTTTACGCGTCACTTATCGTATGCTATCAATCTGTTCAGGCTAACCTTACTCTCTAGCGCTCCCTTCAATCCATCAATGCTGTGAGTATACTCGATCCCTTTTTGCTTTACGCACTTTTGGGTGTTACATACGTTACGAATATTCAAATCACAACAAACACACTACTCAATACTATTTGAACGCTAACCGCTAATGCATGTTATACGTGACTTATGAATGCTTGTTTGTTATGTTTACACATGGAATGCTGTCTACCTGCCTTAGCAACTATAGTACTATAGTTTGGACTCAGCACCTGTTCGTAGGGGTTGTTAAGGACAATTACTTGCATGGATTACGGTGGTAATCATGTATTGCGAACTGCCTCAGGCAGTCAACCCGTAGTCATTGGTATCGATGGATCTATGTCGATAACTAACGTGCTTCATTTCACTATGTGTACGTGTTGGTTATGCGTAAACGAATTTCGAACTCTATATGCTATTATCAAACTTGTATGCTCACCTTTACATTATATGTATTGACTTTATTTTAACGTATGTGACAGGTGCTTAGGATGCACATCTGCTAGGAAATCGAAGCTAGAATAAGGCTCTAGAGGCCAACAAATAGTTGTCTGTACAAATTAAATCAAGGGTCTCTAGAAGCAGATAAACAATTGCTCTATTTGAAAATCTGAGTTGTCGGAATAGAACTATTTGCCTAGATTTTGTCTGTAACAACTTGTTTACCTTTTGAGACATGGTATGGGACATGTTACTTTAAATTGATTGGTAATGATAATTGTTATGGAAACTTCTGAACAATCTGTTTCGCTCAGTGTGATGCCCTGATGTTTCCGCCATCGGTTGGGGTGTGACAGATTGGTATCAGAGCCATAACTATAGGGAATTAGGCAAGACTCGACCTAGTCTGGGTCGATGTCTTAGAGACCTAGTCTATAGTTAGGAACCACAGACCGACTTGTGCATATCCGTTAGAGATTTTGTATAAGTTTACCACTATTTCTCGCTATCCTCGCTTATGCTACACTATCACTGCACTCGAATTTTCAGCTATGAATGAGCAATTAAGTCGAGATTAGGTGTGAAAACCGCAAACTCTCGAATAAGTTGCTTGATCAACCCGCATATTATTTACAAACAGGGAGAATTATGCCAAATCAGGAGTGAAATCCACATTTTGATGAATAATCTCCTCTATTTTATTAAAAACTGAAATGAAGTTGTTAAGCTAGGGGTGAAACCCTAACCTTGACGACTTTTTCCGACTATTATTTGGTCTTTCCAAAACTCTCACCAAAGTTTTGACAGATTCCAAGGACTCGAGTGCTTAAAACAACCGAAAGGACGTGTGCCATTCACCGCATGACGATGATAGAGCACAGTCTAATAGGTCAACCAGGACTTATTGTGCATCCTTGTGAATAGTTGAACCACTTTGGATAGTCGAAGTCTAATAGCCGCAGACGATCTTTTTCTCGATTTTCATGTGTTTCGATTCTGAGCCCACAACTGCTGACTCTGATGATTCGTTGATTTTATGTGCTTTTATGTGAAATTTCCTGCTTATATGTTTAAATTTTGGAGATTTACTCGATTTTTGCTTTCACTTCGATCGACACACACGACTCGCACTGCATTTCTATCCCAAAACACTGACAAATCGCTAAACTATGGACGACTTCATGCTATGTTATACGCTAATACTACACTACTCGATATACTAAACGCGATCGCTATATTCGAACAATCGCATACTGTGAAGGATAGGTTTCTGTATTCTGACTGCATCTGGTGACTAAATGCGTATGTGCTTCTGTGCTTCTGTGCTCTACGTGCTTATGGGTTTATGTGCTTCTATGTTTATGTGAATCTGTGATTATGTGTCTATGTGTTTATGTGATACGTGTTACATTGCGTGTTCCTAAGCTTTAGTAAGTAGTAGACGTGTGAGGTGAGATTCGAATACATTGTGTTGAGTCATGTGACGATGTCTGTTGCAGACAATGTCATCTGGATACCGTCACCCATCACTTTCTCGTCAAGAAAAGAGAGACAAACGTCTTACTGCTATCATCGCTAAACAAGTAGCAAAAGCCGTGAGTGATGTCTACGAGAATGTCAGTAAATCATCTGAGGAGTCGAGAACCGAGATTCCTAAAGCTACCCGCAAAGCTGCCTTCAATTTCAAGCAGTTCAAGTCTTGTGGGCCAAAGGAATTCACATGCGAGGAAGGCGCTACAACGTTTTTCCAATGGTTTGATTCCATTGAGGTCACTCTACGACAGAGCGGTTGCCCAGACGATCTCCGCACTCTAAATGCTATCGACGTCTTCCTGTCCCGCGCACTAAACTGGTGGACGGCCGAGAGAAACAAACGAGGGAACGATGCAGCCTACGGTTTATCATGGGACGAACTCAAGGAGGTCATGCTGGAAGAATTATGCCCTCCTCATGAGCGCCAAAAGAAGATGAATTCTAGCACATAAAGCAAAAGGAAGGTGAAAATGCTGCTCTCAATGCTCGCTTCAAACACTCAGCATCATCTGCCCTGACCAAGTCAAGACTTCAGACATGGCAATCAAGAAGTATATCCGAGCCCTGCCTGACTGTGTTGCAGATTTCATGCAAGCGGCTAAGACTAAGACGATCGAAGAGACTTACCTACTGGCCGCTGAAATCAACGACAAGCGGGTCAAGGCTGGTGTCTGGGATAAAACTTCAAAGCACCTGCATCAAGCTACCACCGCCGCACCAACTGCTGAAACCACCACCGCATCGAGCAACAAGAGGAAGAACAAGAGAAAGAACAGCTCCAACAACAAGAACTGTGCGATCACTGCTGCACCGATACAAGCTGTACCAGCCTAACATCGTCAAGTAGCGGCGCCTGTGGAAAATGCACCGCCTGCTAAGCGGGCATACACTGGGCCACACCCGCTTTGCCCTACTTGTACCTACCACCACCCGACTACCATCGCATGCTGTTTTTGTGCTCATTGCAATATGTACGGCCATTTCACTACCAACTGCCATGCTCGACAAGCTCCTACTCATCAAGCTCTACTCACCGCCCCTCAGGGTCAACATGCTCCTCCGGCACCCGCGGTCAACGCCAGAGCCTGCTTCGAATGTGGCGATCCTAACCATTTCGCCAACATGTGCCCAAACAGGGTTGTGAAACAAGAGCCCCAGCAGTAGCAGCAACACCAGCAGCAACAACAACAAGCAGCACGCGCACGAACTTTCAACATCAATGTGCGCCAAGCCCAAGCCGACAACAACGTGGTCAATGGTACGTTCCTTGTGAATGGTATTTATGCTTCGTGTTTATTTGATACTGGAGCCGATAATTGCTTTATGTCGTTCGAATTCGAGAAGCTCCTTAGTCGTAAGCGCTCCCAACTCTCCTCGACGTTCGATGTTGAATTCGCTACCGGAAGAACTGTCGCCGTTAATTTTGTTCTCCGTGATTGTACCCTTGAGCTCAACAATCACATCTTCCCAATCAACCTTATTCCGATGCAACTCGGAAGTTTTGATGTCATAGTAGGCATGGACTTTCTTCACGAAAACCATGTTGAAGTTGTGTGCTTCGACAAGATGATTCGATTCTCGCTCGCGAATGGTGATGTATTGTGTGTCTACGGTGAAACCGCTTCGAAGGGTCTCAAGCTCATGTCATGTGTCCAAGCTAGCAAGTATCTCCGTAAGGAATACAGAAATTTCTTGGCTAATATTGTAGTAGCGGAGAAGGAAAAGAAAGGAAGACCTGGTGTGAACGATGTTCCAGTGGAACGAGAATTTCCTAACGTCTTTCCTGAGGATCTTCCCGGGCTACCACCAAGTCGTGATATCGACTTTCGTATCGACCTCATTCCCGGAGCCAATCCTATTGCCAAAGCTCCTTACCGACTCGCACCGTTCGAAATGCGCGAACTATCGAACCAACTCCAGGAATTACTTGAGAAAGGCTTCATTCGCCCGAGCACCTCTCCTTGGGGCGCGCCAGTCCTTTTCGTCAAAAAGAAGGACGGGTCGTTCAGGATGTGTATCGACTATCGGGAATTGAATAAGTTGACTATCAAGAACCGCTATCCCCTACCTCGCATTGACGATTTGTTTGATCAGCTACAAGGTGCTACGTGCTTCTCGAAGATCGATCTACGCTAAGGTTATCACCAACTACGCATTCAAGAGGAGGATATACCCAAAACTGCGTTTCGCACTCGTTATGGCCATTACGAATTCTTTGTTATGCCCTTTGGTTTAACCAACACACCAGTGGTTTTCATGGATCTGATGAATCGTGTGTGTAAACCATATCTCGACCGTTTCGTCATCGTATTCATCGACGATGTCTTGATCTATTCAAAATCGAAAGCCGAACACGCGCAACATCTACGTTTCGTTCTCGAGCTACTCCAGGGGAATCAACTCTATGCCAAGTTCTCCAAGTGTGGATTCTGGTTGGAGGAGGTTCATTTTCTGGGTCACATTGTCAATAGTCAGGGTATTCACGTCGATCCTGCGAAGATTGAAGCCGTTAAGAGTTGGATTACACCTAAGAACCCGTCCGAAGTCCGTTCTTTTCTCGAACTAGCGGGCTATTATCGATGATTTATCAAAGGATTCTCAAAGATCGCAGTGCCGCTTAGCGCTCTCACGCATAAAGACAAGCCTTTTGTTTGGGGAACTGAACAGGAGTCTGCTTTCCAAACCCTCAATCACATGCTTTGCAATGCTCCTGTCCTCACATTGCCCGACGGAAATGACGATTTCATTGTCTGTTGTGATGCTTCCAACCTTGGTCTTGGTTGTGTTCTTATGCAGCGGGACAAGGTTATAGCTTACGCGTCTCGTCAGCTCAAAATCCATGAGAAGAACTATACAACCCATGATCTTGAGTTAGGCGCAGTTGTTTTTGCGTTAAAGATTTGGCGACACTACCTGTATGGTACCAAGTGTACGATCTTCACCGATCATATGAGCCTAAAACATATCTTTAATCAGAAGGAACTTAATATGCGTCAACGCCGATGGGTAGAACTTCTCAACGATTATGTCTGTGAGATCCGTTATCACCCAGGCAAAGCAAATGTTGTTGCCGACGCACTCAGCCGACGGAGCTATCTGCTTAGCACTCGTAATGTTCAAGCCCAATACGACCTCGAAACCCTCATCCGTGAAGCCCAGCATGCATGTTTTAATGAACGCACTCTGAAGAAGGAAAGAATCTACCACGATGGGGCCCAGCTTGTGAGTAAGTCGAATGGGATATTCCACTTCCTGGACCGAATTTGGATCCCTAAACGGACCGATATACGACAGATTGTGATGGACGAAGCCCATAAATCCCGGTATTCTATTCATCCCGGTGCCGACATAATGTACCAGGACCTTCGCTACAAGTACTGGTGGCCTGGCATGAAATGGGATATTGCTCTCTACGTTGGAAAGTGCCTGACTTGTGCAAGGGTTAAGGTCGAACACCAAAGACCCTCTGGCTTACTCGAGCAACCACCGATCCCTATGTGGAAGTGGGAGAGTATAGCTATGGACTTCATAACAAATCTTCCGCACACGTTATCAGGTCACGACAGCATCTAGGTTGTTGTTGATCGGCTGACCAAATCAACTCACTTTTTGCCAATACGGGAAGACTACAAGGTAGAACGATTAGCCCGAATCTACACAGACGAGATCATTTGTAATCATGGGATGCCTCGCGACATCATCTCTGATCGTGATGCTCGGTTTACCTCGTGACTGTGGGAAACGTTTCAAATGGCTCTCGGTACATCGCTTAATTTAAGTACCGCATTCCACCCTCAAACCGATGGCCAGACTGAAAGAACGATCCGTACTCTTGAAGACATGCTCCGTTCGTGTATCATAGACTTCGGTGGTAATTGGGATAAATACCTGCCGCTAGTCGAATTCTCGTTAACAACAGTTATCATTCCAGCATTCAAATGGCACCATTCGAGGCTTTATACAGAAGAAAATGTCGATCGCCTATTGTATGGCACGAGATCGGTCACTCGCAATTAACCGATCCCGAGCTATTACAAGAAACGACTGACAAAGTCCTCCAAATTCGAGACAACTTGTTGAAATCTCGAAGTCGACAGAAAAGTTACGCCGATAGACGACGCAAGCCCCTTGAATTTGACGTTGGCGACTACGTACTCCTAAAGGTATCACCTTGGAAGGGTGTGGTCAGATTCGGCAAGAAAGGGAAATTAGCGCCTCGATATGTTGGACCTTTTAAGATTCTGGAAATGATCGGAAAAGTCTCCTACAGACTCGAACTACCGGAGGAACTTAGTAACGTCCACCCGACTTTCCACGTGTCAAACCTCCGAAAGTGCCTGGCTGAGCATGATTTAATTGTACCTCTCGACGACCTTCAAGTAAACGAAACACTACACTTCGTGGAGAAGCCTGTCGAAATCATGGATCGCCAAACCAAGCATGTCACACCCCCAAAATCCACGCGCGGAGTATCACCGCTTGGAGGCGTGACATGACCAGGATCAAGCCACCAATCATATTGAACAAGCATGTAAGTAATATATAAAATCCAACACAATACAATTGGTATCTAAACAAAACATAGTTTAAGTTGCAAGCGGAAGCATAATGATTAAATCAAAACCAAATATAAGTTCAAATGTTTAAATGTTTAACATGGCACACAGTTGTCCATGTCCCACAACGACCACGCCTCCTCGTGCAAGCTCCATAAGTACCTAACGACCTGCAAGGCATGTAACAACGAGTCAACAACAAAGTTGAGCGAGTTCACAGTTGGTGTTCTTTGTTAGGTTGTTTCAAAAACCATGAGTTCGTTTGTAAGTAGTAAGTTAATCCGTTTACCTTGTTTCCCAAACCTATCCATAGTTGGTGGGGGCTTCCCCATGTTAACCACTAGACATGTTTACCATATCGACCACTGACTGAAGTAAGTTGGTGCCCTAGCGTCAATGTCTATCATCATTGACGTGCCCAGATCCATTAGTTCACGCCCGTCCTCTGCGGCACGGTGTGAGGCTTGTCAAACCTAAATAGTGCTATCTAACTAATGACCCGCTCGCCATTGGCCCAACGATTAAGTCGATATAAAAGTGAGGGACTTCATGATAGAGTTTTTGGTCTAGTATCCGTGTTGTCACCCTTCAGTAAAGAGGGTGTGTACGCAATCCCCAAACCAGGAGATTACGCAGGTTTCGATTAAGTTCTTAGTACGTGTTGTCACCCTTCAATAAAGAGGGTGTGTACGTGTTCCAAACCAGGAGGTGTTAGGTGGGTGGTACCTTATGCATACACATTTGTGCATTCCTTAACCATCCAATCATCAGACTTTTCAATTGGCACACACACACATTTTAGGATTCAACAGATAAGACAAATCATTCCTATCATCATTCCTAACCATTCCCAAAAACCGAGACCTTCATTTATGAATTCCTACCATATATGTCTGAATATAATCGGGCTCTCCTATTGACACAATATTATCATCCTTATCTACTTATCTACATTCATCATCATCATATGAAACAACTAATCAGAGCATATTATGACCATCCTTTAAAACATGAATCGGTATTCTTCATGGCTCACACAATCATTCGATTCAAATATTAAGTAACAAGTAGAAAAAAAAAACACCATCAAATAAAAACATCATCATGAATTATTACTTCGTACGGATCCGTGGTCTATACTAATCGGTGTCAGAATTACGATAATTATTATGTTGTTAATCACATAGAGTTCATCATAACATCCAGATTAACGTAACAGTTTATGTTTATCGAACCCAAGTTATCGAACGTATCTATTCCTCCTAGTTCTATTATTACGTACAGAATGTATATTAATTTAAACAAATCAACAACAATAAAGATCCTGCACTAAACCAAGAAGATCATACTTACCACAAGATGTACAGAGATGACGGTGCTTAATTCGAAGACGAAAGAAGGATCTTCGGAGAAGAATCTGTTGCCGACAAGGAGAGCTTCGAAGGGGAGGTGTTTAGGGTTTGAAGAGTTTGCGTATGCCAAATAATGGAATCGGTATACGTGGGTGCATGTATGCAATTTAATGCAAGTGAGTTGGGCTCAGTTGGGTTCGTTCGGTTTGGGCCGGAACCAACCGAGGAGTGTGTGACCACCAAAAGAGGTGTACGACCTCGGGTCCTAATGTGTGACAGATTGTTTGATAACTCATATAGTTTATATAATATGCTTTCCATTTATAATTTATATAATATGCTCTCCATCACCAAATTATAACCCATCACATATAATAAATTATCCTTAATAAATTTAACGAAATAATAAATTATCCTTAACAAGTCCAACGAAAATAAACAGAAAGTGATCTTGAAAGTACGGGTTGTCACATCATCCCCGAGTTGAAAGAAATTTCGTCCCGAAATTTAGCACGTTGTCACTGAGGAAGCTAGTTAGCTCTGATACCAATCTGTCACACCCCCAAAATCCACGCGCGGAGTATCACCGCTTGGAGGCGTGACATGACCAGGATCAAGCCACCAATCATATTGAACAAGCATGTAAGTAATATATAAAATCCAACACAATACAATTGGTATCTAAACAAAACATAGTTTAAGTTGCAAGCGGAAGCATAATGATTAAATCAAAACCAAATATAAGTTCAAATGTTTAAATGTTTAACATGGCACACAGTTGTCCATGTCCCACAACGACCACGCCTCCTCGTGCAAGCTCCATAAGTACCTAACGACCTGCAAGGCATGTAACAACGAGTCAACAACAAAGTTGAGCGAGTTCACAGTTGGTGTTCTTTGTTAGGTTGTTTCAAAAACCATGAGTTCGTTTGTAAGTAGTAAGTTAATCCGTTTACCCTGTTTCCCAAACCTATCCATAGTTGGTGGGGGCTTCCCCATGTTAACCACTAGACCTGTTTACCATATCGACCACTGACTGAAGTAAGTTGGTGCCCTAGCGTCAATGTCTATCATCATTGACGTGCCCAGATCCATTAGTTCACGCCCGTCCTCTGCGGCACGGTGTGAGGCTTGTCAAACCTAAATAGTGCTATCTAACTAATGACCCGCTCGCCATTGGCCCAACGATTAAGTCGATATAAAAGTGAGGGACTTCATGATAGAGTTTTTGGTCTAGTATCCGTGTTGTCACCCTTCAGTAAAGAGGGTGTGTACGCAATCCCCAAACCAGGAGATTACGCAGGTTTCGATTAAGTTCTTAGTACGTGTTGTCACCCTTCAATAAAGAGGGTGTGTACGTGTTCCAAACCAGGAGATCACGCAGTTTCAGTTCAAATCCTTTACCCATTCCCAACCCCTGGGAATCCCATGCCTTGTAGAAAGTGTGAACTCACCTTGGTTTGCTCGGTATGATTAGTTACTTGTTTACCGTTGGACACCCAAATCCTAATATGGTTTCAATGACAATCAGTTCCGTTTACACGTAAATCATATATTCTTTGTATAAATTTCACAAGTAGTAAGCAAATATGGCACACATCATCACTCATGTTACAGCTTGCGTTCGGGCCATAAGTATATTCACATCACAAGTTCGTATCTCACAATAGCATTTATCACAGTTCGGTTCTCATACAAGTATGCAAGCAAGTTCACAAAATACACAATGAGCAATTTGGGTCACAAGTAATTTCATGTCACAAGCATACTAGGCTAACATCTTGGCAGCCCACTACGGTATTAACGCGACAATTTCAATTCCATATCTCTCACATAATACAAATCAGGAGGTGTTAGGTGGGTGGTACCTTATGCATACACATTTGTGCATTCCTTAACCATCCAATCATCAGACTTTTCAATTGGCACACACACACATTTTAGGATTCAACAGATAAGACAAATCATTCCTATCATCATTCCTAACCATTCCCAAAAACCGAGACCTTCATTTATGAATTCCTACCATATATGTCTGAATATAATCGGGCTCTCCTATTGACACAATATTATCATCCTTATCTACTTATCTACATTCATCATCATCATATGAAACAACTAATCAGAGCATATTATGACCATCCTTTAAAACATGAATCGGTATTCTTCATGGCTCACACAATCATTCGATTCAAATATTAAGTAACAAGTAGAAAAAAAAACACCATCAAATAAAAACATCATCATGAATTATTACTTCGTACGGATCCGTGGTCTATACTAATCGGTGTCAGAATTACGATAATTATTATGTTGTTAATCACATAGAGTTCATCATAACATCCAGATTAACGTAACAGTTTATGTTTATCGAACCCAAGTTATCGAACGTATCTATTCCTCCCAGTTCTATTATTACGTACAGAATGTATATTAATTTAAACAAATCAACAACAATAAAGATCCTGCACTAAACCAAGAAGATCATACTTACCACAAGATGTACAGAGATGACGGTGCTTAATTCGAAGACGAAAGAAGGATCTTCGGAGAAGAATCTGTTGCCGACAAGGAGAGCTTCGAAGGGGAGGTGTTTAGGGTTTGAAGAGTTTGCGTATGCCAAATAATGGAATCGGTATACGTGGGTGCATGTATGCAATTTAATGCAAGTGAGTTGGGCTCAGTTGGGTTCGTTCGGTTTGGACCGGAACCAACCGAGGAGTGTGTGACCACCAAAAGAGGTGTACGACCTCGGGTCCTAATGTGTGACAGATTGTTTGATAACTCATATAGTTTATATAATATGCTTTCCATTTATAATTTATATAATATGCTCTCCATCACCAAATTATAACCCATCACATATAATAAATTATCCTTAATAAATTTAACGAAATAATAAATTATCCTTAACAAGTCCAACGAAAATAAACAGAAAGTGATCTTGAAAGTACGGGTTGTCACAAAGCAGCTCAGACGCTCGCGCATTCCTATCGTGAAAGTCCGATGGGAAGGCAAACGAGGCGCAGAGTTCACTTAGGAACTCGAAAGCGACATGAAGGCAAAGTACCCGCTGTTGTTTGTTACGCCTTCGGCCTAATTTCGGGACGAAATTCCCTAAACAAGGGGAGGCTGTAACACCCCGTGTTTTCGAAAGTCAAAGTCAAAGTCAAGGTCAAAGTCAACGACCCATTTCGCGCGACTTGACTTGTAGTGAATTTCTTTTATATGTTTATTTTAGTTGTATTATGTGGAGTAAGTGTCAATAATCACAATAATCGACATATTTTGTTCGCTATTTAATCGACTTACGACTGTGAGCTATAGGAAGTAACAATGCGATAAAGTAAGCTAAACGCTAATCAATCCAATCTAATCGCTATCGCAATCGCACTCACAACTTAAATTACGCATTTTGGTTATTGTCTTACGTGTGTGTGTGCCTTATGTGTTACTTGTGAATGTTTATTTATGTTATGTTGTGGTAATCAATCGAAAACGCAATCGAACTCGAATCGCAATCGAAACGCAATCGAACTCAATCGAAATCGAACTATGATAATTAGTGGAGAAGAGATAGTGCTAGATATGAGTAGTTGGGATTGAAAGTAATTTGACTAGGAAACTCTATCGCATACGCATCGATCGCAATCGAAATCGAAATATCAAAAATCGTCGCGCCGAACACCCGAACCAAGTGCCATCCGGCCGGATTGCCATCCGACCGGGCTGCCACTTGATAGCGGTGCCAGGCTGTCATCCGACCGAGATGTCATCCGACCGGACAGTCATCCGGGCGAGATGCCATCCGACCGGCCATTTTTTTCCTCTTTTGGAACTCTATAAATACCCATGTCACTTTCATTCTTTCAACTTTTGGAAACTCTCTGTCCGAACAGCTCGTGCTCCCCACCTTTTCCTCGATTTCTCTCGATTCCGGTAAGATCTCGTCCTAAATCTTGTACTTTCTTGATCTGCACGCAATCCTACACCTTTCTATCTTTTAAATCTTAACTTTTAACCGTGAAATCACTAGATTTGAGGTGTTCTAGGATGATGTCATCATGGTGTTCTTGAGAACTTCATGTTTTGGCTTCAATCCACCAAGAACAACTTAGATCTAACCGATTTCCGCTTAAATAAACGAACATCTTGCATAGATCTGAACACATTCATGGTGAAAAAGGATTGAAAGACGGTTTCTAACTTTCTTTCAACTCTTTTACACTCAATGCACTCAAAACCGATAGAATCGGACCTTGTTCTAGTCTTCTACTCATTCGCGGTGTTGTGCTAGTTCAAGATATGGATTCTACTCACGAGACCACCGATTCCGGGTTAATCAAGAACAACCATCTTGAACCGGTTAACTGGTCGAACTAAGGTGATTTCTGTTTGATCGGGTCACTTGGGTTAAGATGGGGTTCTGTTGGTTAGCACGTTGTCAAAACGTCTCGATAAAAGCAACAAACAATCAAAACGGCCAAGTAAAAGACGAACGGAATGACCAGCACAGAGTGCTATCCGACCGGACTACTGTCTGAACGGATAAGCCATCCGAGCGACTAGGTCATCCGAACGGCTTACACCTTGGGTTCCACACTTAATCAACTTTATCTGAAGTTTGAATATTGAACGAATTGCTATCCGATCGGACTACCATCCGACCGAATTACTCTTCGTATCATGATATACTTGGACTTAAACAATTTTCAACATGTTCAATGCACTAAGGATGCCACCTGACCGGACTACTGTCTGATCAAGTGACAACCTGCTGTGGATTTGTTCTCACTGAGTAACCTCGCCACTCGAGTCACCGTCCGACCAGATAAATCATCCGAACGGATTGTCGTTCGCACAGCTGACCGCCCGATCGACTTACCTGAAAGGTAGAGATGCTTCAATGTTTTCAAAATGCTACAACGAAAACTTCAAAGGACAAGCCATCATACACAAACACATCCTTCTCATAGGAAGAAACAATCCACTCGAATAGTCATCCGACCGGACAACCTGTCCGACCGGATGACCATCCGAACAGATTGTCATCCACACGACTGGACCATCTGGTCGGATTACCATCCGACTGAACTGCTGTCCGAGCCACTTACACCTTGCATCGTTTTACGCGTCACTTATCGTATGCTATCAATCTGTTCAGGCTAACCTTACTCTCTAGCGCTCCCTTCAATCCATCAACGCTGTGAGAATACTCGATCCCTTTTTGCTTTACGCACTTTTGGGTGTTACAAACGTTATGAATATTCAAATCACAACAAACACACTACTCAATACTATTTGAACGCTAACCGCTAATGCATGTTATACGTGGCTTATGAATGCTTGTTTGTTATGTTTACACATGGAATGTTGTCTACATGCCTTAGCAACGATAGTACTATAGTTTGGACTCAACACCTGTTCGCAGGGGTTGTTAAGGACAATTACTTGCATAGATTACGGTGGTAATCACCCGCAGTCATTGGTATCGATGGATCTATGTCGATAACTAACGTGCTTCATTTCACTATGTGTACGTGCTGGTTATGCGTAAACGAATTTCAAACTCTATATGCTATTATCAAACTTGTATGCTCACCTTTACATTATATGTATTAACTTTATTTTAACGTATGTGACAGGTGGTTAGGATGCACATCTGCTAGGAAATTGAAGCTAGAATAAGGCTCTAGAGGCCAACAAATAGTTGTCTGTACAAATTAAATCAAGGGTCTCTAGAAGCAGATAAATAATTACTCTATTTGAAAATATGAGTTGTCGGAATAGAACTATTTGCCTAGATTTTATCTGTAATAATTTGTTTACCTTTTGAGACATGGTATGAGACATGTTACTTTAAATTGATTGGTAATGATAATTGTTATGGAAATTTCTGGACAATCTGTTTCGCTCAGTGCCATGCCCCGATGTTTCCGCCATCGGTTGGGGTGTGACATAGAGCCTAGGTATCTCTACAGAAACCTAATTCGCTGTAACCTATAGCTCTGATACCAATCTGTCACACTCTGAAATATCAGAGCATTGGCGTGACTGGACTGGTATCTTCATTGCACAGCGGAAGCAGTTAATGCTAAGACTTCTAGAAAACGAACGCCCACTAAGTACTCGAATATCCAATGGTTCTCCTATTCCAACCGTGCCATAACTTTGAAAAATAACCTGAGAAAGAAACATGCGAAAAATCAACATAAAGTTGAGCGAGTTCATAGTTTGTTTGTAAAAGATTTGAAATGAATCTTTTGAATAACCGGTTTGTGAAATATTATTGAGAAAACGAATTTAGAAATCATTTTCTTGTCAAGTTATATGGAAACTTTGTATTTGTAACGCATTATGTTCGTAAAACCATATATTTGTAAACTCTTGTATTTGTAAAGTTTGTATAACCGTCAATGCCCACCCTGACTTTGACTTCATGCCTGCATAATCCTATGCTTTGAATTTGTATAAAACATGGTATGTAATTTGTAAAACCCCGGTATGAAAGCAACAAGGAAACAGATCGATTAATGTGTAGCTAATACATTAATATACGTGACATGGTGCAGGAAGACTCAACCCTAGCAGACTTTGTACCGGGCTTCCGGCTGTAAGACATAGTCACCACATGGTCCATTCGGCGGGCGCATGGGTGGGGCTTGCTACACCCAAATAGATCTGTGACTCATGTCCCTCGGTCCTACAACGAGGATTGATGGCCTTAAGTATGCGCCTACCCATTCACATGATCTACTGTACTTTCCAAAGCTAACCATACCAATTGTAATTGTATGTAATCATTTTGTAACATGTACTCTCTGGGTGTCCCGTTCCTCAAACGCAGACCAACCCAGTCCCATTATTATAACTAGACGATCCCATCCCTAGTCATGAAAATCATTCACTTTTCGATAATACACATTTGTTTTGTAAAACCGGTATATTTGGTATGATTCATTCGTAAACCATTTGAGTTCCATGAAAATCACAAATCATTTGTGTTAGTTAAACGTGTTGTAACATGGTTTAGAGATATATAGTTTTTGTTCCTTCAAAAACCTCGTATGCTCTTGCAAAACGTGCTTGTCAAAAAATATGCAATCTTTGTTCATCGAAAACCTTGTATGTTTCTGAAAAACGTGCATGTCTTTCCACCCCGAAAACATTTACAAATATGTAAAACCGTAAAAAGGTGGGGTTATGAACTCACCTGAATCTCCATGTGCAAAGCTAGCTAATTATGATTCTCTGGAGTCGTTTCCAAGACGAGACTCGCTAGCGTGCATTCTACAATATTCCTAACACGGAATATCTTATAAGTTTCTAGATAAACACGGTAACTAAACTGCGTGTCACCGAGCTCTACCGAATCGTTAGTCGAACGATTCGACGGTAAGTCGTTAACTTAATGGAAACGATTAGGTCATATTTGATAAGTATCGTTTATCGTCGATATTAACTAATGAGTCTTGAAAAGACTTGATTCTCGAGATATTTAAAAATAAGTAAATATTTATACCAAAATATATAAATATATCGTTAAGATCGCTTGTCGTCCCGAGAAGTCGTACGTGTATAAAAGAATATTTACACGAAAATAATATATAACAAACTCGTATTATATATCGCGTTTTGTATGATCTTTGTCAAAATATTCGTATATGCCGTTTAGGCATATAAAATAAATATGAAAAGTTATATTTATTTTATAAAAGAATCGTCGAGTTGTCGTGTTTGAAAATAAATATGACTATATTTATTTTATAAAAGAATTCGACTTGTTTGTGTCGGAAATAAATATATAGCAATATTTGTTTATAAAAAGATTCGTTTTGTACGATATTGGAAATAAATATATAAACTATATCTATTTTTATAAAACGAATTCGTGCTGTTTGGTATTTGAAATAATATGTAAACTATATTCAAGTTTTACAAAAGACCCATCGTTTTGTTTGATGTTCGAAATAAATGTATAAACTATATTTATTTGTAATAACGAATTCAAGTTATCGACGTCTAAAACAATATAAGTAATTATATTGATTTTTATAAAAGATTTGTATAATTTTCAAGCTTTAAAACAAATATAATAACTATATTTCTTTGCTTTAAAATAATTTCCAAATAGTCGTTTTCATAAGTTGTAAAGTGTCGTCGACAGAAACTATATGTTTGTATTTGTTTTTCTAAAATCGAATGTTCGTTTTATAATAAAAACAGGTTATTTTTACCGATTTTCTAGAAAACGGGCAGAGTTTCCTCTGTTTTTGGACGCCCCCGACAACACAAGTTGTCATTATTTTATCAAAATTCAACAAGACTCAATCAATATAATCAATCAATATATAAGATTTCGTCGAATACGTAAAGATGCAAAGTGTACTTAAATAGATCGGTTAGAGCTCGTTTCTCACGTATTTAATAAAACTATGAAATAACGAAATAAAACGCGCCGTTAATCTTTACCATCTTCTCGTGTCGAAAAGCTGAGCTGACCGAGTCAACTCGCTGAGTTGACCGGCTGACCTTGACCGAGTTGACTCGGTTGACCGAGTTGAGCCGAACTACACTGAGTCGAACCGAGTCGATACCCGAAACGTCACGAAACTGCTGATTTGACTGGGTTTGACCGAACATTAAAATAAAACCCGAACCACATCTGAGATTAACTGAACCCGAACCAAGCACCATCTATGACCCGAACCTGCTGACTTGTTGACCCGAGTCGCTGCTGTAACCAACCCGAACTAAACCCGAACCAAAACTCGAAGCAAATCAGAATTCGAGCACGAAATTTAAGTCAAACTTGAACCAAACATACTAACCTCCACTCTCATTATCATCAGCATCGTGAAAACTCGTCGGAACTGATACCGCCGACTACTGTGTTCTGATCGTCACCGTCACCATAACCATCCATCGTCATCGTCATCCCCGCGCCGACACTCGAACCATCTCCATCACCGGGGAACACTTTCTGACCCTCGACTGCCGTCAAATTCCTCCACCGTCACCGCCGTGAGTTGTGGCACCACCCTTTATTCCTTCGCCGGTCCCGTGTTTGGAGGAAGAGGGAACGAGAGAGAGAGAAGAGATGGTGTGTGCGTGAGTGCGGCCGGTCAGTCGACGACGCCGGCAGTCGCCAAGCACCGCCTCCCATAGTGGTGGCCGGTAGTTCTTTATCGAGAGAGAGAGTATAAGTGTTGTTTGTGTATGCGTGTGTTTAGGAGTTTATGTACAGAGGCAAGTTTTTAGGAGGGAAGGGTCTGGGTATTTGTTGTGTAAAAGGATTTAGGGTTTCCAATGTTGGAGGTGAAGGAACAGGTGAGTTTGGGAGGGAACAGAGTAGAGAAGATAAGGGGTTGGCTGGATTGTTGAAGGGAATGAGGGTTGTATTTTCTTTATATTGAAATGAACTGGTCATTGTTCCTTATGTATTAAGGTTACATGAAGGTTTTCTCAAACTCATTTACACAACATCCTGATAACTAGGGGGTATTACGTCTCCTAAAGATCATACAAATCCCTTAAACAATTAAGATAAAATCAAGGTGGTGGCCCACCTTCATAACCATAGGGTTGGGTTTCAATTGGATAGTTAAAGAAGTTAGTTAAATTCTAAATGTTCAGTTAGTGTTTTTAGTTGTTATGCGATCATAAGGTGTGTTATGATGTTTGGGGACCATAACTAGCTCGGAAATGAAAAAAATTTGCTTTTAGTGAACATTTGGTGTTTCGGGTAGTGTCCGGTTGTTGTTCGTCGTGCTTGTTCGTCGATCACAGTCAAAGTCGCGTTTCTCGTTCCTGTTTGCGCTTTGCGATGTACGGAAGCGCAATAAATTCAAAACATTAAATTCATAAATATAAAATATTCGTAGAAAATCTGTATTTGTCGGCGTGGCCAGTATTTCGTACGGCATCAGTTCGTTGTCGCTTAATATTTAGCAGATTTCCCGTAAATCACCATACGCGCATTGTACAGCCGAATAAACGTTCCTAGGCACTCCAAAGGCCTAATTAAGTTAATCTACGTTTTAAACTCTATTTATTACAGGTTTAATCATTTGCTAATCACGTAATTAAAAGCCGTAAATCACCGGTTGTCACAAGTATGACGAGAGCGGAATTGGCTTTGAATGAATAAAAGAAGAAAGTTGAAACTAGGTGCCACCGCAGCTTACGGTAGTTACCGTAAGCTACAGTAGGCCTGATCGCGTAAGATGACACCGTAGACTAGAGGAAGCCCACCGTAGACATTTTATTGCCATCGTAAGCTACGGTGGCCACCGTATCTTATGGTGGAGGCAGATGTTAATTTCAAGTTTTCCTTTAGGACAAACTTTTGGAGTGACTTTTTGATATCCTTTTCATTATTCACATTTCAGACTTGTGTGAGCGCGAAATTAGGGTTGCAAAACATCATTTTGGGTGTGTTGATTACTACTTTTTCATCATTGATTCGTATGAACATTGGAATTGGAGTGATGATGATCAATCGAACAATGTGTGGCTAGTTTCCTTTATGTTTTCTCCCGGATTGTAAGGATTTCTTTTGAATATTTAATTATTGTTTATGTTATTTGTGGGATAGTGACTTGATCATTATGATTATATTGCTATGGCGATTCTGTGTTTGTTTTATAATTGTTCGTATTGTTAAATTTCATATTCTGAACCATCAGTTCTTGGTGCCATAGGCAATCATGATTTATTGGGAGGGATTTGGGGTTGGCAATACAAAATTTGTTATCGTGTGACTGCCTTGTGTTCTTGTAATCCATGTACTTGGTCCCCTTTTATCACATTCAAACACAGATTCACGAACTATGTCTATGTAGTTCATCCCAGATTAAATTTTGATTTTGACATTCACAGAAAACCTGAAACCGGGGGAAAACATTCCTTCCCATTTCTGAATCAATCTTGTTAAATGATAATTAGTTTAAATTATTTTTGAAAACCAATCAAACCAAACTTGAAGATTAATTTTCTGCACTTTATTTTTATTAGTCATAATCCACAAGCTACTTAGTAAACAGATTTTCCAAGAACTCCCTTTGTCCGATACCCATTTACCACTATCTAATTAGTGCATTTGCCTTATTTTTGACTGAGACTTCGACCTCATGTCAGTTCTCCTATTTCAACCATGCCATAATTTGGAAATGCAACCTGAGAAAGAAACATGCGAAAATTCAAAATAAAGTTGGCGAGTTCATAGTTTGTTTGTTTGATAACCAGTTTAAATAATGTTAAGAAAATGTAATAAAAATCATTTTTCCTCGGCATGTCATACGAAAACTTTGTAATTGTAAAACTTGTTTAACCGTCAATGTTCGTGTACGACAAAGACAAGATGCCTGCATGATCCTGTAAGTTGTATGTAGGACAATCCAGTCTCTTTGTCTATATGTAGGACAATCCACTCCCATGTAAGTTGAAAAACGTCAACAAAGTTGGTGAATTCATGTAAATGTTTTGTATCAAATGAATATTTCGAATGTAAGATGTATTTGTATAAAAACTAGTATGTAAAACACGTTAAAAAAAATTCATGTAGATGTTTTGTATCAAATGAATATTTAAAATGTGATATGTATTTGTATAAAAATCGGTATGTAAACGTCTATGAAATTGTTGATCGTTAATGTTTTGCAAGGACATTAATATGTGTTTTGCAAGGACATTAATATGTGTGACGACATAGGAAGCAATCCAACCCTTGATGATTTTTGTGCCAATTACCATCGAATGCGACACAAAAGCACTCTTCTGTGTGGGTCCCATGGACCAAGAGTGGGGCTTGCCAAAACCCAATAGATCTACCCCTTTCCGTTCCTCGGTCTAACATGATTAATGGTGCTTAAGTACCACCCTCTTCGCACGTGATCTAGTTGTCCCATTCCCTAGCTTATCATACCATTTGTACATGTATTTCCCCCCAAAAGTATAAAAACTAGAAAACGTTTAAAAGAGGGGACATGAACTCACTGGTTGTCCCGTTGTTTGTATGCATGTTTTGAAAATACGTGTGTGTTTTGAAAAACCGGTATGTTTAGCATAAACCTTTCGTAAACCATTTGAGTTTGTTGGAATTCATTTGCAACGTGGTTTAGAAATATGTAGTTTTTGTTCATCAAAATATTGTAGGTTTTTGCAAAACTTGCATGTCTTTCCACCCCAGAAAACATTTATAAAAATGTAAACCTGTAAAAAGTGGGGGTTATGAACTCATCTCGATATCCTTGTGCAAAGCTAACTTAATATGATTCCATAATATCATTTCCAAAATGTGACTCGCTAGCATGCAATCTATAACGTTCCTATCAAGGAATAACTTATAAATTTCTACTAAAATGATGTAGCTAAATTACGTGTCATCGAGCTCTACCGAATCGCTAACCGAATTATTCGATGGAAAGTTGTTAACTTAATGGAAACGATACTTTACTTGTTTAGTCCCATTAATTATCGGTGATAAATACTAAGTTTTTAGAACACGCAATTTTCAAGAGGTTTAGTATATATATATATATATATATATATATATATATAAGAATATAAATATATTTATGGAATCGTATTAATCGTTCTGAATGGTCGTGCGTGTACGTAACAAAAGTTTGTATAAAAATATTACACGTTATAGACTCGTATGATGTGGTTGTATGATTTCCATGTAGTCGAAATAGTATTCCCGCGTCTTGTGGATAATTATCAAAATAATTATATAGTTATACGTTTGTTAGGAATCGACCTCGTTGGTTTGTTATCAAATAAATCGATTAATAATATACATTGAGATCGTATGGTAATATGTCGTACATCGTTTAGGCGTTTGAAATAAATATAAATAATTATATTTATTTTATATATAACTTTTGAACATTAGACATATAAATTAAATATAAATAATTGTTTTTATTGTATAAAATATTTCCGAGTTCTAGACGTTTGAAATAAATATAAATAATTATATTTATTTTATAAAAGATTTTCGAGTTTCGTTACCTTGTAATCACACTCGCTGAAATGTTATAGGTTCGTTTTGTGAGTTATAAAGTGTCGTCAAAAATAAGTATACGCTTATATTTATTTTTACAAGATACTTTGAATCCTGATATGTGTTGTTTTTAGAATATAAATACGTTTCGTGTCGCGGATTTTTACGAAAAACGTTCAGAGTTTCCTTTGTTTTTTGACGATCCTGACAATTCAAGATGTCGATAAAATTTCAAAACACAACAATCAATTCAACAATATATAAAATGTTTCCGTCACCTGCTCACGTATCGGTTCGGTCTTATGAATAATTAATGCCACTAACCCCAAAATTTAACAATGTGTAAACGTTAATCGGTCGGGTCGAGCTCGGTTTTGCGTTAAAATGGCACAAAAACAAAAATTGTAATATAATACGCGTCGTTAAAATTTTACCCATTCTAGCGTCGTCTAGTTGACCACAATTGACCATGTTGACTGAGTTGACCGGGTTGACTTGTGTTGACTGAGTTGACCGGGTTGACTGGGTCGAACGGGTTGACTTGGGTTGTCTGAATCGACCGAGTTTGAACCGAACCCAAATCTGACTGGTTGACCTCTGTTGACCCGGGTTTGACCCGAACACCAAAGTTGAACCAAAATCACCCATTGATTGTTTTTTACCGAATCGAGCTTGAATCGAGTTGAACGTGCTTGACCCGGTGTTGACCGAGTTTGACTGAGGTTGACTTGTAGACCCGAACCCAAACTTGAATCTAACCTGGGACCCGAAACTAAGCTGTTGACTAAAGTTGACCAAAACCGAGCAAATCCAATCCAACCAAATCTGACCCGGACTAAGGAGCCGTGGCTCGGCAGATACTACCGCCGTCGACCACCACCACAATACCATTCTACCGTCATCTGCCATCGTTCAAACCACATCAACCACAACCACTACCGTCACCACTACTGCGGTCGTCCATCAACACTCCAACACTACATGTAACAACATGCACCGGCCTGAGTAACTCGAATCTAGAAGAATGTAAGAGAAAAAGAGAGAGTCGAAGGGTTTACCGGAGAAACTGCGGCTGCCGGAGTCTAAACGACCGCTTCCGCTGCTCTGATCAGAAAACTGATGCCGGAATCGTGCTTGGGAGATGCACTTTAGGGGATACGCGCCACCACGCGCCGGAAAATTTTCACCTCCGCCGAAATTATCACAGGCCACTGCCGGACCGCTGTACACCGTTGCCGGCCGAAGTCCGGCTGCCAGAATTGAAGAGAGAGACAAAGAGAGTAGGTGGGTGTTAGCTAGGGTTGGAAGAAAAATGAAGGGGAAATGTTTTAAATGGGTATTTATAGGTAGGATTAAGTGGGTTGTGCCCAAGGCCATTAGCCCGGCTCTTGTCTTTTTGTGCCACCCAGATGTATTTTTGAAGATGGTTTTCACTCCTGAACATCATGGAATGTCGTAAAATATCATTTTGAGATCAAAAATATGTAAAATAGTGCCGGTATTCGACGTTTGACGCGTTCGTTTGTCAGTTGCGTTAAAATCACGTAAAATGCTTCGGTTGTCGTTTCTAATTCGTTTTCTGATCCGATTTTAATTGCGGATATTAAAATTTGATTACAAAGCTAAATATATCATAATATTTCAGTTTTGAAGGTAATATACGAGTCCGATGCTTCCGATTCGTTGTCGGTGCATTCCTACAGTCGCGTTTTTCGTTCGCGTGTGCGTTTTATGACGTTCGAAAGCATGATAATTTCGCAAAAATCAAAGTCATGTGTATAAAATGTTCGTATAAAACTATTTATTGTAGGTGTTGTCCATATTTCATCTGGTGTCAGTTCGTTACCGTTTAACGTTCAGGAGTTTTCCCGCAAATCACCATTTGCATACTGTTAAGCCAGATAGACGTTCCAAGGCATACCAAAAGCCTATTTAAGTTAGTTTGCGTCTTAAACAAAACTTATAATCGTCTTAGTGATTGTTTTACGTGTGACTATAAGAAAAAAATTACCAGTTTTCACAAAATTTCTAGATCAAATGAAAGATATGTCTCAGAATGGTCGATCCAGAATAAATATTTGATGGAATATCAACTTACCGCCAAAGTGATGCTCTACAGCTTGAGTACCATAGCTAAGTGTCTGTGGGTTGAGGCTTCATCCTGGAAACAATCAGCTGGAGAGGAAGTTTCTCGTTTTCAAAATTTGGCCGAGGATAACAAAAAAATTGGCTAAAATGTTAAAGAAAAAAAGAAAATGACCTAGCTAGGGTTTGGTCGTAACTTAAAGATTCGTTAATCGATTCTTCTATTGCCAAGTTGTATTTGTTGTAGATTTTGGGAAAAGGCTTTGGAAGAGTTCAAATTTGCTAATTTAGTTGGAAGCTTTAAAGAAGAAGGCTCAAGATTTTACCATACTTCTTGAGTATCAAGTGGACTTTATGATGCAAGTGGCCAGAACTTGGTTAGTAGTGATTGATTTTTCTTAAAATGTAATGTATTTCCCACATTCATTATTTGTTCACTTATTTATACGTGTATAAAACGTGACTCCTTGAAAACAAGCGAGTTGGAATTCCAAAAGAAGATTAAGGAGCTACGTGAGGCTCGAAAACAGGATAACGCAAATTACAAGGACTTACACAAAATGTATGAAAGTGTGTTGGTTTAGAGGAAGAAGTGAGGAGTTTCTCAGAAACCAAGATATGGATAATCATCATAAGGATGAAATAAGTGGTATGTCATGTTCGTTTGTGTTACTAATTAGAGATGGTTGTTGCTACCATGAACAATGCCATGAATTCTTGCGGCTTCATGCAAGGAATAATCTGGGTTATCACCGTGCCTTTCAAACTAAGATACTTATGGAGTAGGTGCCATTATTTGATGCAAAACACCAATGCTGCTCTGGATGGGCTACCGAGGCCTATTATCTAGAGCTCCCTATTGTGGCAGATCTTGCAAGTTTGGCAGATCTGACTTTGGCTGATCTAAAAAATACAGGATCAACTTCCCCAAGAGTGAGAAGTTTTGAGATGTTGAATCTCTCATATTTTGGTGATAAATCTAGTGTATGTGATAGGTTCCAGGTATCATGATACGGGTCAGGCCCTTCCAACTACAACCGAAGCCCAGCTAAGGGACAGTCCAGCTGCCACCGAAGCCCAACAAGGAAGGCCCAAGCGCTCACTTAAGAAACCAGCCCGTTTGGCAAATTGAAGCACCAGTTCTGCATTTTATTTCAGCACGTTTATTGCATTGTTTATGTTTCCATTATCCTTAGAATATTCCCATGATGCATGTTAGTGTGTTAGTGTGTTAGTGGTTGCATGGTAGATAGTGGCATGAAATAAGGGACATGGGTGTTTAACCCACTAGTCTCCTGCATATTTATATTTGGTTTTGCATGAATGAAAAAACACAGAAAATTGCCCCAAAAATTGTCTTTCTTCCTTCAATTCTTTGGAGTCTAATCCACTCTACAGATTACATATCATTGGTGCTTTCATTAGCTAACTCCCCTCCACCACCATGCCTCCTCGCCGTGACAACACCGACGACCCGCCCCCCACCACCAACGACTTACTGCTGCAACTTATAAACTCTACCACCGCCGCCGCCCAACAAGCCGCCCATTTTCAACAACTCATCGACGAAACCCGAAACCTTCACACTAAACTCGATCTCCAGGCCAATGTTCTCACTGCTCTATCCGAAAAAACCACCACTGATTCATCCTTTGGTTTCAAACTTAAAACCCACGAAAAACTAACCGATGCTAACCACCATGCACGTACACCGAAAATCACCCTTCCGTTCTTTGATGGCTCCAATCTGTTAGGATGGATCTTTCAAGCGGAGAACTTCTTCACGTACAAACTTCCGATCGACGAACGAGTCTCTTTAGCAGTTTTCTATTTCATTGGCGACGCTCTTGCGTGGTATCAAAACTTGGCCAATAACGAAATTTTGCCATCCTGGGGCCCTTTTAAACGTGTAGTTGAGCGCCGTTTCGGCCCTTCAGCTTTCGAAGACCACGAAGCCACATTATTTAAACTGAGCCAGACCACTACCGTCACAGCGTACCTTACCGAGTTCGAGCGCATTAGCAACCGGGTTACGGGGTTGAACCAACAAGCTTTACGAAGTTGTTTTATTTCTGGCCTTAAACTAGAAATGCGAAACGAACTAGCCGTCCTCCACCCACCACACTTTACGACGCCATCGGGTTAGCCAAATCCGTGGAAGAGAAATTTTCGCATCCATCTAAACCTAAATACACTTACCCAGCTCGCAACAACTTCCCCACATCGACTCCCTCTTCATCGCTGACCCCTACATCCTCAACAATCACTCCTACTTTAACTCAACCACTCTTACGTACCCCACCCAAACCCACGAATACCTTACCCTTTACACGTTTATCAGCAGAAGCACTCCAACAGAGAAAAAGGGAAGGTCTATGTTTTATATGCCCCGAGAAATTTTTCCCAGGTTACAAATGTTCGCCTCCTCAATTCCTGCTTATTGTTGATAACGACGACCGGGAAGATCTTGCCGACGACATCACATATTCAGACACCCTTAAGCCACCCGATCCAACAACTCCACACATGCTCTCCTTATCTGTTGCCGCCTATTTTGGGTTTCCGTCGCCACAAACCCTACGCGCCACCGGATATATCAACGGCCATCCTGTCACAATTCTTATCGACTGTGGAAGCACCCACAACATCATTCAGCCTCGCATCGCATCGCTTCTCCAACTTGCAGTCAATACCATTCCCAAGTTCGACGTCATGGTCGGCAATGGCGAATTCATCCACTGTAATGGTTTTTGTCCAGAGATTAATCTTCACGTCCAATAGGCAAGTTTTACCATTCCATTTTATGTTTTGCCCGTTGAAGGTACTGATATCGTACTGGGTATCACTTGGTTAGCATCATTAGGCCGTCTCTCGACTGACTTTTCGATACCCGAGATCTCATTCACCAAAGATGGCCGCACCCATACTATCCACGGTGAGTCGTTGGGTCGACCGTGTTCACCCAGCTCGTTATCCACCCTACTCTGTCACAACTCCACAGCCTCCCTACACACGATGACTTATGAACCTGCCACAAATCCCACAGTAACCATGCATACCACCACAACCCATGCCAACCGTTCTATCACCAATCTACTTCAACACCTTCATTCCTTGTTTGAGGAACCTCACACTTTGCCTCCCACCCGATCCCACGACCATCACATTCCTCTAATCAATGAATCCCAACCCGTTAACGTCAAACCATACCGGTATCCTCATTATCAGAAACAAGTTATGTCCCAGCTTATCACCGAAATGCTCCAGAATGGGATTATTCGTCCGAGCCAAAGCCCGTTTTCCTTTGCGGTATTATTGGTTAAAAAAAAGGATGGCTCTTGGCGTTTTTGTGTTGATATCAAGCTCTAACTGTAGTCACAATTCATGATCGTTTTCCGATCCCAACTATCGATGAGCTCTTGGACGAACTCCATGGCGCAACGATTTTTTCTAAAATTGACCTGCGGTCCGGGTTCCATCAGATACGAGTCGCACAGGACGATATCCACAAAACAGCTTTTCGTACTACGGGTGGCCATTACGAATTCCTCGTTATGCCGTTTGGTTTATCAAATGCCCCTTCCACATTTCAATCGGCGATGAACGACTTATTTCGTAAGGTATTAAGGCAATTTGTTTTAGTGTTCTTTGATGATATTTTAATTTATAGTGGCACACAAGAAGATCACTACAAACATCTACAGTACGTGTTCCAAACACTTCAACAAAACCACTTCCATGCAAAAGCCTCCAAATGTGTATTTGGTGTACTAGAAATCTCTTTTCTCGGCCACAAAATATCATCCGCTGGAGTTGCGCCGGAACCGGATAAAATTCAGGCAATTCAACAATGGCCACAACCATCTTCCTTCACCACCCTTCGGGCCTTCTTGGGATTAACCGGTTATTACCGACGTTTCGTTCAAGGATATGCAAGCATCGCCGCTCCTTTAACCGATATTTTGAAACAAAAAGATTTTGCATGGTGTGCTGCGGCTAACAAAGCTTTTCTTGCACTAAAAAACCACATGAAAACATTGGTCACATTAGCCTTACCTGATTTCACCAAACCTTTTGACGTCACCACCAATGCGTCAGGTCATGCAATCGGCGAGGTGCTTTCCCAAGATAATAAATGCATCTCGTTTTTTAGCAAGAAACTGTGTACCACTATGCAAAGCCAGTCTACTTATACAAAAGAGTTATACGCCATCACCGAATCTGTAAAAAAGTGGCGTCAATACCTTTTGGGTTACCGGTTTCGAATTTATATCGACCATCACAGTCTCAAACATATTCTTACCCAAACAATTCAAACCCCGGAACAACAAAAGTGGGTTACCAAGTTAATGGGTTACGATTTTGAAATTCATTTTAATCCCGGGAAGGAAAACAATGTTGCAGACGCATTAAGTCGGGTCGACATTCCATCCATGTTAGCTCTTTCACATCCAAAAGCAACATGGCTTGATGAAATACGACTCTATTACCGCAACGATGTAAATGGACGCCAACTGATGGACTCGGTGCAAGCTGACCCGCTCGGGTTCCCACATCACCGTTTACGTGATGGCTTGCTTTATGTGCATGGCAATCTGTATGTTCCGCCGACTTCCGACCTTCGCCAACGGTTATTACAAGAGTTTCATTCTTCATTCTTAGGTGGTCATTCGGGCATCAATGCTACAATCAAGCGCATTTCGGGTTCTTTCACATGGCCGGGCTTAAAAAAAGATGTTGCTGAATTCGTTAAAGGTTGTGAAGTTTGCTAAGCCATCAAAAACCCCAACCATAAACCCTACGGCCTACTTCAGCCCCTCCCAACCCCTGAACGTCCTTGGAATGACATCTCCATGGATTTTATCACAAGCTTACCACCGTCCAAAGGGAAAACGGCGATATGGGTGATAGTTGATCGCTTATCCAAATTCGCACATTTTATTGCGCTACCAACCGGCTGCACATCGGTGTCTCTAGCTTCGATATTCATGCGCGAAATATATCGACTACATGGATTGCCAACAATAACTGTTTCCGACAGAGACCAGATCTTTATTAGTGGCTTTTGGAAGGAATTATTTCGGCAAATGGGTACAAAATTAATTCATTCCAGTGCTTACCACCCTCAAACGGATGGGCAAACCGAGGTTGTTAATAGGTGCCTCGAAATGTACCTTCGAGCCTTTGTTTTTGATGAACCGAAGAAGTGGGAACGCTATCTGTACTTAGCCGAGTTCTCCTACAACACCGCATACCATTCTACAATCAAAATGTCACTATTTCGCGCTTTGTATGGTCAAGATGTCGCTTCAATTAACGACTACATTCCAGGTACTACTAAGACGACCTCTATTGATTCTTCTTTACTTGAACATCAGCGCCTTATTACCAGCCTCAAACAATCCATTGAAGTGGCCAAACAAAAGATGGCAAAACAAGACACCAAGAAACGCGCAGATAAAGAATTTTCGGTAGGCGATTTTGTTTATTTACGGTTACAAAAGTATCGTCAAAACTCAGTAGAGAATCGCTCCAATCACAAACTGTCGCGACGGTTTTATGGACCCTACCGAATTTTAGAGGGAATCGGGAAAGTTGCTTATAAGCTGGATTTGCTAGCGTCATCTCGGATTCATCCAGTCTTTCACGTTTCACTCTTGAAGACAAGCCACGGCATCACCTCCACAAATCCAGGTGACTTAGCTAAATTTTATCCTGACGTAGAGCTCTCCCCCTTGCCAGAGACAATCCTCGATGCAAGACTGGATAGTGGCGGTCGAACGCAACTCTTAATCCAATAGGAGAATAAACCATTAGAGGAAGCTACCTGGGAAGACAAAGAGGTCCTTGAACAGCAATTTCCAAACTTCACAGCCATTGAGGACAATGCTAGTTTTCGAGGGGAGGGAGATGATACGGGTCAGGCCCTTCCAGCTGCCACCGAAGCCTAGCTAAGGGACAGTCCAGCTGCCACCGAAGCCCAACAAGGAAGGCCCAAGCGCTCACTTAAGAAACCAGCCCGTTTGGCAAATTGAAGCACCAGTTCTGCATTTTATTTCAGCACGTTTATTGCATTGTTTATGTTTCCATTATCCTTAGAATATTCCCATGATGCACGTTAGTGTGTTAGTGTGTTAGTGGTTGCATGGTAGATAGTGGCATGAAATAAGGGACAAAAATTGTCTTTCTTCCTTCAATTCTTTGGAGTCTAATCCACTCTACGGATTACATATCATATCATTCTTTATGATTCGACTTTTGAACTCATGTTCCAACTTTCAGCTTAATCAGATGGATAATATATTGATTTGATGTTATCCTGAATTCTTAGTATATGATGAATCATCTTTCCGAAGTGTGTTATCAACTCTAAGTACTATAGTAAAGTTCTATCTCAAATTCCAATTGTTATTGTTAATTCAGCTTTGGGCCTTTGGCCTTTAGGCCCATGTTACCCTCTTTACACTTGGAGCTAGCTTTACACCCAAAGCTACGATATTAATTCTTTTTGTCATCTAGTCTATTTATATTCATTGTAGCAGCATATAAAATTGGTTTTGTCCACTCCATAATTCCTGAACTTTGTCATCGATTCTTGATTAAAATAAAACGTGGCTTACAAGTTTTTGATTAAAAATTAATAAATACCCAAATTGTTTATTTTTTTCTCTCGGTATTAATCTGATATAAATTTTATTGAAATGAAATTGTAATGTATTTTTCTGCATCATAAGCTATACAAAGTACCATTATCATAGTATTACCATAACGAATCGGACAACGATACCGACATCGGTATTCATATTTTCTTAATTATATGGTTTTCGATCAATATAATATGTGTCGGTATCCTTTTAGCATATATAATATTGTTGTATACATTTTCGGTATCGCACATGTAAAACTTATTAGTTATACATAAAATATGTGTTGATCAAACAATATTTCGGATTGGAGTATTGACATGGTAAAATCCTTTGGTAACTTATCATTTGTTTCAGCGATGGGTTTTGACACGCAAGGACAACCATTAATGCGGACCCATCTTGAATTAACAGAATTATTATAATATACATTGGTTATGTAGCATAACTTGTTGATTAAAAAATAAAGGGAAAATTACAAGTTTTGTCCTTTATCTTTAGAGTACTTTACAGGCGGTGTCCTTTTTTTCAAAACTTTACAGGCGGTGTCCTTTATAGGGAATTTTGTTGCAAGTTTTGTCCTTTGAGCCTAACTCAGTTAGATTTTTTTGTTAAATCTGATTACCCAAGGGTATTTTAGTCTTTTTACTTATTTAAAGGACAAAACTTGTAATTTATTCTTTAAAAAATATTTCAAAAAATTATATATATGTATAATAAACAATACAGATATTTATCTCTCCCCTCTCCCTCTCCCTCTCCCTCCCCCTCCCTTCACCTATCACCACCACTGTCTTCACCACCACCATGTATTGCCGCCAGCACCGTCATCACCATCCAACCACCGCCTACTTGCAATAATGTAAAACCCACTTTTCCCCGTCACCAGTTATCCCAAATCCCAAAACCCCTCTCCTCTCCATCGCCGATCACCACCAATCCCCATCATAACCACCACCAATCATCTCCGTATTATCCCCACACACCCCCGTACCCCCACCGTTGTTAACCCTGCCATCATCGTCTTCATCCCTGTCCCACCTCGACCCACTTACATCGCCACCTATTCCACCGCCATCATCCACCCTCAACCTCCATTACACCACCACCACCACAACCACAACCACAACCACTCCGTCGCCGCCCACCCCAACCCTAACCAAACACCCACAAACAACTCCGAATCTGTTGACTTGTTGACCGACCGAACCTGACCCAAAGCCATCTATGACCCGGAATCCCGAAATGTGAACCGAACATCATCAGCATAATCATCTTCAAGTTTTTGCAAGAATTAATGAGAAACGGGGGTGTTTTACCGGAAAAACCTGTCATCGAAGCTCCGCAGCCGTCTCCTCCGTCGCCGCTGCCGCCGCGAGCGGCGGATCGTTGCCGGAACGGTCATCCCGCTGTTTCTCTCTCTCGATCTTTATCTCTCTGTCTCTTCTCTCTCTCTCTCAACGTCTCTCTCTCTCTCGCTTGAAGTACCGACCAGCACCACCCACCACAGCGCCGCCGTCTGTGGTGCTGCTGCTGCTGCTGAAGTCCGCCACCACCAAAAGATGGTGGTGGTTGGCCGATGAACAGAAGGGGGGGGGGGTAAAACAGATGGGTGTCACCGAGAAGGGGGGTGGGGGTGTTTGGCTTTGTGTTGAGTGAGATCAATAGTCTGCTCATGTATTCGAGAGAGAGAGAGAGAGGTAAAGAGAAAAAAAAATGTGGTGTGGTGTGATAATAATAATAATAATAATAATAATAATAATAATAATAATAATAATAATAATAATAATAATAATAATAATAATAATAATAATAAATCTTAAAAATGTTTTGTTTTAGGAAAAATTACAAGTTTTGTCCTTTAAATAAGTAAAAAGACTAAAATACCCTTGGGTAATCAGATTTAACAAAAAAATCTAACTGAGTTAGGCTCAAAGGACAAAACTTGCAACAAAATTCCCTATAAAGGACACCGCCTGTAAAGTTTTGAAAAAAAGGACACCGCCTGTAAAGTACCCTAAAGATAAAGGACAAAACTTGTAATTTTCCCAAAAATAAATAATATTACTAATATGTGTATATTTATATTATTTCATTTTCTAAGTTTCAATTATAAATTATGTAATATATTTAAATATAAGTTATTATATATAGTTAGGTTATATTAAAATTAAATACTTTAATAAAATAAATAGTTTAGTAATAAAATATGAATGTAAAATGTATGGCACGATCAGAAATTTATGAATAATTGTAGACATGCATTACTAGAATTTGTGTTTTTAAATAATAGCTTAGACAAACCATTTTATTAAATGACTGGGCACAATGTCATGAGACACATAAACAACGGTTATATTACCCTATTGTCTCATTTATTTAAAAGAAAAGATATGCATGGTGTTGATCTTTGGCATCTTGAATGCATATTTTATTTAATCAGATCCTGTAATTTACAAAGAAACCTAAGTTAGTCAAAAGTCCCATAATAAAGTTTGTAAATTCAACATACGAAATTTGGGGGTTTTGTGTATAGTTACCGGACATATTCAATGGTAATTCTCCCCGCATCAGGATTAGCAATCACCGCAAATGCCTCTCGAGAAAGATCAAGTTGATTTTGTGCACATGAGACACAAACATCAACAATGGTAACATCAACGCTATTGCCAGTGCAAGGTTGCAAAACAGTTGAGGTGGTTCCGGTACAAGTCACACGATACCTAGTCCCGCAGGCTGTTCTGTTGGCAAATAAGCCGATGTTTGCTGCGGCAATCATAACACCAGGGTCTTCGTTGCCAAAACATGCCGATGCTACATATATATATATATAACACAATCAAAGACTCAAGATAATATGCACGTACAAAAACAAATCGGTTTAGTTAATCATTGATAATATACACGTACGAGGACATAAAATAATATACAAGTACAAAGACAAATCGGTTTAGTTAATCTTTGATGCAAGTATACTTACGAACGTACGGCGGAGTGTAGAAAGTCGCTTGGCCAGCAATGGCGTGAGCAATTGATGTGAGACATGCTACCATGGAAACCAAAATAAGAGCTCTAGTCATGAATACCATTTTTTTGAATATATTTTTCTAGACCCTGTAAATGTATTTTGTAAAGTTGTTTACTTAATTTGTGTAAAGAAATAAAAAAAGGCAATGCTTTTATAGCGGCTAAAACAAAGTTGGATGTTAGAAGATGGGAGTAAGAATTTTCTTGTAAGAATTTTCAACAAAATACAAATGAGTTAGGATGTCACGGAAGTGGGGCATACGTGAAATTATTGGTCTTTATAGTTCTAGATCATCCAAAATAATTTGCTTTATCCATCTTAAAAATCAACATTTTTGCTCCATCTAAAAACATAAAATGACTTTGAAGTAAATTTGATTAACCGGAATCTTCTTGTTTGATCGAAATCTACAAAAAAACATAAAATGACTTTGTAGTAAACTTGATTCACCTGAATGTTTTTGTTTAATCGAAATCTACAAAATGATTATTATATTAAATTTGGAGCTAGTTGCCATAATATTATTGAATATTAGGTATAGATATATGTATTAAATTTAGCAAGAGGCTACAACAAAATTACAAAAAAAAAAAAAAAAAAAAAAACTTAATAAAAAACCATCAAATATTTGCACGCCATAAACCAAACATAAAGTATCCAAGCCAAATCTAAACCGAGTTTAATCATAGCCTTCAAACCACCTCCAGTTTTCCAGGTTTGAGTCAAGTCCTTAGATCGTTTCTTGACCCATAAGTGGCTCATAGCCTTTACTTCCTCCATAATGTTTGACACCGGCAGGTAAGTACCATTAAAAATTATCCTGTTTCTCGCTGACCAAAGGCTCCAAACAGTGACATGGACTATGGCATGTGATGTAGAATAAGTAGTTCAAATAAATAAACTAAAATAACCCTAAATTTAGACTCAAGTAATAATAATCTAGACTCTCTAACTTGACTAAACTACTCACCGGCAAGTGAACCGGTCGAATCTAGCAAAGAAAAGCAAGTCCGGATGTCGAACCCACAAAGACTCTAATTAATCACGTTAAAGACTTTATTTAGATTAGACACTGACACGACTTAATTATTGTTGTGTTTTAAGGGGGGGGGGGGGGTTACTAAAATCCTAAAATTGAAATTAAAATAAAACTAGACTATGAAACGAACAAGAACTAAGGTTTAATTCAAATGAGATTAACGATTAACTAGGCTTGAATCCAGTTTAACTAGGAATGGATTTCTAATGGTACTATTATGGTATGGAATCGGGATCGTAAAGTACTAAACCCTAAGATATTTCAAGCTAAGACTTCCCGACCCTTCTCAGGAAGAAACCTAGGAAACCCTACAAGGCTGTTGTGAACACCGATTGTTAGACTTCTTCTCAGTCCTCTAACGCCTCTAAAAGTGCCCTAATACGACTATCTACCTCTCAGCGCGATAATCTAAGGCAATCCTAGATTCTAAGTTGGTTTAATAGACACAGATGCAATTAGGGAACTAAGATTAACTTCTCTCAAAACCTATCTTAGCTATATATTACACTACGACCTACTAACTAACTCGAGCCTCTCAGCGACAAGTTAAGCAGAATACTTAATTCTAATTGTATTTTAGTTACTGTTTCTAAGGCTATCGGCCGATTTACCCAGAGATCACCTGAACCCGCAAAGATACGAATAATCAACACAAATTTATTATCTGAAAGACATTCACCAAAACTTATGTGAAACAGCAAGTAATCAACAATCAAAAGTAAATACGCATATTCACCAAATCAGAGGTTCTAAAATTATTTACTTTCAAAGATCAATCCATAACAAATCAATAGAGAACCATTAAAAATCCAAACTTCATTAAACTATCATCTAACCTAGGTAGTAACGAAGGTTTTAGCCTGAAAACATAGTATCTAAAATCAAAACACAAGTTTCAAAACAAGAAGTCATCGTAAAAGTATCGAAACAAGAAAATAATGAAAACCGGGAGATAAGACCCGAACAATCTTCTTTCCTATGCTCCGTGCTTCAACCGGATGATTCCCGCAAGCCAAAGTACTCCGAAATACTCGAAATCTGCTCTGAAAATCGCCTAGGGTTTCTTGAATTCGTAAGTTTTTGATTAATGATGATTAACTTGGATTATATACTAAACCCTAGCGATCAGCAAATAAAATTCGTCAGATATGCCCGTCGCGTCGCGCGACGGGTGGGAAGTACTCTGGTGGCGCGACGCCACCATGCAAATGTCCAGGAAATCCTTGTTATTTCTTGGCGCTACGCGACTGTATGAGCATATAGCCGTGGCGCGACGCCACGGGCATTTTTTCACAGAATGTTACGTCCAAAATTCAGCTTTAACATCCCAAAACTCTTCAAAATTATTCTAACTCTTTTAGACTTGTTCCAAGACTTAGTGTTTCAGCAATGTAGCTCGTTTTTGCTCCTTTTTCAGCAACTTTTAGTACCAAGACCTGGAAAACGCAGATATAATCAATAGCACGCATGTGACAACTCGATATTTAGAACCCTTCATTGTATCTCGATGCGACATGCTTGAACATTATGTGTTTATATATACTAGTAAATGAAAGTTGGTGATTATCTTAATGTGCTATGTGTTATCAATGTGTACGTATAACGTATAGTTTATACAAGTGTGTGTAGTGAACCGGAACCAAAACACAAGAACCCAACTCGAGACCACTCGGTTTCGAGTGAATAGTGTAACTGTTGGGCCGGTTGGGCCATGCTCCCCTTCACCCCACTCGAAAACCCACTAGGGTGAACTAATTTAGTATATAACTCATGCTCCTAGCCATTTTTGCCATTTCTTTGGACAACACACACACTCTCCTACACACACACTCCCACATTCTCTCTCACTAAAACCCTAAGTCTCAACATCCTTCTTCCCTCATTCTCGGATTCAAACTGGCAACACTAGGACCCTCGGTTCAAGCTTGGAATCGTCAATCGGAAGTTCACCCATCATACCCTCTAGCCGGTTAGTATCTCCTTTAGTTGTTTAATAACAAATACATGAGAAATTGTTGATAAAGGTGTTTGTTTGATAGAAGATGGTTATTGTTATTAAATGATGATTATTCATTGAAGGATGCACATGTTTTTGTATAACACGCATACTTTTATGTGGTTAGGAAGATTGAGGTGAATTAATGATTATCATGCTAACTTGACAATTAAAATTGGTAGAAATGTATAAGTGGACACAAGCATAATCGGATGTTGATGCACTAGCTAAGTGTGATATGTTTGAACAATTTGTTTTAGTATATGTGTTTTAAAAATATGATAAATCTTATGTAAGCATGCTATTGTATTGATTGAACATACTAGATATAGAAACTGATGATAGCCTTTAGTGATGTCCGAATCATGCATTTGTTTAGAGGTTTAGGTTGCCTTGAATGAACATGCTTGTAAATGATGAAATGAATGAATAAGGGTTGATTGTGATATGAATATTTGATGAACTATTTGAATATATGTTGAACATGTTATGAACATTTGAAAAATGCTTGTTTGATCTGTTTTATTTAAGTATTAGACAAGAAAACATGTTTGTATGGATAGTACACACTGTTGCATGAAATCGGAATCCCATTGGTTAGTACATGTGCTGGCAATTAGCAGGTGTGCCAGTCGAGACCCTCTGTCTCGACTCGAGACCATGTATGTGACAGCTCGAGATCACGATTGCGACACAGGTTGCGAGTCGAGAACCCCTAGTCTCGACTCGAGACCACACATTACCAGCACACAAACAACATGACTCGAGACCAGGTTACGAGTCTTGTTGCGACTCGAGACCGTCTAGTCTCGACTAGTACATGCATGACTCGAGACCTCCACGGTTGCGACTCGAGAACTCGTAGGTGTAACTCGAGACCGCACAGTCTCGACTCGAGATCTATAGTCTCGACTCGAGACCATATACACGTTCACACTGTTTTGGACTTGCATGCTATTACGAGCCCAACTATTTGGGCCGCATACTTGGACTTTGCTTATTTACGTAGATGAGGCTATTGGATGTGTTTGTGCCCTGTTGATTAACTGAAGTATTTATACGTGTGTGCCATGATCGATACGTGTATGCAAATGTGTGTAGAAAACATACGTGCACTACCTAAATACGAACCTGACTTGTATGGTACAACTATGTTAGGACGTGGTTGACCACAATATAGCTTGATTGACCTTTCTGTGTATCTGCCGAGCAAACCAAGGTGAGTTCACACTTTCTACAAAGCATGGGATTCCCAGGGGTTGGGAATTGGGGTTAAGGAATATGGATTCCTCGTCCTTTCTTGGGTAGGACAGCATCAGTTCAGGAATATAATTCCTCGTCCTCATGGACAGATAACTCGTACTAGACCAAAACTCTATCACGAAGTCCCTCCTTTTTATATCGACTTAATCGCCGGGCCAATGGCGAGCGGGTCATTAGTTAGATAGCGCTATTTAGGTTTGACAAACCTCACACCGTGCCGCAGAGGACGGGCGTGAACTAATGGATCTGGGCACGTCAATGATGATAGACATTGACAGTTCAGGGCACATAAACATGACTACAGTCAGCAGTCGATATGGTAACGAGTCTAGTGTATACATGGGGTAGCCCCCACGACCGAAATGCCAGATAACTAACAAGGGGTAGCCCCCACGGCTGGATTGCCAGAGTAACCGGGAATAAACAAGTCATGTTTTTCATCTATGGGGTAACCCCCACGGCAGGATGCCAGATAAAGGAAACTGTTTTTGAAACAACTTAAAACGAACACCCAACCGTGAACTCACTCAACTTGTTGTTGACTCGTTACTACATGCTTTGCAGGTCAATAGGTACTTAGCTGGAGCTTGCATGGAAGAGAGTCGTTGTGGGACATGGACAGCTGTGTGCCATGTTAAACTTGAAACAATTAAACTTATGTTTTGGTTTTAAACATTATGCTTCCGCTTGCAACTTAAACTATGTTTTGTTTAGACACCAATTGTATTGGTTGGATTTTTATAATCACTTACATGCTTGTTCAATATGATTGGTGGCTGGATCCTGGTCAGTCACGCCTCCAAGCGGTGGTATTCCGCAGGTGGATTTTGGGGGTGTGACAGATTGGTATCAGAGCCAGGTTATAGAGAACTTGGTTTTAATAATGGAAAAGGTTTTATTAGAATCAGACTATAACCTGTACAGTGCTCTACGATCCACAACGACGCTTCACTCCACATGCAAGGCTCGACATTCTAGGTGATATGATCTATGTATATATTGCCTACTTGATAGTTACATAGTACGTTGCTCATGGTATGCTTGGTTAGTATAACTACTGTTGCTTGAACACGTGTGTGCTTACTCCCTTCTGTCATTGCACTTTCACGAACCTCTCTCACTCATGTTTCCCTTGATATGAAGATCATGTCTGGACGCATTAACATGACACAAGCCCAGTTGATGGCTCTGATTAACGAACAAGTTGCTGCGGCACTTGCAGCTGCACACGCAGGAGGTATATCCTGCAGTCCAAACTCATTCCAGGATCTTTAGATCCTACTCTTGCGAACCAACCTTTGTGTTAAACTCTGTCTTTTCTTTCACCCACAATAGGTCAACATGCTCAGCCACCTGTGTGCACCTTTAAAACTTTTATGGACTGCCGACCAACTACTTTTAGCGGCACTGAAGGAGCCGTAGGTCTCCTCCACTGGTTTGAGAAACTAGAATCTGTGTTTTAAATGTGCGAATGCCCTGAGGCTCGCAGGGTGAAGTATGCTACCGGTACTCTCGAGGGTTTGGCCCTCACATGGTGGAACGCTCAGGTCCAAATGCTGGGGTTGGTTGCTGCCAACGCCACCCCATGGGAAAATTTTAAAGAGATGATCAAGGAAGAATACTGCAGTCGGGATGACATTCATAAGCTGGAAGTCGAGTTCTTCAACCTCAAGATGGCGGGGTCAGAAATTGAGGCGTATACTAAGAGATCGAATGAGCTTGCATTATTGTGTCCTACTATGGTGGACCCTTCAATTAAGCGTATTGAACTCTTTCTCAAGGGCTTAGTACCAGAAATCCAAAGTCATGTGACTTCAGCAAACCTCGCCACCATCCAGCAAGTTGTACAATTGGCTCACCGTCTCACGGATCAGGCGGTGGAGCAGAACAAGTTACCAAAGCGCATAGGTGCGGTGACTACTTCAGGTGCTCTTAATGACAACAAACGGAAATGGGATGGAGCTTCAAGTAAGGGGTCGACTTCTGTTCAGTCTCAGTCTCAGCAGAGAAAGACTGAAGACTACAAGAGCCCTAGTCAGCAATCATCTGGTGGTCAAAGTCATGGTGGGTACAAAGGGAATCACCCCAAATGCAATCGCTGCAGCCTACACCACAGCGGGCCATGCACCAGGGGTAACTGTCATCGGTGCAACAAGCCAGGTCACGCTGCAAAGGATTGCAGGAGCTTATATCCCACCAATCTGAATCGTCAGCAAGCTCAACAGAACCAACGCCAGCAGCAGCAGCAAGGTGATAACAAAGGGTGCTTTCAGTGTGGAGCTGAAGGCCATTTCAAGAGGGATTGCCCCCAACTGAACAGGAACCAGAACAACAACAACAACAACAACAATAACAACAATCAGGGGAATGGTAACAATGGGAACAACAACAACAATGGTGCCAGGGGGCGGGCGTTCGTGATTGGCCAAGGTGAAGCAAGGAATGACCCCAATGTTGTGGCGGGTAAGTTCCTTCTCGACGACTTTTATGTTACAGTTTTATTTAATTTGGGTGCCGATACTAGTTACATGTCACTAGAAGTTAGTCGAATGCTTAAGCGTATTCCAACACCTTTGAACAACAAGCACACTGTAGAGCTAGCAAATGGTAAGAGTTTAGAGGCCACACACGTAGTCAAGGGTTGTAAACTTGTTCTTGCTAACCAGACCTTCTCTATCGACCTCATTCCTATTGTCTTGGGTAGTTTCGACGTTGTCATTGGAATGGATTGGTTATCCCAACACCGAGCAGAGATTCTTTGCAACGAGAAGATTGTTCGTATTCCTGATTCAGGCGGTGAACCTCTCATGGTTCGTGGCGACAAGAGGGGTGCTGTTGAGAATGTCATCTCTTTCCTTAAGGCCCAGAAGTGCTTGCGAAAGGGCCACACTGCCATTTTGGCTCTCGTTACTGACACCTCGGAGAAAGAGAAGAAGATAGAAGATTTTCCAATTGTACGCGACTATCCTGAGGTATTTCCTGAGGAATTACCTGGCCTTCCGCCTCATCGCCAGGTTGAGTTTCAGATTGAACTAGCTCCTGGAGCTGCGCCTATAGCTCGTACACCTTATCGTTTAGCTCCATCAAAGTTGGAAGAACTCTCTACGCAACTACAAGAACTCTTGGATAAGGGTTTTATTCGTCCTAGCTCATCGCCCTGGGGAGCTCCAGTACTATTTGTGAAGAAGAAAGACGGTACCTTCAGAATGTGCATCGACTACCGGGAACTCAACAAGGTGACCGTGAAGAATCGTTATCCTCTACCACGTATTGACGACTTGTTCGACCAGCTGCAAGGGTCGAGCTACTATTCAAAGATTGATTTGAGATCGGGATATCACCAGCTAAGAGTTCGAGAAGAGGACGTCAACAAAACAGCTTTTAGAACTCGTTATGGACACTATGAGTTTTTGGTCATGCCTTTTGGACTGACAAACGCACCTGCGATTTTCATGGACTTGATGAATCGAGTGTGCAAACCTTACCTGGACAAGTTCGTTATAGTATTCATCGACGACATCCTGATCTATTCTAAGAGCCAGGAGGAACACGAGCAGCATCTACGACTTATTTTGGAACTCCTTCGAACGGAACATCTTTACGCAAAGTTCTCGAAATGCGACTTCTGGCTTCGCGAAGTCCATTTCCTAGGCCATGTGGTAAACAAGGATGGGATTTACGTTGATCCCTCCAAGGTAGACTAGATTAAGAACTGGCCTGCACCTCCTACGCCAACAGAAATTCGCCAATTCTTAGGTTTGGCAGGTTACTACAGGAGGTTCATTAAGGATTTTTCCAAGATTGCACAGCCTCTCACCTCACTAACACAGAAAGGCGTTGTTTATCGATGGGGAAATGCACAGGAGTTAGCATTTCAGCATTTAAAGGATAGACTTTGCAGCGCACCTATCCATTCCTTGCCAGAGGGCACAGACGACTTCGTGGTCTACTGCGACGCATCAATTCAGGGTCTTGGTTGTGTACTGATGCAACGGGATAAGGTCATAGCCTACGCCTCACGCCAACTTAAAGTTCATGAGAAGAACTACACTACACATGATTTAGAGCTGGGAGCTGTTGTTTTTGCACTGAAGATATGGAGACATTACCTGTACGGCACCAAGTGCACCATTTACACCGATCACAGGAGTCTCGAGCACATCTTCAAACAGAAGGAACTAAACATGCGACAACGACGATGGGTCGAATTATTAAACGATTACGAATGTGCAATCAAGTACCATCCTGGCAAAGCCAATGTTGTGGCTGATGCCCTCAGTCGAAAGGACACTACGCCTAAGCGCGTGCGAGCTTTGCAGCTCACTATACATTCTAGTCTTCCTTCTCAAATACGAGACGCTCAGATAGAGGCATTGAAACCAGAAAACGTCAGGGCTGAAGCCCTACGCGGCTCAAGGCAACGTTTAGAACAAAAGGAAGACGGTGCTTACTACGTAACGGGACTGATGTATTGCAAAATACATACTTATATCGTGTATAGTTTGTACATTTTATCGTTATGTTTAGTTCAGTTTTTGTTTTGAATTGCGTACTATTGATCAAAGTTTCGTTTTCCAGGTCTTAATATGATAAATGGCTGAAAATTGAGTGGAAACGAGCTTAATGCTGAAAGTGTATGTCTTGGAATGAAGTGAAAAGTGTTAGAATTATTTTTGAGGAGTTTTAAGGTGTTAAAGCTGAATTTCGGATGAAACCTACTGTGAAAAAAAAGACACTCGCGTAGCGCTAATGTGAGAGGTTGACCAGTCGCGCTACGCTACTGATGAACGTTGATTTGTTGACTTTCGAAGGTCTCGCGTAGCGCGAGAGTAAGATCAAGACCAGTCGCGCTACGCGACTGGTAGGAGAATTACGCCAGAGTTGCTGCTGATTAGGGTTTACTATTTAAACCAAGAAAAAAATCATTGTAAAGAGGTTACGAATTGGGAGACTTTGAGAGCAAGTTTGGAGCATTCTTTTGGAGCAATCAGAGATCTTGAAGGCTGGGAATCATCGGTACGAGTAGAGAGTGAAGAATCGAAGATCAATCGGGTTTTCCAATCCTTTGTTTGTCGATTACTTGTTTGATACTTGTTATGATGAATTCTTTGTTCGATAACTTTGACTTGTTTTCACAATTTAAGATGCTTGGCTAAACTTTTATAACTACCTAGACAAGATGAATGTTTGATTAAAGTTTGGACTTTTAATGGTTTTTATTGTTTGTGTATGGATTGATTTCTGAAAGTAAAGTGTTTTAGGATTTCTGATTTGGTGCACATGCATGCTTGACGATTGTTTTACTACTGTTTATTGCTTCGCTTGAATCTTGGTGACGGTCTTTATCACAGAATAGAATCAGGCTAGGGTTTTAGGTTTTGGTGAGTGTCTATATCACATAATAAACCTTTGATTCTTTAGGGTGAAAATTGCATAAGTAACCTTAGAAGTAATATTTGGTAATTTAATAAAATCAAGTGTTCTGCTTAACTTGTCGCTGAGAGGCTCGAGTTAGTTATTAGGTCGTGGTGCAATATATATCTAAGATAGGTTTTGAGAGAAGTCGATCTTAGTTCCCTAGTTGCATTTGTGTCTAGTAAACCAAGTCAGAACCTAGAATTGCCTTAGATTATCGCGCTGAGAGGTAGATAGTCATATTAGGGCACTTTTAGAATCGTTAGAGGACTGAGAGGAAGTCTAACAGTCGGTAATCACAACAGCCTTGTAGGGTTTCCTAGGTTTCTTCCTGAGAAGGGTCGGGAAGTCTTAGCATTGAAATACCTTAAGGTTTAGTATCTTACGATCCCGGCTCCATACAACAATAATACCATTAGAAATCCATTCCAACTCAAACTGGATTCGAGTCTAGGTAGTCGTTAATCTCATCTGAATACAAACTTTGTTCTTCGTTCGTGTCTTAGTTCTAATTTTATTAGTTTTAGTAGTTAACATAGATTTCCTTAGTTTTCAGTAACCCCCCCCCCCCCTTAAAACAAATAAACAAGTTAGTTGCGTCCGTCATTGTCTTGTCAAAGTCTAGTTTACGTAATACATAGAGTCTTTGGGTTCGATACTCGGACTTGCTAGGTTATACTACATTGATCGGTACACTTGCCGATTGTGTGGTTTAGGTTTAGAGGTCTTAGTTATAAATTTAAAGCTTTTGTGTCTAGTTTAGAGAGTCTAGTTTAGTTGATATTTTATAGTTCGTTTTGCACACATCAGGGACGCATTTGGGTCCCACTCTATGGCAACTTACGAGAGCTTGTGATGGATGAAGCACACAAGTCTCGCTACTCAGTACATCCTGGTTCGGATAAGATGTACCACGATATCAAAACTACGTATTGGTGGCCTAGCATGAGTGCCCACATAGCAACTTACGTCGGCAAGTGTTTGACTTGTGCGAGAGTCAAGACTGAATACCAGAAACCCTTAGGCCTACTCCAACAACCAGAGATACCACAATGGAAATGGGAGCAAATTTCCATGGATTTCGTTACCGGCCTACCTAGATCTCAGCGCGGAAATGATACTATTTGGGTGATCGTGGATCGGCTCACAAAGTCTGCTCACTTCTTGGCTATCAAGGAAACGAATAAGTTCTCCACACTAGCAGACGTATATCTCAAGGAAGTTGTCTCGAGGCACGGGGTGCCCACCTCTATTATCTCGGATCGAGATGCACGATTTACTTCAGAGCTGTGGCAAGCAATGCACAAATCTTTTGGCTCACGGTTAGACATGAGCACAGCGTATCACCCTCAGACGGACGGGCAGTCTGAGCGCACTATTCAAACCTTAGAAGACATGCTTCGTGCATGTGTAATCGACTTTGGCAACAGCTGGGAAAAGCACCTGCCACTTGTGGAATTCTCGTACAATAACAGCTACCACACCAGCATTAAAGCAGCTCCGTTTGAGGCATTGTACGGGCGTAAATGCCGGTCACCTCTTTGTTGGGCAGAGGTGGGGGATAGTCAGATCACTGGTCCAGAACTTGTGGTAGACACAACCGAACGAATTGCTCAAATACGAAAACGCATGGCAGCAGCTCGTGACCATCAGAAAGACTACGCCGATAAGGGCAGGAAACCAATAGAGCTCCAGGTTGGGGAGCGGGTACTACTCAAAGTTTCACCCTGGAAGGGTGTGGTTCATTTTGGCAAATGAGGCAAGCTTAACCCACGATACGTCGGACCTTTTGAAATCATCGAGAAAATAGGCAAGGTGGCCTACAAACTGAACTTACCAGCAGAACTCAGTGCAGTTCACAACGTTTTCCACGTGTCGAATCTGAAGAAGTGTCTGTCAGATGAGACCCACATAGTTCCACTGAAGGAACTCACTATCGACGAGCAGTTACGATTCGTCGAGGAACCAGTTGAAATCACGGACCGGGATGTTAAGATCCTCAAGAACACTAGAATACCCCTCGTTCGAGTTCGTTGGAACTCACGTCGCGGCCCAGAGTTCACCTGGGAACGTGAAGATCAGATGAAACAAAAGTATCCCCAACTATTCGCAAACGGTACAACCACTACTGAGGCTGAAGCTACGGAATTTCGGGACGAAATTCCAGATCAACGGGGGGAGGATGTGACACCCCAAGAAAACCATACAACTTGACTAGCTTCCTCAGTGAGTACTTACCAAATTTCGGGACGAAATTTCTTTCAACTTGGGGATAATGTGACAACTCGATATTTAGAACCCTTCATTGTATCTCGATGCAACATGCTTGAACATTATGTGTTTATATATACTAGTAAATGAAAGTTGGTGATTATCTTAATGTGCTATGTGTTATCAATGTGTACGTATAACGTATAGTTTATACAAGTGTGTGTAGTGAACCGGAACCAAAACACAAGAACCCAACTCGAGACCACTCGGTCTTGAGTGAATAGTGTAACTGTTGGGCCGGTTGGGCCATGCTCCCCTTCACCCCACTCGAAAACCCACTAGGGTGAACTAACTTAGTATATAACTCATGCTCCTAGCCATTTTTGCCATTTCTTTGGACAACACACACACTCTCCTACACACACACTCCCACATTCTCTCTCACTAAAACCCTAAGTCTCAACATCCTTCTTCCCTCATTCTCGGATTCAAACTGGCAACACTAGGACCCTCGGTTCAAGCTTGGAATCGTCAATCGGAAGTTCACCCTTCATACCCTCTAGCCGGTAAGTATCTCCTTTAGTTGTTTAATAACAAATACATGAGAAATTGTTGATAAAGGTGTTTGTTTGATAGAAGATGGTTATTGTTATTAAATGATGATTATTCATTGAAGGATGCACATGTTTTTGTATAACACGCATACTTTTATGTGGTTAGGAAGATTGAGGTGAATTAATGATTATCATGCTAACTTGACAATTAAAATTGGTAGAAATGTATAAGTGGACACAAGCATAATCGGATGTTGATGCACTAGCTAAGTGTGATATGTTTGAACAATTTTTTTTAGTATATGTGTTTTAAAAATATGATAAATCTTATGTAAGCATGCTATTGTATTGATTGAACATACTAGATATAGAAACCGATGATAGCCTTTAGTGATGTCCGAATCATACATTTGTTTAGAGGTTTAGGTTGCCTTGAATGAACATGCTTGTTAATGATGAAATGAATGAATAAGGGTTGATTGTGATATGAATATTTGATGAACTATTTGAATATATGTTGAACATGTTATGAACATTTGAAAAATGCTTGTTTGATCCGTTTTATTTAAGTATTAGACAAGAAAACATGTTTGTATGGATAGTACACACTGTTGCATGAAATCGGAATCCCATTGGTTAGTACATGTGCTGGCAATTAGCAGGTGTGCCAGTCGAGACCCTCTGTCTCGACTCGAGACCATGTATGTGACAGCTCGAGATCACGATTGCGACACAGGTTGCGAGTCGAGAACCCCTAGTCTCGACTCGAGACCACACATTACCAGCACACAAACAACATGACTCGAGACCAGGTTACGAGTCTTGTTGCGACTCGAGACCGTCTAGTCTCGACTAGTACATGCATGACTCGAGACCTCCACGGTTGCGACTCGAGAACTCGTAGGTGTAACTCGAGACCGCACAGTCTCGACTCGAGATCTCTAGTCTCGACTCGAGACCATATACACGTGCACACTGTTTTGGACTTGCATGCTATTACGAGCCCAACTATTTGGGCCGCATACTTGGACTTTGCTTATTTACGTAGATGAGGCTATTGGATGTGTTTGTGCCCTGTTGATTAACTGAAGTATTTATACGTGTGTGCCATGATCAATACGTGTATGCAAATGTGTGTAGAAAACATACGTGCACTACCTAAATACGAACCTGACTTGTATGGTACAACTATGTTAGGACGTGGTTGACCACAATATAGCTTGATTGACCTTTCTGTGTATCTGCCGAGCAAACCAAGGTGAGTTCACACTTTCTACAAAGCATGGGATTCCCAGGGGTTGGGAATTGGGGTTAAGGAATATGGATTCCTCGTCCTTTCTTGGGTAGGACAGCATCGGTTCAGGAATATAATTCCTCGTCCTCATGGACAGATAACTCGTACTAGACCAAAACTCTATCACGAAGTCCCTCCTTTTTATATCGACTTAATCGTCGGGCCAATGGCGAGCGGGTCATTAGTTAGACAGCGCTATTTAGGTTTGACAAACCTCACACCGTGCCGCAGAGGACGGGCGTGAACTAATGGATCTGGGCACGTCAATGATGATAGACATTGACAGTTCAGGGCACATAAACATGACTACAGTCAGCAGTCGATATGGTAACGAGTCTAGTGTATACATGGGGTAGCCCCCACGGCCGAAATGCCAGATAACTAACAAGGGGTAGCCCCCACGGCTAGATTGCCAGAGTAACCGGGAATAAACAAGTCACGTTTTTCATCTATGGGGTAACCCCCACGACAGGATGCCAGATAAAGGAAACTGTTTTCGAAACAACTTAAAACGAACACCCAACCGTGAACTCACTCAACTTGTTGTTGACTCGTTACTACATGCTTTGCAGGTCAATAGGTACTTAGCTGGAGCTTGCATGGAAGAGAGTCGTTGTGGGACATGGACAGCTGTGTGCCATGTTAAACTTGAAACAATTAAACTTATATTTTGGTTTTAAACATTATGCTTCCGCTTGCAACTTAAACTATGTTTTGTTTGGACACCAATTGTATTGGTTGGATTTTTATAATCACTTACATGCTTGTTCAATATGATTGGTGGCTGGATCCTGGTCAGTCACGCCTCCAAGCGGTGGTATTCCGCAGGTGGATTTTGGGGGTGTGACAACGCAATTCTAACTAAAATTAAACTAGAAATAACGAGAAATAATACAAACTATACACGAATAAAGGATGTATTTTGCAATACATCAAATATCCCCACACTTACTCTTTTTTCGTCCTCGAAAAAGAATTATGCAACGGAATCAGAGATGAACAATCACTTGGGTCGAAAATTATTTATATCTTATTAAAACCAAGGCTTGCGTTAGTCGCGATTGCGAATATACTTGTCCCTTTAAACCCAAGTCCGATCCTAAGCCCTTATCATGTGAATTTAATTTAAGTGCGGTCAATCTACCTAAGGCCTCACACTAGAATCTACGGTCCACCTACTCCCACCTCAAGCTTATAGGACTAAAGGAACTAAGAGAATTTACAATCAATTTTTTTTTCTTTTTCCATTTTTTTCGCTTTTCTTTCTTTTTTTTTTCTTTTCATGAGCGTAGACGATGCTTTCCCTAACCAAGAGGCAATCCGGCTGTAGAGTCGCTATCCCCAACTCGGATTACTTAAGCTTCGGTACTTTTTACTTTTCTTTGCACGGTCGATTTCATACACCCTAGCGGTAATCCGGTTGTAAAGTCACTATCCCCAACCCAGACTACATAGGAATGCACTACTTTCATTTAGTTTCTATCTCACTTTTTTTCCTATTTTTTTCTCGCATGATCGCAAACTTTAACAGCTTTAACTTATAACGGTTCCCCTTATACTATTATCGGCAGTTTTAATTTCCTATATCTCCCAGGCGAAAACCCACTAGCAGACCGACAATTAAGGTATATTAGCTCAAAGGGACTTAAAACCAAACCCGGGCCTATCCACATATCCCTAACTAGACGCAAGCTCGATTTATTTTAACTCATATTATTATTATTCGAACCCAAGCAAAAATTTATCTTTTCTATCATTTTCCGTATTAAATATGCAAACTTCTCATTTCAAAGGACATTTTCTGATTTTTCAATTTTTTTGGATTTTTCAAATTTTTTAATTTTTTTTGTATTTTTTTCAATATTATGACTCGATTATTTACATGTATCACATCCTCACCCTTAAAGATTGCATTGTCCCTAATGCAAGAATGGAAATACGACTCAATAAACTACCTAAAAACTACTAAACTACTAACGAACTAACTAAATAAATAACGAACTAACGACGAAATAAATAAATGAAATACAACAACAAAAAGGGAAACGACTTAGCTGATATGTGAGACTGTCAAAATGTCAGTCGTTTCCACATAAGCCCTCCAATTCGAAATGCGCTCAGCAAACATCTCTAACCTCGGACACGCGAACGAAAGCGGCTAACATTATCAACCTATCAATCATCAACACAAACTACCAAAACATATCATATATATCATCAAAATATTAGTAGTTCATCAGTTTCATCAACAACCAACCCAACCTTTCTAACCAAGTTGTTTAACGTGTATAAATATCAGTACATACCAAAATATAGGAGGATAAAAAACAACATAAAAGAAAAATGATCAAACAAAAGATATAGTAATCAGCTGCTGCTCCTGCATCCTCATGCTATCCCCACACTAATCCTCGTCATGCTCGCTATCAGACTCATGACTGCTCTCCTCTCGACCACCTGCACCTGAACTGCCCTCTCCAAATACACGAATCGGGGGAATCGGATCAAACCTCTCAGCAGTACCAGCCGAGCTACCATGCTGCCTCGGCTGGAAGAAATCTGGGATCCCCATACTGTGCTTGCTCAAGATGTATCGGAGGGCACCCTCCTACCTATCCTGACCTGTCAAAATAAGGTGCTCCAACCTGTCGAACCTCTGCTCCACATACAAAGAGAACGACTCCAAAGTAAGAGATGCAGGTGGGGGCTGTCTGCGTGGATACCGGTGTGCTGGCTGCTCGTGTTACTGTGGTGGCCGTTGACTGTGTGGAGGATCAATCTGAAGCATTACATCCTCAGCGGGATGTCCCTCCGTTGGCTGCACCTACGGCCCCTACCTGATCGGCTCCCAGCCGTAAGGCTCCATAGATGATACTATACCGGTCTGCTGCAATTCCTTGATCGCAAATGTCGCCGTCTGGGCCCCACATGTAGAAATTCAGGGAGATATTTGGTAAACACCCCAAAATATGTTGCAATCCTAGTAATCTAGGGGCCCATATCCAAACCAGCTCGAGGACCACCTTGACGACTCCTACTAAAGGAATCTGCTAAGACCGTAGCCAGATTCATCTTCCTATTCTGCACTCTACACATCAAAATAAACAACTTTATCCAATTCGCTTTGTTCTCCCCCGACTTCCGACCCACTAGTGTAGTAGATAAGATCTTCAGCACATACCTATAAACCGGATTACGAACCGAAGTGATCAGGTTCGTAGTCGTGAACGGGTGGTCAGAAATCGTACTCCAAAACTCTTTCAGCTCAGTCGCACCAATACCACAATCCCTAGGCTTAGAATAAGCACCCCGCAAACAAGTAACAAACTCCGGCCTCTTTACTTCCTTTTCAGTATACAACCCCGAAACTATGGCAAACCTCGCCATATTCATATCATACACCTGCCTACCTAGACTGAACGACACGGCTGTGTCCTGCTCGAACTTTCCCTCCTTGTGCATCCAAGTGCTATGAAACTCTAGCACCAACTCCTCATACTGAGGCTCTATACATTCAAATGCATCAATCAACCTCTGACCCAAAAGGTCCCTCACTTCCTGCTTCGCGCCTATCTCACTCAACCACATCCAATCTATAACCCTGTGCTGAAGTAAATCAGTTTTCCTCAGTTTATCATACTTATTCCATTCAGCTGTACTCGGCTCAAATTTCAGTATCGGGTGATTGCCTCTAAGCATTTTCATATCCGGGATAAAATTATATGAGCTTTGATATTCAATCTTGTAGGACCGGTTTGCGACCCGAACGAGTCGTTCAGAAGAGACTTTATCAGTTTCAGAGGCGGAAACTAAGAAACCGACGTCGAAACAGCTTGCTTATCACTTTAAACACTGATTTTATTAATCTGACGTTGTTTACAATCAGTCCTCACACCGGCAGCACCTCGGTGTGGAATACAAGAATCTCTACCTAGTCTGTCCAACCTCTCCGCTTGAAATGACAAATAAGCCTATATATAGCCTAGCCTGTCCGCTTGAACCTTCACATGCATGTTCAAGCGGTTAAGCTCAAGCGACCAAACACTATTACATTTCAAGCGAAAAAGACAAATTACAATTCTGATTTCATGTTTGTTGTAATAGTGATGTCACTTGTGATGTCATCTAGATGATGTCACTTGTGATGTCACCTAGATGATGTCACTTGTGATGTCACGCTTGCTCAGATCCGCAACGCAACTGAGACTCGACATAAGACGAAGACGACAGATGAATGCACCAACAGACTCCCCCTCAGATGTTGACGAGTCTTAAATGTCGAGTATTCTCAATCTTCAGTCTTTATCAGTCTCTTTTCTTTCTTAGCATATACCAGGATTTTCTCTTTGGCTCTAACCTCGTCAGACTCCCCCTCTCATCATGATGGGATCGCTATCTGGAATTAGCTATCACCTTGAGATCAATCCCTGGCTTTAATTCTATTTAAGCTCATTTCCTGCACACTTCTTACCAAAAACATAAGTTTTTACTTAAAATAATAAGAAAAACTTATTAGAAATAGTTACATCAAGTTCAAATTAATGACCCTGATTAACTAATCAAATTTTTCTTTCTCAAAATCAGTTTCTTCTTTTAAACGCACACTCCCAAACCAGTTCATCTTATTTAGCACTTGGAATTTTGAATATCAGCTTTCCAACATCAGTTGTCAAAAATCTTTTTGAATTTTTCAAAAATTATGCTAAAACACACTAAAATCTTTTTGGATTTTTGAAAGTAAATGAAATGCAGTAAAGAAATATTTACAGACAATATTTTTGTGAGTTCGTGTAAGAGGATCATATCAGTATCTGAGACATATCACCAACACCATTAAGCTTGATTTCATTTTATGCTCTAAACGATTCACATGGATTGACGATATTGTTATCCACTTAAGCTCAATCTAAAAACTTTCAATCTGCTTACCGATACTTTAAGGTATATTAAGATAGCACTAAGTTCTTATGGACCCCACAATCTCAGCATATCCCCTCATCATGCAATACACTGACTCAAATAATGCCTTTAAACTTTTATCGACTGTGATTTGTGCGAAAATAAAGCAGAATGTTTAAACATTAACAATCAAGTCGATACTTCCGTATACGCAGAGAAAGTCCAATGTTTAAACAAAATAAGAAAAATAAAAATAAGTTGAAATTGTTTAGGCTTTAACCACCAGGTCGATACTCCCGTATACGCAGAGGAGGTCCAAAGCTTAAACGAAACACCAAAGAAAATAAAGCAGAACGTTTAGGCAACAACATCCAGGTCGATACTCACGTATACGCAGAGGATGTCCGATGCTTAAACAAAATAAAGAAATAAAACAAGTTTAAATCTTTGCAAAATGAAATGCACAATCACAGCGATTTTTCAGCAAAGTTGTGAAAGTTCACAAACTTAACCAGTTTTATGTCTTTCGACAATCAGCGATTACTGAGTAGGTACACAATCAAGAAGGACAAAACTAAGTACTATGCTTTCAATCATGTTTCCCACTAGAACTAGGCTTTTTCATTTAAGTTTGTATCGTTATCACAAATCTACTAGTCTAGCTGAGCCTACCGTCACATCTTTAGTGAAACTGTTTATCACTTTTAGACTTTCCATTTCTTTAGCATGCTGTGACAGTCCAACTGATCTACTATCATTTCCTCTTTTTGACAACAAAACTCATTTTGAATTTTATCATGTTTTTGACTTTTTCAAATTTTCAAATGTTTTTGGATTTTCTAAAAATTTACTCCCCCTAAAATGCAAACACATTTTAGGAAATTTGAAAACAAACTGTACAAGTAACATGACAACTGATATCGAATCACTTCAATTCGCCATCCACTTGGCATAAACAATCAGAACTCCCCCTCACAACAAAACATTTTCCCATTATGATTTCAAAACACTTAAGTTTGTTTTAATCAAATGGTTTTTCCGGAAAATATGTTTTGTGTGTTATTTCACAAATACGGAGTTTCATTACCTTGTTCTCTTCATTCATTTGTAAAAAAACTAACATTTTTAAGATCAATTCACAAACATCACTTGTAGAAAATCAAGTACAACTTAATGTCCCTGATTTACCACTTGTAAGTTCGAAATATCACAAACGTGAATTTCTCAAGAAATGTGCCGATTCATGTTCCACGCTTACTAACCTGGGAACTCCGGCAAGTCAGGTTTTTCATTTAAACAGATTCACCCAAGCCTGACTGTCCTTGGGTGATTTTGAATTCTTGTTCAACAATGGTGGAAAGTTTGCCTCATCCATTGTTAGACTAGAACTCTCAGTTTTTACCTCAACAACTGGCTCTTCTGGCTTTACCGTACCAGAATCATTGCCTGCACATGGCTTGTCTGACTTTGATCTGTCAGATTCATCGCCTGAAGGTGGCTTGTCTGACTTCGACACGTCAGATTCATCGCCGACCATTTTCTTCTTCTTTTCTTCTTTCGTCCTCATATTTGTATCCGATGAATTCGTCTTGCTTGACTTTGCAGTCGAGGAAGTCGATTCATCAGAACTCTTATTTTTACCAACAGATGAACCCGAGGACAAGATCTTCTCGAGATACTCTCTCGCCTTCTTTCTCTTCTTCCTCAGTCTGTCTTTTTGCCCCTGAGAAAGCTTCACTTTCTTTTCTTGAACTTTAGGTTCTTGAACCTTCTGTTCTTTGGGCTTGACATTGACTGGTTTCTTTACCTGCTTTTGAGATTCAGCCCTCGATCTTCTCATTGATCTCATTGAGCAATCTCTAGCAATATGGCCAATGATATTACAGTTAAAGCATCTTCTTGATTCAAATCTCCAACTCTGGAAGTTAACAGCAATGTGTCCTTGATAACCACATCGGTAACACACTCTGTTATCGTACCAATCACCATTTTCAGCCCAAATGCTCAAATCAAAGCACTGTTTGGCTTGGTGATAATCCTTGCTCCTCTTGTTTGCTGGCTTTGACTTTTGAGCACTGTGGTTTGACCTGCACCACTTATTGCCAACAATTTTAGAGTTTTCATTTTTCGATTTTTGTAATTTTTGATTGCGATTGGATGATTGAACTGATGAGCTTTTATTTTCTTTTTGAAGATTTTTCGGCTTTTTATCTTTTGTTTTTGTTCCACATTCTTCTTTACAGGTTTTTGCAATGAACATTCACCTTTTTCAGTAGAATGTAAAACAGTTTCTTTAAACATTTCTTTTAATTTCAAAAATGTTTTCTTTTTCTCATCATCATCAGTTTTCTCATCACAATCTTCAACTTTGACATTGTCAAAGTTTGTGACATTGTCACTTATTGGAACAGAATTGATCGGTTTTGGACAAGGAAAATTCAAACTATCTGATGAAGTCACAAAACCTTTCAATTTCTTTTCAAGTTCATCAATTTTGTTCCTTGAATTCTCAGATTCATTTTCAAGCTGAGATATTCTCTCAAAATGAAACTTGATAGAATTTTCATTCTCAATCTTTATGTTTTCAAGAACAGACTTTTCAGTTTCCAAAACATTTATCTGTTCTTGAAATTTTGTCTCATTTTCTTTCAGATTCTTATTCTCAAGCTTTATCCAGAAATCTTCCTTTTCTGAATTTAACTCCTTTTCTTCTAACTCTTTGATTTTCTTTCGAGCACATTCACCTTCTTTTTCAAGTTTGATAATTTTCTGAAGATGGGAATTTATCATTTTTTGCTTTTCGATGTTGTTTTTGCTAAACACATCTCTTCCATCTTCAAGAATTTTTATTTGATTTTGAAATTCTTTTTCAATTCTTGATTTTTCATTTTCAAAACTTTTCTCTTTCTCTTTCAACATCTTGTTTTTAAATGTCAAACTGTTCAAATCACTTAACAGTTTGTCATTTTCTGATTTCACCCTCCCACAATTTTCTTTCAAAATAAGAATCTGCTTATCACCAGCTTGCTTTTCATTGTTCAACTTCTTGATCTCCAATGCCAAACTTTCCACATCTTTCACGAGTTTGTCATTGTCATCCTTAAAGTTGTCACATTTGGTGCACACTGATTCAGAATTTGAAGATCCAATTTTCACAAATTCTTCATTTTTTGAAACTTCTTCCTCCTTTGTCATGAATGTACCTGCACAAAAAATTTTAACGAAATCAAGACAATTTGCATTCTCATCAATATAACAACCTCTCTTGATATCATATTTCATCACATATTTTGCTCTAATACATTCAACAATCCTTTTGTTCATCTCATCAATTACATCTAATCCCATATCCACCAAATGATTTTCTAAAACCTTTATCATTTCTTTCTTTTTCTTTCCGTTTTCAAATTCATGAGTTTTAAGTATGCTGATGAATTTTTTTAGATGTAATTTTGAAAAATTTGAATCCTTTCTAAACTTTTTCAAAAATTCACTCCATTCAATAGGTAATGCATCTGCAAACTTTTCTATTTTTTCAGCATCTGATGGAAATATCTCATGATTTTTTAAGTAACCAAGTAAGACTCCATATCGGTTCTCTAATTCTTCCAATGTTTCATTTTTCAAACATGCAAAATATTTAAACCTTTTGACCCAAACATCCTTTTTCACATTTCTATAACTATCGTCCAAAAACCCCATATACCAATCATTTAATCTTTCAAGATCATGATTTTCCATCTCATCAAACATTTTGTCCATTTCTTTCAAACAATCCCGACAAATTTCACTCAAAACACACTTACACTTGTTCCGAATATAAAGTGGGTTGCACTACACAATGATTGGGCCAAGAATATGAAACAATCACATGGGCCGAGGATATGATCAAACACTTTTGTCAACAAATTCACATGTCACAAACAAATCTGATTGGACCGTAAGTCTATGGGCTGCAATAAATGCAAATATATTCTTCTATTTGTCCAAAAGCTCACATGGGTTGCCTAATAATTCTCGTGGCAGACAACAACTTTCATGCACACATTTAATGCCTGACAAACTTATATTTCAAAACCTTTTGATTGGGCCTCACTTTACTTGTAATAATATCGATGTCACATGTAGATTTTAATGTCTGATTATATTTCAAACCACATGCAACCTTAGCTTCAATTTACGAGACCTAACAAGTTAATGTCACATGAATTTGACCATGAATTTTAACTCTTGCAAAGTCTGATTAACCGAAACAACTCACATGATCTCTTTTCTCAACAACTGACAACCTCGATTAAAGAATCACACAATACGAGTAATTTTCAATGCGGTTCACATTTTACAAAGCACTTTCAATCGGTGTGTTTCAAGCGATCATACGATTTCAAGCTAACAAGATGTAGTTTTTCAAGCGAGCAAACGTTTTCAAGCTAGTAGACAATTTCAAGCGGTCAGACGATGTATTTTCAAGCGACCAAGTCAATTTCAAGCTAACAAGGTCGAATTTCAAGCGAGTAACCAGTTTCAAGCTAGCACACAATGTTATGTTCGCTTGAAAAATAAGTGACGTCAGCAACTACGAACCATTTTCAAGCGAGCAGATGAAAATAACCAGTTTTTAGGTTGATTTTAGAGCTGAAACTTTACAGGATTCGTTAAAACATGATTACGCACAATGTGTGAAAGTTTGAGCCGATTTTAACCGTAAAAATTTGTTCGATTTTGAAAGAATGTGTAGAAAATCAGAAAAAGTGACAAAAACGAGCTGTTTTGGCGAAATCTCTTCCTCCTGAGCTCTGATACCACTTGTAGGGCCGGTTTGCGACCCGAACGAGTCGTTCAGAAGAGACTTTATCAGTTTCAGAGGCGGAAACTAAGAAACCGACGTCGAAACAGCTTGCTTATCACTTTAAACACTGATTTTATTAATCTGACGTTGTTTACAATCAGTCCTCACACCGGCAGCACCTCGGTGTGGAATACAAGAATCTCTACCTAGTCTGTCCCTTGAAATGACAAATGACTCATATATATATACTAGCCTAGACCGCTTGAAACATACATGACATGTCCAAGCGGTTACGTTCAAGCGGTCAAACATCCTAATTCTAATTCAAGCGAATAAGACAAATTACAATTCTGATTTCATGTTTGTTGTAATAGTGATGTCACTTGTGATGTCATCTAGATGATGTCACTTGTGATGTCACGCTTGCTCAGATCCGCAACGCAACTGAGACTCGACATAAGACGAAGACGACAGATGAATGCACCAACAAATCTTTCTCAGTTTTGGATCATCGGCAGCTATCTGAATGATCGGTGTCTCCTGTGGAACCGGATCCTGCTGAGGCGGATCCTCTTGCGGTTACAGAAAGGTTAGTGGGAGCACCATATCATTCCTCATCCTGTATGTGGATGATATACTAATAATTGGAAATAAACATCCCTATGCTTAACGAAGTTAAACACTGTTTGGGATATTGCTTCGCAATGAAAGATCTTGGAGAAGCTGCTTACATTATGGGAAGGAAGATCTATAGGGATAGATCTAAGCGGCTTTTAGGGCTAAGTCAAAGAACGTTCATAGACAAAATGATGACACGCTTCAAGATGGAGAAGTCCAAAAAAGGAGGTGTTCCTATGACTAAAGGAACCGTGTTGAAAAAATCGCAATCTCCTTCAATGGACATTGAAATTAGGAAAATGGAAGTAGTTCCATATGCTTCAGCGATTGGTTCAATCATGTATGCTATGTACTAGACTTAACGTCTCGTATGCTTTAAGCATGACCAGTCGTTTTCAGCACAGTCCTGGCATTGCCTATTGGACTACAGTAAAGAACATTCTGAGGTACTTGAGAAGAACCAAAGATATGTTATTGGTGTTTGGAGGAGTGGAAGAGGAGCTCACTGTAAGGTGTTACACTGATGCTGGCTTCCAAAATGACCGAGATGATTCTCGCTCACAATTAGGATTCGTATTCACTCTCAATGGAGGAGCTGTCTATTGGAAAAGGCTCCAAACAGAGTATAGTGGCGGATTCAGCCACCGAATCCGAATGTATAGTTTCATCAGATGCTTCGAAAGAATCTGCTTGGATGAAGTAGTTCATCAATGACCTCGATGTGGTTTCAAGTATTCAGAAACCAATCTAGGTGTTCTGTGATAACAAAGGAACCATTGCTCAAACCAAGGAGCCTGGATCACAGGGTTAAGCACATTCTAAGAAAGTTCCACTATATACGGGAAATACTGGAACGAGGAGACATCTTAATAAGCAAAATAGACAGAGATCAAAACTTAGCAAACCCGTTCACTAAACCGATGTCTTAGGACAAGCATGAGAATGCTATCGGTCTTAGATTAGATAACCATTTGTTTTGATTTAGTATTTGGATGTACGAACATTCAGACAGTTGTACCTTTTGAATTCACTTTTGATTTACTAGCTAAATGCAAAGTTTGAATCTTACAACTGTGTTCGATTTTGATACGTTTAATCCATGAATCTTGTATTCTAAATTATCCGTAATCGGTCAGACTCGTGGGAACGACTCTGAATTAAGACTATTCTGATTTTGGACTCAAGGAGTTGACTTCCAGACTCACAAACCTCATTATGAATGACGTTGGATGTAACTCGCATCAAATCATCTTCATGGATCATGGTCATAAGTTGTATTTGATTTAGGTATACTCATTTAGTATCCTCTGACCTGAGATACATACTAGAACTTTCGTTTACTAAAGACTATTCTTTGATTAGTGTCCAACGCTGTCGCGTAACTGCCAGTCATAAAGGCATTGGTTGAGAGTGGTTCTGAGGTTCAGTGGGAGTTGTATGTAGTCAAGATGGGATTTTGTACTCTTACATTATATGTAACAGTTAGACATCTGGGCGCCCTCGTTGATTCAAACTGGTGAACTGTAAGGCCTTACCCAAACTTACTGTGTGTTTGATTGGACCACTTTGATTCTGTGAACGAGAACGATAATGATTGAATGCCATGTGAGATTGAATCTGATCCATGTCTCATTGTTCAATTGATGTCTTTTACAGAAAGGATAGATGACGAGAATTGCCATAAGTCTACTGTCTTCAAGTAGCAAACCGTTGCTAAAGAGAAGATACCTTGGTTAATGACTTTAAAGTGTCATGACCTGTTGGGGGCAGCTATGTGTAGCTAGAACACCGCTGGCTGTCTGCGTTGAGATCTTATCAGAGACCGTCCAAGTGGGAGCTGTTGGATATTATGTCCGGTTCGATAAGTCAACGCTGCCGACCGGGTCTTGACCCGTAAGAGTTACACCTTGGGCAACGAACTAAAATCCACTTAACCTGTTTAACTGGTAATTACGAACAACATACGAGACAGATCATAATTATATTTATGATCATAAGAGGGTATTAACTGAGAGACGGGTACATGGACCGGGTGACACGGGTATACTCACCCTACGCCACTTGTCGCACACCAACCTTTTGGCCAATCTCAAACAGTACTTAAGGATTGACCGGTACTCCACCACTGACATACGTTGACCCAAAACTTCAATAGGAATAATATTGGTATTCTGTTTGTAGGCGGTAAAGTAAGTTAAACGTTGAGTCATACCGATGAATTTGAAATGTTGTCGTTAAAACTTCATTAGGGATGAATTTGAAATGTTGTCGTTAAAACGTCCAGTGAAACTCTCGTCAGTAATATGTAGATGAAGGTTCCATTGGTTAAACATACCTATGTTTGTATTCGTGGTATTTGACATAAATCCCTCGGTAATTGTCGTCAGTGACTTTGAGTTAACGCAGTGGCAGGTCTAGGATTTTTCTTCCTTAGGGAATGGGGATTAACAACTTGAAACCTATAAATGATGAGTGAAATTAATATTACTTCAATGCCCGTGTTCTTACAACGTATGTACTCTTCAATGAAGAGTCTTCATACCTTGTTAGTACTACAACATGGTTGTTGCATTTGAAGCTTCTTGGGATGTTGGTTCTAATTAGCATATCAGGACCACATATTTTATTTTTTAATATTGCAATCAAAATTCAACGACCTGGGTAGGGTTGAGTTCATTGGCTAAGCCATTGTAAATGTTGCTCCTCCTGAGGTCAGGGGTTTTTACCCTGTAGAAGGCGTTTTTTGTGTTATTTAAGCTGTTCAAAGAGAAAAAAATTCAACGACGCAACGTAAGCAAGAAAAATTTGGGTTTTTAACCCTTTTCGTGTTCGTTTAAAATTTATTTACTTACTTATAACAAAGTTAATAACGTCTCCTCCTAGTTATAAGATTTTATAGAAATTGGTAATATTCATAGTAAGCTTGATAAACTCTATAATATTTCCATTTTCAAATTAATCATGGACATCATATCACATAGTCATTATACTACTGATTCTGATCTGATACAACAATCGGCTGACTAAATAATATATGAAATCGAAATAACTAAAGGAAATAATAATTCAAATTCTTATTTATTAAGATATAAAGATACATACGAAAGAGTTTATTATGCGCTTTACATAATGTCCAGTCAATCACACAATTCATTTGGAAGAAAAGTCACACAGAGAGTTTATTATTGGCATCCTATTCATTTGGAAGAAAAGTCACACAGAGAGTTTATTATTGGCATCCTGCATGCGTCTTTTGTTAAATCATATCCTGAAAATCACGAATAAGTGAAAATCAATCAAAAGTTCATCTAAACCATATAAGTTTGACTTGACCAATTGGAATTTTCTACCGTATACTTACTGATTATATTCAATGTTAATTCTCCCAGCATCAAGATTAGCAATCACTGCGAATGCATCACGAGAAAGATCAATTTGATTTGCTGCACACCCGGGACAAAGATCAACAATGGTAGCAACAACGCTATTGCCTGTGCAAGGTTGCGGAACACCCTCGTTGGTTCCGCTGGTACAGGTGACCCGGTACCTAGTCCCACAAGCAGCTGCACTGGCAAATAAACCACTGTTTGCTGCTATAAGCATATTACCAGTGACTTCGGTTACAAAACATGCAGACGCTACATTACAGACAAAAAAAAAACCTCAAAACAAGGTATATGAAGATAAATGAAACAAATAAACTTACACACAAAATCTATTGTCATAATTTGGATCCATTGTGAAAACAAGAAGACAAAGATCAAAGAAAGAAGGACATAAGGAAAAACCAAAGATTAGTTTAAAGTTGAACTAAATTGTTTAGTTTATAATTAGAAATCGTTTCGGTTTATCGGTTAGAGTTATATGTTTATAGATAGTATACGTTTAGTATAAACTAGAAAATTATCCGGCGCTTCGCGGGGTGAATTCGGTTGATAACGTTTCGCTTCTCTATGATAACTATACTCGCTTATCGCTATAGCAATAAAAAAAAACAATGCTACAATACTTTTGAATTGAAAGAAGGCAAAAAAATAAAATAAAATAAAATAAAATAAAATAAAATAAAATAAAATAAAATAAAATAAAATAAAATAAAATAAAATAAAATAAAATAAAATAAAATAAAATAAAATAAAATAAAAAATAAAAAAATAAAAAGGAAATGTAAATAAACAAACTTGTATCCAGCTTATTTAGAGTAGCTTGCGAACGGGTCAACTCGTTCACATTTACAATAGAAAAAATCTTTAAATGTTAAATAGCATTTAATTAAAAATAATAATTTCATAAAAACATTAAGTTTTACGTACAAATTGTACCTAAAATAATTTTAGCGTAAATGAATTATATCTTTTATAAAACTTTTGGTTTGATAATTTATAAAACTTAAAAAAGAAGCACAAATATATTAATTTATTAAACGTATTTTTTTATTTATTCTTTGTAATTAATATATGGTGGAATAAATTTGAACGTACACCTACAAGTCGTTAACTAAAACTTCTGTAAACTAAAAAGTTAAAAAAAAAATATAATAATAGTATATTCAGTTACAACAATAATAATAATTAAAATCCTCATCATCATCATCAAAATACTCAGTAAATCTTATCAATTGCAAAGTTAAGAGAGAGTCTGAGGATTAGACCGTCTTACCTTTATCCCGTAGGAATAGAAAGTGAGACCCCCGGCTCGATGAAGACGTTGTGAGAAGACGTGTGGCTGTGTCAACAGTCTTTTTTTTTTAATTGAGTGGTGATAAAACAAAAAAGTAAAACCCAGGTGGTGAAACTAAAAACTCTTAAAAATACATTACCGCAAACCCATGATAGCATTTGATATATATAGTAATGTGTAGTTAATATAAGGGCTAGATGTGTCGAATTATTTGTATGGTGTGGCCTATGGGGTATTCAAACCCGATTTTTGTTCATGTTCATCGATAAAAAAGTCTAGCTCAAAAAAATGTCACATATAGTAAGTTATTTGTATGGTGTGGCCTATGGGGAGGGTGGAACAGCGGCGGATTTAGAAAATCGTTATAGGAGCAACATTTAAAAAAAAAAGGGGCAACGAAATCGGAAAAATGTCAAAATTTTCCAAAATTTACACTACCGCCGAAGTTATAAGTGGTAGCGGGAGCTACCCTTATTATAAAGCTAGGTCCGCCCCTGGGGTGGAAAAGGCGCATACGTTTCCTCTATCCTTGACAGAGAAACTGCAACCAATGAGTCGCTTGGCTCCAAAAACTTTTATTTTCATGTATAGTATAGAAATCCAGATAACAATATATGATACGATGATGAATGGATTTAGTCAATCTTCATGTGGGTGTACTTACGAAAGTAAGGAGGATTGTAGAAAGTTGCTTGGCCTTCAATTGCATGAGCAACTGAGGTAAGACATGCAACCATGGCAATCAAGGAAAAAGCTCTGATCAACAAACCCATTTTTGTAGCTAAATATGATATGCAAACTTGTTAATGTTATTTGGTGAAAATAAGCATGAAAAGCTGTGCTTTTATAACTGAATAATAGGTGTTCAAAAATGTACAAACGATCTTCTTTGTGTTCAACTGAGTATAAATGTTTTACCAAGTCAAGGAGGTGGGAAGGGAAGGATGTGTTGTTATTGGTCACTTACAGTTTTGGAAAATACATTTTCAACCATCCAAAAGATTACAATGTTATTTTGAAAAGTCTTTATACGAAAACTACAATTTTTTTAAACGTAATTTTTATAAGGGTAAATAAAAAGTTTATTTTGGTTAGAAAGGATAGATAGCAATAGGATTAACATATGTGACAAAATTTAAAATAAAGAGTAAGGGTATTTTAGTCAATCTTTTCCTTTTTTTCTTCCTTCTTCTTCCCAGTGACATCAAAACCCACCATTTTCAAAATCCACAATCTTCAACCATTTCTTCACTTTCTATCTCAATAATCACTACATTATAGTGCGATTTTCGTCACCAATCAATGATTCAAAAACCCCATCAACGTGTTCTTCATTTTTTTTTAAGAAAACCCAGTATAATTTCATTCAAAATCTCGTTTTTTCCCGTGATTTTGAAGATAATCACTCGAACCGTTCGATTTGATCGCTGATATGTGTTTCTATCATTCAAATTTCGTCAATCGTTGAAGAAATCGGCTTCGACCCATGTAAGAAATTATTTAATTTCATTTTTACGATCTGGGTTTTTGATTTAGTCATTGCGTTTTACGATTTTGGCGGATTTCGAAGACAGTAATTCGTAGACAATTCAGACAATTTTTCATTTGCTACTCTCTGGTTCAGACTATTCACAGACAGTTTTATGTGACTGTTGCGTTTTAGAAATAAGAGAGTTTTATGTGTTTTCTAGCCAATGCGTTTTAGAAAAAAACACATTTTTAAGTGTTTTTAGTCATTGCGTTTTAGGTAAAACACATTTAGGTGTTTTCATTCCATTGCGTTTTAGAGAGAACAATTTCTTTTGTTTTTTTAAGCTATTGCGTTTTAGACTTGAGACATTTTTAAGTGTTTTCTGGCCATTGCGTTTTATAAATAAGACATTTCTTTGTGTTTTTGGTGCATTGCGTTTAAGGTAAAACACATTTTTATGTGTTTTCAGTCCATTGCGTTTTAGAAAACAGACATTTTAAGTGTTTTCTACCATTGCGTTTTATAAATAAGACATTTGTTTGTGTTTTTTGTGCATTGCGTTTTAGGTAAAACACATTTTTATGTGTTTTCAGTCCATTGCATTTTAGAAAGTACACTTTCTTTTGTGTTTTTAGGCTATTGCGTTTTAGAAATAAGAAATTTCTTTGTGTTTTCTGGACATTGCGTTTTACAAATAAGACATTTTTTTTGTGTTTTTGGTGCATTGCATTTTACAAAAATGTCATTTTTTAGGTTTTTTTTTTCATTGCGTTTTATGCAACTGGGTTTTTTCTATTGCGTTTTACGCAACTGGGTTTTTGAATTTTTTTTTTCGAAAATATAGCAATATTATACTCATTTTAAAGATAAAAAAACGCTCGTTTTTTTGTTGCCAATTTTTATAATGTCGTATGAAAGAGTTATTAACGTTTAAAAAATGGGGGGAATTGGAGGAGAGATAAACTATTGTCTTGGTTTGACTAGAATGCCCTTAAACAAACTCACGCGCCTCTTTTGTTTCCTTAATTTTCACTCATTTAATCTTAGCATTGATTAAATAAATAGATGATCAAGATTACTTCCTAGGCTTCCCACCCAAATAAACTTCTTATTATATTATAACCCATTTTTATAATTACTTTTATGAATAGATGAATTTTCATAGTTGATAAATATTGAAATTTAAAAAATTACTTTGAACAACAAAACTTATAAATAAACAGAAAAAACTGGCAATGCGATCGAGTACATTAGGAGAAAATCAAGCAACATGAATACAAAGTAGATATGAATTGGCAGCCCAGCTTGACCATTGAATATTATTTAGTTCCAACATCTAGAATTTATCCATACAAAGGAACGACGAATTTAATCCAAGAGGTTGATTTTGCTGTTTCCAAATATCTGAAGTTTTTTTTCGAAAGATTTCATGTGATATCTTATCCATTGACTCACCAAATTTTGTGATATCTTATCCATCAACAATGACTGGCTTATATAGCCACACCAAATTTGAGTGGTTTGGGAATGATGTCAGCCTATGTTGTGAAACGCAAGGAGCAGGTGAAGCGCATCGCCCTCGCCCGGCGCCTAGGCACAAAAAAAGCGTGAGTTTTTTTAAGAAAAAGGCACATACAGAAAAAAAAAATATAAAAATTATGTTATGCTTTGAAAATAAATAAGATTGCACATATAAAATAATAAAAAAACTATTATATATGTCATTTAAGATCATGTAGCTAATAATTAGTAGCAAAAATTTAGGACTTGTATGTTGGAAGTTTCGGTGGTGTGAATGAAAGTCTCAAAATGTGGAAAATACTTTGTCCCACATTGGTGTGGGAACAAAGTGAGTGGTTGTTTATAAGGTAAAATCTTTACTACTCCATTGTAGCTTTATAACATGTTTTACCACAAAACCTACTTGTGTGCAGGGGCTTCAAAAAATGAGTTTCTGAACTGTAATTTGGTTGAACTCGTGTGGACACGAATGCAACTCCGAAAACCTGGGCCCACGTGAGGCACTTTTTGCATTTCCTTTCATTTTTTAATGATCATTATCACTTTTACAAACGTTTTGCGCTTAACTCGCTGCGCCTAGCGCGCGCCTTTTGTGCCTGAGCACCGTCTTAAAACTACCTTTTGCGCGCGCCTTTTGTTAGCTAGTTTTATGACATGTTTGTGAATTGTGACTTAAAACGAACCCGGATTAGGACGTTTGTGACGTTTATGCTTATGTTTTTTTGAAAGGCAACCATTTATGCTTATTAGTTTATGTTTATTTAGTTATTGTGTGTCGTGAACAGGAAATTGGCAGGTTTGTATTGAAAAAACAAGAAAAAGAAAACATTTTTTAAGCATCAGCGACGACAGGGAAATAGTGACGATTGCGACGGCAGGATAACAGCGACGATTTATATCATAATATCAAAGACGGTGTTCATCAAGTTTAATATGGGGATCAAATTGAACAACAAAAGACGGTGTTCATCAAGTTTAAGCCGGTGTTCAAATTGAACACCGTCTAATAAGACTTGATTTTAAATCGGTGTACTTTAAGACGGTGTTGAAAACACCGTCTTAAAACCCATATCACCCCGTCTAACGCTCTGTTTTGTAGTAGTGGATCAGCATAGTTCTCCTATGAATAACCCTGTTTCTTTGGCAGCTTGATTGTTGAAGTATTGTCACATAAGACTTTAAGAATTTCATCTTGTTTTTCAATCAGATATTCAATTAATCCTTTCAACTACGTGCAGTGACAAACACATTTTCTTGCTGCTCGTATCCTTCCTCCACAGACGATTATGTGTCACTTTGCTATTTTCTTAAAATTCAACAGGTAGCCGCATTATTGAACAAGTATATGTATCCAGAAGTGCACTTTCTCAACATCACGTGCATAGCCGCTGTTAGTAAACAAATAAACACCTTCAGCTTCATTTACGGTTTTCTTACATAAAACAGTCCAACATATATATATGCATATGAGGTTTAGCCATGAATCTTGATAATAAACAAACCACATACGTTAAATCTGGCCGAGTCATGGTAATGTACATTGTAGCTGTAGGATCGTGTTTCGACCCAAATGAGTCGTTCAGAGGCGTTCAACTACGTTTCAGGTGCGGAATAACAAGAAACGAAGGTAGCTACAGCTTGTTCTTCACTTTAAACACTCTTCTGATTGATATTATAACAAATACAATCAGGAAACACACCGGCAGCACTTCGGTACAATATTCTGATTCACCTCGAAATGACATAACACTAGCCTATTTATAGTACTTCTGATTCCCCACGAAATGACATAGTATCATTTGGAGCGGAATTAGAATTTAACTTTCGAGTGGAATCAGCATGTTACATTTCGAGTGGAATCAGAAACTTATGTGATTTCCCACGAAATGACAAAGTGTCATTTCGAGTGGAATCACCTCTAAAAACCACTATCTCATTTTTCGTGCTCTGATCTAACTATTACAGTACAAGACTCGATACAAGACGAAGTTGACAGATGCATGCACTAACAGACTCCCCCTCAGATGTTGACGAGTCTCACGTGTCGAGTCTTCGCATCTTCACTCTTGATCAGTCTCTGAGCTTCATTCTTTCTCTCAAAATTAACAGACTCCCCCTTGCAATGTGCTGGCATTCCGTTGGTTCTTCAACATCATCTGCTTCAGGATCGTAATCTGGCTGTCTCTTTCTGAGATTGTTCCAAGATTGTAATCTGGCTCTCATCCAGCTCAGGATCATCAATCCAACTCATACTTAAACCTGCACAAACTCACTCTACCTAAAAGTAAATTTTACGCATTTAACAATTCAATGTATGCACTAATACTGACTCTTCCTCAAAAATAACTCAATAAACTTGATGAATCATTTTAAAATTAAATCATTTTTCTTTTCAAAACACATTTTCCCAAACCATTTGTTCATCATGTCTAGCACTTGGAATTTTGAAATTTAGCTCTTCAACACCAGTTGTCGAAAATCTTTTTTGAGTTTTTTCAAAAATTTATGCTAAAACACACTGAAAATCTTTTTGTAATTTTGAATGTAAAGAAATACAATAAAGAAATATTTACAGACAATATTTTTGTGAGTTTTGTGTAAGAGGATCATATCAGATTTTGACAAGTCACAAGTACCGTTGAGCTTAGTTACACATTAAGAATTAAACAATTCACTTAGATTGCCAATATACTGATCCACTTAAATTTTCACACAAATTTCAACTGATTCAGGATATGAGTTAAGTGTTTTAAGAACTTAAACTCATTCATGTGTCCCACCTCTTGAATATACTCCCGTATCCAGATCCCAATAATCAGTCTTACAGGTGAGTATACCACAGATGATATCTGTCAGGGGAATAAATTATAGTGCGAGGGCCGTGAGAGCTCAGGTCGATCTTTCGATACGCCGAGAGATGACGGCTTCGACTTTCGGTGGGTCCCCTTTAGAGGATCTTTTGATTACAACAGCAATGACTATCAATTTTATTGTTTCGTCAATTTGCTGAGGGCTGCGCTATATTTCAAGCATGCGGAAAGTATTCTCCGGGGACTAGGTCAGAAATTCCTTTCAGCAGAAGTCCCGGGATAATACCCCAGATATCACTGAGCATAAAGACCTAGTATCTCAGAAAGAGGGACCTTTCAAACGAGATTTCAGGGGTTACCTATATTTCCAAGTAGTGTTCCCCACGAAATAAGCAAGTTTGAAATTTAGTTTATATCCCGAAAAAGCTTACTAAATGTGTAAAAACCTATCGGCATATCATCAGTGAGACTGTTTAACGCTATTAAAACATTACATTTCTTTAGCATACTGTGACCGTCTACTGATGTACTATCATTTCCTCTTCTTTGACACAAAAACTCATTTTTGATTTTATCATGTTTTTGCCTTTTTCAAATTTTCTAATGTTTTTGGATTTTCTGAAATTTTCTACTCCCCCTAAAATGCAAACACATTAACAGAAATTTGAAAATAAACTGTACAACAAACTTGACAACCGATATCAAATCACCTCAAATCACCATCCACTAGGCATAAACAATCAGAACTCCCCCTTTTACAAAACTATTTTCTCATAATGATTTCAAAACACTTAAGTATGTTTTAACCAAACTGATTTTTCCGGAAAATAAGTTTTGTTGAATTTACCACTTGTAGGGTTAGGGATATGGTTCATCATTTTGTCCATTCAATCTCTTGTATCAGGATTACATCAAGTTCAAACTAATGACCTTGAGTAATCACTATGTCAGAATCAACCTCTCACCACTTGTAAGAATATCCAAAACATATAACCACATGTAGGAATAAAACATCTACACAAACCATTTTACTAATCAAGATGCCGATTCCTGCTTCGCACTTACCAACCTGGAAGCTCCGGCAAATCACACTTATCCTGTAACAATTTAAACATTTTTAAAATTTAATCACAAAAACAATTATCAAGAAAGATGCCGATTCCTGATCCGCGATTACAAACTTGGGATCTCCGGCACAGTCCTAAGACTTCAAGGGAAACAGACTTTCATCCAAGTCTTCTCAGACTTGATGGCTTTCAGTTCTTGCGCAGTAGGATTGTAAGTTGCCTTTTTAGTTGCATAAAAATCTTTAACCCCCTTAGCTTTCCCATTCAACATTTTCCCAAAAATTTTCTTAACACTTCCATTAAATGTTTTCTCTACATCAAACTTAGTATTCTCTTTGTAAAACTGATTCGAGATATCAACCTTGCCAACTTTCTGTTTAACTTCTTCAAATTTCAGTGATGGAAACTCATCATCACTCACTGAAATTTTCATCTCAACCTGTGGCTCTTCTGGCTTTGTGGAACCAGATTCATCGCCGACTTTCACATCAACTTTCTTAACAACCCACACTTGGTTGTCATTCTCTTTCTTTTTATAAAAATTCTTTTTAGAACACTCACCAACCTCATAAGTTGAGTTTTCAAAAATTTTAAATTTTTCGGTTGGTGGTTCAATATCAACAACTTTTCCTTTCAACTTGTTAGAAACTCCCTGTTTTGACTTGGCATTTTTCGGACAGTTCCATGCAATATGACCAACTTCATTGCATTTGAAACAGGTTCTAGTTTCTTTTGAGTGACAAACTTCAGTTCCATTCTTCATCTTTTCAGCCAGAAATTCTTGATTTGACTGTCTACAGAATGGTTTCTTAGCTTCTTCTTCATGGCTAGTTCCTGCAACATATGTCATTTTCGATTTAAAATCTCGAACATATTTTTCATTTTTATAGTTTTCAGGTGGAATAAAACCAAGACCTTTCTTTTTGTAGCTACGATTTTGGTTTGATTTCTTTTGAAAACCAGAACCAGAATTGTAACCCTTTTTCTTGTTTAGCCGTTGTTGAACTCTTGAAGTGTACTTTTTAGGTTTTTCAGTAAGATTTAAATCTTTTATTTCAGAAATATTAATTTCTGTCATTTTGAAAACCTTTTTGATCATGTCAAAACGAACACTTCTTATTGGAAACTCTTTGTCAGAGTACAATTTGTCCGAATCATTTAAAGTGTATGCGACTTCAAATGTTTCATCATCCAAATTTGCTTTCGATAACAAAAATTCTTTACTATAAGACCGTTTGATCGACGACTTTGGACAGTTGACTGACGAATTTGACCATCCAGACTCAGACTTTGACTCAGACTCCTCCTCAGTATCCAACACCTGATCGACCACCTTTTTGATTAACTCAGACTCATGATCAGTATCGGACGAGGTAAACGTGACATCAATGTTATCTGGTAAAACGTCAGTTGTGTCGGTTTTTAGCTTTATATTGACTGCTTTTTCAAGTTGCTCCTCGTTTGGTTTTCTAGGATAATACCCTTCCCAAATTGGAGGCGGACACTTGTTATAGCTAACAGTCGGTTTCCTACCACTATCTTTCTTTTTCTTCGGCTTCTCATCTTGAAAAGCTTCCATACCTGCAACAGTTGGGTAAATACGATCAATGAGATATCAGAACTAGAATAACTTTGTAATAAACGTCTAATTCTCTCATTCTCAATCTTCTCTGTCTCCAACTCTTGCTTCCATTTAGCACTCTCTTCGATGTAAAAGTTGATGGCTTTCTGCTTTGTCATCATTACAGCATTCATCATCGTTAGTGCTTGTTCTCTCTCAGAATTTGTCTTTTGGAGACCAGTTATTGTTTTGTTCAAGACATCATAAGATTCTTTCACATAGTTGAGGTTGAACAGTAACTGCTCTTTCTTCTTCTCATACTCAACAATTATCTCATCTTTTGCTGCACAACCCTTGCATGCTTCCAAACACTTCTCGCAAGGCTTTACAACTTCAACAATATTCTCAATCTCAATTGTCTTTATTACTTCTACCATTTTTACTTCTTCTTTCACCTTCCCAGCTTCAGTAGTCTTCTCAACAACACCTTCAACATTCTCTTTCTGAACAACATTTTTAGATTTCATTTGTTGCTGTTCTTTAGCAGCTCGTTTCTCCTTCAGCTTCTCCATGCGATCTGCAAAATAGAAATGAAAACTTTCAGGAGAAAGATGAGATTTTGCAACATTTATATGTTTCTCTTCCTCATCATCACTGCTACTATCAACTGGTGACTGATCAAACTGTACAGATTTTTCAGAATTAGCATCTGATAAACCAGAATCTGACGGTGTTTGATCAAATACAACTTCCTTTTCTGAAATAACAACATTTTGTACACTCTCATCAGAACTTTGTAGACTTTCATCAGCACTTTCTGAGCTTTCTTCAGATGTAACAGACTGTTCCTTCACACTTTTCACTGTCTCACCAATAGATTTCATCCACGTGGCAAACATGTCTGGTTCTCTGACAATCTTAGCGATGAAAGCTTTGAAATCACCCTTTTCATCAACAAACATATTCCAGCTGAAACCTTCAGGTAGTTGTTCATCATCTTGATCAACTAAACATGCTTTGCTATCAGGAGATATGTAGTTGCTCCAGTTGAAATCTACCAAACATCCTCTCTTGGAATCCTCAATCTTTCTACCATGAGCCGTCTGTGAGTCTTGTGATTGACCAACTTGCTGATAAATGGCTTTCAGGTAGTAGTCCTCTTTTCCAAACGGATTCTGAGCGCCACTAGATTCCCTGTTCTTGCACTCCCGTTTGAAATGGCCTTTCTCCCTGCAACAAAAACAAGTAACTTTAGATTTATCAAAACCTAAAGTAGATACATGAGCATCAAGAAAGTCATTTCTCCCGGTAATCGTTTTGAACTTTTCAGCACGTCTAAGAACACTCGCAAGACACCATTTGATATCCATCAGTTCCATCTCTTCGGCGTCTATCTGATCGTAATCCTCTTTGGTGAGCATGGGATTTCCGATCCGACCAGCCACTAGACCTTCATACGATAACAACACAGAACCAAGTAGAGCCATGTGGTCTTTAGCAGTGTCTTCTGAAAAACTTTGACCTTCTAGAAGATTTAGAGCGATGTTGCACTGAATCACATAACCATTTCCTGTCTTTGTGCTTTGAGACTGAAAGCTTTCTGATGAACTCTTTGGATTGACACTCGGATATAATGAAAAACCACTGCTGCTTTTGTTTGAACTTTGATCAATCTTTTCTGTAGAATCTCCAGCACTAAACGCAGTCTGGATTTTCGGACTTCTTTCAGCTTCTGGAACCGGAACACTTCCTTTGTAATACATTTTTACATCCTGTTGACCACTTGGACTATTCATCCTCGCGATCTTCTGCTGTTCCAAATCTTGACCCTCAATCTTTTCGATAAACTCACCAATTGATAACCCATCATAAACCCCTGTGTTTTTCAGGATCATCAAATAAGTTCCCCACTCTTTTTGCGGTAATGCATCAGCTAATTTGTCTACCCACTCTTCAGACTCCTTTTTTATACTAAGCATTGACATAGATCGCACAAGGTGACAGTATCTTTCAATCAGCTTCTTTGTGTCTTCACCCGGTAGACTGCTGAACAGATCAAACTCTTTCTTTAACAGTGCCTTCTTGCTTTTAATCATTTTCTCGCTACCCTCAAATTTGACTTTAAGTGCATCCCATATTGACTTTGCAGTTTTGTCATGCTGTAGCAGTATGAAAATGTCTTCTTTGATAGCTTGCTGAAGTAGACTAATCATCATCTTTTCAGCTCTATACATATCACGTTCTTCATTACTAAATTCAGATATCTTTTTGTCAACTTTCAAATCAGTCTGTGGCAAAACATATTTCTTCAAAATACATTCCCACGACCTAAGATGGTTAGCCTGAACCCGGTTCTCGAATCTATCTTTCCACCCGTAGTATGCTTCGATACTCATCAATTTCGGGGGCTTTTGGGTGGTTCCCGTCTCGTTTTCCAAATTCATGTTCTGAGCAATAGTAGATGGACCAGACGGTGTTGCAAATGCGTTATAGAACTCGGTATCCATGATTTTGAATTTCAAGCGGAATCCTGAGTTGAAGCGGAATCACTGAAGTGTATTTTGGAGTGGAATCAGAATTTTGCTATTTGGAGTGGAATCAGAATTTTGCAATTTGGAGTGGAATCAGAATTTTGCAATTTGGAGTGGAATCAGACTTTTGTAACTTTGGAGCGGAATCAGACCAATATTTTGGAGCGGAATCAAACTTTTGCAATTTGGAGCTGAATCAACAATGTACTCAGGAGCGGAATCAACAATGTACTCATGAGCGAAATCAACAATGTACTCAGGAGCGGAATCAACAATGTACTCAGGAGCGGAATCAGACTTTCAAGAGCGAAATCAGAAATATCCATTACGAGCGGAATCAACTCGGAGTCCATTTTTACCCATTTTAAGTCGATTTTAGCAATGAAACTTTCAAGGATTTGTTAATAGTCACTATTATACAATTTGTAAAAATTTGAACTGGTTTTGACCGTTAAATCTTTCTGAACCAATGAGAGAAGGAGTAGAAGGCGTGAAATATCAATGAAATACGGCTGTAAATTGCAGAACTCCTCCAACTGGCTCTGATACCAATTGTAGGATCGTGTTTCGACCCAAATGAGTCGTTCAGAGGCGTTCAACTACGTTTCAGGTGCGGAATAACAAGAAACGAAGGTAGCTACAGCTTGTTCTTCACTTTAAACACTCTTCTGATTGATATTATAACAAATACAATTAGGAAACACACCGGCAGCACTTCGGTACAATATTCTGATTCACCTCGAAATGACATAACACTAGCCTATTTATAGTACTTCTGATTCCCCACGAAATGACATAATGTCATTTGGAGCGGAATTAGAATTTAACTTTCGAGTGGAATCAGCATGTTACATTTCGAGTGGAATCAGAAACTTATGTGATTTCCCACAAAATGACAAAGTGTCATTTCGAGTGGAATCACCTCTAAAAACCACTATCTCGTTTTTCGTGCTCTGATCTAACTATTACAGTACAAGACTCGATACAAGACGAAGTTGACAGATGCATGCACTAACAGTAGCATCACCCGGTGTTCATCAAGTTTAAGCCGGTGTTCAAATTGAACACCGTCTAATAAGACTTGATTTTAAATCGGTGTACTTTAAGACGGTGTTTAAAACACCGTCTTAAAACCCATATCACCCCGTCTAACGCTCTGTTTTGTAGTAGTGGATCAGCTTAGTTCTCCTATGAATAACCCTGTTTCTTTGGCAGCTTGATTGTTGAAGTATTGTCACATTAGACTTTAAGAATTTCATCTTGTTTTTCAATCAGATATTCAATTAATCCTTTCAACTACGTGCAGTGACAAACACATTTTCTTGCTGCTCGTATCCTTCCTCCACAGACGATTATGTGTCACTTTGCTATTTTCTTAAAATTCAACAGGTAGCCGCATTATTGAACAAGTATACGTATCCAGAAGTGCACTTTCTCAACATCACGTGCATAGCCGCTGTTAGTAACAACTAAACACCTTCAGCTTCATTTACGGTTTTCTTACATAAACCAGTCCAACATATATATGCATATGAGGTTTAGCCATGAATCTTGATAAAAAACAAACCACATACGTTAAATCTGGCCGAGTCATGGTAATGTACATTGTAGCATCACCCGGTGTTCATCAAGTTTAAGCCGGTGTTCAAATTGAACACCGTCTAATAAGACTTGATTTTAAATCGGTGTACTTTAAGACGGTGTTGAAAACACCGTCTTAAAACCCATATCACCCCGTCTAACGCTCTGTTTTGTAGTAGTGGATCAGCTTAGTTCTCCTATGAATAACCCTGTTTCTTTGGCAGCTTGATTGTTGAAGTATTGTCACATAAGACTTTAAGAATTTCATCTTGTTTTTCAATCAGATATTCGATTAATCCTTTCAACTACGTGCAGTGACAAACACATTTTCTTGCTTCTCGTATCCTTCCTCCACAGACGATTATGTGTCACTTTGCTATTTTCTTAAAATTCAACAGGTAGCCGCATTATTGAACAAGTATACGTATCCAGAGGTGCACTTTCTCAACATCACGTGCATAGCCGCTGTTAGTAAACAACTAAACACCTTCAGCTTCATTTACGGTTTTCTTACATAAAACAGTCCAACATATATATGCATATGAGGTTTAGCCATGAATCTTGATAATAAACAAACCACATACGTTAAATCTGGCCGAGTCATGGTAATGTACATTGTAGCATCACCCCCTCCCCCTACTATTGTCATCATACCAGGAACAATTGAATTTAAACAAGGTTTTCGGACATATTAAATCTCACAATTACTTCCTTTACATTCTTGTTTTGACATAAATGAATTCCAGCTTCATTTTCTTGAACCTGTACACCGAGGAAGTATCTCATGTCCCCCAAGTCTGTTATTGTGTTATTTCTTGCATTTATCAACTCGTGAACTTATAAACTGACAACAAAATTTATTCCAAACCTACGTGAAAAAGCCTTAAACATCATTGTGTTATTTCTTGCATCTATCAACTCGTGCACTTACAAACTGACAACAATAAATTTATTCCAAACCTTTTTTATCAATAGTGTGTGTTCATGATGAGTTTGCTTGAATGCTTTATTCCTAAAGTACCCTTTAATTAAATTGAACCAAGTCCTTCGGGCTTGTTTCAATCCATACAGTGCTCCCTTGAATTTGTAAAGCTTAATTTCTTCACATTTTTTTCCACGAAACCTATGCTGCTCAACGTACATTGTTTCCATTAGTTCACCGTTTTTTAAATGAACTTTTAATATTTAACCAAAACACTTCCCAATGTCTTAGAGCTACCATTGCTAGTAAGGTTCGAATAGTACCCCATTGGGCCACCAGTGCGAAAACTTCTACGTAATCAACTCCTCATCTTTGCGCATAGCCTTTCACCACCAGATGAGCTTTATACTTATCAAATTGTCCTTCTCCATTAAGTTTAGTTTAAAAAAACCATTGATTAGATTCATCCCGATGGGAAGATCAATGAGTTCCAATGTGTTATTATGCTCATTAGCAGCTATTTCATCATTTGTTGTTTCTTTCTATTTACCTTCTTTACTAGCCCCTTCAAATGTTTAGGGTCTTCTAGAAAATTTTATAGAGAAAATCCTACTTCTTCTTCATTCAATAATTTATGTCCACCTACATAATCATTCATCTAACTTGGTGGTCGTCTAGCTCGAGTTGATGTTTCAGCTTCTTGAGTACGATTGTGACTTGTGACCTTCAGAATCTGCATGAACATTAGAGGTATCGGAAGACAAAATCGTACCTTGGCCAGGCTATGTGTTTGTCTCTTCCACACTTTGTTCTGGACTTTCTTGAATTTTGAGTTCCACCTGTTTTGCCACATTATTCTGCTTTATAACCAGCTTCGGATCATAAAATGTATTCTTTTCCTAGTTCTACTCTATGTCTAGCTTTTTCAAATAATATGTCATGACTGATAGTCAATATGCTTTCAACTCAGCACTCATGGCAAATAATATAATTTTTTAGCAAAGACTACCAAACATTGTTCTCAATTGTGCAGGAACATGTACATGCCATATGTATCCAACAACTCTAAAATAATCAACATTTGGCTTGTTTCTGGTCCATAATTCCTCAAGAACATGATCATTTAGGCCATTTTAATGCACTGATTCAAGACGTGAGACACCCAATTCATAGCTTCAGCACTAAACTGTCTTGAAAGAGAGCATGAACACTGATAAAGATTGAAGACTCGACATTCTGAAGACTTGTACTGATGACTCGTCGACATCCAAGGGGGAGTCTGTTGGTGCATATGTCTGTCGACTTCGTCTTGTATCGAGTCTTAGAATAGGTTAGATAGATCAGGGCACGTAATACGAGAAAAATGTGAAATATGTAGGAAGTGGCCATTTCGCACGAAATGGATTGCCTATAAATACCTGCCTTGGTCATTTCATTTGTAATGTTCTGATTCCGGTGCCGAAGTGCTGCCGAAGTGTCTCCAGGCTGTAAAACGTTGTTATATCAATAAACAAGATAATTAAAGTGAATATCAAGCTGATTCAAAGTCGATACGTTTGTTTCCGCCTCTCGTATTGATTAGAACTCTTCTGAACGACTCGTTTTGGTCGTGCAAACGATCCTACACACATAAATATCTGTATATAGACTAAATTATGGATATGTATAATAGGACTGAAAATAGTATGTACGCGCCTGTAGGGGAAACAAATTGTTTTCCTGTGAAGGTTGGACTTCATCAATGGTTTGCCTTGAGACCATTTCTTTTTGCGGTTATTTTGGATGAGTTATCAAAGTTGATTAAAGAGATAGTCCCATAGTGCATGCTATTTGTTGATGATATTGTGCTAGTTGCATAGAATAAGCAAAGCCCGAATGTGAGGGTTGAGGGGTGGTGAGCAGCTTTAGAGGGAAATGGTTTAAGAATTAGCCGCGCTAAGACTGAGTACATGTACTGTGATTGCAGTAATGTAAGCGATGGCGACGACACTCAAATCACCATTGAGGGTCATGTGGTTCCATAGGCAACTTATTTCAAGTATTTAGGATCATTTGTTTCAAAGTGATGGGGGATAGATAGAGGCGTTGCCCACTGCATCCAAGGTGGCTGGTGTAAGTGGATAGCAGCCACCGGGGTTTTGTGTGACATGTGGCTTCCCGTTAAATTTAAGGGGAAATTATATAAGGTTGCAATTAGACTTCTTATGTTATACGACACAAAATGTTGGGCCATGAAGAACATAAGATGGATGTGCAGAGATAAGGATAGCGAGGTGGATGTGTGGGTACACATGGTTTAGTCCGGATAAGAAATGAGGAATGTAGGGAAAGGTTAGAAGTGACTAGTATTGTAGATAAAATAAAGGATGAGAGATTCAGATGGTTTGGCATGTGAGGAAAAGGCAGACGAGAGTGACAGTTAGAGTAGTGGAAACCCTCGTTGAGGAGGGGAAAAAGAGTAAACTTAGCCCCAAATTGATTTGGGATGAACAAATTAGGTACGATATGGTAGATTTGCACCTCTCTAAGGACATGATCTAAGATAGGGGATCATGGAAGCGTAGGATTAAGGTTAAAGACTTTTAGTAGATGATACTTATGTGTGTTAGCCTTGGTTTAGGGACTTAAATGATACTTTAGGTAGGTATTACATATGACTTCCCTCGTGTTGTGTTTTGCTAGACTTTGCATGTCTATATCTTATATATCATGTTACATAAACTCCTATTCTTAGTATGGTACTCCTCAACCACACCTTTTGTTATTGGTATCTTCTTATTTCTATATATTTAGTTTTGTGTGTTTGTCTGTGTTATCCTGGAAATAGTCTCTCTATTTTCAAGGATGAATGCAAGGACTGTCTATATCTTACTCATCTCAGACATTATCAATAACTTTGCTATTTGTAGGATTTATTGAATATAGTTGTTGTTTACAAATATTTGTATATATTGCATCGTACTTCACATAGTTAATGCATAACCACATCTCTCTATCTACAAGTATTTAAAATATTTTTACCTTAATTTGCTTAAAATTGGGTTACTTAAATTTGGTTTAATGTCTATTCTAATTTAAGGGTGCGGATCAAATAGAAAGTTTATTTTGGCTATGAATGATAGGAAGCAATAGGATCATGACATGTGGCAAAATTAAAAATAAAGAGGAAGAGTATTTTAGTCAATCGTATCCAATATTCTTCCTTCTTCCCCCAAGTAACTTCAAAACCCACCATTTTCAAAACCCACATTCTTCAACCTTTTCTTCACTTTCTATCTCAATAATCACTACATTATAGTGCGATTTTCGTCACCAATCAATGATTCAAACACCCAATCAACGTGTTCTTCAACTTTTTTGAAGAAGCCCAGTTTAACTTCATACAATATCTCATTTTTTCCCGTGATTTTGAAGCGAATCACTCGATCCGTTCGATTCGATCGCTGATAAGTGTTTCTATCATTATAATTTCGTTAATAGTTGAAGAAATCGGCTTCGATCCATGTAAGAATTTCTTTAATTGCATTTTTACGATCTGGGTTTTTGAATTGAGTCATTGCGTTTTACGATCTTGACGGGGGTCCGGGGGCAGCGCCCCTAGGAGCAGGGTCCAAGGGGCCGTAGCCCCTGGCTGGGGTCGAGCTGCATGAAACTGCATCAGAAAATTTTATGAAACTGCATCAGAAAATTTAATTTTCTGGAAATTGCATCATTTTCGTAGACAGTTTTTGATCTCCTACTTCCTGGTTTAGACAGTTTTTGAAGTGTTTTTAGTCATTGCGTTTTAGGTAAAACACATTTTTAAGTGTTTTCTGGCCATTGCGTTTTAGAGAGAACACTTTCTTTTATGTTTTTAGGCCATTGCGTTTTAGATATAAGACAGTTTTATGTGTTTTCTGGCCATTGCGTTTTAGAAAAACACATTTTTGAAGTGTTTTTAGTCCATTGCGTTTTAGGTAAAACACATTTTTATGTGTTTTCAGTCCATTGCGTTTCAGAAAAAAAAAAAAAAAAAAAACATTTTTAAGTGTTTTTTGCCCATTGCATTTTAGAAATAAGACAGTTTTATGTGTTTTTTGGCCATTGCGTTTTAGAAAAACACATTTTTGAAGTGTTTTTAGTCCATTGTGTTTTAGATAAAACACATTTTTATGTGTTTTTAGTTCATTGCGTTTTAGAAAAAAAGACAATTTTAAGTGTTTTCTGACTATTGCGTTTTAGAAATAAGACATTTCTTTGTTTTTGGTGCATTGCGTTTTAGATAAAAACACATTTTTATGTGTTTTCAGTCCATTGCGTTTTAGAAAAACAACATTTTTAACTGTTTTCTAGCCATTGCGTTTTACAAATAAGAAATTTCTTTGTGTTTTTTTGTGCATTGCGTTTTTAAAAAAATCAATTTTTATGTTTTTTTACATTGTGTTTTACGCGACTGGGCTTTTTTCATTGCGTTTTACGCAACTGGGTTTTCGAAAATATAGCAATACTATACTCGTTTTAAAAATAAAAAACCCATAGTTTTTTTGGTGCAATTTTTATAAAAAAAAATAATTTCGTATGAAAAAATTATTGACGTTTAAAAAATGGGGGGGGGGGGGATTGGAGGAGAGAGAAACTATTGTTTCTGCATTGACTAAAATACCCTTACACAAACCACGCGTCTCTTTTCTTCTTTTCAATTTCACTCATTTAATGTTAGTCCTTGATTAAATTAATTGATGGTCAAGATTACTTCCTAGATTTTCTAGCCTAAAAAAACTTCCTATTATATCCTAACCCTCTAATTTAAATAGGGTATTTTAATCATCCATGTTGTTATAATTCGGTCAACTTAATATGTTAGGGATGGTTTGATTCAATATGACATCAAATTTTTATTAATGACGATTATTTGGTTATGTATAACGTGATGTCACTAGGTATAAAACACACCTAAACCAAAAGGGTGTATAGGCCTACATCAAATTTAGGGATGAGACCACTACCCTTAGGCTTGACGGTACGGGGTCCGTCCCCCCTCCGTCTTGGTCCGGCGTCGGGCTAAACACCATCCCGCCACCCCATGTCGTCGTCCTCTCTGTCTCACTGGAAACGTTGGAGCCGGGCGCTAAAAGACAAAAACCCATTTGACCGTTTGTGATTTGGACCGTTTGAAAAAAAAAATTCCAACCCCCAAAATAAATTCAAACGGATAGTTTAAAAAAAACCCCAATTTCATTAATTTTTTTATAAATACAAACCCAACACCCTATTTTTTACCTACTTTAACCCCTTCTCTCTCTCAACTTTCATACTTTTTTTTTAAATTAGTCATCTCTTCATCTTCTTCTTCAATGTGGTATTCGTCATCTTCGGGTGAGAACGAAGCATTTTTCGCAAACGTCATTATGCACGCCTCTTAGATGTTCATGGAGGCGGATGAAGAGTCTGAAGCGTCGTAACAACGGAAAACTAGGAGAGCCGCCTTAAACCGAGACAAAGAAGGTATTTTAAATTTTTTAGAGTATGATTATTTAAATTTAATAATGAATTTAATTTGTTTTTCGTTTTTAATATATAGCCGCCCATGATAAACTAGTGGCCGGTTATTTTGCCGACGAACCTGTGTATACGAACGAGATGTTTCGACGTCGGTTCCGAATGAGTCGTCAACATTTTTTACGTATCGCAGACGACTTGGTCCAGTCTGATCCGTTTTTCACACTAGATACGACGCTAGGGGCCAAAGGGGATTCACTACTTTACAAAAATGTACGTCGGCCATTCGCCAACTGGCATATGGGTACGCACCCGATGCGTTGGACGAGTATTTAAGGATGTCCGAAAGAACCACACGTGAATGTTTGCATAGGTTTTGCGAATGAGTCGTCAAATTATATAGCAAGAAATACCTGCGGAAATCAAACGCAAACGACGTTCAAAAATTATATCAAGCACACGAACAATGATATGGTTTTCCTGGAATGCTCGGGAGCATTGATTACATGCACTGGTCGTGGCAGAACTGCCTTACTGCTTGGCAAGGTTAGTATACGCGGGGAGATGATGGTCATCCCACTATAATTCTAGAGGTTGTTGCGTCACAGGATCTCTGGATTTGGCATGCTTTTTTTGGTCTACCTGGTTCACTTAATGAACTTAACATCATATACCAGTCACAGATATTTGACGATGTAGTGGGGGGAACAGGTCCAGACACAAGTTTTATGGTTTCGGGGGGTGTAATACAGGCGGGGTTACTACCTTGCGGATGGAATATACCCAACGTACTCCACAATCGTTAAAACTATTCCGCACCCGACAGACGATAAAAGAAAGAAATTTGCGAAGTTTCAAGAGGGTGCGAGAAAATATATTGAAAGGTGTTTTGGGGTTCTAAAAAGAAAAGGAATATCATTGAACATTCAGCACGTTCTGCTACACCACAGAGGTTATCACACATTATGTACGCTTGTATCTTGCTTCATAACATGATCATTGAAGACGAAGATAGAACAATATGTGAGTACGACGACAATGCATCTAACGGGAATTTTGTTCCAGTTAGTTAGTTTGGAACAATAAGATTTAAATGGATTCTCTCTACGTAACGAGTACACACATCAAAACCTACAAACGGACTTGGTGGAGTACATTTGGAACAAAGCACAAAACGAACCTGACGACCACATGCGGGATGAAGACTAGTAGTATTTTTTAATTTTTTTAAGTTCTTAGGTTTTTTTTACGTTTATGTTTTTTTTCTAACTTATGTAATGTTTTTTAATATTAATGAATTTATTTTTCTATCTTGTTTGATAAATGTTTAAAAAAGTAGATGAATTAAAAAAAAGTAAATTTGGTGGGGTAGGATCATCCTCCCATTTCCAGTGTTTTAGTGTGTTGGATCATCCTCTATGAGACTATGATGTGGCGCCTACGTGACGGATCATCCTCCAAGGTAGGAGGATCACCATACCGCATAGCCTTATCACCATAACCTGATTAATCCTGTAATTAATCCTGTAATGCCACTCATTCACTCCATTTATTACTCTTAATTATCTAATTTGATGGCTTCAGTGCTTCACTACCCTCACCTTTTTTTTTCAAAAACAAAATTAAGTTTTCAAACACTCAATTAAAATTTAAATTTGTAAATAATAAAAGATAAAATTAACACATAAATAAAAATTAGACATTAAACGCATAATAAAATTTAATTTTTTTTTGAACGGCCAACAAACTCAATCCCGAGCACTCTCGGGGCACCCACTGGACAAACGGAGTAATCCGAGAGTAACCCGAGTCCACCACCAATTCCGGGGAAAACCCGGTAACCCACCCACCCGTAGGCACGACAGTGAAATTACCGGTAAAACCCGTTTGGCTCAAGGATGCAACCCAGGTTTCCCTGGGTCTCCTATCATTGCCCACCAGTGCCTCACTCTGCACCAAGTGGGAGTCAAACCTGCATCTCTCAAGAGAAATGCAAACCCTCCACCACTTGATCCAGAGATCATTGGCCATAATTAATACAATTATATAAGTTAATACATAATTAATAAAATTAATACATGCCAAAATTAAAAATATTACATAATTAATAATTATACATTAAAACACATAATTACACAAATTAAATTTTAAGCATTTAAACACACAATTATATAAATTAATAACCAAAGAGGGAATCGGCTGATGAGCCATCATGCTTATTATCAGGCTCGTCCAACTTCTTCTCTCGTTATTGATAACCAAAACTTTCAGAGGATATATAAATCATTTCCTCATCCGACCTTGGTCTGTATTCCGCCCTGAGGTTAGTGTCGTCACCTTCGGCCTAAGTTAGGACTTCTTGTGTTGGATTAGGGTTTATTAGTGTAGGAATGTTTGCAGTTGGAGGATGAGACCCCTCCCAAATTCCTATCCTGCTAATTGTAGTTGACTAAAGGTACTCTTCGATAGTCGAATCGTTAGGATCTTGTGGACTACATAATTCAAAAGTGGATGCGGTGGTTTTTATGATGGTGGGTTTGAAGGTTGAGGGTTAGCACGACGACCACGACAGAATGACCGTGATGTCACTAGGTACAAAACCCTTCTAAATCAAAAGGGTTGTCCTGCATTAAATTTAGGGGGTGGGACCACTACCTTTTGTCACCCTAGCCCTCATTAATCCTGTAGTGCCACATCACTCACTCTATCCACTACCCTAAACTATCCATTTTGATGGCACCAGTATCGTAAAAAATGCTCATCTTTTTTAATTTAAAAATAGATTATGTTTTCAAACACTCAATTGTAATTTAAATTAGTAACTAATAAAAGATAAAATTAAAACATAAAAAAACATATACATTCAACACACAATTACATTACATTAATACATGCCGAAAATAAAAATATTACATAAATAATTAAACATTAAAACACACGATTACATAAATTGAATTTTAAACATTTAAACACATAATTATATAAACTAATAACAAAAGGGGGAATCGGGCGATGAGTAGTCATGCTTATTATGAGGCATGTCGAACTTCTTATGTAGATATTGATAACCGAAGCTTTCGAATGATGGAAAAACCATATCCTCATCTAACATTGATATGTATTCTGCTCCGGGTTCAGTTTCGTAGCCTTCGGCCCAAATTTGGACTTCTTGTGTTAAATTGTGGTTTATTATTGTAGGAATGGCGGACAAGACCCCTCCCTAATTCTTATTCCAGCTAATCATAATTGACTAAAGGTATAATCATACACCCAATTCAACTCTTCGAAATTCAAATCGTTAGGATGTTGGGGACTATAGAATTCAAAAAGTGGAGGCGGTGGATTTGAAGTTGGTGGGTTTGAAAGTTGAGGGTTAGCACAACGACTGGATGATCATAGTGGGTTTGAAGGATGTGAGTTTGAAGGTGGAGGGTTTACACGACGACGTGTTGATCGTCAGTGGTTTGAAGGTTCGTCAATTAAATTGGAAATGGATACCCACCTCCATGTTGATCAAATGTAGTGAAATTAAAAAAATTGAGATAGGGAAATAGGGGAAGGTTCATTGGGGAACACTAAAAGAGTGGGGAACAACGGGGAACTGATTCAAACGAACTCCGATTGGACTCATTCCAGCGGCGTTGGAACCGGCTCGTCAAACCCTAACTCAGATCTCTTAACCCTAAACCCTAAATCATAACTCCTAAACTCTAAACCCTAAAGCTAAAAAATAAGGCTAAAACCTAAGCTAAACCGTAAAATCTAAACTATAAACCCTAAAAGCTAAACCCTAAATGCTAAACCTAAAGCTAAACCCTAAAGCTAAACCATAAACCCTAAAGCTAAACCCTATAGCTAAACCCTAAAGTTAAACCCTAATATATTTAGGGTTTAGGGGTTATGATTTAGGGTTTAGGGTTAAGAGATCCTAGTTAGGGTTTGACGAGCCGGTTCCAAAGCCACTAGAATGAGTTCAATCGGAGTTCGTTTGAGTCGGTTCCCCACTTTTTTAGTGTTCCCCAATGAACCTCACACTAGGGAAATAAAAGTGATAAAACGCTTGAGGTTATTCATTGGTATGAAAGTGAATTGGTTTAAACAGTGTAGGTGAAATTGTTAAACATAATTTTATTTAATTGAAAAGTCATTTAAAAAAATAGATGGTCAAAAGAATGTTACAAATTCAAACACCCGCCCCCATCGGCTTCCACTACCCTTGCCACCTACCCGCATAACCGGCGCCAATGTTGCCTGTGACATCTCGGAAAATCAGGTATCTTTCCTGATTCAGTTGTTATTATGTTTAATAATTTAGTTTATTTTATAAAATATAATTAATAAGTGTGACTATGTGTTTACGTATATCTAACATCTAACGTACGAGATGAAACTCTAACGAAACCCGAAACCCAAACTATGTCCTCACTCCCACTCCCTCGTTCTTGGCCCACTCGAAACAAACCCATTGTGTGATCTACCATCCTTGGCCCAAGCGAATTAAACCAAACCCACCCCCTTTACACCTGCGGCCCACTAACCACCAGCCCTCTCCCATGAACTCTCGGCCCACTCCCAAGCCAAACCGCATATGTGTGTATGCGTATAGTATAATACGAGCATAAGAACATAAATAATTCAGAACCATAACTGCCTCACAAACCACTCTCTATCGTCATCTCTCCCTCTTGCTACCCCTCTCTCACTCTCGACTCTCTCTCTGTTTGCATTCAAGTTTGGCCGACGATCATCAAGACCTAGCTAGGTAACCGTCTAGTGTTTATGTATACATGTACCTTGTAAACGTGTTATATGTGTAGTTTATTGGCAGCCGTAGTTCGGCTTAGAGAACTAGGATGACCAGTAGAGTTTCGAGTTATGAATGTTAAGTTTTGATATGGCATCATGTGTCACATGTTATTACTTGCGTAGATATGCATGAATAAGGACTGCATGATTGTCGTTTTAGTGATGTTGAATTGTACCTTGATGGGTTGTAGTATAAAAGAGTTTGTATGATTGAAATTATGCGGGTTTGGGTATGCATATGAGGGATAGTTACATGATTTGGCGTAGTAGAACTCATGCTTTAATGATAGTTAATGACATGTTGCTATTTTTAGTATCCGCACATTTTAGCTGCTAACAACCACCATTTCCAGAAGGCAGACACGGGGGCGTGTCCGGTAGGCATGGCCCCGTGTCAAAAGTGACAGAAATGAAATTTTCCAGAAGAAAAACAAGGGGGCGTGCCTATGGGACACAACACCGTGTAAAAGTTCTAGAATCAAAATTATTTTGTGTAGACTTGAGGCATGAGGATGTGCTTACCTTACACGGCTCCGTGCTGCACTTACTGTTTTGAAGATTTTGCGTCGGAAGACATCTATTTACGTGCATGGGGTGCAGTTTCAACGTCCTTTTGGCCATTTTCATCCTTCTTTTGAGTGTATTTTATTCCTACAAATAGAAAACTTAAAAACAAAAGCATTAACTAAAAGTTACACTAAGATTTAAACTACTTTATTGTTGGATAGTACATGGAATGCCTCCATGGTGCGCCACGTTTATAAGGATCCTTGGCTAGACCCAAAGTCGGTTTAATGTTACCCGAGCGGGATGCCTCGCATCCCAAGTTGCACTGGCTGAGGGCGTAGTCTAGGCTTGAGTCTATTGCTTTGATGTAGTTGACCAGGTCATCGTCCACACGTTGTCCCACTTCAAACTTTATTTCCTTGTCACATACCCTTAATGTTAACCTTCTGTCACTCATATCCACCATGGCCCGTGCGATGGCAAGGAATGACCTTCCTAATATGAGCGGGATCTCGGTGTCTTCCTCCATATCAACGATCACAAAGTCAGCCGGGAAAAAAATCCCCAACATTGACCAAGAGATTTTCCACGACACTTTGAGGGTATTTTACCGACCTATCTGCGAGTTGTATGCTCATCCTTGTAGGACGTAGCTTTCCTAGTCTGGGTCGGTTGAACATAGAGGCAGGCATTAGGTTGATGCTAGCCCCTAGGTCGGCAAGAGGGTTACTTATTGTTGATCCTCTAATGGAGCAAGGAATGGTGAAGCTTTCGGGATCAATCTTCTTTTGGGGGATTTTTTGAGGAGTGTCGTCGAGCATTCTTCACTCAAGTTGACTTGTTGGATTGACTCAATCTTCCTTTTGTGAGTGAGGAAGCCTCTCATGAATTTGGAGTATTTTGGCATTTGTGTGAGGACTTCCACGAAAGGGAGGTTGATGTGAGTTGTTTAAGTAAGCTTACAAACTTAGTGAATTGCTCGTTGTTCTTTTGCCATAGTAAACGACCAGTGAAGGGACCGGTGGTGGTTTGGTTGGTTCGGTATTTTAGGGTTGAGTGTTTTCTTGGTTATTGGCTACGGGTGTGTTTATGGGTTGTGTAGTGGTTTGGGGTGATGTTGGTTCATTATCGGGTCCTACCTTCCGGTTTCTCAAAATGATAACGTTTACGTGGGCTTTTGGGTTTGGTTCGGGGTTACTAGGTAAGGCTCCTTGGGGTCTTTCATAGAAATTTTGGGCAAATTGGCTTATTTGTTTTTTTAATCTTTTTGAATACCTCTTGTCGGATTCGGAGAAAAGAAGAGCGATGAGATCCTCAAGTCTTTCCCTTCCTTCTTGTTGTGGTTGGAAACCTTGTTGCTCATTTCGAGGTTGTTGGTAAAACTTTGATCATTGATTTTGATTTTATTGGTTATTACCTTCTGATTCCCTCCAACCAAAGTTGGGATGATTTCGCCACTCGGAGTTGAAGGAGTTGCTTGGGGCTCTCGGTGGTCATGGACGGATATTAAGGTAATTTACCACTTCCGTTTGGGTTTTCCATATCTTTCATACAACTCCAGTTTTCATGTGGTCCGCCACATCCTTCACAGGACATAACCGAAACTGTTTTATTTAATTCAAGTTTCTTTATTTTTGTAGTTAAGGCTTCGATTTGAGCTTATAAAGAGGTGGTTTTGTCCACTTTATGGGCGCCTGTGGCTATGAACTCTGAACCCCTAGGAGTGTGCCATTGAAGATGGTTTTGAGCAATTTTGTCAATTTGGTTATAAATTTCCTCGGGGCGCCGATTCCGAAGGAGTCCCCCGGAGTTAGAATCAAGGGTTTGCCTTGAACTTCTCTGATGCGTGTGTGGTGTTATAGGTTTTTATATATATTTTTAGCCCTTTTTACACGTTAGTAAAGTTTTAAATTTATAAAACATGATATTTTACTAACACCAAACACACATATGGGCAAGTGCACCCATCGTGAGCGTAGTATAGTGTTGGTAAGATACCGAGGTCGTCCAAGGACACAAGAGCTTTTAGTACCGGTTTATCCTCAACGTCTAATCAAATCAAAAGTTTAGAAAAATGTTTTAAACTAGAAAATAAAAACTAAAATGCTGAAAAATAAAAATAAAAATAAAACAGATAGACAAGATGAATCACTTAGATCCGACTCGTGTTTAGTGTAATCTTTGATTATTTCCGCACTTTTGCACTTTTTAAGAGATTATGTTAGTTATAGTAGTAGGCCCCTCTTTTGAAGGTGACGTTACCCTCAACCCAGTAGTTTGAGTCAGCAAGGATACAATCCTAAAGGGTTGGATTATTGAAAGATAATTAATTAAGTTATTAATGCGTAATGTGGTAGGCCCCTCTTTTGAAGGTGACGTTACCCTCGGCTAAGTAGTCTGAGTCAGCAGGGATACAATCCTAAATAGCCGGGTTAATGTTTTAATAGTAGCTTACATATGAGGGGATCAAGGAGTTCGGACCCCCGCCATCCAATACCAGTGGGTATTGAAGGAGGTCCTACTAAAGTTGACCCAGGTCCTTGTAGGATCTATACACTGAACAAGGCAAGACTCTTACCAAACCATTCCCTTAACCCCCGAACAGGTAGCCAACATACCTCCATATAGACCGTGGAGATATGAATGGTGAAAATCTTTTATTTTATATAGACAGTAAAATAATGCCAAGACACCACGGACAAATGATAAGAAGACTCACCTTTAACATAAGAAACTAGTTATTAAAGTCATTAATACATAACCAAATAAAAAGTGCGAAAATATTAAAAATAAAAGTATTACACTAGACACTTGTCTTTACCAAGTGATGTAAGAGACTTAGGCAAACATGGCCTTTGATTGTCAAGAACTCTTACGATCAATCTTGGATCCCGAGACTACTCACACACTTTATGATGGATGACGGATGATGGTGGTGGATGTGGGTTGTGATGGTGGTGGTGGGTGGGTGAAGTGTGAGAGAGGTGGTTTGCCAATGGATGGTTTGAAAATGAGCCAAGCACTCCTATTTATAGCCTGCACAGAAGCCCAGACACGGCCCCGTGTCTATTGGGCACGACCCCGTGTCCACCCATCTTCTCTTTCTTCATTAATTGCAGTTTGTCTGCATTAGCTGACCACGCCCCCATGTCCGCTGAGCACGACCCCGTGTGCAGAAGCGTATCTGTACTATCAAGATTTTCCCAGATTCTGCGATTCTTAGAGTTGACCACGGCCCCGTGTCCGCTGGACACGCCCCTGTGGTGGGTGATAGAAGCTTCTACAACTTTGTCTTTTCTGCAGACACTTGGGCACGCCCCCGTGCTCATTGAGCACGGGGCGTGTTCAGCCTTCTGTTCTCTTGTTTTTGCTTGGGAAAATGCTGTCGGGGGGTCGGGCATGCCACGTTTATTCCTTTTCTTGTATTTATGTTAGATTTAGCTGCCTTTTTGCTTCTCTTGTTAATTTGAGCTCATTTAATCCTGAAAATACAAAAGGAAGACAAAAACATACTTTTTCCAACATTAGTACTAAAAAAGGGTTAGTTTTATGCCACATTTGATGTAATTTATATGTTGCATTTTGCGCACATCATTCACCCATGTCTTGTACAAAGATTTCCCGTCGTCTTGAGAGTATGAATTAATCTAGGTCATGAGTTTGGCGGTTTTTGTAACACCCCGACCACGTAATACAATAAACCGCGGTGGAAACGTCGGGGAGTCATGTCACAGAATCATTGTTTCACAACAAATGGAATTTTAAAGTATTGTTTTTTAATAAATAAGTTACATTGTCTTGGAATTAAATCAAACAAACAGTACAATTGTATTTCATGTTTTATAATTACGAAGGCCCACGTCCATCCTATGTGAAGCAAGCAATCAACAGTCGTCACAAAATAGAACCTGAAACATATGTGAAAGTAAATATGTCAGCATAAAAATGCCTGTGAGTAACATAGGTTTTGTGAATTAAATTCATGGCTTTGGATCATATAAGAAAAGATTATATGTTTATAAACGTAGCCATGAATCCTTGATAAAAGTTTGGTTTCTAGAACACTTTGCATTGATATAAAAGTTGTAGTATACATAAAAATATACTTTGGTTTGGAAATAGCATATCAAACTATGCTTTAGTAGTATATCAAACTATACTTTGGTTAAAACATGTGTATCAGAGTATATCAAACTATACTTTGGTAAAACATGTGTATCAGTAGTATATCAAACTATACTTTGGTAAAACAATATCACGTTGGTAGCATATCGAAATATGCCTTGATAGTATATCGAAATATACCATAAATCGTGATTTGGTAGTATATCAAACTATACTTTAGTAAAAAAAATATCACGTTGGTAGCATATCGAAATATGCCTTGATAGTATATCGAAATATACCATAAATCGTGATTTGGCAGTATATCAAACTATACATTGGTAATTAATCTAACAAAAGATAAGTTTTTATGGCTTAATTAGAAAATATTTGTATTCTATACATTGGTTAATATAATATCACGTTGGTAGCATATCGAAAGATGCCTTGGTAGTATACCGAAATATACCATAAATCGTGATTTGGCAATACATTCAAACCTAGTGTATCAAAATACACTTTGGTGACTATAGAAATCATGAATAACAATTACAACTCGTTATAGGATATGTATTACGTATGTAAAACCATATAGCTTGAAATCATGAAAATAATGAATAGGCACATATGAATCACCCCAAAACATTTGAAATCGTAAAAGAGGGGAACTATGTACTCACCTTCGGGTGTGTTTATATGTTAATGAAATCCCTTGGTTTGAATCTACGAATCCTAATTTAAATAGGAACGATTTATTAACTAGTTGTTCGACAAACAACTAAGTTTCTCAAATACTTTTGAATTTTTCACATACTTTACGACTTTCTCGAAAAGTCATTATTTTTTATTAAGTTAGTGAATTTATATATATATATATATATATATATATATGCGTTCATATATATATTTTAAGAACTTTGCGACTTGAACGATTTTATTGGTGACTCTCATTATGTTATATCCGATAACACACCCGTCTAAGCAATATATCTACGATTTGCGCGTCGTAATATATATACTCAAACGTGACACATAATTAATATCGTAATACACATAATCTTGTAAATTCTTAACATATCATCATACACATATTCTAAATCACAAAACACATTGTAACACATAAAATTTACCCATGAACAAATCCATTCTAATGTATATTGAAAAACGCGTATTTTAGTGATTCGGTAACGTTTTTGGGCGTCGGAAGTCAAGTATGACTAACCAAACAACAAAGATACTTAATATAACTTAAAATACTTATTTTTATATAAAAAATATCAGTTTACTTACTGATCTAAAATAGTTTTATAAAAATCATTCGAAAAGCCAATTTTTAACCGTTTTACCGCATAGTTTTGCACCAAACGTTACTATAACCATCCCAAATCGTAACAACTTGATATTTTAACGTAATCCATGGTATTTACTGATTAAAATAGTGGTTATACTCATGATAGTGCAGGTCTCACATAAACCACATAAATCATGCAAATTTCACATATTTTACAACTTTCTAAGCTACATATAGAATATGCAAGCAAGTAAACCTTATGACAAAGTTTCATGCCATTTTATCACACCAAATAATATTATTTTATAATGTTTATAATATGATTAAAATCATCTTTGTCATAACAAAACATTTTTCATCATTTCTTGAGCATTTAATCAGCATGCATGCTTATGTACAAGTATGTAAAGCACACTTATTATATCATCATCATTTTATATGAACTTAAATACATCTAGCATATTTTTAACTCATGTTCATATAATCCAAATCATCCTAATCTTCATATGATCATTACCTTATCATCTTCTCATAAATGCATTTATCATGTTCTTACACATTTAAGAACTAACAACAAAAATCTACATGCATGCATAACTACATATATATAAACGGCATATATATACATATATGAACTTCCAAAAGTTCACTTTTTCACATATCCATCTCAAATCACAAAACCCTTTTTTGATCATTCCTTTGATTATACATGCATTACTCTTTCAAGAATCAAATCAACAAGAATCAATCAAAAATCAAATCTCAAACTCTAACCTATATACATACATACACACGGCCATACATGTATACACATATATACTTCCATTTTTATTTGGTATAAAAACCCATTTCTTTTTAGTTTCAAGTTTGTGAATAATCCAAGAACCTTGAGAAACTTCTATCATCATCAATATCACCAAAAATCAAGAACAAGGATTTAAAAATAAATTTAATACCTTCAAGATTTTAATGGGTTTTTGACAAAGTGTGATGATATGGGGATTGGTTCTTGCTTGAAACACCCTCATATCATCAGAGGATCTTCAAAAGTGCTTGGAAACACCTTGAAAGGGACTTGAATCTTCAAGAAAGGTTTGAATTTCAAAAATGGAAGTAAGAATAGGGGTGTTTGGCCGAGTTTCAAGAGAGAGAGAGAGAGAGAGAGAGAGAGAGAGAGAGAGGAGTGACGTGACCGTGTCGTCCCGGTCAGTCAAAAACCCAATTAAACCTAGGTAGCTAGGGTAAGTCGGGTATCGAATCCCCGAAGAGCAGGTGGTCAGTATCGCACGACTCGTTCGATTAGTTATACTATTTACAAACAATGTACAACGTGATTATGAAGTTTGCTGATATTATTTTATTTATTTGTTTTGAAAAGAAATCGGGTGAACCGACAAATGACTATTATTTAAAACTATTGTCAATTAACTAAGATTGCAAACTAAATTACTAAATGATTAAAACAAGAAATTAGGGACAAGGTTCACACCTGGTTCGATAATTGTAAGTCCTAGGGTTCCTACATGTTTTAATTCAACTCAATTGCATAACGATTAACGGATTTAGTGTACCATGACTTAGGTGCCAATAACTATCAACGTCCCGAAGAACGGACAAGAATGCACTTTGTAATCAACACAAGTAAATCCTAACCACGATAACGCATAATTACACATAACCATTTCGCAAAGTCATAACTTTATCATCGTTCGACAATTTACGAATATGAAACAAATGCAAACAATTGTCTATGGTTTACAAAATCAACACAAATTGTCACAAAGTCGAATCAAACTACGAATGCATAAACCCTAGAAAATCTTACAATATTCTACACCGGGGTGAAACCGAGGAGACTAGCCGCTCATGGTTGAATGGATGCGATCACCGAGTGACGAGCACGAACACCGAGCATGACCTTTTAGTCTTGGAGGTGGATGGAGGTTAGGGTTGAAGGTGAATGCGAGAGATGAAGAAGATGGTGATGGTGGAATGATTGAAGGTTAGGGATTATGGAGAATTGGTTAGGGTTTTGATGTTAGAGGTGAAAGATGGATAATAGGAATGATTGGGGATTAGTTGGATGATAGGGAATTGATCCAAGATGTGTTTTTATGCTTAGGAACTCGTAACCCCCGAAACAAGGTCAAAGAATCCGTTATAACTCTTCAAAACAACCAAGAAATCAAAATTTCGCGATACACTAAACGGAAGCCCGTCGCCGACTGGGGGGACCCCGTCGGCGACGCCCTATACTTTTGCTGTTTTTCTGCGACGCGCTAATTGACTGGTTACGAGCTTTCTGGCGATGGGGTTAACTACGGGGCGTCGCCGACGGCCCTAGGGGCGTCGCCGACGACCTCCCCAACTTCCATTTTCTATTTTTTCCATTTTGCACTCCCGGTTGATCCGTTTGATGTCCCGGTTGTCCGGTTTTCAACCCGGTGACTCGTAAAGCTCCCAAAAAGCTCCTTAAACTCCATTAAACCTGCAAAACACAAATCTAATTAAAAGTAGGCTATTCAAGATTAAAACTTATGTAAAAACATTAAGTTACACAATTATGAACACCGGTTTTCAACCACGTATCACATCCCCACACTTGTCTTTTGCTTGCCCTCAAGCAAATCTGTTTTTCACTTTCTCATGGTTCGAACAACGAATACACTCCCCATTCCCGAGACGAAGGTTAAGGTCAATTGTCATACTAAAGTTCAAACTCTTTATAATTTCCAACATATTTAACGGTAAAGTGAGCATTCACATATACAATGGTTATCCAAGATTAACCCACCCGCGAAACCAACAATTCATGCACATCCCTCACAATGTTCTCTCCACTCGGCTTATAAATTGGCTAATGTTTATAATGTAATAGCACTTCAATAAATAATCATCCAAAACCGATTAGAACACGTACCCGCATAGGCTTGCAACTCAATCATTCTCCATCACCGAACACGAATACCAAACACAAGTCATAAGGTCTTTGAACGGGTTGTAAGGGGCTAGGCTAAGGGTAGGAAATAGGATATTTTAAAGTGGCTAAGGTGATGAAAATTCGATTTTTATTACAAAACAACTAATCTATGCACAACTAACTACCAATATCAAACTAGAAGGCAACAAGCTTTCGCCTTTTATTTCTCAAACTGCGAACATATATTTTTTTGTTCTTTTCTAAACAATTTTCTCGTTTTTTTTATATATATGCAAAAAAAATTCATGAATATACAAACTCGATTCCTATAATCGAATTTCCATCACACGGGTTTAAATGAAAAGGGTTAAAGGTTATGGGCTATAGGGTGGTCAAACGAAGGGATTAGACTCAAAATTGGCTACTAAGGGATAAATTTTTGGGTAAGGATATAAAAATGGTTTAAAATGGAAAAGGTTTACCTAATGTGTAGGATCGAGGTTTCGATCTAACGAGTCGATCAGAAGAGTTCTAATCCAAACCAAAGGCGGAATTCAATGATTCGGACATGATTACAGCTTGTTTAACACTAGGAATCACTTTAACTGTCGTTAGTATTGATTTGATAATGATTACAGACCGTACGACACTTTGGCAGCACCTCAGCTCCGGAATCAGAATGTTACAAATGACAACCCAAGCTCAGCTATATATATTAGTGGCCACTTCGAACGAACCAGCACAGACCAGGTCATGCGACCTGGTCAGTTCGTACGAACTGGACTTTCCAGTTCGTGCGACCTGGACTTTCCAGTTCGTGCGACCTGGACTTTCCAGTTCGTGCGACCTGGACTAACAGCCTAAAACTTCTATTTTCTAGCCTATCGAGATCTGGTTTATCCAATGTAGTTACACGACTCGATACAAGACGAAGTCAACAGACATATGCACCAACAGACTCCCCCTTAGATGTTGACGAGTCTTCAGTGTATTGAGTCTTCAGTCTTGATCGGTCTTCTCTCTCTTTCCAAAGTATCTTACACTGTAAACATCTTTCAAACTCTCTCTCTTTCTTTCTAGAATCTGAGTCTGGCTCTTTCAATCTTCAAACTCCCCTTTGCTAACAGACTCCCCCTTAGGTTGTTCCGGGATCGTAATCTGACATAGCACTTTCATTCCAAGATCGTATCCTGGCTCAAACTCTGCTCAGGCTTGGACACGAGGATCTTCACAGGTTCAGAAATGTCTCCTGGCTCTCCGTAGCAACAGGATCTGTAACCTGGCTTTAATCTGCATACGCTTCAGGAGTCGAAACCTAGCTCTTTCAAAACTTTGTACCTGCACAAACTCTACCCAAAACATACGATTTCTCAATTGTTAAGATTTAACAAATTTAGAATCCACTGGCAGATAACGTTCAATCAACAATAGTAATATCAAGTTCAAATTAATGACCTTGATTTACCACTTGAAGATTTATTGATACAACAAATTAATACAAACATTGATCATATTTCATTTTTCTTACCTTTTTTCAAAACAATCACCCAATCCACTGTTGTTCATCATGTTTAGCACTCGGAATTTTAAAAATCAGCTTTTCAACATCAGTTGTCGAAAATAATATGAAATAAAATCTTTTTGAATTTTCAAAAATTTATGCTAAAACATACTAATGAAAAACAGTAAATAAATATTTACAGACAATATTTTTGTGAGTTTGTGTAAGAGGATCATATCAGTTTATGAGAAATCACTAGCACCGTTGAGCTTTAAACACTTTAAGTTCTAAACGATTCACTTAGATTGTCAGTATATTGATCCACTTAAATTTTCACACAAAGTTCAACTGTTTTGAGATACGAAAATTAGTGTTTTTAAAGCACTTAACTTATTCGCGTGTACCACCTCAGAATATACTCCCGTATCCAGACTTCTATATTCAGTCTTACAGGTGAATGTACACTAATGATATCTGTAAATGGGTAATGCGAGACCATGAGAGCTCAGGTTAGAACTTCCGTTCAGACAAAGAGATGATGGCTCGACTTTTCAGTGTGTCCCGTTTGGGGATCTTTTTTTCAACAGCACATGATTAACATTTTTCAATGTTTCATCATTTTTTATGCTGAGAGTGGGCTTTATGATTAAAGCAGTGCAAAGTATTATACGAGGACTAGGCTATTGCTTTCGCAAAATCAGAAGTCCTGGTATAATACCCCAGATATCATCACGCACAAAGACCTAGTATGTCAGAAATATGAAGCCCTTCAAACAAGATTTCAGGGATTACCTATATATCCAAGAGATGTTCCCCACGAAATAAGTAAGTATTGAAATTTAGGTTTATATCTCGTAAATAATCTACTGAATGTGTAAAAACCTACTGGCATATCATCAGTGAGATCGTTTATCACATATTTAACTTTCCAATTCTTTAGCATGCTGTGATCGTCTACTGAAGTACTATCATTTCCTCTTTTTCACAGCAAAACTCAATTTTAATTTTTTCAATGTTTTTGACTTTTTAGATTTTATCATGTTTTTTGGATTTTTCAAATTTTCAAAATTTCTAAATTTTTTACACCCCCTAAAATCAAAAATATGTTTCAATTTTTGATTTTCCGGGAAAATTTGAAAATAAACACAATAAACTTTACAAATAAGATGACAAACTGATGTGAATTGTTTCAATTCGCCATCCATTTGGCATAAACAATCAGAACTCCACCTGACTGTTGGTGCATATGTCTGTCGACTTCGTCTTGTATCGAGTCATGTGTCTAGATAGGATAGAACGGAGCTCGGTAGATGAGAAAATAGGATTTGTATGGTGAAAGTCCAATTCACACGAAATGGCTAGACCAGTTCGTACGAAATGGCCATTTCGTGTGAAGTGTGTTTCATGCGAATTGGCTCACCTATAAATACCTGAGCTCTTCATTTCATTTGTAACTTTTCTGATTCCGGTGCTGAGGTGCTGCCGAAGTGTCAAGTGATCTGTAATCGTGTCAAATCAATACAGAAGACATTTAAACTACTTCTTAGTGCAAATCAAGCTGATTCAACATCAAAACGTCTGATTCCCCCTCTCGTTTTGATCAAAACCTCTTCTGATCGACTCATTTGATCTATTCAACGATCCTACAAGTGGTATCAGAGCTCAGGAGGAAGAGTTCTTAACAATTCAACTTGTTTTCACTAGAAAATCTGATTTCTACTTATTCTTCTATATATTTTTCAAAATTAACCAAGATTTTACGGTTAAAATGGACTGATTTTTACACATAACAAGTGAAACACAGTTTTAATCAATCCTTCAAAGAATCAGATCTAAACTCGACCTAAAACTTGATCAATTTTGATAAAAACATAGCCGAAAGTATGACATCAGCATCAATTTGTACGAGTTGCTCTTCAGGTTGTATGAAATTAGTCTCAATTCGCACGGATTGGACATAGTAGACCTCAATTCGCACGGATTGGACATAGTAGTCTCCAATTCGCACGAATTGCACCCATGTCGCACCAAAACATTCAGTTCGCACGGTTTGGACTTCCAGGTCGTGTAAATAGGCCAGGTCGCGTGAGAGTAGGTCCAGCTCGCTCGAAGTGGGTAATTCCAATTCGCACCAGTTCAATTCGCATTAAATCAGGTTGTTTGAGAATCAACCAGTTCGCACGAATTGAAAGGAGTTCAGATCGTTTGAAGTTTGTTTCAAGATTCCAGTTCGTTTGAAAATCTGTTTTTGTGAACTCTCGAAAACCGAAACATGGATTCTGAAGAAGAATTAGCGTATTTTTATTACGAATCTCAGCAATTCAGTCCGAAAAAGAACGAAGAAGAATCAGTTTCAAAAGAAAAGGTTTCAGAAAAAGTTTCAGAAAATGTTTCAGAAAGAGCACCAGTCTTTGATCACTCATCGAATGAAGAGAGTGATGATGACAGTGAAGAAATTCAAAAACTTGAATATTATAAAAGAGAATTTTCATCTGATTTGTATAATTTGTTTTTTGCAGATAGAATGGAAAAGATCAAAGAAAGACAAGCTGCGAAAAAGAAGACTCATAAAGAAGCAACTATTGAAGAAAAAGTCAAATCTGAGGAAAATGTTCGAGTGGTAAAGAAGGAGGTTAAAGAAATTCCAGCTATCAAGGATGAGAAGGAAGCTGATGCTGAAAAGATGCCTGAGAAGTGCTCAAATTGTGAAAAATCAACATCTGAAAATGTCAAACTGTTGAGAGATGTGGACAGTTTGACATTAGAAAACAAAAATTTTATAAAATCAGAAAATTATTTGAAAAATCAAATAAAAATTTTAGAAAATGAAAAATCAATTTTAAATAAAAATGATTTTGAAAAACAAATTGCAATAAATTCTCATCTTGAGAAAATCACACAACTTGAAAATGAAGTTGAGAGTGCTAAAAATAAAATTGATGAGTTAGAAAAGAAATTGAAAGGTTTTGTGACCTCGTCAGTTATGCTAGATCATTTATGTCCAAAACCAATCAATGAAATTCCAATAAGTGAATATGTCACAAATTATGACAATGTCATAATTGAAGATTGTGATGATAAATCTGATGATGAAAATGATAAAAAGAAAATATTTTTGAAATTAAAAGAAAAATTTCAAGAAACTATTTTACAATCTACTAAAAAAGGTGAATGCTCAACGCAAAAACCTTTTAAGAAGAATGTAGAACAAAAACAAACTGTTAAAAATTCTAAAAATTTTCAAAGTAACAATAAAAGATCATCAGCTCACTCATCCAATCTTGATAAAAAATCACAAAAACTTGAAAATCAAAACTCACAAAAAGTTGGTAATAAGTGGTGCAGGTTTGACAATGTTATGATCTAAATGTTTGGTTTGAAAGTGGAAAATGGTACGATAACAGGGTGTGTTACAAATGTGGTTTTAGAGGACACATTGCTGTTAACTGCCAGAGTCAGAGTTTTGGGGCAAGAAGATGCTATGAATGTCAAATCAAAGGTCATATTGCCAGAGATTGCCCAATGAGATCAAAGAGAAGATCGAGGGCTGAATCTCATAAGATGGTAAAGAAAACAGTCAAAGTTGAAGAAAAGCCCAAAGAACAGAAAGTGAAATTGTTACAAGGGCAGAAAGATAGACTGAGACAGAAAAGAAAGAAAGCAAGAGAGTATCTTGAAAGGATTTTGTCCTCGGGTACAACTGTTGATTCAGATAAAAGTTCTGATGAATCGCTTTACTCAACAAAACATGATAAATCAAGTAAAACGAATTCATCAGATACAAATCTGAGGACAAAAGAAAGGATAAAGAAAGAATAATTGACTAATCAAATTGTTAAAAAATCAAAGAAAGTTAATTTTTCAGATAAAATCTTTATCAAAGTTTTTGCGTATAAAAGAAATTGTGAAAGATCGTTCATGACATATGTTGATGAATTTGGAAAACCTAAATCTAGTAAGGATTGGGTTCCAATAAAGGATGGAGATGAATTTGTTTCTTCGGAAGCAAAGGAGCCACGTTTTGGCGATGAATCTGACTCATCAAAGTTAGAAGAGCCACGTTCGGGCAATGAATCTGATTCGTCAAAGTCAGAGGAGCCACAAATTGAGGTAAAAAGTGATGATTCCATTTCGACAATGGATGATGCAAACTTTCCATCACTGTCAAATGGAAATTTAAAACAAAAAACTGGCAAACCCAAGGACTGTCAGGCTTGGGTGGATCTTTTTAAATAAAAATCCTGACTTGCCGGAGCTCCCAAGTTGGTAATCGAGGAGCAGGAATCGGCATTTTTCTTGAGAAATTCACATCTGTGATATTTTGATTTACAAGAGGTAGTGTTTGTTGTGAATAACCTACAAGTGGTTATTTGGTTGTTCTTACAAGTGGTTAATCAAGGTCATTAAGTTGAACTTGAGTTAACTTTCATACAAGTGGATTGAAATAACAAAGTGATGAATTAAAACCCTAATTTTCCGAAAAAACCATTTTGATTAAAACAAACTTAAGTGTTTTGAAATCATAATGGGAAAATAATTTGTTGTCAGGGGGAGTTTTGATTGTTTAGCCAAGTGGATGGCGATTTGAAGCAATTCATATCAGTTTGTCAAGTTTATTTATACAGTTTATTTTCCAATTTTCCTTGAAAATCAAATTTTGAAATATAATTTTGATTTTAGGGGGAGTAAGAAATTTTTAGAAATTTCGAAAAATTTGAAAAATCAAAAAACATGATAAAATCTATAAAATCCAAAAACATGATAAAATCTATAAAAGCCAAAAACATTGAAAAATTCAAAAATGAGTTTTGTTGTGAAAAAGAGGAAATGATAGTACATCAGTAGACTATCACAGTACGCTAAAGATTTGGAAAGTCAAAAGTGATAAACGGTCTCACTGAGGAAGTGCCAGTAGGTTTTTGCACATTCAGTAGATTGTTTTCGAGATATAAACCTAAATATTAATACTTACTTATCTCGTGGGGAACATCTCTCGGATATATGGGTAACCCCCGAAATCTTGTTTGAAAGATTTTCTATTTCTGCATACTAGGTCTTTGTGCGTGGTGATATCTGGGGTATTATACCTGGACTTCTGATTTTGCGGGAGCAATAGCCTAGTCCTCGTATAATACTTTGCATTGCTTTAATCATAAAGCTCACCCTCAGCATAAAAATGATGAAACATTGAAAAATGCGATTCATGTGCTGTTGAAGAAAAGATCCCCAAACGGGACATACCGAAAAGTCGAGCCATCATCTCTTTGTCTGAACGGAAGTTCTAACCTGAGCTCTCATGGTCTTGCATTACCCGTTTACAGATATCATTAGTGTACATTCACCTGTAAGACTGAATATAGAAGTCTGGATACGGGAGTATATTCTGAGGTGGGACACGCGAATAAGTTTAAGTCCCTAAAACATTAATGTCGTATCTCGAAACAATTGAACTTTGTGTGAAAATTTAAGTGGATCAGTATACTGACAATCTAAGTGAATCATTTAGAACTTAAAATGTTTAAAGCTTAACGGTGCTTATGATTTGTCAAAAACTGATATGATCCTCTTACACAAACTCACAAAAAATATTGTCTGTAAATATTTCTTTACTGTCTTTCATTAAAAACAAAAATAAAAAAAGATTGTGTTTTAGTATAAATTTTGAAAATTCAAAAAGATTTTATTTCATCTTATTTTTGACAACTGATGTTGGAAAACTGATTTTCAAAATTTCAAGTGCTAAACATGATGAATAGTGGTTTGGGAGAGATATATTTGATTTGAAAAATGATATTCTTACAAGTGGTCATCAGAGATTAAAATTGTAAAATCATTTTTGATGTGATATCTACCAAGTGGTGGTTTCTAAATTTGTTAAATTTCAAAAATTGTAAAACATATGTTTTGGGTAGAGAATGTGCAGGTTAGCCAGGTTTCGACTCCTGAGGCTTGTGCAGGATACCAGGTTTTAGATCCTGTTGCTATAGAGAGCCAGGAGACTATTCTAAACCTGTGAAAGGTCCCCGTGTTGAAGCCTGAGTAGAGATTAAGCCAGGTTTCCGTTCCAAAGTCTGTAGATTGTGAATTCCAGACTACGATCCCAACTTATCGAAAGGGGGAGTCTGAAGATTGAAGATCTCAGAGTGAAGGGGAGTCTGAAGATGTAAAAGCCAGATTCAGATCCTGGAATGAAGCTCGAGAAAAAGCTGCTGATGCTGAAAGAGGATAGAGCCAGGATAGAGAAGAAAGAGATTGGAGGATGCTTACATTGTCAGATACTTTGGAAAGAGAGTGAAGACTGATCAAGACTGAAGACTTGTCATACTGAAGACTCGACACCGAAGACTTCGTCAACATCCAAGGGGGAGTCTGTTGGTGCATATGTCTGTCGACTTCGTCTTGTATCGAGTCATGTGTCTAGATAGGATAGAACGAAGCTTGGTAGATGAAAACATAGGATTTGTATGGTGAAAGTCCAATTCGAACGAAATGGCTAGACCAGTTCATACGAAATGGCCATTTCGTGTGAAGTGTGTTTCATGCGAATTGGCTCACCTAGAAATACATGAGCTCTTCATTTCATTTGTAACTTTTCTGATTCCAGTGCTGAGGTGCTGCCGAAGTGTCAAGTGATCTGTAATCGTGTCAAATCAATACAGAAGACATTTAAACTACTTCTTAGTGCAAATCAAGCTGATTCAACATCAAAATGTCTGATTCCGCCTCTCGTTTTGATCAAAAACTCTTCTGATCGACTCATTTGATTGATTCAACGATCCTACACTGACAACAAACTATTTTCCCAATATTATTTCAAAACACTTAAGTTTGTTTGAATCAAAATGGTTTTTTCGAAAAATAAGTTTTGTTGATTTCACACATCATGGGGTTTCATCACATTGTTCTTTCTACCACTTGTAAAAACTAACATTTGTAAGTTTTTCAAAAAAACATTTTTCACAAACATTTTTCTAGAATGATGTCGATTCATGCTCCACGATTACCAACTTGGGAGCTCCGGCAAGTCCGGATTTTACTTTTTAAAGAATCTCACCCATGCCTGAGGAATCATGGGTGAACCATCCTCATTCGGTTTAACAATTTTTGATTCATAAAACTCTTTCACTCCTTTAACCTTCCCATCAGCCATCTTACCAAAAATATGTAGAGCTTTACCACTAAATGCCTTTTCAGCATCAAATTCTTCCTCATCAGAGAAGAATTGATCTGAAATCTCACTCTTACCAACTTTTGATTTCAAGATTCCGTTTGACAATGGTGGAAAGTTTTCATCATCCATTGTTGGAACAGAATTTTCATCTTTCAGCACAACATGTGGCTCCTCTGACTTTGATGAGTCAGATTCATTGCCAGAACTATCATCTGAATTTTTAACAATCCATTTTTGTTTGTTTAAATTTGCTCTTCTTTTGTAAAAATGTTTCGAACTTTCACCAACTTTGAAAGTCGAATTTTTGAACTCTTTAAATTTCTCTGTTGGTTGTTTCTTTTCATCAACACATTTTTCTTTCAATTTAGAGTAAGAAGAAACTCCCTGTTTTGTGTTAGTGGACTTTGGGCAATTCCAAGCAATATGTCCAACCTCTTGGCATTTGAAACAGGTTCTTCTTTCAACTCTTGGTTCTGATTCTTTCAACATATTTTTCTGCTTTTCTGCGAGAAACTCCTTGTTTGACTATCTCCAGAAAGGTTTCTCCTTCTCCTCTTCAGAACTTACTCCGGAAACAAATTTAGTTTTTGTTTTATAAATTTTCTCATTTTTATGATTTTCTGGTGGAATAAAACCTAATCCTTTCTATTTGAAATTACTGTTATGGTTTGGTTTTTTCGATAACCCGAACCAGAACTGTAACCCTTTTTCTTGTTCAATCTTTCTTGAACTCTTGAAGTGTATTTTTTAAGTTTTTCAGAAAGATTTAAATCTTTTATTTCAGAAATATTATAAATTTCTGTTAATGTGAAAACCTTGTTAATCATTTCAGTTTTAACACTTCTTATTAGAAATTCTTTATCAGAATATAATTTGTCAGAATCATTCAAAGTATATGCTACTTTGAATGTTTCGTCATTCAAATTATTTTTTGATAATAGAAAATCTTTATTATAAACCCTTTTGACCGGTGAATTCTAACTTCTGTCTGATGAACTCGAATTTTCAGATTTAGACTCTGACTTTGACTCTTCATCTTTATCCAACACCCGATCGACCACTTTCTTAATTAACTCAGACTCATGATCAGTGTCAGACGCTGTGAAGGTGACATCAATAAAATCTGGTAATCCATTGATAGACTCGGATTTCAGATTTGGATTGAGTGCTTCAGCCACTTTTTGAAAGTCTCGGGGGGTATAGCCATCCCACATTGGATTTGGAACTCTGTTATACTTCAAACCAGTTTTCTTACCAAAATTTCCTTCATCATCTGCAAACTTATGAGCTGCAACGGCAGGATAGATGCGATCAATAACATAATCTGAACTTTGATAACTTCGAAGTAAATTGTTCACTCTTTCGGTTTCAATCTTCATTGCTGCCAATTCTTGTTTCAGCCCTGCAACAATCTCGATATACCCATTGATTGCCCTTTGCTTTTGAAGAACTGTTGCTTTCAGAATATTCTTCATCTGAACATCCTCATCACACACTCCTTTGTATATGTTCACTTTGCTGCTTAGGAGATCATATGACTCCCTTATGCTTCTCACATTGTGCAGCAAGTTCTCTTTGAGCTTCTCTAATTCAGCCAACTTTATATCTTTCTCAACACAATCTTTGTAAGGAGCTAAACATTTAGCACAAGGTTTTTCAACCTCTATAATCTTTTCCACTTCAACTAATTTTTCGACTTCAACAATTTTTCAACTATTTTCTCCACCACCTTTTCAATCACAATCGGTTCTTTATCAAATTCTATCTTTACTTCATTCTCTTCAACTTCGACCTTCTCTGTCGATTTTTCTTCAACTTTTGCCTTTTCTTCAGCAATCCTTCTTGCTTCAATTTCTTCTTCAACCACCCTTCTTGCTTCCATTTCTCTCTTCAGTCTAGCAGTCTTTTTCTCTTTCAACATCTCGATTTTATCTACAAAAAACAAATTAAAACTATAAGGATCCAGATTTTTTCTAGCTCTATTAATATACTCTTCCTCATCATCAGTATCTTCATCACTTCCTGAAGATTTAAAAATCGGTTGTCTTCTAGGACGATTCTTATATTTGACTGATTCTTCTCCTGAGGTTGAGTCTTCAAAGATTTGAGCAACACATGCTTTAGAAACTGAAGGTATAGAAGGAACATAATCATCCCAATTGAAACCTTCTGGAAGTCTCTCATCGTCTTGGTCTATCAGACCATAACAAGCTCTACCCTTTGATTCTTCAATAGTACGTGAGTGTGAAGATTGTTGTTGAGATGGTTGTTGAGCAACCTGATGATAAATTGCTTTTCGATGATAATCGTTGTTTCCGAATGGATCTTGTCTTCCGGTTGCTTCTCTATTTGTACACTCTCTTTTAAAATGCCCTTTTTCTCGGCAACGAAAACAAGTAACCTTCGATTTGTCAAAACCTAGCTGAGATGTAGCAGCATCACGAAGATCTTCTCTATCGGTGATTTGTTTGAACTTTTCTGCTCTTCTCAAAACGCTAGCTAAACACCACTTGATATCCATCAACTCAAGTTCCTCAGAATCAATTTGGTCATAATCCTCTTTATTGAGCATCGGATTTCTGATTCGTCCAGCAACCAAGCTTTCATACGACTCTAACACAGTAGCAAGTGATGCCATGTGTTGCTTCGCAATATCTGGAGAAAAATTTTGACCATTTTGAATATTTAATGTAACATTGCATTGCAAAACTTGACCATTAAAGTTTGTTGAACTTGGTGGTTGAGAACTTGGTGTTGAGAAATTTGTATCAAAACTTGAATAAGACGAAGAATATCCACCACTCTGAGTTGTAGTGCTAGCATTTGTTCTGGTAGTACCATCAGCACTGAAAGTAGTCTGAATCTTCGGACTCGGAGTAGTCTCAACTTTGCTTCCCCTATAGTATAGACTAACATCTTGTTGAGCACCCGGATTCTTCATGATAGCAGCTTTCTGAACAACCAATTCATGTTCTTCAAGCTTCTGAATGAACTTACACAAATTCATATCTTCAGATTGTCGGTTATGCTTTAAAATCAACAGATATGTTCCCCATGATTCTGTGGTAACGCATCGGCTAGCTTATCAACCCATTCATCATCTTCTTTCTTGATGTCCAATCTTTTCATTTCCTGGACAAGATGACAATATCTCTCAATAATCGTTCATGTTGTCTCACCTTCAAAAGCTGTAAACATATCAAAAGATTTTTTTAGTAATGCACGTTTATTTTTTATCATTTCAGCACTTCTGTAGGATCGTTTTGTGACCCAAACGAGTCAATCAGAAGAGATTTAATCCGTTTCAGATGCGGAAAATAAGAAACTGACGTTGAAACAGCTTGCGTATCACTTTAAACACTGATTATATTGATTTACTATCGATTACAATCAGTCTTCACACCGGCAGCACCTCGGTATGGAATCTAGTCTTTCTACCTTGTTACCTTGAAATGACAAATGACAATCCTATATATAGTGCTAGCTTGATAGCTTGAAATGACACATACACATTCAAGCTACCAGACATCTCAAGCTATCAGACATGTTCAAGCTACCAGACATCTCAAGCTATCAGACATGTTCAAGCTACCAGACATCTCAAGCTATCAGACATGTTCAAGCTACCAGACATCTCAAGCTATCAGACATGTTCAAGCTACCAGACATCTCAAGCTATCAGACATGTTCAAGCTACCACACATGTTCAGATCTGCAACGAGCCCGAGACTCGACATAAGACGAAGATGACAGATGAATGCACTAACAGACTCCCCCTCAGATGTTGACGAGTCTTAAATGTCGAGTCTTCTCATCTTCAGTCTTTATCAGTCTCTTTTCTTTCTTAGCATATACCAGGATCTTCTCTTTGGCTCTAACGTCGTCAGACTCCCCCTCTCATCATGATGGGATCGCTGTCTGGAATTAGCTATCACCTTGAGATCAATCCCTGGCTTTATCTTTGTTTAAGCTCATTTCCTGCACAAATTTTCTCACAACCACATAAGTTTTCACTTAAATCAATAAGAAAAACTTACTAGCAATAGTTACATCAAGTTCAAATTAATGATCTTGATTAACTAATCAAACTTCTTACTCAAAATAAATTTCTCAATTCAAAACACACACTCCCAAACCAGTTCATCTTGTTTAGCACTTGAAATTTTGAAAATCAGCTTTCCAACATCAGTTGTCGAAAATCTTTTTGGACTTTTCAAAATAATGAAACATGAATGCAATAACAGAAATTAACTGCAAAAATGAAATATGTACAAACAGATTTTTGTGAGTTTGCGAAAGAGGATCATATCAGTTTATGCGACAAATCACTAGCACCGTTAAGCTTGATTTCATTTTATGCTCTAAACGATTCACATTGATTGACGATATTGTTGTCCACATAAACTCAATCTAAAAACTTTCAATCTGCTTACCGATACGTTAAGGTATATTAATATTGCACTAAGTTCTTATGGACCCCACGATCTCAGCATATCCCCTCATCATGTAATACACTATCTCAAGCAATGCCTTTAAACTTTTATCAACTGTGATTTGTGCGAAAACAAAACAGAATGTTTAAACATTAACAATCAGGTCGATACTTCCGTATACGCAGAGAAAGTCCAATGTTTAAACAAAATAAGAAAATAAAAATAAGTTGAAGTTGTTTAGGCTTTAACCACCAGGTCGATACTTCAGTATACGCAGAGGAGGTCCAAAGCTTAAACGAAACACCGAAGAAAATAAAGCAGAACGTTTAGGCAACAACATCCAGGTCGATACTCACGTATACGCAGAGGATGTCCGATGCTTAAACAAAATAAAGAAATAAAACAAGTTTAAATCTTTGCAAAATGAAATGCACAATCACAGCGACTTTTTAGCAAAGTTGTGAAAATTCACAAACTTAACCAGTTTTATGTCTTTCGACAATCAGCGATTACTGAGTAGGTACACAATCAAGAAGGACAAAACTAAGTACTATGCTTTTGACCATGTTTCCCACTAGAACTAGGCTTTTTCATTTAAGTTTGTATCGTTATCGCAAATCTACTAGTCTAGCTGAGCCTATCGTCACATCTTTAGTGAGATCGCTTATCACATTTTATCTCTCCATTTCTTTAGCATGCTGTGACAGTCCAACTGATCTACTATCATTTCCTCTTTTTGACAACAAAACTCATTTTTGCATTTTTTAATGTTTTTGACATTTTCAAATTTTCTAATTTTTATAAAATTTTTACTCCCCCTAAAATCAAAATATGTCTCAATTTTGATTTTCCGGGAAAATTTGAAAACAAGCTGTACAAGAAATGTGACAACATGATGAGAATCACTTCAATTCTCCATTCACTTGGCATGAACAATCAGAACTCCCCCTGACAACAAAACATTTTCCCATAGTAATTTCAAAACACTTAAGTTTGTTTTAATCAAAATGGTTTTTCCGGAAAATAAGTTTTGTGTGTCTTTTCACAAATTCGGGGTTTCATCCATCACCTTGTTCTTCTTCAATCACTTGTAAAAACTAACATTTTTAAGATCAATCCACAAACATCACTTGTAGAAAATCAAGTACAACTTAATGTCCCTGATTTACCACTTGTAAGTCGAAATATCACATTCGTGAATTTCTCAAGAAATGTGCCGATTCATGTTCCACGCTTACCAACCTGGGAACTCCGGCAAGTCAGGTTTTTCATTTAAACAGTTTCACCCAAGCCTGACTGTCCTTGGGTGATTTTGAATTCTTGTTCAACAATGGTGGAAAATTTTCATCATCCATTGTTAAACCAGAATTCTCAACTTTTACCTCAACACAAGGTTCTTCTGGTTTTACCATACCAGAATCATCGCCTGAACGTGGCTTGTCTGACTTTGACCTGTCAGATTCATCGCCTGAAGGTGGCTTGTCTGACTTTGATACGTCAGATTCATCGCCGACCATTTTCTTCTTTTTCTTATCTTCTTTCTTTACTCTCTCCTCTGTCCTCAGATTTGTATCTGATGAATTCATTTTGCTTGACTTTGCCATCGAGGGAGTCGATTCATCAGAACTCTTATTTTTAACAGATGAACCCGAGGACAAGATCTTTTCTAGATACTCTCTCGCTTTCTTCCTCTTCTTCCTCAGTCTGTCTTTTTGCCCCTGTGAAAGCTTCACTTTCTTTTCTTAAACTTTAGGTTCTTGAACCTTTTGTTCTTTGGGCTTTGCTTTGACATTGACTGGTTTCTTTGCTATTTTCTGAGATTCAACCCTCGATCTTCTCATTGATCTCATTGAGCAATCTCTAGCAATATGACCAATGATGTTGCAGTTAAAGCATCTCCTTGATTCAAACCTCCAACTCTGGCAGTTAACAGCAATGTGTCCTTGATAACCGCATCTGTAACACACTCTGTTATCATACCAATCACCATTTTCACACCAAATGTTCAGATCATAGCATTGTTTGGATTGGTGATATTCCTTTTTCCTTTTGATTGCTGGATTTGACTTTTGAGCACTGTGGTCTGACCTGCACCACTTATTACCAACAGTTTTTGAGTTTTCATTTTTCGATTTTTGTAATTTTTCATTGCGATTGGATGATCGATCTGATGAGCTTTTATTATCTTTTTGAACATTTTTCAAAATTTTCTCGTTTTGTTTTTGTTCCACTTTCTTCTTCAAAGGTTTTTGCTTAGAGCATTCTCCCTTTTCAGTTGATTGTGGAACAGTTTCTTGAAACTTTTCTTTTAATTTCAAAAATAAATTCTTTTTCGTCATTTTTTCATTTTCAACATCAGATTTCTCATCGCAATCTTCAACTATGACTTTGTCATAGTTTGTGACATCGTCACTTATTGGAACTGAATTTAAAGGTTTTGGGCAAGGAATAGTTGAAGTATTCACAAACACCTTCAACTTTTCTTCCCATTCATTGATTTTCTTTTGAGCACATTCTGCCTCTTTCTCAAGTCGAATAATCTTTTCAAGATGAGAATTGATTGCAATTTGTTTTTCAAGATTGTTTTTACCAAACAAATCTCTCTCATCTTCTAAAATTTTTATTTGACTTTGAAAATCTTTTTCAATCTTTGATTTTTCATTTTCAAAACTTTTAATTTTCTCTTCAAAAACTTTTGCTTTTTCTTTCAATTTCTTGTTTTCTAATGTGAAACTGTCCAAATCACTCAACAGTTTGACATTTTCAGATTTCAACTTCTCAAAATTTTCCTGCAAAACAAGAATCTGTTTATCATCAAATTGCTTCTCATCTTTCAACTTCTTGACTTCCGATTTCAAACTTTCCACATCCTTCAAGAGTTTGCCATTGTCACTCTTAAAGTTGTCACATTTGGAGTACACTGATTCAAAATTTGAAGATTCATTCTTCACAGATTCTTCATTCTTTAGAACTTGCTCTTTCTCTATCTTATAAGTAAATGCACCAAAGATTTTAACGAAATCAAGAGGATTTTCATTATCATCAATATAACAACCCCTTTTCATATCATATATCAAATTTCTTTTTGCTGCCCAACAAACATTGATTCTTTTGTTTATTTCATTTATCACGTCTAAATTCAACTCATCTAAATTCATTTTTATTTTATCCATCACATCTCTCTTCTTTTGAGAAATTTCATAATTGTGATTTTTAAGTTTACTAATGAATTTATTCAGAGATAATTTTGAAAAACTAGAATTTTCTCTCCAATTTTTCAAACAATCATCCCATTCAGCTGGTAATCCATTAGCAAACTTTGATACCATATCAGCTTCTGTTATTACTATTTGATTTTCTTTCAAATAGTCAATCAAACGATCAAAACGCTTTTCCAAATCATCCAATTTCTCATCTTCTTTACTCAGAAAACATTCGAAACGTTTACTCCAAACCTCTTTGGGCAATTTCTGATAGGAACTACTGAAATACCCTCGATACCAATCATTTAACCTTTTGAGATCATTGTTTTCCTGGTCATCAATCATTTTAGCCATGATTATATCTCCTTGAATCACCACTTTCAAACTTTTAGACACCTTCAAACAAAAACCAGTTTCAAGCGGTCAGACAGTTTCAAGCGATCAGACTGTTTCAAGCTGTCAGACGGTTTCAAGCTACTAGGCTGTTTGAAGCTATTAGACGATTTCAAGCTACCAGGCTGTTTGAAGCTGTCAGACGATTTCAACCTACCAGGCTGTTTGAAGCTGTCAGACGATTTCAAGCTACCAGGCTGTTTGAAGCTGTCACACGATTTCAAGCTACCAGGCTGCTTGAAGCTGTCAGACGATTTCAAGCTACCAGGATGTTTGAAGCTGTCACACGATTTCAAGCTACCACGCTGTTTGAAGCTGTCAAACAATTTCAAGCTACCAGGCTGTTTGAAGCTGTCAGACGATGTTATGTTAGCTTGAAATGTTGATGATGTCAGCAATTTCGAACCAATTTCAAGCTAGCAGACCGATTTGAATCAGATTTAAGTCGATTTCAAAGCTGAAACTTTCCAGAATTGATTAATACAAGATTACGCACAATATGTGTGAATTTGAGCCATTTTTAACCGTGTAAAATTTTCAAATTTGGAAAAGAACGGTGTAGAATTCAGAAAAAGTGATGAAAACAGGCTGTTTTGGCAAGATCTCTTCCTCCTGAGCTCTGATACCACTTGTAGGATCGTTTTGTGACCCAAACGAGTCAATCAGAAGAGATTTAATCCGTTTCAGATGCGGAAAATAAGAAACGGACGTTGAAACAGCTTGCGTATCACTTTAAACACTGATTATATTGATTTACTATCGATTACAATCAGTCTTCACACCGGCAGCACCTCGGTATGGAATCTAGTCTTTCTACCTTGTTACCTTGAAATGACAAATGACAATCCTATATATAGTGCTAGCTTGATAGCTTGAAATGACACATACACATTCAAGCTACCAGACATCTCAAGCTATCAGACATGTTCAAGCTACCAGACATCTCAAGCTATCAGACATGTTCAAGCTACCAGACATCTCAAGCTATCAGACATGTTCAAGCTACCACACATGTTCAGATCTGCAACGAGCCCGAGACTCGACATAAGACGAAGACGACAGATGAATGCACTAACAACTTCCCTTAAACTTTTTAACCAACGCTAACCAAATTGATCTAGTAGTTCCCTCATGTTGAAGTAAAACAAAAATATCTTCTTTTACCGCTTGTTGGAGAATGCTAATCATCATTTTTTCACTGGTGTATCTTAATTTTTCATTCGATGTAAATTCACTTAATGGTTTTTCATTTTCATGATCATCTTTCGGTCTAATATAATATTTCTCTATCGAAACCCATGCATCAAACTTATTAGCTTGCACCCAGTTTTCAAAACGATCTTGCCATCCTTTAAAGTCCTCAATGTACATAAGCTTCGGAGGCTTTAGAAAAGTTCCCGTTTCATTCTCGATACCAACAGTTTCGACAAATGTAACTGGAGCAGCCGGGGCAGTAGCAAACGCATTGTAAAATTCAGTATCCATGTTTCGGTGTCAAAGGTTCACAATAACAAACTTTTCACATGATCTGGTATTTCAAACGAACTGAAATAATCTCACACGATCTGGATAACTCTTACACGACCTGGATCTAATTTCAAACGACCTGATCACCTCGTGCGATCTGGAGTACTTCATGCGATCTGGAACAACACACTCAAACGACCTGGAAATCAAACTTCAATCCGTGCGATCTGACTCAAATTCCAAACGACCTGGTTCAAGTTCAAGCGATCTGGCTCACTTCGTGCGACCTGGTCGTTCAACTCGTGCGAACTGACTAATCTTTCACATGACCTGACTCAGTTTCGAATGATCTGAATCATTTTCACGCGGTTTGGTCAATTTTATCAAGATTTAGATTGAATTAGGTCCGGATTTTTTCAAGGATTGATTAAAACAGTGTTTTACGTGTTATATGTGAAATTCAGGTCATTTTAACCGTGAAAACGTTCTGATTTTGATGAAAAAGTGTAAAAAGTGAGAAGAAATGAGTAGAAATCAGATGTTTTTGAAGAAAACAAGCTGAAATGGTAAGAACTCTTCCTCCTGAGCTTTGATACCACTTGTAGGATCGAGGTTTCGACCTAACGAGTCGATTAGAAGAGTTCTAATCCAAACCAAAGGCGGAATTCAATGATTCGGACATGTTTACAGCTTGTTTAACACTAGGAATCACTTTAACTGTCGTTAGTATTGATTTGATAATGATTACAGATCGTACGACACTTCGGCAGCACCTCAGCTCCAGAATCAGAATGTTACAAATGACAACCCAAGCTCAGCTATATATAGTAGTGTCCACTTCGCACGAACCAACACAGACCAGGTCGTGCGACCTGGTCAGTTCGTACGAACTGGACTTTCCAATTCGTGCGACCTGGACTAACAGCCTTAAACTTCTATTTTCTAGCCTATCGAGCTCTGGTTTATCCAATCTAGTTACACGACTCTTTACAAGACGAAGTTAACAGACATATGAACCAACATAATGCCTTAATCATTTTTGTGCTTGTATTCGATCTATGGTCTCAAACGTATCAAAAGTTGCAAGTTCTACAATACGTGACTAATGGTCCACTCAAACAAAGAAACATAAGCATGTGCTCTATAATGTAAAAGTGACTCAAAACCTCACATATGTAAAGGGTATGATATGTGACATGCATAAAATGCTAAATTTCTTAAGCGGATTATTCCAAAATAACCACCCGCTAAATACCCGTCATGCTATTAATTTGAACTTGACCATGAAAAAAGACCAAATGGGTTGTGCCATCCCTTGTTGACTTAGTTACTTGTGCTCTTAAGATCGCTTTTGAAACAAGAAAATTCCCATCCCCACACTTGAGGTAAACATTGTCCTCAATGTGTAGTGTTTAAATGAAGAGTCAAAATCGAAAACTTTTACTACTCCCCCATCCCCACACTTGGGGTAAACATTGTCCTCAATGTGTAAGAACTAGAGTTTTTAAAATGCACAAGGGATGTGACACGGCTAACCGCCCCAAAATTTCACCCCGGAAAATAAAATACAATTTACAATCCACTTATTTGCTAACTAAAAATCAAAAGTAAAAAGAAACGTATGCACCTGATTTTTTAGCTCATTCCTCGTGTGCTCTTCTTCTCTTCAAGAAAGTGGTCGTCCCACGAACATAATGTACCTACAAATCTTAACCCTTGTGTAGAAGCATGCTTCTCACAACCATTAAAATTTATTAGCTACCTAGTTCTACCACTTTTATGAAAATATTACCAAGTCATACATTAATTTACTTTGATTTATGTGGAAAAATAATTTACACCAATAACAAGCCTAACTCACTTTCGTAGGAATCACAGTTGCATTTAGCTTATGCAACAAGCCCTTTTAAACCCCCCGATAGCTTGGGAGGACGAGAGGTCTCGTGAGGGTTATATAGGGAACACACCCACAACGTTCATTTATCTAAGAAAATAAAAATAAAACGAAAATAATACAAACTCTACAACAATTATACCTGATTTACCTCTCATGGCGGTCGAAGTGTACATTTGCCTACCGAGTTTCCAACATACGCTCGGTAATTAGCATGCCGAATCCATACTCTTTTTATTATATTCGGCATACGCAATGTACAACTTCGGGGTCGTCTCTTAACAACATGGCTAATGTCTTGCAACAACACTTTTCGAATCCTTATGCCCGAACCCGCATCCCCAACTTTGTTGGTTGGAGTGTTAAGTTTGGGAGAAGGATGAATATGAATGTGAGCTTCTTTCGAATCCAATTTGTCTTGCGGTGTCATGTCTTCCGCTCGGTTCAAACATTCAACTTCTTGCTCTGAAAGATCTCTAACCTCTTCCACCACATCACCATCAACCAGGGTACCATTAGCCAAAACCTCTTGGTCTCGCCTAAGTTGGGCCATCTCCTCGGTTAGTTGACCTACCTGAATAACCAAAGCCTCAAATGATTTGTCTCTCAGCTCGTCTTTCTTTTTCATTTCTATCATCATGTCCATAATCATATCGAGCTTAGAGTTTAACGAATCTTGAGGCTCCTTGTATGTCGGCTGAGGGGTGTCATGATAATAGTCATCATACTCCTCCTGGTAACTCGGGAAAGGTGGCAAGTCGGGTTCATAGTTGTTGTAACCCTGCTCTTGCTCATAATGGTAATCCATCTCCGAATAGTAATATTCATGCTAATCTGGTGGTGGTGGTGGTATATCGTATGGATAGTGTGAGGATGGACCATTGAAATCTTCATAATCCGCCCTCCTATATTCATACAATCCGCTGAGGTAGTCTTCCCGATCCTTGTTGGCTTGAACTTTTTCGTGGAAAACAGAGCAGTCTTCAAAATAATGCTCTCCGCTTCCGCAACACTCACACGGATCATCATCTACCCAATTCATATTGACAGATGGTACCTACAAAACATGTACCTGCACAAACAAGCTCGAGCACCCGAAGTAAAATCACAAAAAATACAAGAAAGAAAAACCAAACTAAAATCGAACAAGTAATGAAATACTAAGCGCACTAGCTCCCCGGCAACGGCGCCATTTTGACGTGACCGTGTCGTCACGGTCAGTCAAAAACCCAATTAAACCTAGGTAGCTAGGGTAAGTCGGGTATCGAATCCACAAACAGCAGGTAGTCAGTATCGCACGACTCGTTCGATTAGTTAGACTATTTACAAACAATGTACAACGTGATTATGAAGTTTGCTGATTTTATTTTGTTTATTTGTTTTGAAAAGAAACCGGGTGAATCGACAAATGACTATTATTTAAAACTATTGTCAATTAACTAAGATTGCAAACTAAATTACTAAATGATTAAAACAAGAAATTAGGGACAAGGTTCACACCCGGTTCGATAATTGTATGTCCTAGGGTTCCTACATGTTTTAATTCAACTCAATTACATAACGATTAACGGATTTAGTGTACCGTGAATTAGGTGCCAATAACTATCAACGTCCCGAAGAACGGACAAGAATGACTTTGTAATCAACATAAGTAAATCTTAACCACGACAACGCATAATTACACATAACCATTTCCCAAAGTCATAACTTTATCATCGTTCGACAATTTATGAATACGAAACAAATGCAAACAATTGTCTATGGTTTACAAAATCAACACAAATTTTCACAAAGTCGAATCAAACTACGAATGTATAAACCTTAGAAAATCTTACAATAATCTACACCGGGGTGAAACCGAGGAGACTAGCCGCTCATGGTTGAATGGACGCGATCACCGAGTGACGAGCACGAACACCGAGCATGACCTTTTAGTCTTGGAGGTAGGATGGAGGTTAGGGTTGAAGGTGAATGCGAGAGATGAAGAAGATGGTGATGGTGGAATGATTGAAGGTTAGGGATTATGGAGAATTGGTTAGGGTTTTGATGTTAGAGGTAAAAGATGGATGATAGGAGTGATTGGGGATTAGTTGGATGATAGGGAATTGATCCAAGATGTGTTTTTATTCTTAGGAACTCGTAACCCCCGAAACAAGGTCAAAGAATCCGTTATAACTCGTCAAAACAACCAAGAAATCAAAATTTCGCGATACACAAAACGGAAGCCCGTCGCCGACTGGGGGGACCCCGTCGGTGACGCCCTCTACTTTTGCTGTTTTTCTGCAACGCGCTAATTGACTGGTTACCAGCTTTCTGGCGACGGGGTTAACTACGGGGCATCGCCGACGGCCCTAGGGGCGTCGCCGACGACCTCCCCAACTTTCATTTTCTATTTTTTTTCCATTTTGCACTCCCGGTTGACCCGTTTGATGTCCCGGTTGTCCGGTTTTCGACCTGGTGACTCGTAAAGCTCCCAAAAAGCTCCTTAAACTCCATTAAACCTGCAAAACACAAATCTAATTAAAAGTAGGCTATTCAAGATTAAAACATATGTAAAAACATTATGTTACACAATTACAAACACCGGTTTTTAACCACGTATCAAGGAGTGAGAATTTTGTGTCTTGGTTATGGGGAAAATATGGAAGATATGGAGGATTTTGTGGGTTTCTCAAGATCGCATGAAACATGCAAGGCTTACATGTGTCATGCATGTATGAGAGGTGGCACATTTCTCATCTATACACAAATTCACACACGTATACTTATATATACATATATATATATAGTATATAATTGATAGTAACGAGTATTTAAATGGATATCGGGTATTTTATCTAGCGTTTTAATCCCGGTTTATGGCGTTTTAAATTATTTTTATTATTCTATAAAAATAAACTCGCCAAAATATTACTGAAATAAATATTAGTTGCCGAGAATGGATGCGTTGTCCGTGTTTCGCAGTGGACGCACTGTGTTACGCAGTAACACGCGGTATGCGCTTAAACTTGAAAAATAACGTTTTAAGCTTTTTAATTTATTTTTCAACACGAACATTATTAAAAATAAAATTTTAATCATAACATAATATTTTTAGGATTTTAATATTATCCGGGCGGTCACCAACGTTCGTTGCGCAGTTTTGTCGCAAATAGTGTTTAAGTTCAAACAAACATGTTTTTGCCATACCGAACCCTTCGGAACTTATTTCTAAGTTATGTAAAGAGGATTTAGGGTAGGTTTAGCTCATGTCATTGTTCCGGAGTGTACGTTACGTTAAACTGATTTACGGTCACGTAACAGTTTACGTATAACTTTCAGAAAAGCTCTTGAGAGTTTGAAATCGTAGAAGGATTGAAATGGGTAATTATCATATGTAATTATACAAATTCCAAGAATGAAATTCAAGATTTCATTGGACTTGAATTTTTTTGGAATTGTAAAATGGTTGTAATGGCATAATTGTTACAGTTTTAGCGGTAGGGAAATATTTGTAGAGAAATTTTTGGGTAAGTTCATCCCAAGTGTGCACGGACCCACTTGGGAAGGTGTTTAACCAAGCTTTTGCTCGGTCTTTGGGGGAAAAGAAGAACATACGGAGCCGGATAGCATCGTTGGAGGCTCCGTTGATCCAAAAGTTGTCACATATTTCCAAAAAGTTGGTAATATGTAAATGGGGATCTTCATCGGATAGGCCGTGAAAGGTGGCGGAATTTTGGAGCATTTGGATTAGGTGTGCTTGAAGGTCAAAGTTGTTGGCATCGACATTAGGAGGGTTAATAGCGGCTCCAAGATTACCGACCGTAGGCCATAGTTAATCCATGAGAGTGCGTTGATCCGCCATGGGGAGGTTTTGGGTTGATGTTTTTTGTCGGTTATTAGGTTGAAGTCTTCGCCTTAAAAAGCGCCCGGGTTCTTCAAGCAGCATTTTTACGTCTTTGTCGGAGGTAGAGGTCATGCACCAGGTCGTATTTTCTTCGAATTATACAGAGTTACGTGACTTTTTGTGAACAAAAACACATAAATGGTTGATCAGAAGAGTATCTCGGCCTCGTGTCTATGTAGGCACGAGCCTGTGATGTCTAGAAAAAGATTCTGTTTCAGGTTCCCATATACTGGAGGTTCGACACAGCCCCGTGCTCCTGTAACACGGCCCCATGTTATTATTCCAGTAATAAGAAAACCACTTTTCCCAGATACTGTAGGTCTGACACGATCCTGTGTTGATCAAACACGGCCCCGTGTTATTCCTGCAGAAAGTAGAAAAATTGGAGAAAAAGAAGAAAAACCTAAAAAGAAAAATTAGAAAAGCATAAAAATGATTAGGTCGCATCTCTTGACGCACCTCTTGTATCTCATGAAGGATTTCTTGCATCTGGGGCGGTGACATCGCCGGTGCCTGAGGTGGTTGTTGGTAATGCTGTGGTTGAGGAGGCGGCGGTTCATAATACGGAGGTTGAGGAGGCTGTGACTGCTGATACCCATATGATGGGTACCCATAGGTCGAGGGTCCCGTAGCCCAGGGACCTCCGTAGGGACCTTCTTGATGGAACGTGTTGGAGTTTGCTACTATCCAATAGGGATCCTCCGTAAAGTTGTACCCCGTGTGAATCTGCTGCTCGAAGGGGTTGAATGCTGCAGCACCAGCGTAAGCGGGGATTGGGTCTCCAAAACCCAATGGTGGCTGAGGCGCGACTGGCGTAGATGCTACTTCAGAGACGAGGTGTGAGGATTCACCCATCTCTGGTTCTTCGTGGACCGGTGAGTACCGGCTGCCACTCGAAAGTGGAGGGGTGCTGATACGCACTCCCCCTCGTGCGGACATCCGCAAGGTAGTTCTCCTTCGCCTCGGAGGCGAGGGAGGCTGAAGCGGAGGTGGTGCTGCTGGCGGAGTGACCGCTACAAGTCGGGAATCCTCGGAAGGATTATGCTGCTGCTGTGGTTGGTGTAGGGGAGAGTGGTGAGGCAGGTGCAGGGGAGAGTTATGGTATGACTGGTGCAGAGGGGAGTTATGGTAAGACTGGTGAAGAGGAGAGTGATGGGGCTGGTGCAAAGGAGAGTTATGATAACTGGGGGTAAACACCTAGTCGTGCTGCTTGAAGTTCTCCTCAAAGCTATCGGGACCATTGTAAGGTGATCCCATAAACGGTGACCCATCTGAAATCTCGATGGGATGATTCGGTGTTCCGGAGGGTGGCATAGCAGGATCAGTATCCTCATCAATGTCCATCGGGTTGCCACCAGAAAAGTGGTCTTCTGGTCCAAGTGGGTTAAAACCCACTGCTGCTGCTAAGTAGTCATCAGGGTTGAACTGACCCTGGAAGACAGGTGATGGTTGGTTAAAAGGTGAATTGTGTCCTATTAAGGGAATGTAGGACTATTCTGAGTTGTGGGGCTCATTCTCCGAATGAGGCCCAAAGGAGTGCGGGATCGATGGAGAGGTACTCAGTGAGACTGAGCGCCTAGCAGGTTCGGTAAAAGACCTCCAAAGGTCTTGAGCATCAGTGTTGTGAGGGTCCGAAGGTGTTCGCCGGTGTGACGACCCGGCCTCGTGGTCGTTTGGAGCTACATGTGCTCCTTGTCCTCGGCCTCTACCTCTCATACGTGGCGGCATTCTTGTGATCCTGTCAAAAACAACAAGTGATACAACAAAAATATATATAAGACAAAGTTAGAAAATTTAAACAAAAATTTGGAAATTTCCTAAGTTCTTTGTCTAGACTCGAGAATCGAGGATTGTGCAATTGTGTAACTGAGATTAAACACAAAGGACTAGTGTTTAATTCACTCAGAGTTGGCTCTGATACCAACCTGTCACACCCCTATTTTCCACGTGTCACCGGTGGGCCCGGTGAGGAGTATCGTGACGTAGTTGGTATCATCATAGACAAACAACACAATATATAAATGCACAGCGGAAGCAAAGATAGATTCATTTCAACTTTAATAAAGTGTAATATTAATTATCACTGATAGTCGAAACGGATCCACAGGCGGATCAAAATAAAAATAAGATATTGTTCAACAGTTTATTGTCGTCCAAGCTTGCGAGACTTATTGTGGACGCTCTAGAAGACAGCCAGCCTATTACGTGTAGTACATGCACTTAACCTTTTGGGAAAATACGTCAGTTTACACTGGTAAATACAATTTAACTGACTCATTTTGAAAATGGTTGAAAATTGATTTGAATGCGCATGGCACAAAACATTTTATAACTTGGGATAATTATTTAATATAATAATCTTGTGAACGAATTACATGTTACTTGTGCGTTCAATAGCCCGGATCTTGTCCGGGTTAAAGATCAATAGACCCTCCACATTAGAGTTATACACTGACAGGTGTACGCCTACACCCCGTGCTCAGGTCGTGGCCATCTCGTAAGATGATGCCGAGGATATCCGGGACATGGTCATTAACCCCCCAAAGGCTTTAAGTGAACAAGACTGTTTAAACGAGCCGATCAAATTATTCAATTAACCATTCAGAGATGTAAGATTTGATGCTCGATCAAGCGGTATTCTATATACCGTAACCCAAGCCCGTATAAGGAAAATAAGTTAAAAGTATTTACCTGAATAAAGTATAATTCTCAACAAGCAAAAAGGCAAGTAGCTTTTACCGGTGCTCCTAATCTGGAACGAAGGTTTAATATAACCTATTAGATTTCTAACGGGTCTTTATTTAAGCTTAAGCTTAGACCGGCTAGTTTAAAGGACGATACGGTTCAAACGCACGATTAAGCGAAGACCGGATAGAATGTGATTTAGACCCGAAAAGTTTGAATACTTGTATAATATGGGTATACTAAATACATTCTGGATTTTGAGACAAAAATGATAATGTTTGACCCGTCTCGGTCAATTTATGCAAACTAGTTACATAAACCGAACCGAACGCGAAAAGAGCGTTACGGGTAACCGTAATAGTCATATGCAAGTTCCCTGAGATAATATGCTCTAAATATGTCATAATATTAGTAAGTTATTTTCTATTATGCCCAAAACGGTTTTAAACACAATTTATGCCTCATAAGGGCATTTTGGTCTTTTAAAAGATTATAAAAGAGTTTATTTGTAAATCTGAGTTACGGGTCTGATTTATACAGTAAATATACTTAATTTAACATGTTATAACAGTAGGGTATGACCCATATGTGAGACTTATCATTTAAAACCAAACTATGCACCTTAGGGGTATTTTGGTAATTTCACAAGGGCTAAAAATGTCAAAATTGGAAACCTGAGTTTATAAACTTGTACTTACTGTTATTTTATAAAAATATGCTAAGAACATCAGTAGGTATCAACCTTATATGTTTAATATGGTTATAGTACATACTATGCGTTAAAAACGCTTAAAAAGGCGATTTAGAGCCGTTTCCGGGTTTTTAAAAGAAAGCTGATATTTTTATATTTCCAGAATGCTCAAAATATTTTATTTAACAAATAAAATCAGTAGAAAAAGGTTTGGGTCAAAAAGATTTATAAAACTCATTTTATGGCTTAAAAGGGCAAAATCGGTATTTACCGAATTAAACTTAGAGACCTATGATATGATCAGCCAAAAATTAAATAAAAATCTTTAAAAATCCCAAAATATTATATAACATCAGTGGGTAAAAAGTTTGATATCAAAAAGTGGGTTTAAATAGGTTATATGCTAATTACTCCGTTTAAGTAACATAAAGCTTTCAAATTACGATATTGAGCATAACTCTTAATCTGGACCTCAAACTGATATCACATTTTAGGTGCAAGTTTATAAATCAGTAACAAATGTTTCTACTCTTTCACTTTTTCAAAAATCACGTTTTATAGTAAAAAGGGCAAAATAGTCAACTTTAAGCATAAATCGGAAACATGCAAATGAATCGGTTAAGCATTGAACCAAGTTGTAAAATCTCAGAGAGTTAAACTTATATGAAAATTGGTCCAAAATATGCTCTAATGCAGATCCCAAACATGAATGAACAGATCAGAACTGAAAGTCAAAGAAAAGTCAATTTATGCGACTTTCGGTTCCGATTCGGGTTTAAACTGAAAATTGTCGAGTTGATCATGTTGAAACATGTTCTTACATTAATTACAAAGTTATTTTGATGATTAAACAGGTTGCATGTAGCCTACATTGTTAATCATGCTTAAATTTGCAAAAACACATTCTGTTGACTTTTTAAGAAAAGCTTTGACTCGACAATTTACATACTTAGAGTGGGAATCTGAAAATACCCTTTTAGGGGTTTGTTACCCACATAAATACCAACTTGTAGGTACTTTCAATTGGAGAAATGACAGAGCCAATCTCGTTTAATCTCAAAGTCAAGTTTAAATTACGATGGTTTGACTTTCGGTTGATAAACTAAGCTAGAACGAATTTGCAAAGGTTATGAATACTTACAATGGTCCTAATAAAGCTTAGAGATCACTAGGAAGATGTCTTGACGTCCCGGAAGCTTCAGAAGTTGATCTTGTGAATTTTGAAAGTGTAAGTGTTCATAGTTTACTACTTCAAGACCCTTTTATCATCACTTTGATCTGTTTAGAGGGTGCCACAACAGTCTACTGATGTTGTAAGAAGAATACAAGTGTCCCTAGCTGCATGTAAGTTCATTGGTGAGCTCCTGGAATCGACAACAGCTGGAAACAACCAAGACAGACTTGATAACTGGCATCTGCCAGTTCTGCTGCGAAAACACCCCCGTCGCGCCACGCGACGGGTCCTCGCGCCACGCGAGGGCTCTTGTTCCAAAGTTTGTTGTTTTGTTGCATGTTCAGTTCCTGCACTCTTGTTATTCGATCTTTCCGACATTTTCATCATGCAAAGTCAGTGAAAGCAGGTCAAGGGTGTCCTAGGGAGTGTGGCCATGCATTGGGACGTCTTGAATGCTTGGAGAAAGGTTTCCGAACAAGGAATTATGAGATTTACACTTTTAACCCCTCGTACACGGTTTTGGTCATAACTTTCTCATACGATAAGGAAACTTGATGAAATTTTTATCACATACTCTAGTGAGTATATTTTACCATTACAAAGCTTCGGGTTTGCCAAAAGGTCACTCAAAGGTATACTTTCAACATGTTGACATGTTTAGCCCTTGTAGTTTGTAATTCCTCACTTTCTTTCATTTTCCGTTTCGTATGATCCATGATTTATTCGTTTAAGATTATAAACACCATGTAGGGTTATTGTAGAGCTTATTTATCCATTGTTGACACTTTGGACCCTTATAATAACATAGTTTCACTGTTTGTCAACTTTAGTCCTTCTAAAGTATGTTTTCACATATTCAAAGCCCATGACATGTGTCAATACATTATTGGACGTAAATTTTCGAGGTGTTACACGAAGTCTTCAGTGTCGAGTCTTTAGTATGACAAGTCTTCAGTCTTGATCAGTCTTTTTGCTCTCTCCAAGGTATCTGACATTGTAAGCATCCTCAATCTTCTCTCTTCTCTTTATCAGTATCAACAGCTATATTCCCCCTTGAATGTTGATTCCATAAATTCTTCAGTATCAGCAGCCTCTATCTCGAGCTTTTTTCTAAGATTTGAATCTGGCTCTTATGTCCTCAGACTCCCCCTTTCGATAAGCTGGGATCGCAGTCTGGAATTCACTATCTGCAAAAACTCTACCCAAAACATAAGATTTTCATATATAACAATTTTAATCTATGTTTAACTACTAGTATTTGAAACATTCAAATTTAACATTTCATTAATTTGAAACCATTTAATCATTTCAAAATCATTTCTCATTTCAAACAAACTCTCCCAACCTGTTGTTCATCATGTTTAGCACTCGAAACTTTGAAAATCAGCTTTCCAACATCAGTTGTCGAAAATAAGATGAATTGAAATCTTTTTTATTTTAAAATTTTATACTAAAACACAATCTTTTTGGATTTTTTATTTTAAAGAAATATTTACAGACAATATTTTTGTGAGTTTGTGTAAGAGGATCATATCAGTTTATGAAACAAATCACTAGCACCGTTGAGCTGTTAAACACTATAAGTTCTAAACGATTCACTTAGATTGTCAGTATACTGATCCACTTAAATTTTCACACAAAATTCAACTGTTTCGAGATACGAGATTAATGTTTTAATGGACTTAAATTTATTCGCGTGTCCCACCTCAGAATATACTCCCGTATCCAGACTTCTATATTCAGTCTTAGGTGTGTCCCCTTTGGGGATCTTCTTTTCAACAGCACATGATTAGCATTTTTCAATGTTTCATCATTTTTTATGCTGAGGGGAGGCTTTATGAATAAAGCATTGCAAAGTATTATACGAGGACTAGGCTATTGCTTCCGCAAAATCAGAAGTCCTGGTATAATACCCCAGATACCATCACGTACAAAGACCTAGTATGTCAGAAATAGAGTCTTTCAAACAGGATTTCAGGGGTTACCTATATATCCGAGAGATGTTCCCCACGTAATAAGCAAGAAATGATTTATATTTATATCCCAAACAAACTTACTAAATGTGTAAAAACCTATCGGCATATCATCAGTGAGACTGCTTAACACAATTAAACTCTACATTTCTTTAGCGTACTACAACTATCTAGCTGATGTACTATCATTTCCCCTTTTTACACAAACTCTTTTTCAATTTTCTATTGTTTTTGGATCTTGAAATTTTATCATGTTTTTGTATTTTCTGTAAACTTTCTCCCCCTAAAAGCAAAAACATATTTTTATGTTTTTGGTTTTATCAAAAGTAGAAAATAAACTATACAGAAACTTGACAACAAGACGCGGATCACTTCTGATCGCCGTCCTCCTCGGCTTTACAGTCAATCACCCTCCCAGAAAACAAAATTTTCATCCCGTTCAATTTTAAAAGATAGTTAAATCTTGTTTTGTCAAACGGTTTTGTGTAAAAATCAGCTCTCTGATCATCGGTGTCTATATAATCAATTCGAATCAATTTCTTTTCGTAGCAATCATGTATGAAATGTTGTCGAATCTCAATATGTTTCGTTTTTTTAGTGATGCACCGGATTTTTAGTCATGTTTATTGCTGCCTCATTATCCACAAAGATTGGCGTGTCCAAGAACTGCAAACCATAGTCTCTCATTTGCTGTTGGATCCAAAGGATCTGAGAGCAACAGCTGGAGGCCGAAACGTATTCAGCCTCACATGTTGAGAGAGCGACTGTAGTTTGTTTCTTGCACTGCCAGGTGACTAGTTGAGTTCCAAAGAACTGACAACCAGCAGTTGTGGACTTTGCATTAACCTTACAGTTACCAAAATCAGAATCAGCATAACTTGTCAGAGAGAAGTCACCAGATCGAGGATACCACAAGCCGGTGCTTGGGCAATCTTTCAAATACTGTAATATTCTCTTCACAATCGTCATGTGTGACTGTCTCGGACTTGACTGATATCGGGCGCATAAGCAAGTTGGATACATGATGTCCGGTCTGGATGCAGTCAGATACATTAACGATCCAATCATTGACCGATAAAGCGTCTCATCTACTTTTTCTCCACTCTCATCCGGACAAATACCATGATTTTGAGCTAGGGGTTGAAATTGGAGATGATTCAGACATGTTGAACTTGTCCAGCACATCATTCACATATTTCGTTTGGTGAATGAAGATTCCTTCGGGCAATTGCTCAACCTGAAGCCCTAGGAAAAACTTCATATCCCCCATCAAACTCATTTCAAACTTCTTTTTCATAACCTTCTCAAACTCTTTGCACAGCTCATCGTTCGTCGAACCAAAAATTATGTCATCAACGTAAATCCGTACGATGAGTAGATGCCCTGCAACCTCTTTTGTAAACAAAGTACTATCAAATGTCCCTATTGTGAACCCGTTGGTCAACAAATGCTGGGAAAGCGTCTCGTACCAGGCTCTCGGGGCCTGGTGTAATCTGTAAAGCGCTTTTTCGAGTAGATAGACCTTGTTTTTGTGCACTGGATCGGTGAAACCCGGTGGTTGTCCGACGTACACTTCTTCTTTGATCTTTCCGTAAAGGAATGCAGATTTGACATCTAGTTGGTAGACTTTGAATCCTTTCCAAGACGCGAACGCCAAGAAGATCCTAATCGCTTCGAGTCTAGCAACGGGAGCATATACTTCTGTAAAATCGATTGCTTCTTGCTGACTGAAACCTTGTACTACCAACCGTGCTTTGTTTCTCACAATTACCCCTCTATCATCCCGCTTACACTTAAACACCCATTTGGTCTTTATCAGCTTTTGATTTTCCGGTAAATCAACCAATCTCCATACTCCGAGCTTCTCAAACTGTAATAGCTCTTCCTGCATTGCATTCACCCAGCTATCTTCAGTTAATGCTTCTTTATATGTCTTTGGCTCTACCTGCGATATAAAGCATTTCAATGAGAATTCTTCCTGTAAAGGAGCTACAGAAGAATAAAAACATGTAAGCCCTTTATTCATTTGATCTCGAGTTTTCACTCCACTCTGAAGATCACCGATGATTTGTTCCGATGGATGATACGACAAAGTTCTTGGCATGACTGTGTCTGGCACGCTCACTTCCGATTGCAAATTTGAGATATCCAGATCACCCGTGTGATCATCAAAATTCGAAGTCTCAGTATTTGGTTCCTCCTCAAAAATCGGATCGGCTTCCGATTCTGAGTCGTTGGATCGGTCAAATACTGGAGCTGGTTCGTCTGGGGATTCGTGTGCAGTTCCACTTGGACCGGCCTCGTGATCATTTGTACCCACGGGGGGCTGAGAAACTACTAGCGGTCTTGGCACTTGTTCTTGTGACATAGATTGCTGATGTTGGTACAATAATGTTAGTTCCTCCTCACTTGGCTCAGTCGGCAACTGGAATGACTCCCAGAGTTTGTCGTAGTCGAAGAACAATCTGTTTCCGGGAAGTTGTTCCGGAGCAGTAAAATTCTGACAATCAACATGCTGAACTTGTATAATCTTTCCCAAGCATGGAACAAATACTCTCTTCAGTGGACTTGCATAACCTACAAAAAAACCTTCGTTAACTTTTGCACCAAATTTACCATCTGGATCAATAAATGTGCACGGTGATCCAAAAGGTTCTAAGAATTTTAGATTTGGTTTATAGCTATGAAGTAATTCGAAGCAGGTTTTCTTGTACTTCTTTACTGTGAGAACACGATTCAGATTATAACATGCTGTAGCAACCGCTTCACTCCAAAAGAATATCGGCAATTTTGAATCGGCTAGCTTGGTACGAGCTGTCTCGATCAGTGTGCGATTCTTTCGTTCTGCGACACCGTTTTGTTGTGGAGTGTACGGAGCACTGAATTCATGAAGAATCCCTTTGTCACTGCAGAATTCAAGCATACGGTTGTTTTTGAACTCTGTTCCGTTGTCGCTTCAAATTCTTCTGATCGGCAGTTTATACAGCGTTTCCATCTTTTTGAATAAGATCATCAACGAATCAAAAGTTTCATCTTTTCTTTCAAGACACATCACCCATGAAAATCTTGTAAAGTCGTCAGTGACCACAAGACAATACAGATCTCCACTTACACTCTTTACATTTACCGGTCCAAAAAGATCCATGTGGAGTCTTTCTAGCGGTAGTCTGATTGAGTTCAAGAGCTTCTTTGGGTGTGACTTCTTCGTTTGCTTACCCTTCTTGCATTCTACACAAACATCATTCAGATGAAAATTTTTCAAATTTACCCCTTCAACAAGATCATTGTGAACTAAGAAATTCATTTTTCTCACATGAATGTGACCCATCTTACGATGCCACATTATTGATTCCTTTTCGGTTTCTTTTGTTTTAGTTACAAAACATTTTGGCTTTTTGTTTGATGTTGTTGCGATGCTCATGTCTAGGACATACAAATCGTTTTCACGTGGAGCTCGCATCAACACCATATCTTCTGGAATTTTAAAACCTGGTTTAATGATCAAACACTCATTTTTTGTAAAATGAACTGTGAATGACTTGTCACAAATCTGTGATATGCTCAACAGATTGTTTTCAAGTTCAACGATGTAGTTCACTTTGTCAAAAGTTACAACACCATTGGTAAGAATTCCTTCACCAACGATTCTTCCTCCCTGCGTTCTAGCAAATCCAACATATCCTCCGTTGATTGATTTGACATCATAGAGTAATGCTAACATTCCCGTTATATGCCTTGAAATCCACTATCATGCAAACCGTCACCGAAGAGTATTGCCGACTGTACAAAAAGAGGAGTTTTCCACACGTGGTGTCATGGGAGGTTGCGAGACGTCACCCGAATTGGGTACCGGCTGATTTGGTGGACATCGGTGGGCCTGTGGCCCAAAAAAAGAGGAGGTCCGAAATGATCAAAGACCTCCGAGTCGGGGAACTACACGACTTCCGCGTCGGATAACTTGCCCCAAATGAATTTAAATGACGAACCCGATCAACCCGTTGACGACCCCATTCATGAAGATACACCTACAAGGCCGCGCCACAAGAAAAGTGGTGATTCATCAATCAAAGGAAAGGAAGCGGTGGCGGAGTCGATCTTCATAATCGAAGAGGCGAAATTGGCGGAAATAAGCGACTCCAAACAAAGAAGGGAAAAACTTGTGTCCGTAAAACTTGAACGCGAGCACGCTTATATGGGACACTTGAAAACGGTAGAAAGACAAAATGATTTAAAAATATTGTGTGAGCCGCACGCCCATTTTGACAAACCGTTTAAGTCGGTCGTAATTCAACAAAAGCGCGAGATTTGTGAAAGGTGGGTTTGGAGATGCCATCCGTTTAATCTAAGTTTTTTTTTTTCCAATGTTTAGTTTTTTTTTTTTATTTTGCTATGTAATTTATGTTTTATTTAAATGAAATTTATAATTTATAATTTTAGTGTTTTATTGTTAATTTATAATTTAAAAAAAATTGTGAGTGATGGAATTTCATCACTAGTGATGACCACCGCCACTAAAAAAAGCTTGTGAGTGATGGAATAATGGTTGATGACATGCCGGAACTTGATTGGATGTTGTGAGTGATGAGGGAGTGGTGAGTGATGACCTGTCACACCCCAACCGACGGCGGAAACATCGGGGTGCGAGCACTAGGCGTTCAGATTGCTCATGAAATTCCATAACACTAAATAGTTGCAATATAAATTAGATTGATTTCATGATAACAATGTCTAAAGTGCCAATCACCAAGTATCAAATTACCAAACCATCATAAAATAGTTTCAAGTTTCTAATTTAGCTATGATGTGTTTCTAAGCAGCATCCTAGCATATTTCATGAGTCCTAGCATCATGTCAGCCTGCAACATGTACTAAAATATAGTCAGTACAAAACGTACTGGCGAGTATACAAATTTGAGTAATAGTATAATAGATTAAAACAACTCATATCCATCGTGTAAATGTTAACAAAATAGTTTCAGCCATGCTAGTGTTCGTAGTCCAACAAGTGATAGCCCAAGTCTCCCGATGCTTTAGTGTTTTCCCAAGTCTCAAGGAAAACTAGTATCCTCCTTACAATACCCCCGAGAATAATGGAGAGGTGCATCTCCTATAGCGCCACTATTGTTAAGGCGGAACTACACACCCTGGATTAAACGTCCACATAGCACAAAAAGAATACAAGAATCACAAGTTTCACACGCACATAGGACAGAGTTTAGTTTCCAAAAGTCTCAAGTATCATAGTTTAATAGAATACATGTTGCATCCCAAAGTTTAAAACAAAAAGGTATCGAGTATACTCACAGTGATTGTTTAACAGATTAACTGTTATTGGATCAAAGGGAGCTCCTTAGGTTTAGCCTGATTAGATTACAAAAGATAAGTGTCGGACAAAACAACGAGATTGCGCAAAGTGTCGGGTCAGTGTTGTGTGTAAAATGCAACATATAAATTACATCAAAAAAGGCATAAAACTAACCCTTTTTAAGTTCTAATGTTGGAAAAAGTGTGCTTTTGTCTTCCTTTTGTATTTTTAGGGATAAATGAGCTTAAATGAACAAAAGAAGCAAAAATGCAGCCAAATCTAACAATAATACAAGAAAAGGAATAAACGTGGCATGCCCGACCCCTCGACAGCATCTTCCCAAGCAAAAACAAGACATCAGAAGGCTGCACACGCCCCGTGCCCATCGGACACGGGGGCGTGCCCAAGTGTCTGCAGAAAAGACAAAGTTGTAGAAGCTTCTATTTCCGAACACGAGGGCGTGACCAGCAGACACGGGGCCATGGTCAACGCTAAGATTCGTAGAATCCAAGCAAATCTTGATAGTACAGATATGCTTCTGCACACGGGGCCGTGCCCAGCGGACACGGGGGCGTGGTCAACTAATGCAGACAAACTGCAATTAATGAAGAAAGAGAAAGTGGGTGGACACGAGGCCGTGCCCAATGGACACGGGCCGTGTCCGGGCTTCTGTGCAGGCTATAAATAGAGGTGCTTGGTTCACTTCAAAGGCATCCCTTGGCAAACCACCTCTCTCACACTTCACCCACATCCACCACCATCATCCATCATCCATCATCCATCATAGAGTGTGTGTAGTAGTCTCGGGATCCAAGATTGATAGTAAGAGTTCTTGACAATCAAAGGCCATGTTTGCCTAAGTCTCTTACATCACTTGGTGAAGACAAGCATTTAGTGTAATACTTTTGTTTTTTTTTTTTTATCTTTTCACACTTTTTATTTGGTTTTGTATTAGTGACATTAATAACTAGTTTCTTATGTTGAAGGTGAAACTTCCTTTTCATTTGTCCGTGGTGTCTTGGCGTTTTTTTCTGTCTATATAAAATAAAAGATTTACACCATTCATATCTCTACGGTCTATATAGAGATATGTTGGCTACCTGGTCGGGGGTTAAGGGAATGGTTTGGTAAGGTTCTTGCCTTGTTGAGTGTATAGATCCTGCAAGCTTAGTACGACCTCCTTTAATACCCACTGGTATTGGATGGCGGGGGTGCGAATGGCTTGATCCCCTCATATGTAAACCACTATTATTACATTAACCCGGCTACTTGGGATTATATCCCTGCTGACTCAAACCACTTAGCCGAGGGTAACGTCACCTTCAAAAGAGGGGCCTATCACATTACGCATTAATAACTTAATTAATTATCTTTCAATATTCCGACCCTTTAGGATTGTATCCTTGCTGACTCAAACTACCGGATTGAGGGTAACGTCACCTTCAAAAGAGGGGCTTACTACTATAACTAATATAATCTCTTAAAAAGTGGAAAAGTGTGAAATTCATCAAAGGTTACACTAAAGGCGAGTCGGATCCAAGTGATTCATTTTGTCTATCTGTTTTATTTTATTTTTATTTTCAGCATTTTTAGTTTTTATTTTTTAGTTTAAAAACCTTTTTCTAAAATTTTGATTTGATTAGACGTTAAGGATAAACCGGTACTAAAAGCTCTTGTGTCCTTGGACGACCTCGGTATCTTACCAACGCTATACTACGCTCACGATGGGTACACTTGCCCATATGTGTGTTTGGTGTTAGTAAAATATCGTGTTTTATAAATTTAAAACTTGACTAAAGTGTTAAAAGGGGCTAAAAATATACATAAAAACATATCACACCGCACGCACATCAAGTTTTTGGCGCCGTTGCCGGGGACACAAGGATTTTAAGAAAGTTAGGAATTAACGGCCTGGTCGTTTTTCTTATTTTTCTGTTTTTTAGGATTTTTTTTTTAATTTTCAGTTTCTCCAGAGCTTAGCACGAGCCGTGCCTGGTCAAAGACGGGCCGTGCCCAGCGTTGTTACTGGCAGTTTTTATTTTTCGAGTTATAGAGAGTTGAGCACAGGGCCGTGTCGGTGCAGCACGGGGCCGTGTCGAGCTCCCCACTAACCGGGATCCGGAAAACAATTACTGTATCTCCGACAACGGGTCGTGTTCATCTGAGCACGGGGCCGTGGTGAAACCACTGACCAATGTTCTTTTTATTTTTATTGCAACACTTGGAACCCAGGCGCCGCACCTAAACTTTCTACGCAGTGTATGAGCTCCAGTTCCAGTAGAGACATAAAAGAACCTCTAGATGAACCCGAACGCTTTCTAAGAAAAAGACTTAAAACTAAAAACTAAGAGAAAGTTTCGGGGGACCCATTTCCAATGGCAGATCAACGTACCCTCATGGATTACCTACGACCCACTGTAGGTAATCTTGGCGCCGCTATCAATGCACCGAATGTTAAGGCCAACAATTTCGAACTTCGGCCGCATTTGATACAAATGCTCCAAAACTCCGCAACCTTCCACGGGCTTGCGGACAAAGATCCCCATTTACATATTACTACGAATGTTTCCATTCTCACTAAAAGACCGAGCTAAGGCTTGGCTTAACACCCTCCCAGTTGGTTCGGTAAACACCTGGGATGAACTAGCCCAAAAGTTTTTGTATAAGTATTTCCCTCCTGCTAAAATGGCTAAATTAATGACTGAAATTAATACATACTCACAAGAGGACGGGGAGTCCTTATATGAAACTTGGGAAAGGTTCAAGGAGCTACTAAGAAAGTGTCTTCATCATGGTCTTGCGGTGTGGTAACAAGTATCCACTTTCTACAATGGGTTGTTGCCACACACAAGACAAACACTTGACTCTAGCTCCGGGGGACTTTTAGGTAATCGTCGCCCAAACGAAATTTATAATCAAATTGAGGAAACTGCTCAAACCAATTTTTAGTGGCACACTCCCCGAGGCACAAAATATATTGCCCCGGGCGCCCAAAAGGTTGATGAAAACACCTCTTTGCAAGCCCAAATCGAGGCCCTCTCTTCAAAAATCAAGAAGTTAGAAATGGCAAAAACGGCCTCGGTTATGGCTTATGAAGGGTGTGGTGGGCCACATGAAAATTGTAGTTGTATAAAAGAAATGGATAACTAAATAGAAACGGTGAAGTACATTGATAATAGACCTAGGCCGTCGGGTCCTCCAACGGGTACCTATAACAAAGGATGGCGTAACCACCCTAACCTTGGTTGGAGAGAACCGGACAATAGTAGTAACCAACAAAATCTAAACCAACGAACAAACTTTCAACAACCAAGAAATGAGTCACAAAATTTCTCTCAACAACAACAAGGGGGACGAAAGAGGCTTGAAGATACCGTATCTCGCCTCATCTCCGACACTGAAAAGAAAAACTCGGAACGATTTCAACAACTAGAATCAAACTTTAGAAATCAACAAGCTAGTATTCAAAACACTGAAAAACAAATAAATCAACTAGCTCAAAATTTCTCCGAGAGACCACAAGGCGCGTTACCAAGCAATACCGAAACCAAACCAAAGGTGCAGGTGTATCTCATCACGTTGAGAAACCGTATCGTAGGTCCCGAGGAGGCTCCGCTGCCTCCAACTGAAAAGAGCCGGTCTAGTCAAACCACAACTTCGCCGACACCCCAACAAGAGACGGCTCCTCCGCCAATTCAAGAGCCCACCAAGAATCCTCCGGTACCATACCCCGGTCGGTTACTTCGCCAAAAGACTGACGAGCAATTCACAAAATTTGTAAATTTACTAAAACAATTGCATGTCAATATTCCATTTGTCGAAGTCCTAACTCAAATGCATAAATATTCAAAATTTATGAAGGACTTCCTCACTCACAAAAGAAAAATTGAATCATTGCAATTAGTTAATTTAAGCGAAGAATGCTCCGCCTTGCTACTCAACGGGCAAAAGAAGATCAATCCCGGAAGCTTCACCATTCCTTGTTCGATTGGGGAATCACCCATCCGCAATGCACTAGCCGATCTTGGGGCTAGCATCAACCTCATGCCCGCATCAATGTTCGACCGACTCGGCCTAGGGAAAACAAGCCCTACAAAAATGAGCATACAACTCGCCGATAGGTCCGTTAAATACCCACAAGGTGTCGCTGAAAATCTATTGGTTAAAGTCAGAGACTTTGTCTTCCCAGCCGACTTTTTCATACTAGATATGGAGGAAGATACCGAAGTACCACTCATCTTGGGGAGGCCATTCCTAGCCACGGCCCATGCAGTGGTAGACATGAATGGTGGGACACTAACATTGAGGGTTAGGGACAAGGAAATGAAGTTCGGAGTTGGTAAAAGAGTAGAAGACGATGACCCGGTCAATTACATGAAAGTCATAGATTCAAGTTTGGATGATGCTCACCGACGGTGCAACATGGGATGCAAAACATCCCACTTGGGTAACATATGACTGGCTTTAGGTCTAGCCAAGGACCCTTATAAACCTGGCGCACCACGGAGGCATTCCGCATAACTATCCTTAGCTTAGTTTAGATTAATTTTTATGCTTTCTAGTTTAGTTTTAATTTTCAGGAATAAAACACACTCGGGATGGTGAAGGATACTAAGGGAAACTTGAACCAGCACCCCACGCAAGAAAACAGAGCCTCCCGACAATTTTTTCTTCATTACAGCAAGTTCAGCATGGGTCGTGCCCAGCCAACACGGCCCCGTGCTCAAGGATCTGCAGAAAAATGCCCAGTTCAGGTAACTAACTGGACACGGGGCGTGTTCACTGAACACGACCCCGTGCCCAGCCTTCTGTTACTTTTGTTACTGGCAATCTGAACACGGGGCCATGCCCGGACACCACGGTGCCGTGTCCAGATGCCCAGTAACATAAATTTTTGTTTTAACACACCTTTTTACACATTGAATCAACTTAAAAACTTATTTTTGGGACCCATTGAGGACAATGTGTAATTTAAGTGTGGGGGGGGGGGGGATGCTAAAACCTTGAATTTTGCAAGTCCTAATTACAAGCCTTACACAAAACTCTATTGGAACCGCTAAACACCCCAATTATTTTCAAAAACTTTTTATTTTTTTTACTTGTCTTGATTTAATTTGGGAATAACAAGTTCTAAAAAGGTTATATTTTTATGAATTTACAACCGATACCGTCGTGATAAAAAGAACCAACATAAGAAAATTATGAAACGACATGACAAATATAGTTAAAATTTGATTATATATACTTGGTCACATTAAAAACCCATTCCCACAAAAAGTGAGTTTTGAGCCTTTATTGAGCACACAAATACCCATATTTAAACTAAATGCTCATTTTTCGTTTGTTGTGTGAATAGCCGCTTGGTTTCTTACGACTCTAGAACTTGCCATGACAATACATTCCCGGTCCTGACCAACTTAAACCAAAGAAGTAAATGATGGAGGTATTAGGACTAACCCCTTTTTCTTTCAACACCATTATTTTTATTTTTTTTTACCACCTACCCAAAATCCCCCTAGCTTTGAGCCTAAACCTTTTCATTTCTAAACCCACAAAACAAACACCCTTTACCCACCAAAATCTTTTTTTTATTTTTACCCCTTTATTTTAGTAAAAAGCTCGGTTTTTCATGTGACTTCCTTTAAAAAAAATAAATGATGATGAAGTCAAGCAATAAACAAACAAGTTCATCAAAAGGAACTCTGTTTGAAAAATGCTTCATTAGAATAAAAAGTCACAAAAATAAAAAGTTTTACGAAAACCGACGCTTTTTACGCTTTTCTACTAACCACTAACCCAAAACCACCTACCTTTAACCGAAGCCTAACCCTTCCCCAAAGTCCTCTTGATATTTACAAAGGTTAATAGCTAAAAAGGAGGAGGATTGATTGCTTGGCAAGCATATGGTAGAAGTAAGTTCCATGCTGGTCCCGAGTGTTTCACAAAAATATATCTTCGGCCGAGTGTTGAGTGATCTCCCGTGAGGTATGTGAACTTGTATATAAATGGAATTTTAAAGAGGCATGTTATGCCCAAATAAGTAATTTCTCTTATGTAATGTTCTAAATAAATCATAACGAATAGGATTGTAAATAACATAAAAATAAAGCCTAATAAAGATCTTGGAATCCCGACACTCAAGACAAGCCCAAAACTTCTCTTCTACCCATTCCATTTGGGCGTGTAAGCCACATTATAAAGAGTTTTGCTTGAGGACAAGCAAAAATTCAAGTGTGGGGGAATTTGATGTGTGTAAAATGAAACATATAAATTACATCAAATAAGGCATAAAACTAACCCTTTTTAAGTACTAATATTGGAAAAAGTGTGCTTTTGTCTTCCTTTTGTATTTTCAGGGATAAATGAGCTTAAATGAACAAAAGAAGGAAAAATGCAGCCAAATCTAACAATAATACAAGAAAAGGAATAAACGTGGCATGCCCGACCCCTCGACAACATTTTCCCAAGCAAAAACAAGACATTAGAAGGCTGAACACGCCCCGTGCCCATCGGACACGGGGGCGTGCCCAAGTGTCTGCAGAAAAGACAAAGTTGTAGAAGCTTCTATTTCCCAACACGGGGGCGTGCCCAGCGGACACGGGGCCGTGGTTAACGCTAAGATTCGCAGAATCCAAGCAAATCTTGATAGTACGGATACGCATCTGCACACGGGGCCTTGCCCAGCGGACATGGGGGTGTGGTCAACTAATGCAGACAAACTGCAATTAATGAAGAAAGAGAAAGTGGGTGGAGTCGGGGCCGTGTCCGGGCTTATGTGCAGGCTATAAATAGAGGTGCTTGGTTCACTTCAAAGGCATCCCTTGGCAAACCACCCCTCTCACACTTCACCTACACTTCACCACCATCACAACCCATTTCCACCACCATCATCCATCATCCATCATCCATCATAGAGTGTGTGTAGTAGTCTCGGGATCCAAGATTGATAGTAAGAGTTCTTGACAATCAAAGGCCATGTTTGCCTAAGTCTCTTACATCACTTGGTAAAGACAAGCATTTAGGGTAATACTTTTGTTTTTTTTTATCTTTTCGCACTTTTTATTTTGTTTTGTATTAATGACATTAATAACTAGTTTCTTATGTAGAAGGTGAAACTTCCTTATCATTTGTCTGTGGTGTCTTGGCGTTATTTTACTTTCTATATAAAATAAAATATTTACACCATTCATATCTCTACGGTCTATATAGAGATATGTTGGCTACCTGGTCGGGGGTTAAGGGAATGGTTTGGTAAGGTTCTTGCCTTGTTCAGTGTATAGATCCTGCAAGGACCTGGGTCAAGCTTAGTAGGACCTCCTTCAATACCCACTGGTATTGGATGGCGGGGGTGCGAATGGCTCGAGCCCCTCATATGTAAACTACTATTATTAAATTAACCGACCCTTTAGGATTGTATCCTTGCTAACTCAAACTACTGGGTTGAGGGTAACGTCACCTTCAAAAGAGGGGCGTACTACTATAACTAAGATAATCTCTTAAAAAGTGCAAAATTGCGAAATTCATCATAGGTTACACTAAAGGCGAGTTGGATCCAAGTGATTCATCTTGTCTATCTGTTTTTATTTTATTTTTATTTTCAGCATTTTTAATTTTTATTTTCTAGTTTAAAAACCTTTTTCTAAAATTTTGATTTAATTAGACGTTGAGGATAAACCGGTACTAAAAGCTCTTGTGTCCTTGGACGACCTCGGTATCTTACCAACGCTATACTACACTCACGATGGGTGCACTTGCCTATATGTGTGTTTGGTGTTAGTAAAATATCGTGTTTTATAAATTTAAAACTTGACTAAAGTGTTAAAAAAAGGGCTAAAAATATACATAAAAACATATCACACCGCACGCACATCAGTCCATCACTGGATCGGATGGTAGTTCGATCGGATGGCTATCCGATCGGATTACCATTCGATTGGTGTGGCTGTTGTGAGTGAGAGACGGATTGCCATCCGATCGGATTGCCATCCGATCGGATGGCCATCCGTTCGGATGGCCATTCGATCGAATGGTTATTCGATTCAAGTGTCATGATTCCAAATTGATTGTCATTCGACGATAAAAAGATTCAAGTATCAAAGTGTTTAGGGATGAGAAGCAACTGTCACTAGATCGGATGGCTGTTCGATCGGATGGCTATCCGATCGGAGTGCTACTCGATCGGGTTGTCCTTGTCCCGTTACTAAACTTGTAAAGTTTCTAAGTTTCTGTTTAAACAATGACGACATGGTACGCATTGAGACAATGGTAAACCCATCAGTGTACAGTCGATCTGATCGGGTGGGAATCACCCCAGTCCGTTCAGTCATCCATTCGTGACGGTGCTTATGTCAGAATTCGTACCCCGGTCATCTTTTCCGGCAACAATCCTTCTCCAAACCAACTCCAGACTAATCATCAAGTCTATAGTCCGTTTAGATCCAGATCTCACCGTTTTAGGTAAAAGTTTTAAGAAAAGAAGAAGATAAACATTAGTTTTAGTTGAAAAGTCTGGATTTAGTAAAGATTTAGAGTGAAACACATGAAATTCCTTAGATCTGAGCTAGATCTTGACTAGAATGACATCACACAACAGTTTGGTACAAACCGCCATGATGACATCACCATCAAGAACTCAAATCTTAGATATTTCATGGTGAAAAGTGAGATTTCAAAGGAGAATCTTGTAGAGAATAACGTGTAGATCAAGGTTGTACAAGAATCTAGTATAAAATGTACCGAAATCGCTGAGAAATGGAAGAAGAGAGGAGTGCGTGGGTCTGGATCGAGTAAGGCTGTCACATCAATGAGAATGATGATGTGACAGGCCTATTTATAGTGTCAGAGTGAGTGAAGGAGTGAGGCAGTGTGCATGGATCGGGTGGCGCTTCGATCGAGTGGCCATCCGATCGGTTGGTCATCTGATCGGATGGTCATCCGATCGGATTGCCCCTCGGCCAATCCCATCCTTTCCGTGTTCCCGTCTTTGATTCGTTTTGCGAGTTAGATTAAATGTTGCGTTGCGTATTATTGGGTAATAGTATCACATAACTAGATTATATCATTAACACAAAAGTTTCCATAGTTTCCGTAGTTTCATAGTTTCCGCCATTGACAAGACTCCAGTCCCTCGTTCAACCAAGTCTCAAGTTTCCCGAGCCTCAAGAGTCAAGCACCAAAGTATCAAGGGTCAAGAATCTAGCTTCCAAGTATCAAGAATCATAGAATCAAGTTTCATAGAATCATAGTATCATAGAATCATAGTTTCCATAGTTTCAAAGCATAAGACTCATCAAGTATTAATAGCATCAAGTATCACATAGTTTAGGGACTAAAAGTGTCAAATAGGTAAAAGTCTAGGGACGCAGATGTTACAGTCTCCCCTCCTTTAGGAGATTTCATCCCCGAAATCTAGGAAGAAGACTGCTCGAAGAGCTGCAGATACTTGGTCTTCATTTCACTTTTTAGTTCCCAAGTGAATTCGGCGCCACGCTTTACTTCCCATCGAACCTTGACTATGGGAATTTTGCTGCACCTTAGTCGCTTGACACCCTGATCCATGATTTCGACCGGCTTCTCCACAAAGTGTACAGCTTCATTGATTTGCAAGTCTTCAAGGGGAATCTGTAGTTCCTCGTTAGCTAGGCATTTACGTAGGTTAGATACGTAGAACACTGGATGCACGTTGTTTAGTTCCTGAGGTAGGTCGAGTCTGTACGCCACCTTGCCAATTCTTTCGAGTATCTTGAAAGGACCCACATAGCGAGGAGCGAGCTTTCCCTTCTTACCAAAGCGAACCACTCCCTTCCAGGGAGATACCTTGAGAAGGACTCGATTGCCAATATCAAATTCAAGAGGTTTGCGCCTGTTATCAGCATAGCCCTTTTATTTGCTCCTAGCCTTGATCAAGTTATCACGGATCTGAAGAATCTTATCCGTTGTCTCTTAAATGATTTCAGGGCCAATAAACTGCTTGTCACCAATCTCATGCCAGCTGAGAGGAGATCGGCACTTGCGGCCATACAAAGCTTCGAAAGGAGCCATCTGAATACTGGAATGATAGATGCTGTTGTACGAGAACTCAATCAATGGTAAATGTACATCCCAGTTACCACCAAATTCGATGACACAAGAACGGAGCATATCCTCTAGGGTCTGAATAGTACGTTTGGTCTGTCCATCCGTCGCTAAGATTCAAATGAGAACCCATAGCGGATTGAAAAGTTTTCCAAAGACGTGAAGTAAAACGACTATCACGTTCTGAGATTATGTCGAGAGGTATGCCATGACGGCGTATAATATCATCGTTATAGATTCGAGCAAGTTTCTCCACTTTATAATCTTCACGAATAGGAAGAAAGTCGGCTGATTTGGTCAAACGATCGACAATCACCCAGATACTATCGTGACCAGAAGGTGTACGGGGCAGTTTAGTAATAAAGTCCATAGCAATGCTATCCCATTTCCACACCGGGATTTTGGGTTGTTCTAAGAGACCAGAAGGATGCTAATGTTCGGCCTTAACCTTCGAGCAAGTAAGGCATTTAGAAACATACACAGTAATGTCCTTCTTCATACCAGACCACCAATAAGTCATGCGCAGATCATGGTACTTCTTATCGGCACCTGGATGAATAGAATAACAAGATTTGTTAGCCTCATTCATGATGAGCTCACGAAGATTATCGCGATCCGGCACCCAGATGCGGTTGAGATAGTATTGAAGACCATCAGATTTAGTTTCGAGTTGATTCACGTTAGCACCAAGAACTTCAACAGATAGACTACCTTCATTAGCTGACGAATACTGAGCTTCACGAATACAAGCATGCAGATCACTAGAGATACGAATAGCCTTAAAATGAGTCTTACGACTGAGAGCGTCGGCCACTACATTCGCCTTGCCAGGATGATAGCGAATTTCGCAGTCATAGTCGTTAAGTAGTTCCACCCAACGTCTCTGTCGCAAGTTCAGTTCCTTTTGGTCAAAGATATGTTGAAGGCTCTTATGGTCGGTGAAAACCACACACTTTGTACCATACAGGTAGTGTCGCCAGATCTTTAACGCAAATACAACTGCACCAAGCTCCAGATCGTGAGTAGTGTAGTTTTTCTCATGTATTTTGAGTTGACGAGAGGCATTAGCAATAACCTTGTCCCGCTGCATGAGCACACAACCCAATCCACGGTTCGAGGCATCACAATATACCACTAAATCGTCATTCCCATCGGGTAGAGTTAGAACAGGATCGTTACACAAAAGGGTCTTAAGAGTTTGAAAAGTTTCCTCTTGCTCGGGACCCCTAGCAAAAGGTCTATCTTTTTAAGTCAACGAGGTGAGAGGTACAACAATCTTAGAAAAGTTCGAGATGAATTGGCGGTAATAACCCGCCAATCCTAGGAAAGAACGAATCTTAGATGCCGATTTCGGCGTACTCCAATTCTTCAGAGCTTCGATTTTGGACGGATCAACATGAATACCTTGCTTACTAACGACATGACCAAGAAATTGCACTTCATCAATCCAAAACTCACACTTAGAAATCTTAGCATACAAGCGTTCACCACGTAGAAGTTCAAGCATCAAGTGTAAATGACGATCATGATCTGCTTTAGACTTAGAATAAATGAGAATATCATCAATAAAGACTATCACAAAACGATCTAAATACGGTTTACAAACTCGATTCATTAGATCCATGAACACAGCGGGTGCGTTGGTCAATCCAAAAGGCATGACCACGAACTCGTAGTGTCCATAACGAGTACGAAAAGCGGTTTTGGGTAAATCATCCTCGAGTACACGAAGCTGATGATAACCAGAACGAAGGTCGATCTTCGAAAAACAGGGCGCGCCTTGTAGTTGGTCGAATAAATCATCAATACGAGGAAGAGGATAACGATTCTTAACTGTAAGTTTATTAAGTTCACGGTAGTCGATACACATACGAAACGAACCATCTTTCTTCTTGACGAATAGTACGAGAGCACCCCACGGAGAGGTACTTGGACGAATGAATCCCTTTTCGAGCAGTTCTTGCAATTGGCTAGATAGTTCTTGCATCTCGGAAGGTGCAAGACGATACGGGGCCTGGCGACAGGAGTCGCACCTGGTACGAGATCAATACGAAAGTCAACAGATCTAGGAGGAGGAAGACCAGGAAGATCTTCAGGAAAGACATCAGGGAAATCACACACTACTGGAACGTCACTCATGTTCTTCCCCTTGCCCTTTTGTTCCACCACGTGGGCCAAGAAACAAGGTTCTGTTTATGTAAGCATCTGTTCGCTTGAGTGCATGACATCAACTTTAGTCCTTTCGAAGGTCGGTCTCCATAGACATGCAAAATATATCCGGACGGCAGAGGTAGACGAACAAATTTCTCGTGACAGGCAATCTCGGCATGATTCTTATGCAACCAATCCATACCGATAATGACATCAAAACTATCCAATTGCATGGGTATTAGATCAATAGTAAATACGTGGTCGTTAAGAGTTAAGCAACAACCACAGAGAATAGAATCAACTAGAATAGACTTCCCATCGGCAATCTCCACCGAAAACGACTTAGGTAACTTAGAGCGTGCACAGTTTAACAAAGGTTCAAATTCCACATACACAAAACTTCTGTCGGCACCAGTATCAAATAGAATCGAAGCGTAAAGGTTATTCACGAGAAACGTACCATTAACGACGTCATTGTCGTTACGAGCCAGATTAGCATTAAGATTGAACGATCGTCCACGAGCGGCTGGTCCTGGTTCAGCTGAGGACACTGGTTTCGAAGATGGGTAGTATCTCCACACTTGTAGCATGCACGAACAGCATTTACGGGCCTCCGATTCTGCTGGGGAGCTGGAAGAGCTGGTAGGGCTGCCTGAGCTGGGGCTTGTTGAGCCGGTTGGGCAGGATTAGCTTGACGACAATAAGGAGTCGTGTGACCATAGCGATTGCAGTTGGTGCACAAACGACATGCAGAGTTAGCAGGATGATGAAAGTTGCAAGATGTACACTTGGGGTAAGACCCAGAGTACTGCTTCTTGACTTCTAGTGCAGTAGTGATTGGAACAGTAGCAACAGGAGTAGGTTTGGTAACAGGGTTTGCAGCAGGAACAATAGCATTGCATCCTGAACCCTGTGACTTTCGCCTCTTGTTCTTGCTGCCACTTTGTAACACCTCGTAAAATCATGTCCAACATAATAAAGACACGTGTCATGGACTTTAAACGTGTAAAGAATTATTTCTGAGGGACTGAAGTTGTCAAACAATGTAAATATGTGAATAAAGGGATCCGAAGTGTCAACATGCCATTCTTGTGCCTCTGAATGACCTCACACGACGTTTGTATTCTTTAACGAATAATTTATCGAACTTAGAGAGTCGTTTGTGCTTAAAATAAGGATCTTGTGAAACAAAGGGGTTAAAAGCGTCAACATGTTAAAATTACCTCTGAGTGACCTTTTAACGATCCCAAAAACATTGTGATAATTTATTTTGATCCCAAGAATAACGGATATTAAATTCGTGGAGATTCGGCGCATTTAAATAATCAAAATGTTAATTACAAATAATAAGGGTTAAATGCGTCAACGTCGCAATTTAAGACCATTCGGGTGACCTCGTAACTAACCGAAGGCCTATTGTTAAATGTTTGAAGATTCAAGACCCTTAAAAATCAATTTTGAGGGTTAAAAGTGCAATAAACGCAAATTAAATAAAGATTAGAAGGACCAGGGACCAAAATTGGAACATTTGAAACTTGTTGACCGGATGTCCACCCCGACGCGGGCCGCGTAGGCCATATGGCAGTTCTTACGCGGGCCGCGTAGAACTGCCAGGTGTAGAATGATGGGGACAGGTGCCTGTCCAGCCCATTTCACCGACTTAGGAAGCTTGTTTTCGATTCCAGGAGCTCAGCCAACGGTTTTGCATGTATAGGGGACACCTGGGATGATCAGGAATCATTTGTAGGCTTGTGTGTAATGATCTTGTGAAGTTTATTTGGCTATATAAGCTTCTTGTTTGCATGTTCTTGGTGCTCATTCTCAAAAATCATTCTAACTCACTCTCTGGAGCTCTCTGGACTTCAAGCAAGATTCCACAAGCTCTTAATTCGTGCTAAGGGCCTTTATAAGCAATCTTAGCCTCTCTAGTTCATGTTTTATTACTCTAATGACCAAAAGTCAAAACCATCGTAATTAAGCTTTGACTTAGTGATTAATCACTCATGGTCCAGTCATTTTTCGAATTGAAAGTGGCTATGAGTTGGTAATTATGTGGGTAATAAACCCTTAAAAGGGCACCCCCTGATTATCACTCTAACTTGGTCAATTGTCGGGTCAAACTTAATATTAAAAAGTCAACAAAAAGCTATTTTGCAAAAAAATTCATAATTAGCAATTTAGAAGTTATGGAACCTGCTTTGACACTAAAATAACTTGGTAAATAATGTAAGAACATGTCTAAGCATGTTCCACCCGACAACTCTGAGTTTAGGCTCGGTTCGGAACCGAAAGTCGCAAAAGAGGACTTTTGCTTTGACTTTCAGTTCTGACCCAGTTTAGCTTAGTTTAGATATGCCTTAAGGTTCCTTTAGGACCATATTATAAATTAGTAAAACCCTCTGAGGTTATACTACATGGTTCCTTAATTATCCGATTCATTTGCATGTTTCTGTTAATTGCTTAAATATTGACCATTATGCGCTTTCGACCTTAAAACGAGATTTTGAAAATGTGAGAAGACAAAAACCTTTATTACTGATTTATAAACTTGGCCTAAAAATTTGACATCAGTTTGAGGTCTAAATTAGGAGTTATGCTCAATATCGTAATTTGAAAGGTTTTTATTATTTAAACGACATATTTAGCATAAAGCCTACTTAAGCCCAAATGTTTACACCAAACCTTTTATCCACTGATGTAACATAATATTTTGAGATTTTTTAAGATTTTTATTTATTTTTAAACTGATCATAACATAGGGTTATTGCTTTAATTCGGTAATTGACTATTATACCCTTTTTGCTAATAAAATGAGTTTTACATAACATTTTGATACCAAACCTTTTGCTACTGATTTTATATGTTAAATAAAATATTTTAAGCCTTCTGGACTGATAAAAATCTCAGCTTTTCTTATATAACCTAAAAATCGCTTAAAACCGATTTTTTACGCATTTTAAAAGCATAGTATGGGTTAAAACTATTTTTGACATATAAGACTTAATACCTACTGATGTTTTAAGTAAATTTTTATACTTTAACAGTAAGTAAAAGTTTTGAACTCAGATTTCTAAATTTGACCTTTAAAGCTTATGTGAAATGACCAAAATGCCCCTACGGCGCATAGTTTGGTTATAAATTCTAAATTTCACATATATGCAATACCCTACTGATATGACTTGCAAAAATAATTATTTTTACTGATCATTTCAGACCTGAACCTCAGGAATATCTAACCGCTTTTATAACCCCTAAAATGACCAAAATACCCCTACGAGGCTTAATTTGAGTTTAAATTCGTTTTGGGCATAATGGAAGGTATCCTACTGAAATCACAACATATTTAAAGAATATTAACTTGTGAAACCTATAGATGACTCTTTTTGTTACCCGTTATGCATTTTTCGCATTCGGTACGGTTTATGTGACTAGTTTGCATAAATTAACCGAAACGGGTCAAACCTTGTCATTTTTACCTCAAAATCCAGAATGTGTTTAGTTTACCCATATTATACAAGTCTTCATACTTGTCGGGTCTGAACCACATTCAAATCTGGTCTTCGCTTAATCTTGCATTTTGAACCGTATATCTTTCTTTAAAACTAACCGGTCTAAGTTTAAACTTAAGTTAGACCCGTTAGGAATCTAATAGATTATTAAAAACCTTCGTTCCAGATTTAGGAGCCCAGTAAAAGATATCTGCACTTGCTGATTGTATACGGTTGAGATAAATTTGAATATTTGCTCAGGTAAATACTTTTGACTTATTTCCCTTATACGGGCTTGGGGTACGGTATATAAAATACCGCTTGGTCGAGTATTGAATTTTTAATCATATGAAGGTTAAATCATTGAGATAACCCGTTTAATCTGTTTTGTTTGTTTTATAGCCTTTGGGGGGTTAATGACCATGTCCTGGATATCCTCGGCTCATTCATTGAAATGGCCACGACTTAAGCACGGGGTGTAGGCAAACACCTGCCGGTGCGTATGTAAAATTAATAAACCCACCTGTTCGAGAATAACTCGCCGTGGGTTATATTATGTGGTGTGTCAATTAATCTTTAACCCGGTATTCAGGCCATGCAACTGAACGTATAACGATCATGTAATTCTTTTACAAGTTTATTTTTAAATAATTATCCCAAGTTATAAAAGATTATTTGTGCCTTGTGCATTTAAATCAATTTTCTTAAAACATTTTCAAAAGAGTAAGTTAATTGTATTTACCAGTGTAAACTGACGTATTTTCCAAAAGGCTAAAGTGTAGGTACTAGGCGGAATAGGTTGGCTACTCCTGAGTAAATAAATAAGAGTCTTGCAAGCTTTGTCACTCAAAATTTGTTGAACAATTATCTTCCTTTGTTTTGATCCACCTGTGGATCCTTTACATTCCGTTCTAATACTTTGTTACTTTCAATTCGGTTTGTAATATTTTACTTTTAGACTTCTGCTGTGCATTAAACTGTGATTATTGACTATGATGATATCAACTGCGTCACGATACTCTCCATCGGGCCCACCGGTAATACGTGGAAATATCGGGGTGTGACAGGTTGGTATCAGAGCCAACATTGAGTGAATTAAACACTAGACTTTTGGGTTTAATCTCAATGACACAGTTGCACATTTCTTGACTTCTGAGTCTAGGCAAAGGACTTAGGACTAATCCTAATCTTTTATTTTGTCCTTTATTGTTTTTTCCTTTGTAGTTTCTTTTGTTTGTGTTGACAGTAACAGAAGATGCCTCCACGTATTAGGGGAAGAGGAAGAGGCGGTAAGGCCCCAATATTCACCAGCCATGATCATGAGGCCTGGCCATCAAACCGACGAACTCCTTCATTGACAATGAGCACGAGTCCCCAAGAAGACTGGAGGACGTACTTAGAGCCTGTGAGGCGTTCTGTCTCGCTAAGCTCCTCACCTTCGCACCATGATCCCTTCGGGCTCCATCAAGGCAACGAGTCCGATCATTCTCGCCACTCCTACTTACCACTGCAGCGGTCAGGTTCCCACCGTGCCTTTGAGGACCCGACCCCGTACTTTCAGAGTCGGTTCAATCCAGTGAATCAGGTGCAAGAACAAGTGGGTTTTAACCCATTGGGACCGGAGGATCATTTCTCTGGTGATTAACACATGGACATGGATGAAGACACAGATCCTGCCGAGCCACCATCTGGGACGCCCACGCATCCCATAGATATTTCAGACGGATCGTCTTTCCACGGTTCGCCCTATCGAGGCCCAGACAGCTATGAAGCAAGGTTTACCTCGTACCCTTGGGAATTCACTTCCCCTTTCAACCCACAGCCTCAGCAGCAGGATCCCTCTGAGGATTCACATTTTCAGGCGGTTACACCACCGCCACCGCCGCCGCCAGAGCAGCAGCCGCCTCCGGAGCCACCGAGGCGGAGAAGATTAAACGCACGGATGTCCGTGCGAGGGGGATTTCGTTTCAGCACTCCCCAACCCTCCAGTGGCAGTCATTACCCGCCACTGTATGAAGACCCACAGATGGGCGGGCCTTCAAACCCAGTTTCTGAGGTGAACTCTGCGCCAGTCGCATCACCATCACCACCACATATGGGTTTTGATAACCCAATACCTTCATACGCTGGAGTAGCAACGTATAACCCCTTTGAACGGCCAGGCCACTCTAGCTACAATTACTATAATGCCCCCGATGTTGACCCATACCTGGTGTCGGCAAACTACAATGCTCTTCATCCTGAGGGGCCCTACGGAGCCCCATATCAAACTGGGTACCCTGCCTATGGGTACCAATACCCGCCACCTCCTCAACCTCAACAGCAACAGCAGCCGTAGCCGCCGCAGATCCAGCCACCACAATAGCAGGAGATTCTTCAAAGGTTGAGCCAGGTGGAGCGGGAGGTTCAAGAAGAGCGTAGAAGCCACCGGGGATTTCTTAAGGGTTTGGCGAATTTAATCAAGGGGAAGAACATAAGGGACCATTGAGATTCTTTATTTGCTTGTTTTGTATTTCTTTAATTTTCAATTAAGTCCCTGTGTGGACATCTATTTATGTACTTGGTCCCTGTGAGGACTTGTATTTTCAGTTTTAGCCCCTGCGTGGGCAAGTTATTTATGTTAAAGTCCCGTTTAGGGCAAATATGTACTCTTTCTTAATATTATTGGAATGTTTGAATTCTAAATTTTCATTTTTGTCATTATATACATAAATATAATATATGAAATAAATAAAAATATCATTCCTTTTGTATGATCTGCCATTATACATTAAACAAAATCTTAAAAGCAAAGCCTAGCCCTTATGTCATTTTAAGACAGGGTCATGATGGTAGTTCCTTATTAAGATTCAGATCCTTGTTAACATCTGAAAACATGTTAACACTCCTGGCAAATGTGATTCGATAAAATCACATAAGTCATCCTTATATTGGATTCTTCCAATTCCTCTTCTCCATTTTATTTAATCATCCATTAGTGATGAAGTGCCTACGGGCCATAATTAATGTCCTTTGAGACTAAAGACAGTTGTAGTCTATGACTCCCTGTCAATAAAAGGTAATGAACTATGATTCAAGCCTTAGTGCCTCGATCCTATAAGATCATGGCTTATAATTTAAATTGTCCTTATGACTTGGCTTTTTGTGCCATTATTATATTTTAATTATAACAAAGGATAATTATAATGAAAAAAATCCTGAATATATGAGACTAATAAATTAACCAATATGGTTTATTAATACCATGGTTAATAAATCATCAAGAATGATAATACTGCTATAGTCTTCTAAATAAATCATTATCATCATTTTATGTAGCAATCAAGCTACATGGCAGAATCTGAAGAAGTCAACAGTCATCCGAGAGAGAATCATGATACCACCAGAATCAACATAGCTGGTGCAGAACTGCAGGCATTAATAGACAATGCCGTTACTCGTGCTCTGGACAGACGAGATAATGAATCAAGTGGTACTCGAAGCAAGATACTATCTGCACGTCATTCTAAATCACACCCTAAGACTCACTCTGTGGCTCATAGCAAGCCACCATCTAAAACTCTTTAGTCGAAGAAGGATGATGACCGACACTCATCAAATCAGCATCGTATTCCGTCTAAGAAGATTGTGTTTGATAAGGAGTCACGAGCAAAAACCTGTTCTTATAAGTATTTTGTCTCCTGCAAGCCCAGGGATTTCACTGGGGAAAAAGGAGCCATCGATTGCATGACGTGGCTAGACGAGATGGATACGGTAGTTGATATTAGCGGGTGTGCAGAGCAAGATATTGTGAAGTATGTTTCACAATCTTTCAAAGGTGAAGCTCTAGCTTGGTGGAGGTCTTTGATCCAAGCTACTGGAAAGATCCCATTGTACAATCTGACATGGGATCAGTTTGTTGCTCTTATCAAGGAGAATTACTGTCGTCAACATGAGGTTGAGAAGATCGAGACTGACTTTTTGACATTGGTTATGAAGATCTTAGACTGTCAGGCATATCTCACGAGTTTTAACACCATGTCTCGATTGGTTCCTTACTTGGTGACCCCGGAACCAAAACGTACAGCCCGTTTCATTGGGGGTTTAGCCCCGGAGATCAAAGCTAGTGTGAAAGCATCTCGACCTACTACTTTTAGGTCTGTAGCTGATTTGTCATTATCTCTTACCCTTGATGCGGTCAGTCCAAGATCGCTTAGGCATTCTGATGAAGGGAAGAGGAAACGTGAGGATGATAACTCACGTCGTTCGGATAAGAAGCGTAAAGGGAACTTGGATCACAAGAAGAGTTCAGGATTTAGGAAAGATGACCAACAGTCGGGTGAGAAGCTCAAATGCAAGACCTGCAAGAAGCATCATCTGGGAAAGTGCAGGTATGAATCAAAGTCCCAATCACAGCCTAGGGCTTGTGGGATCTGTAAGTCTAGTGAGAACACGACATTGGACTGTAAAAAGATAAAGGATGCGATTTGTTACAACTGTAACGAGAAGGGGCACATCAAGTCTAACTGCCCAAAATATGCAAAGAAACCTGAAGAGGGAAAGAAGACCAATGCTAGGGTCTTTCAAATGAATGCACAAGAAGCAATTCAGAATGATAACGTGATAACAGGTACCTTTCTTATCAATGATGTTTATGCAAGGGTGTTGTTTGATTTGGGTGCAGATAAGTCGTTTGTTGATAATAAGTTTTGTAAGTTGCTAAATCTACCTGTTAAAACCTTAAGCAAAAAATATGAAGTAGAACTGGCCGACGGTACCATAGAAACTGCTTCAACTGTGTTAGATGGATGTTTTATATCCATTAGGAACCACTCCTTTCCGTTATCTTTGCTTCCTTTGAAATTAGCTGGTTTCGACATAGTGATAGGCATGGATTGGTTATCTCATAACCAAGCCCAGATTGTTTGTGACAAGAAACAAGTGGTGATCAAGACTCCGTATGGTGAGCCACTTACCATACAGGGAGACACTCAGTATGGGTTGCCTAAGCAAGTGTCTATGCTTAAGGCGTCAAGGTGTTTGAAGAAGGGTTGTGTCATTTACATGGCACAGGTGACTATTGATGAACCGAAGCCCAAGATTGAAGATATCCCTGTCATTTCTGAATATCCAGAAGTATTCCCCGAAGAACTACCTGGTTTACCACCAGATAGGCAAGTGGAGTTCAAAATTGACATTATTCCTGGAGCAGCGCCTGTAGCAAGAGCACCTTACAGGTTAGCACCAACTGAGATGAAAGAGTTAAGGACTCAACTGCATGATTTGTTCGCCAAAGGTTTTATTCGACCTAGTTCATCCCCCTGGGGAGCACCAATTCTGTTTGTAAAGAAGAAGGATGGATCGATGCGTCTATGCATCGATTATCGAGAGCTGAACAAGGTCACAATCAAGAACAGATATCCATTGCCCAGGATCGACGACCTGTTCGATCAATTGCAAGGGGAAAGTTACTTCTCCAAGATTGATTTAAGGTCAGGTTACCATCAGCTGAAGGTTAGAGATGAAGATGTGCATAAGACTGCATTCAGAACTCGTTATGGTCACTACGAGTTCTTAGTGATGCCTTTTGGGCTCACTAATGCACCAGCAGCATTCATGGATCTCATGAATCGCGTTTGCAAACCCTACTTGGACAAGTTTGTCATCGTCTTCATTGATGACATTCTTGTTTATTCGAAGAACCAGGCTGATCATGAGAAACACCTTCGTTGTATTCTTAAACTTCTTCAGCAAGAAATGCTCTACGCCAAGTCTTCAAAATGCTAGTTTTGGCTTTGTGAAGTCCAATTTCTTGGACATGTGGTTAGCGAGCGTGGTATCCAAGTGGATCCCGCTAAGATTGAAGCTATCATGAAATGGCAAAAGCCGAAGACGCCCACAGAGATTCGTAGCTTCTTGGGTCTGGCAGGATATTATAGGCGTTTTATTGAAAACTTTTCAAGGATTGCTGCACCCCTGACTTCATTGACTCGCAAGAATATAAAGTTCGATTGGGGTCCTAAGCAACAAGAATCCTTCGACATTCTTAAACAAAAGTTTAGTAATGCACCTGTGTTGACATTGCTTGAAGGAATTGAAGAGTTTGTAGTTTACTGTGACGCATCACGCACTGGCATGGGATGTGTGCTAATGCAGAAGGGCAAAGTTATTGCCTATGCTTCTCGACAATTAAAAGTGCACGAAAAGAATTACACCACCCACGATTTGGAATTGGGTGCCGTTGTGTTTGCACTAAAACTTTGGAAGCATTATTTATATGGAACCAAGTGTGTGATCTATTCTGATCACAAAAGCCTTCAGCATCTGTTTAATCAGAAGGATCTGAATATGAGACAGCATCGATGGATGGAGACACTGAATGATTATGATTGTGAAATTCGCTACCATCCAGGCAAAGCGAATGTAGTAGCTGATGCTTTAAGCAGAAAAGAAAGGGTTAGGCCCATTAGAATCAATGCCAAGAGCATTGAATTGAAAAACAGCTTGAATGAAAGGTTGTTAGCCGCGCAAAAGGAAGATGTGTTCGAGGATAACTATCCGAATGAAAAGTTGGGAGTCACTGCTGAACAGTTATCCTATGGCAAGGATGGAATTCTAAGATTGAATGGAAGAATATGGGTTCCAATTTATGGAAGACTCAGGGATGTTATTCTTCAAAAAGCCCAAAGCTCCAAATATTCTGTCCATCCTGGTAGTGATAAGATGTATCAGGATTTAAAGGCAAGTTACTGGTGGATAGGTTTGAAGAAATCTATAGCCACTTATGTGGCCAAATGTTTGACGTGCGCGCAAGTTAAAGCAGAACACCAGAAGCCGTCAGGTTTGCTAGAACAGCCTGAACTTCCCACCTGGAAGTGGGAAATGGTAACTATGGATTTTATCACTAAGTTACCAAAGACAAAGCGAGGAAATGATACTATTTGGGTTATAGTAGATAGACTGACTAAGTCAGCCCACTTCTTACCTATTAAGGAAACACATAGCTCAGATAAGTTAGCTCAGCTGTACGTGGACGAGATTGTATCTCTCCACAGGGTGCCAGTGTCTATCATCTCTGATAGGGATACGAGGTATACATCGCATTTTTGGAAAAGCTTTCAGCAATCCTTAGGCACTCGATTAAATTTCAGCACCGCGTATCATCCTCAGATGGATGGTCAAAGCGAGCGTACAATTCAAACACTTGAGGATATGCTATGAGCTTGTATTATTGATTTAGGAGGAAGTTGGGATGACCATCTTTCGTTGATAGAATTTTCATATAATAATAGCTATCATTTGAGTATTCAAGTTGCACCTTTTGAAGCTCTTTATGGAAGAAAGTGCAGGACGCTCGTTTGTTGGGTAGAAGTTGGAGATGCCCAACTAACAGGACCTGATATAGTCCAGGAGATGACAAATAAGATTGTGTAGATACGTGATCATCTCAAAGCTGCCAGAGATAGGCAGAAAAGTTATGCAGATAAAAGGCGTAAACCTCTAAAATTCGAGGTAGGTGACAAAGTGTTACTTAAGGTATCACCCCTGAAAGGGGTAATGCGTTTTGTCAAGAAAGGCAAGTTAAGTCCAAGATACATAGGACCATTCGAGATCATCAAATGTGTCGGAACAGTGGCTTACAAGTTAAACCTGTCTGAAGAGCTCAGTGGAATTCATAATGTGTTCCACATCTGCAATCTGAAGAAGTGCCTAGCTGATGAATCACTAGCCATGTCACATAAAGATGTGCATATAGATGAGAGCTTAAAGTTTGTCGAAAAACCTTTGTCGATCGAGGATCGACAGGTTAAGAACCTTCGAAAGAAGCACGTACCGATTGTGAAGGTTAAATGGGTTGCCCGTAGAGGTCCCGAATACACGTGGGAGGTTGAATCCACAATGAAACAGAAGTGCCCTCATTTATTTCAGTCAATCCCAAGGTCGAGATTTCTTTTAAGGGGGTGAGGATGTAACACCTCGTAAAATCATGTCCAATATAATAAAGACACGTGTCATGGACTTTAAACGTGTAAAGAATTATTTCTGAGGGACTGAAGTTGTCAAACAATGTAACACCTCGATAGTTTTAATGTGTTCTAATATCCTATCGGTCACTTCGGTGATAGAGTAAGGATCGGGATTTTCAAAGCTTGAATCCGGTTGTTCGATCCTTTGTTCCTCATAATACTCATAGGAAGTAGATGGTTCACACCATTGTTCTTCATTGTATGTATATGATGGATAAGGGTCGTAATTTTGTTCTTCATAATACCCATATGTGGTGGGTTGTTCACGCCATGGTTCCTCATAATAAGCATACGAAGGTGATGGCTCATATCTTGATTCCTCAAAGTATGAGTATGAAGGCTCATACCTTGGTTCATCAAATTATGAGTATGAGGGAGGAGGTTCATACCTTTGGTCTTCATAGGATGTGTATGAAGTTGATGGCTCGTACCTGGGCTCCTCGTAGTAGGTGTATGAAGTGCATGGTTGAAATAAGTCACAATATTGTACCGAGTGAGTGTTACCATAATTGGTGCAATAATCTTCCCTATAATCATCCTCCTTATAGGTGTAGTTGTAGCCTCCTGAGTATTGATCCATAAGAATCACTTAGCAGACTGCAACAAAGTCTCGAGACCAGAAAACAAAAAATAAAGACGGAAACAGAGGCTGGACACGGCCCCGTGTTTAGTGGACACGACCCCATGTTCAGAATCTGTATCTGGGCATTTGAATTAAAGTTACTGGTTTCGTTGAGCACGGGGGCGTGTTCAGTGAGCACGGCCCCGTGTTCAGGCTCTGTATCTGGGTATTTTATGAAAAATGTGCAGCACGGCCCCGTGTTCAGTGAGCACGGCCCGTGTTCAACCTACTGTAAATGCAAAACTAAACTAAAATGCAGAAAAATGTGCGCGCGTTTTGAAAAGGTTTTGAAAAACTGATTAGGCCGCCGATTTTAAGCTTTCTTAAAATCCTTGTGTCCCCGGCAACGGCGCAAAAAACTTGATGTGTGCGAGTATGTATATAAATTTAAGTATATTTTAAGCCCTTTTACACTTTTTAGTCAAGTTTTAAATTTATAAAACACGATATTTACTAACACTAAACACACATATGGGCAAGTGCACCCATCGTGAGCGTAGTATAGTGTTGGTAAGATACCGAGGTCGTCCAAGGACACAAGAGCTTTTAGTACCGGTTTATCCTCAACGTCTAATCAAATCAAAAGTTAGAAAAAGTGTTTTAAACTAGAAAAATAAAAACTAACTAAAATGCTGAAAAATAAAATAAAAATAAAACAGATAGACAAGATGAATCACTTGGCTCCGACTCGTATTTAGTGTAACCTTTGATTATTTTCGCACTTTTGCACTTTTTAAGAGATTATCTTAGTTATTGTAGTAGGCCCCTCTTTTGAAGGTGACGTTACCCTCAACCCAGTAGTTTGAGTCAACAAGGATACAATCCTAAAGGGTCGGATTATTGAAAGATAATTAATTAAGTTATTAATGCATATTATGGTAGGCCCCTCTTTTGAAGGTGACGTTACCCTCGGCTAAGTAGTCTGAGTCAGCAGGGATACAGTCCTAAGTAGCCGGATTAAAGTATTAATAGTAGCTTACATATGAAGGGATCAAAGAGTTTGGACCCCCGCCATCCAATACCGTTGGGTATTGAAGGAGGTCCTACTAAATTTGACCCAGGTCCTTGCAGGATCTATACGCTGAACAAGGCAAGACTCTTACCAAACCGTTCCCTTAACCCCCGACCAGGTAGCCAACATATCTCCATATAGACCATGGAGATATGAATGGTGAAAATCTTTTATTTTATATAGACAGTAAAATAATGCCAAGACACCACGGACAAACGATAAGGAAGAATCACCTTCAACATAAGAAACAAGTTATTAAAGTCATTAATACATAACCAAGTAAAAAGTGCGAAAAGATTAAAAATAAAAAGTATTACACTAGACACTTGTCTTCACCAAGTGATATAAGAGACTTAGGCAAACATGGCCTTTGATTGTCAAGAACTCTTACAATCAATCTTGGATCCCGAGACGACTCACACGCTCTATGATGGACAATGGATGATGGTGGTGGATGATGGTGTTGTGATGTTGGTGGGTGGTGGGTGAAGTGTGAGACAGGTGGTGTGCTAAGGGATGATTTGCAAATGAGCCAAGCACCCTTATTTATAGGCTGAACAGAGGCTCGGGCACGGCCCCGTGTCCATTGGGCACGGCCCCGTGTCCACCTTCCTTCTCTTTGTTCATTAACTGCAGTTTGTCTGCATTAGTTGACCACGCACCTATGTCCGCTGGGCACGCCCCCGTGTGCAGAAGCGTATCTGTACTATCAAGATTTCCTCAGATTTTGTGAATCTTAGAGTTGACCACGGCCCCGTGTCTGCTGGGCACGCCCCCGTGGTGGGTTTTAGAAGCTTCTACAGGTTTGTCTTTTCTGCTGACACTTGGGCACGCCCCCGTGCTCATTGAGCACGGGCGTGTTCAGCCTTCTGTTCTCTTGTTTTGCTTGGGAAGATGCTGTCGGGGAGGCCGGGCATGCCACGTTTATCCCTTTTCTTGTATTTATGTTAGATTTAGCTGCCTTTTTGCTTCTTTTGTTCATTTGAGCTCATTTAATCCTGAAAATACAAAAGGAAGACAAAAACACACTTTTTCCAACATTAGTACTAAAAAAGGGTTAGTTTTATGCCATAATTGATGTAATTTATTTGTTGCATTTTGCACACATCAAATATCCCCACACTTGAATCTTTGCTTGTCCTCAAGCAAAACTCTTTATAATGTGGCTTTACACTCCCAAATGGAACGGGTAGAAGAGAAGGTTTTTGGGTTTGTCATAGAGTGTCTGGATTTCCAAGATTCTTTATTAAGTTTTATTTTTATTTATTTACAATCCTATTCGTCATAATTTATTTAAAACATTACATAAGATAAATTACTTATTAGGGCATAACATGCCTTTTTAAAATTCCATTTATATACAAGTTCACATAACTCACGGGGGATCACTCAACACTCGGCCGAAGATGTATTTATGTGAATCACTCGAGAGCGGCATGGAACTTACTCCTACCATAGGCTTGCCAAGCAATCAATCCTTCCCCTTTTTAACTATATACCTTTGTAAATATCAAGAGGACTTTTGGGTGAAGGGTTAGGTTTGGGTTAAAGGTAGGTGGTTGGGTTAGTGGTTAGTAAAAGGGTGAAAGGCGTAAAAAGCGTCGGTTTTCGTAAGACTTTTTATTTTTGAAGCTTTTATTTTGATGAAGCCATTAAACAAAGTTATTTTTGATAAACTTGTTTGTTTATTTCTCTTTTGCTTCATCATCATCAACAATTTTTTTTTTTTGAAAGTCATGAGAAAAACCGAGCTTGTTACTAAAACAAAGGGTTAAAAATAAAAAGGGTTTTGGTGGGTGAAAGGGTGTTTGTTTTGGGTTATGAAATGAAAAGGTTTAGGCTCAACGAGGTTAACTAGGGGGATTTTGGTTAGGTGGTAAAAAAAATGGTGTAGAAATAAAAAAGGGTTAGTCCTAATGCCTCCGTCATTTACTTACTCGGGTTTAAGTTGGTAAGGACAGGGAATGTATCATCGTGGCAAGTTCTAGAGTTGTAAGAACCAAGCGGCTATTCACACAAGAAACGAAAAATGAGCATTTAGTTTGAAGATATATATTTGTATGCTCAATAAAGGCTCAAAACTCACTTTTTGTGGGAATGAGTTTTTATGTGATCAAGTATATATAATCAATTTTTAAATAAACTTGTCATGCCTTTTCATAATTTTTTTATGTTGGTTCTTTTTATCACGACGCTATCGGTTGTAAATTTGTAAAAATATAACCTTTTTAGAACTTGAAATTCCCAAATTAAACCTAGACAAGTAAAAAAAATGAAAATTTTTAAAAAAATTTTGGGGTGATTAGTGGTTCCAATAGAGTTTTGTGTATGGATTGTGATTAGGACTTTCAAGGTTCAAGGTTTTAGCATCCTCCCCACACTTAAATTACATATTGTCCTCAATGTGTCCCAAAAATAAGTTTTTAGGTTGATTGAATGTGTAAAAAGGCGTGAAAAAGCAAAAATTTGTGTTACTGGGCGTCTGGACACGGCCCCGTGTCGAATGGACACGACCCCGTGGTCAGAGTGCCAGTAACGATTACTTACAGAAGGTGGACACGGGGGCGTGTTGGCTGGACACGACCCCGTGTCTGGCAAAAGTCTGCAGAATTAAACAAACAGCAGGTCTGGCGAAGTGGGCACGGGGGCGTGTCGGCTCGACACGACCCCGTGTAGACAATCTGCAAAGGTGAAAAACAGGTTTCTGGCTTCGGTTTTCCTCTCCCGACTTTAGTAGTACTAAAATTTAGCACTCTAAGCCTCGTATGTACCTGTTTTACCAATAAACACTACACCAAACAATAACAAGCGTCCTAAATTACCATCTTTCAAACATCCAAATCACAAAGTTAAAAAGAAAAATAAATGCAGAAAGTAAAAGAGTTAAAGGAAAGTAAATTGTTCAACACACGGCACGCAGGCCGGAAATTGTTCAAGATAAAAGAGGGTTAACCTGTGGGACCTCCTACCAGCTGCTCCTGCCTCTACTCCACCCGCCTAGTCCATGTCCTCATCCTCATCATCACCTCCTCCTCCGTGCCCCACCATGTACTCCCGGATGTTCCCAATGTCATCCTGAATGTCGGATATGTTTCTCTCAATTGCTCCGACCCGGTTGTACGTGTTGCTGGCTAGGTTGTAGGTGTTCCTGGTGCACATGAGGTTTTCCTGCATTAAATCATGTAAACTTTGGAAGTTAGGAAAACCGCCTCCTTGTGAGGAGGATTGGCTCGGATCACCGTGGGGCTGGTATTGGTGTTGAGGAGGGTGTTGGAACTGTGGAGCGTGAAGTACGAGTGCCTCTTGCGGGTTCCATGCATGCCCTTGGACTCGTTGGAAGCTTACCGACCCGTCTTCGGCTTCATAGATCAAGTTCATGGAGCGGCAAATGTGTATGTCCACTCTTCCCGACCATGGGCTCTTTTGGAAAGACCTGGGCATGTTCACGAAGTGCTTGAAGAGACGGTATACCCACCTCCCGAAGAAGATAGGGGTTGGTGGAGAGGCAAGCCGGTTCCAATGCATGTTTCAGAGCAGGAGGTATGGAACATCAAGGTTTCTACGGGTGTGAATGCAATGAAGGACCACCAGATCTCTCAACCCTACGACGCCACTGCTATCATGCCTTTGACTAAGAGAGTAGGTGAGGACCCGGTGAATGTAACGGTAAAGAGGGTCCCTCAACCTAGTGCTCTTAGTGCTGCTTGGGTTGTAGTGCCCTTCTCCTATTTGTGCCCAAGCGGCTTGGCGTTCGTTTTCTGATAATTCTCGTAACCCTCCGGTGTTTTCTTCATTACCCGCATCTTCCTCCGTATACAACCCAACTATCGACCCAAACTGTGCCATCAAGATAGAGTACGTAGTCCCCCCACATCTGAATTCTACCCCATCATTATCAAATGGGTCACACCTTGAATTGAACACGAATGTGCTATAGAATTCCAGAGTATATTCGGGAACCGAGCGAAGGCGAGTACTAAGAGCGATTCTCAGCGGCCCGGTGACTAGGTTGTTGAAGCGGTCCCATTGGTTCACCAATCCCAAAAGATATGTGCACACTTGTCTTGGGTATTCCTCCGGTCTGGTTCGAAGCACATCATATCTTGCCTTAGCATCGAGTTCATTTGGATTGAACCTTGTGAATTTCTTCGACATCTGAAAGAATACACCAAAAGTTAGCATGAAACAGTGAAATTTTCGGAGAAAACTGAAAACAGCTTGCAGGACACGGCCCCGTGTTCAGCGGACACGACCCCGTGTCCAGACGTCTGTTACTTAAAAACTTCATTTTTCGACCCGGTCCCGAAAACTTGAAAATTTTTGGTTTAGTATGTGCGGTTTCCCCCGAAAATGAAACCCCAAGTGCCATTTTTCCCAAAACAAACCGTTTACCCCTTCGATTTTATCTTTTTCGGTTCAAAAACAAGGGTTTGAGGTTTTTGTGAGAAATCGGGCAAATATATGAACAATACAAGTGGATTTACTTCTTAAAACATGAATCTAAACTAATGCTAACAATTTTATGCAAAAATTTGAGGTTCGATCCGGATGAAGTTCAAGAACCCTAGATTTTTCCCCAAAGTTTTGATGTTTTAACTACATGCAAATGCTTAATCTAACTACTAATGATGATAGAATCATACCTTGATGTTGTTAGAAGTAGAGGAGACATCGAAATCTTGCATAAAAATCGCCTGAACCAGAGCGTTTTCGGGGAAACGGGGCGTGTGGAAATGAAGAAACTGTTTTGAAAAAGGGTTTTATCCCGACAGTTGCGCGGACACGGCCCCGTGTCCAGCAGACACGGCCTCGTGCCGAGCAAAAGAAGACAAAATATTTTTTTTTATTTTTTTTAGTGCTCGTGTGAGTGCCCATGTTTCCCAAAAATTTGGTTAGAAGACTTACCGATTTAGATGTCAACCCGTTTGTTCGTAACTTACCAGGTATGATGTTGATGCTTTTATTCTTCGGTCGTTTGAAGCGAGATTTCTTCCTCTTTATCCTCAATAAATCCTTGATAGAGCTTCAGCCGTTGGCCATTGACTTTGAATGGAATCGCATTCCGAGATTTAATTTCTACTGCACCGTGTGGGAAAACATGGGTGATGGAAAAAGGTCCTGACCACCTAGACTATAATTTACCAGGAAACAATCGAAGTCGTGAATTAAACAATAGAACCTGATCTCCTACTCGAAATTCATTAGGTTTAATATGTTTGTCGTGTAAAGTTTTCATTCTTTCCTTATAAATTTCAGAGTTTTAGTATGCATAATTCCTTAACTCGTCTAATTCATTTAATTGACAAAATCAATTTTTACCGGCAAATTCTCAATCAAGGTTTACATTTTTAATTGCCCAGTAGGCTTTGTGTGCAATTTCTACTGGCAAATGACAACTTTTTCCATAGACGAGCTTATATGGGGTTGTACCTATTGTTGTTTTATAAGCAGTTCGAAAAGCCTATAAAACATCATCTAATTTATCGGCCCATTCCTTTTTATTTAACCCTACAGTTTTTTCAAGTATTCGTTTTAAACCTCTATTAGTCACTTCGGCTTGTCCGTTTGTTTGAGGGTGATATGTTGTTGAGACCCGATGATAGACCCCATACCTTGTTAAGATTTTTCCAAGTTGATGGTTAAAAAAATGGGTACCTCTATCACTTATTAATGCTTTAGGTGTACCAAAATGAGAGAATAATTTTTTCAGAAATCTTACCACAACTCTTCCATCATTTGTTGGAAGTGCCTCGGCCTCGGCCCATTTAGACAAGTAATCTACTGCCAGAAGTATATATTTGTTTCCTTTTGATGGTGGGAAAGGTCCCATAAAGTCGAGCCCCACACATCAAAAATTTCACAAACAAGAATGCCATTTTGGGGCATTTCGTTTTTGGAAGAAATATTACCTGACCTTTGGCAAGCATCACATGTCTTGACAAGACTCTGGGCGTCTTTGTAAATGGTTGGCCAATAAAATCCTGAATCAAATACCTTTCGTGTGGTACTAGCGGCACCATGATGTCCTCCGTATGGACCTTCATGACAATGGCGGAGAATTCTTCGTGCTTCACTACCATGTACGCACAGTCGGATGAGTTGGTCGGCACACATTTTGAAAAGATAAGGATCTTCCCAAAAATAATGTTTTACATCAGCAAAGAATTTCTTTCTTTGCTGATGTGGCCAACCTTTTGCGACTATACCGCTAGCTAGGTAGTTAGCATAGTCGGCGTACCATGGCTCTTGTTTGTTTTCCACCATTTCTAGGGACTCCGTTGGAAATTTTTCATTAATTTGCTCATCCCTGGTTGCCTCCAAAGCTGGGTCTTCTAAGCGTGAATGATGATCCGCTGCGGTGTTTTCTGCTCCTTTTTTGTCTTTGATTTCAATATCAAATTCTTGGAGGAGTAAAATCCACCGAATCAAACGTGGTTTTGGCTCCTACTTTTTGAAGAGATATCGAATGGCTGCATGATCTATATAGACTATTGTTTTAGAAAGAACACGATAAGAACGAAATTTATCAAAAGCAAATACCACAGCTAGTAACTCTTTTTCAGTTGTTGTGTAATTTTCTTGTGCATCGTTAAGTGTTTTACTAGCATAATAAATTGGGTGAAAATGCTTTTCGTTTCTTTGTCCCAAGACAGCTCCAACTGCAAAGTCACTTGCATCACACATGATTTCGAAAGGAAATTTCCAATCAGGCGCTATCATGATAGGTGCAGTGACCAGCATTTCCTTTAGGGTTAGAAATGCTTGATTGCAATCCTTGTCGAAGATGAAAGGGGCATCTTTTTCAAGTAATTTTCTTAGAGGCCTTGAAATTTTAGAAAAGTCTTTGATAAACCGCCTATAAAATCTGGCTTGCCCTAAGAAGCTTCTAATAGCTCTAACGGAGGATGGGGGTGGTAATCGAGAAATAGTATCTATTTTGGCTCGGTCAACCTCCATTCCTTCACTCGAGATTTTGTAACCGAGTACTATTCCCTCTGTTACCATGAAATGGCATTTTTCCCAGTTAAGGGCGAGGTTAGTTTCCTCACATCGGGATAGCATTCGTTCAAGGTTATGGAGACATTGGTCGTATGAATCCCCAAAGATAGAAAAGTCGTCCGTGAAGACTTCCATTGTCTTTTCTATCATGTCATGGAAGATGGCTACCATGCAACGTTGAAAGGTCGCGGGGGCATTACATAGACCAAATGGCATGCGTCGATAAGCAAAAGTTCCATAGGGACATGTGAAGGTTGTCTTTTCTTGGTCTTCGGGTGCTATCGGGATTTGAAAGTAACCTGAAAAACCATCCAAGAAACAGTAAAATTTATGACCGGATAATCTTTCTAACATTTGATCAATGAAGGGCAAAGGAAAGTGATCTTTCCTTGTTGCTTCATTAATCGTCTATAATCTATACATACTCTCCATCCTGTGACGGTTCTTGTTGGTATTAATTCATTCTTTTCGTTAGTTATTACCGTCATACCTCCTTTCTTTGGAACTACTTGAACGGGACTTACCCAAGGACTATCGGAGATAGGATAAATAAGTCTGGCGTCAAGCAATTTGATGACTTCGTTTTTAACCACTTCTTGAACATTTGGATTTACTCGACGTTGTGGTTGTACTACCGATTTGTAGTCATCATTCATTAAAATTTTGTGTGTGCACATGGAAGGACTTATTCCTTTAATGTCTACAAGCTTCCAAGCAATCGCATTTTTGTGTTTTTTCAAAAGTTTAATTAATTTTTCTTTTTCTAATCTATCCAATTTAGACGAAATAATTACAGGTGATTTACCATCTTTGTCTAGAAAAGCATATTCCAAACCTTTTGGAAGTTCTTTGAGCTCAAGCGGTGGGTCTTTAGAAGACTCCTTATTTGGTTGCTCATTTTGATCAAGAACTTTAAAAGTTTGTTCTATGGCGAACTCTTCTTCAACAAAGTAGTCAATCTTTTCACTTGTATCGGGTGGTTCATCTTCATCTTCAATTAGGGGGTCATTATTGCCGAATGGATATTTCATTGATCGCTCAAGATCGACACTCTTTTTAAATGCCCCTACTTGAATAGATAGATTGTTGTACTTCCGGTTTTTCAAAGCTTCGTGGGTTTTTACAAAAGGTCGTCCCAACACTAGAGGAGCGTCATCGAGGATGACAAAGTCGGTTGGGATTACCATTTGATTTGTTTGAACCAAGACATCCTCAACTATGCCGATTGATTTTATTAATTTCTTATTGGATAGAAAAATGGGTATTTGAAGTGGAGAAAAATCACTAATACTTAATTTTTCGAAAATGTAGTTGGGCATTATGTTAACAGAAAGATCTTTATCAATTGTGACGCCACTAATAAACGAATTTTGAAAAAAACATGGAACCGGTGTAATGTTGATTTCAAATGGGTCTTCTTTTATTAGCGAGGTTTGATCATTAGTTAACTTAATGCTTACCGTTTCGTCAATTTTAGTGTTAGTGTTTAACTCTTTTAAAAACTTAGCATGAGTGGGTACTAAACAGTGATTTTCAAAAGAAGGTGACAAGAGATTAATTTCTTCAAAATTAGACTCTTCTTGAATTTTAACATTAACGGACTCACCTTTTTCGTTGTTTAACTCATGTGTCGGTTTTTCACTTATTTGTTCTTCCATTTTTACACTTTCAACTATCTCTTCTTTATTACAAGTTAATTCTTCTCTTGCGCGGGACTCCTCTTCCCTTGCTCGAGATTCTTTTATGCAGCGTTCGATAGTTTTAATGTGTTCTAATATCCTATCGGTCACTTCGGTGATAGAGTAAGGATCGGAATTTTCAAAGCTTGAATCCGGTTGTTCGATCCTTTGTTCCTCATAATACTCATAGGAAGTAGATGGTTCACACCATTGTTCTTCATTGTAAGTATATGATGGATAAGGGTCGTAATTTTGTTCTTCATAATACTCATATGAGGTGGGTTGTTCACACCATGGTTCCTCATAATAAGCATACGAAGGTGATGGCTCATATCTTGTTTCCTCAAAGTATGAGTATGAAGGCTCATACCTTGGTTCATCAAAATATGAGTATGAGGGAGGAGGTTCATACCTTTGGTCTTCATAGGATGTGTATGAAGTTGATGGCTCGTACCTGGGCTCCTCATAGTAGGTGTATGAAGTGGATGGTTGAAATAAGTCACAATATTGTACCGAGTGAGTGTTACCACAATTGGTGGAATAATCTTCCCTATAATCATCCTCCTCATAGGTGTAGTTGTAGCCTCCTGTGTATTGATCCATAAGAATCACTCAGCAGACTGCAACAGAGTCTCGAGACCAGAAAACAAAAAATAAAGACGGAAACAGAGGCTGGACACGGCCCCGTGTTTAGTGGACACGGCCCCGTGTTCAGAATCCGTATCTGGGCGTTTGAATTAAAGTTACTGGTTTCGTTGAGCACGGGGGCGTGTTCAGTGAGCACAGCCCCGTGTTCAGGCTCTGTATCTGGGTGTTTTATGAAAAATATGCAGCATGGCCCCGTGTTCAGTGAGCATGGCCCGTGTTCAACCTACTGTAAATGCAAAACTAAACTAAAATGCAGAAAAATGTGCGCGCATTTTGAAAAAGGTTTTGAAAAACTGATTAGGCCGCCGATTTTAAGGTTTCTTAAAATCCTTGTGTCCCCGGCAACGGCGCCAAAAACTTGATGTGTGCGAGTGTGTATATAAGTTTAAGTATATTTTAAGCCCTTTTACACTTTTTAGTCATGTTTTAAATTTATAAAACACGATATTTACTAACACTAAACACATATATGGGCAAGTGCACCCATCGTGAGCGTAGTATAATGTTGGAAAGATACCGAGGTCGTCCAAGGACACAAGAGCTTTAAGTACCTGTTTATCCTCAACGTCTAATCAAATCAAAAGTTAGAAAAATGTTTTAAACTAGAAAAATAAAAACTAACTAAAATGCTGAAAAATAAAATAAAAATAAAACAGATAGACAAGATGAATCACTTGGCTCCGACTCGTGTTTAGTGTAACCTTTGATTATTTCCGCACTTTTGCACTTTTTAAGAGATTATCTTAGTTATTGTAGTAGGCCACTCTTTTGAAGGTGACGTTACCCTCAACCCAGTAGTTTGAGTCAGCAAGGATACAATCCTAAAGGGTCGGATTATTGAAAGATAATTAATTAAGTTATTAATGCATATTATGGTAGGCCCCTCTTTTGAAGGTGACGTTACCCTCGGCTAAGTAGTCTGAGTCAGCAGGGATACAGTCCCAAGTAGCCGGATTAGAGTATTAATAGTAGCTTACATATGAGGGGATCAAAGAGTTTGGACCCCCGCCATCCAATACCGTTGGGTATTGAAGGAGGTCCTACTAAATTTGACCAAGGTCCTTGCAGGATCTATACACTGAACAAGGCAAGACTCTTACCAAACCGTTCCCTTAACCCCCGACCAGGTAGCCAACATATCTCCATATAGACCGTGGAGATATGAATGGTGAAAATCTTTTATTTTATATAGACAGTAAAATAATGCCAAGACACCACGGACAAACGATAAGGAAGAATCACCTTCAACATAAGAAACTAGTTATTAAAGTCATTAATACATAACCAAGTAAAAAGTGCGAAAAGATTAAAAATAAAATGTATTACACTAGACACTTGTCTTCACCAAGTGATGTAAGAGACTTAGGCAAACATGGCCTTTGATTGTCAAGAACTCTTACGATCAATCTTGGATCCTGAGACGACTCACACACTCTATGATTGTAACACCTCGAAATTTCATGTCCAATATTATATCGACACGTGTCATGAACTTTAAACGTGTAAAGGAATTCTTTAGAAGGACTAACAATGACAAACAAAGAAAATACGTGAATAAAAGGATTAAAAATGTCAACATCGGATAAATATATCTTTCAATAGCCCCACATGATGTTTATACCCTTAAACGAATGAATCATGGATCATACGAAGCTAATTGTGAAAGAAAGTGAGTAATTACAAACTACAGGGGTTAAATGTGTCAACATGTTTAAAGTATACCTCTGAGTGACCTTTTAGCAAACCCGAAGCTTTGAAACAATTAATTATGCTCACTAGAATGCATGATAAAAATTTCACCAAGTTTAGTTATCGTATGAGAAAGTTATGATAAAATTCGTATACGAGGGGTTAAAAGCGTCGACGTTGATAATTAAGGCTTTTCGGGTGACCATAAACTTGACCGAGGATTACAAAAAGATTGGTTATGTCTTGGAGTACTTAGGAATCAATTTAGAGGGCTCAGTGTGCAAAAAGAAAGGTCGAAACAACTTTTAAAAGGACCAGGGGCCAAAATGCAATTGTTGAAACTTGTTTGACCAGTTCAGATCACCCATACGGGCCGCGTAAGACCAGGCAGTTCCTTTATGCGGGCCGCCTGAGTTCCCCAGAACCAGAAAAACATGACAGGTGTCTGTCCAGCCCATTTAACCGACTTATATGCCTTGTTTTGCATACCATGGGCTGCCCCAACTGGTTTTTAGGCATAGGAGGGCACTTGTAAGCATCTTGGACAAATCCTAGACTTGTTTGGCATGATCTAGTGAGATTAAACTCACTATATAAGGGTCCTTGTTTGCAACATTTTTGCACACATTCATAACTTCATTTCTGGAACCAACTGGAGCACAAGACCACTCCCTAAGCATCATTAGTCGTGCATTGGACCTTGGTAAGCTTCCTTAACCTTCCTTAATCGTGTTTTACTTAGTCTATTAGCTTAAAGTCAAACCGTTGTAAGTAAGGTTTGACTTAACGATTAATCACTAATGGTCCAGTGATTAGTCAAATTGAAAGTAGTTATAAGTTGGTTATTATGTGGGCATTAAACCCTTAAAAGGGCACCCTCTGATTCCTGCTCTAACTAAGTCATTTGTCGGGTCAAAGTTGGTTATAAAAAGTCAACAGAATCTTAATTTTTGAATTAACACATAATTAGCAATGTAGAAGACGTGTAACCTGTTTTACCACTCATATAACTTGGTAATCAATGCAAGAACATGTTTAAGCATGTCCGACCCGACAATTTTCAGTTTAGGACCGGTTCGGAACCGAAAGTCGCATAAATTGACCATTGATTTGACTTTCAGTTCTGACCCATATTAGTGTGATTTAGAAATGCCTTAGAGCTTCATTAGGACCAGCTTGTATGATAGTATAACCTTCTGCGATTATACTACTTGACTCGTTGATTGTCCGATGTTTCCGTTAAATGCCTAATGTTGACCAATATGCCCATTTGACCCTAAAACGAGAATTTTGCAAATATGAGAGGACAATAATCTTTGTTACTGATTTATAAACATATCCCTAAAATTTCACATTAGTTGGAGGTCTAGATTAGGAGTTATGCTCAATAGCGTAATTAGAAAGCTTTTTATAAATTAAACGGCGTAATTAGCATAAAGCCTATCTAAAACCAATTTTTGACACCAAACCTTTTACCCACAGATTAATATAATATTTTGGGATTTTTGAAGATTTTTAATTATTTTTAAACTGATCATAACCTAGGGTTATTGCCTTGATTCGGTTATTACCGATTATACCCTTTTTGCTTATAAAATGAGTTTTACATAACAATTTGATACCAAATCTTTTGCTACTGATTTTATATGATAAATGAAGTATTTTAAACTTTATAACCTGATCAGAAAACTCAGATATCCTGTTATATCCCGGAAATCGTTTAAAACGACTTTTTACGCGTATTAAACACCTAGTATGGGTTAAAACCATTCTTGTCATATAAGACCTTTCACCAACTGTTATAACCTATTAAATTAAATAGTTTTACTGATTATTTCAGACCCAAATCTCAGAATTATATTTAATCTCTTTAATAATCTTTAAAATGACCAAAATACCCCTACGGGGCTTAATTTGAGATTAAACTCGTCTTGGGCATAATGGAAGGTATCATACTGATATCACAACATATTTAAAGCATATTAGCTTAGGAAACCTATTCGTGACTCATTTGGTTACCTGTTATGCATTATTCGCGTTCAGTTCGGCTTATGTAACTAGTTTGCATAAATTGACCGAAACGGGTCAAACCTTATCACTTTCACCTCAAAACCCAGAATGTGTTTAGTTTACCCATATTATACAAGACTTCAAACTTGTAGGGACTAAATCACATTCTAATCCGGTCTTCGCTTAACCTTGCGTTTTGAACCGTATACCTCTCTTTAAAACTAACCGGTCTAAGTTTAGGCTTAATTAAGACCCGTTAGGAATCTAATAGGTTATTAAAACCTTCGTTCCAGATTAGGAGCCCAGTAAAAGCTACGTGCACTTGCTGTTGTGATTTATACTTTACTCAGGTAAATACTTTTAACTTGTTTTCCCTATACGGGCTTGGGGTACGGTATTAAAATACCGCTTGGTCGGGTATGAAGTCGTACAATCAGATATTGATTAAAAAGATGCATAACCCGTTTTGTTCTGTCTTGTTTGATGCAATGCCTTTGGGAGGTTAATGATCGTGTCCTGGATATCCTCGACTCATTCATAAGAAATGGCCACGACTTAAGCACGGGGTGTAGGCATACACCTGACAGTTGCGTATGTAAAAAGGTAGTCCACAAGAAGGGTATCTTCTTGTGGGTATTATACCAAGTGGTGTGTCTATTAATCTTGTTAAACCGGCTCTTCTAACCGGGTCCTAAATGGACAACAAACATGTAAAACTGTATACAAGTTTATTTATAAATAATTATCCCAAGTTATAAAAGATACTTTATGGCATGTGCAATCAAACTAATTTTTTTTAAACTCTTTTCAAAATGAGTCAGTTAATTGTATTTACCAGTGTAAACTGACGTATTTTCCCAAAAAGGTTAAGTGCAGGTACTATACGAAATAGGTTGGCTACTCCAGGCATCAATAATCAAGTCTTGCAAGCTCTAGATGTTAAAGTCTGTTGAACAATGATTTTATTTATCTTTTGATCCGCCTGTCAACCCTTTACAGTCCGTTGTAATACTTTAATATTACTGTTTATTCGGTTTGTAATGTGATTCATACGTTTTGCTTCTGCTGTGCATTTATAATTTGTGTTGTTTGACTATGATGATATCAACTGCGTCACGATACTCCCCACCAGGCCCACCGGTAATACGTGGAAATATCGGGGTGTGACAGGTTGGTATCAGAGCCAACACTGAGTGAATTAAACACTATTCTTTTGTGTTTAATCTCAGTTACACAATTGCACATTCATGAATTTTCGAGTCTAGACAAAGAACTTAGGACTAATCCAAATTGTTTTTAATTCTAAACTTTGTCCTTTATATTTCTTTGTTGTATCTTTCAATTGTTTGACAGGAAAATATGCCACCGAGGTTCCGAAGAGGATGACGAGGCAAGGGGCCAATCCACGCCCCCAACGATCACGAGGCCGGGCCTTCACACCGGCGAGCTCCTTCTGCTACCATGAGTACCGGTCCTCAAGGAGACAGGAGGATCTATTCGGAGCCCGCTAGGCGATCTGCCTCGTTTAGCTCTACGCCTGCTTACTGCCATTCCTTTGGGCCGCAATCAGAGAACGAGCCCGAAGGCTCACACCACTCCTTCTTGCTGTTGCAGCGATCCATGTCACACCGTTCCTTTGGCGACCCCACTCCTGTCTTCCAGGGCCGGTTTAACCTGGCAAACTACATTGAAGAACCAGTGGGTTTTAACCTATTGGGCCCTAAAGACCATTTCCCCAAAGCTCAGGGAATGGATATAGATGAAGACACAGATCATGTTGAACCACCTTCTGGGACACCTACTCACCCCATCGAGATTTCGGATGGGTCATCCTTCCATGGATCACCTTACCATGGCCCAGACAGCTACCAGGCAAGATTTAACCAGTATGAATGGTACTTTACACCCTCTCATCATTCATCGCCTCACCAGCAGCAGCAGCAGGACCCCTCCGAGGATTCGCGTTTCGTGGCAGTCACGCCACCGCCACCACCGCCGCCAGTACAGCTAGCACCTCCAGAACCACCGAGGCGTAGAAGAACAGGCACACGAATGTCCGTGCGAGAAAGGGGTTTTCACTTTAGCACCCCCCCAACACTCAAGTGGCAGTCATTATCCACCACTGCATGAAGACCCACAAATGGGTGGGCCTTCAAACCCAGTTTCAGAGGTGAATTCTGCACCAGTTGCACCACCACCGCCACCATTGGGATTTGGTAATCCAATTCCTACATACGCCGGTTCAACGGCGTATAATCCATTTGAGCAGCCGGCCCACACTAACTACAATTATGCTGAAGCCGACCCATACCTTGTAGCGGCAAACTACAACGCCCTTCATCCTGAAGGACCATATGGAGCCCCCTGGGGAGTGGGATACCCAGCTCATGGGTATCAAACACCTGCTCGACCACCGTTTCAGCACCAGCCACAGCCACCACGGTTTTCCCCACCAGAACAGGAGGAAATCCTCGACAGGCTAAACAGGGTGGAACGAGAATTTCAAGAAGAGCGTAGGAACAACCGGGGATTTCTCAAGGGCCTAGCAAGCTTGTTAAAAGGAAAGAAGAAGAGGGATCATTAAATCCCTATATGTATTGTTGTATTTCCTTATTTCATTAAAGTCCCTGCGTGGACATTTATCTATGTACTTAGTCCCTGCGAGGACTTGTATTATCAGTTTAACCCCTGCGTGGGCAAGTTATTTTTGTTAAATGTCCCGTTTAGGGCAATGTGTACTCCTTTTAATGTTTAATGGAATGTTAAATTTAAAAATTTTATTTTTTTCATTTTATGCATAAATATATTATACATGAAATAAATAAATTAAAAAAATCGTTCCTCTTAAAATAATCTGCCTATTTAAATATTAAATAAGAATCTTAAAGGTATAACCTAGCCTTCATGTTGTTATAAGACTTGGCCAAAATGGTAAGACCTGTTTAAAAAGATTCAAATCCCTGTTAACATCTGAAAACATGTTAACGCTCCTGGCAGACGTGATTCGTTAAAAATCACACACGTCATTCTTATAATAGGATTCTTCAAAAGATTCCTATCCTAACCTGATGATCTATAAATCATGGGTTTAAGTCATCAATTAAGATGATCACATATTAAACATCCATTGGTGATGTAGTGCCTACGGGCCATAATAAATGTCAAATAAGACAAAAGACAATTGTAGTCTACGACTCCCTGTCAGAAAAAGGTAAAGAACTATGTTCAAACCTTAATGCCTTGATTCTCTTAAATGATGGCTTATGATTTAGAATGTCCTTGTGACTAGGCCTTTTGTGCCACTAATAATACTGTTATTGTTTTAAAATTAGGATAAGTTATAATAAAAATCCTAAATAAATATGATTAACAAATTAACCAAATATGGTCTATGTTTACCATGGTTAATGAATTGCCATAAAAGACAATTCCATAATAATCTCCCAAATAAATTATTGTCAATATCTTATGTAACAGTTCAAACTTCATGGCTGACTCGGATGAGATCAACAGTCACCCAAGGGAGGATCATAATAATACCCGAATTAACATAGCGGGTGCAGAACTGCAAGCATTAATAGACAATGCTGTTACAAAAGCTATAGAGCGGCAGTATAATGAATCTAGCGGGACTCGAAGTAGGACCCTAACCGCACCGCATTCCAAGCCTAAGACTCATTCAGAGGCTCACAGCAAGTCGCCCTCTAAGGAAGATGAGCCAAAGAAAGATGATGATCGACATTCCTTAAACCAAAATAGTGTTCCATCTAAGAGGATAGTATTTGATGATAAACCACGTACCAAGTCTTGTACTTATAAGTACTTTGTTTCCTGCAAACCCCGGGATTTCACTGGGGAGAAGGGGGAAATTGACTGTATAACTTGGTTAGATGAATTGGACACCGTGGTCGATATTAGCGGTTGTGCTGAAAGGGATGTAGTGAAGTATGTATCCCAATCATTCAAGGGAGAGGCATTAGCATGGTGGAAGTCTCTCATTCAAGCAGCTGGAAAGATCCCACTCTACAATCTGACATGGGATCTGTTTGTTGCTCTTATTAAGGAGAATTACTGCCCTCAGCATGAGGTTGAAAGAATTGAGTCAAATTTCTTATCATTGGTTATGAAAAACCTAGATTGCCAAGTTTATCTTACAAGCTTCAACACGATGTCAAGATTGGTTCCTTACTTACCTTGTGACACCAGAACCCAAAAGGATTGCTCGCTTCATTGGGGGTTTAGCCCCAGAAATCAAAGCCAGTGTTAAGGCTTCAAGACCTGCTACTTTTAGATCAGCAGCTGATCTATCTTTGTCTCTTACCTTAGATGCGGTCAGGTTGAGATCGCTAAAGAATTCTGAAGAAGGTAAGAGAAAGCGTGAGGATGATAACTCACGTCGTTCAGACAAGAAACACAAAGGGAACCATGAGAACAAGAAGAATTCAGGGTTCAACAAAGGTAACCAACAGTCGGGTGAGAAACCCAGATGCAAAGTTTGTCAGAAACATCACTTTGGAAAGTGTAGATTGGAATCGAACTCGCAGACACAATCAAGGACTTTTGCATGTGGGATATGCAAGTCCAAGGAACACAAGACGATAGAGTGCAAGAAGATAAAGGATGCAACATGCTATAACTGTAATGAGAAGGGGCACATCAAGTCAAATTGCCCAAAGTATGCAAAGAAACCGGTAGAAATTAAGAAGACCAATGCAAGGGTCTTCAGGATGGATGCTAAGGAGGCAGTGCAGGATGATAACGTGATAACAGGTACCTTTCTCATAAATGATGTTTATGCAAGAGTGTTATTTGATTCAGGGGCGGATAAGTCATTTGTGGATAATAAATTCTATAAGTTGTTAAATCTACCTGTTAGAACCCTAAGCATAAAATACGAGGCGGAGTTAGCTGTTGGAACCATAGAATCTGCTTCAACCGTGTTAGATGGATGTTTCATATCCATTAGGAACCATTCTTTTCCATTGTCCTTACTTCCTTTGAAATTAGCCGGTTTCAATATAGTAATAGGCATGGATTGGTTGTCTCGCAACCAAGCCCAGATCGTTTGTGCTAAGAAGCAAGTGATTGTCAGAACTCCTCATGACGAGTCTTTGACGATCCAAGGAGATACTAAGTACGGAATGCCTGAGCAAGTGTCCATGCTTAAGGCATCAAGGTGTTTGACGAAGGGTTGTGTTATCTACATGGCGCAAGTAACTATTGATGAACCAAAGCCTAAGATCGAAGACATACCTATTATCTCTGAATATCCAGGAGTATTCCCTGAAGAACTACCTGGTTTACCCACAGATAGGCAAGTGGAGTTCAACATTGACATTATTCCTAGAGCAGCACCTGTTGCAAGTGCGCCTTACAGATTGGCACCAACGGAGATGAAAGAGTTGAGAACTCAACTGGATGATTTGCTAGCCAAAGGATTTATTAGACCTAGCTCATCTCCTTGGGGAGCACCAATCCTGTGTTGTGAAGAAAAAGGATGGGTCGATGCATCTGTGCATCGATTATCGAGAACTTAACAAAGTTATTATTAAGAATCGGTATCCATTGCCCAGGATCGACGACTTGTTCGATCAGCTTCAAGGAGCAAGTTACTTTTCCAAGATCGACTTAAGATCAGGATATCATCAACTGAGGGTCAAGGATGAAGATGTACATAAGACTGCATTTAGGACTCGTTATGGTCACTACGAGTTCTTAGTGATGCCCTTTGGACTCACTAATGCACCAGCCGCATTCATGGATCTCATGAACCGCGTCTGCAAGCCCTACATGGATAAATTTGTCATCGTCTTCATCGATGATATTCTTATTTACTCGAAGAGCCAAGCTGACCATGAGAAGCACCTCCATTGCATTCTGAAACTGCTTCACCGAGAAAAGCTCTACGCCAAATTCTCTAAGTGTGAATTTTGGCTTCGTGAAGTCCAATTTCTTGGACATGTCGTTAGTGAACGCGGAATCCAGGTAGATCCCGCTAAGGTTGAAGCTGTCATGAATTGGTAAGAGCCAAAGACGCCCACAGAGATTCGCAGCTTCTTGGGATTGGCAGGATATTACAGGCGTTTTATTGAATTTTTTTCAAGGATTGTTGCACCCCTAACTTCTTTGACTAGGAAGAATATTAAGTTCGACTGGGGACCGAAGCAACAAGAATCCTTTGATATCCTTAAGCAGAAGCTAAGCAATGCACCAGTGTTGACATTGCCTGAAGGGATTGAAGAATTTGTAGTATATTGTGATGCATCGCACACAGGTATGGGATGTGTGCTTATGCAGAAAGGCAAGGTTATTGCCTATGCTTCTCGACAGTTAAAGGTGCAGGAAAAGAACTACACCACCCATGACTTGGAATTGGGTGCCGTTGTATTTGCACTAAAACTGTGGAGGCACTACTTGTATGGAACTAAGTGTGTGATCTATTCTGATCACAAGAGCCTTCAACATCTGTTCAATCAGAAGGACTTGAACATGAGGCAGCGACGTTGGATGGAAACTTTGAATGATCATGCTTGTGAGATAAGATACCATCCTGGCAAGGCGAATGTAGTCGCCGATGCCTTAAGTCGAAAGGAAAGAGTGAAGCCTATAAGAATCAATGCCAAGAGCATTGAGATAAAGAATATTTTGAATGAAAGGTTGTTAGCTGCGCAGAAGGAAGCTGTACTAGAAGCTAACTATCCTGATGAAAAGCTAGGAGTAACTGAAGAACAGTTATCCTATGGCAAGGATGGAATCCTGAGATTAAATGGACGAATTTGGGTTCCAGTTTATGGAGGACTTCAGGATGTTATCCTCCAGGAAGCCCACATTTCTAAATACTCCGTTCATCCTGGAGCTGACAAGATGTACCAGGATCTGAAACCAAATTTTTGGTGGATAGGCTTGAAGAAGTGTAGAGCTGCCTATGTAGCTAAATGTTTGACGTGTGTACAAGTCAAAGCTGAACACCAGAAGCCGTCAGGTTTGCTACAACAGCCTGAACTTCCCACATGGAAGTGGGAGATGGTGACAATGGATTTCATCACCAAGTTGCCAAAGACAAAGAAAGGAAATGATACTATATGGGTGATAGTTGACAGATTGACTAAGTCAGCACATTTCCTACCCATTAAGGAGACTTTTAGCTCCGACATGTTAGCCCAATTGTACGTAGATAAGGTTGTATCTCTGCATGGCGTACCCGTGTCTATTATCTCTGACAGAGATACTAGATACACATCACATTTTTGGAAAAGTTTCCAACAATCTTTGGGCACGCGCTTAAATTTTAGTACGGGTTACCATCCTCAGACGGACGGGCAGAGTGAGCGTACAATCCAAACTTTGGAAGACATGCTTCGTGCATGTGTGATTGACTTAGGTGGTAGTTGGGATAACCACCTGCCATTAATCAAGTTCTCCTATAACAATAGCTACCATACGAGCATTAAGGTTGCACCTTTCGAGGCCTTGTACGGTAGAAAGTGCAGAACACCCGTATGTTGGGCGGAAGTTGGAGATGTCCAACTAACAGGACCTGAAATAGTCCTAGAGACAACAGATAAGATCGTGCAAATACGCGATCATCTCAAAGCTGCCAGGGATAGGCAGAAAAGCTACGCGGACTTAAGGCGTGAACCTCTAAAGTTTGAGGTTGGTGATAAAGTTCTACTTAAAGTATCACCCTGGAAAGGGGTAATGTGATTTGGTAAGAAAGGAAAGTTAAGCCCGAGATACATAGGACCATTCGAGATCATCGAATGTGTCGGATCAGTTGCTTATAAGTTAAACTTACCTGAAGAGCTCAGTGGTATTCACAATGTATTCCACATCTGCAATCTGAAGAAGTGTCTAGCTGATGAATCACTAGTCATACCACATACAGATGTGCACATAGAAGAGAGCTTGAAGTTTGTTGAAAAACCTATGTCGATCGAGGATCGTCAGGTTAAGAAGCTTCGAAGGAAGCATGTACCGATCGTAAAAGTAAAATGGGATGCCCGTAGAGGTCCCGAGTACACGTGGGAGGTAGAGTCCACAATGAAAGAAAAATACCCTCATTTATTTCAGTAAATCTCGAGGTCGAGATTTCTTTTAAGGGGGTGAGGATGTAACACCTCGAAATTTCATGTCCAATATTATATCGACACGTGTCATGAACTTTAAACGTGTAAAGGAATTCTTTAGAAGGACTAACGTTGACAAACAAAGAAAATACGTGAATAAAAGGATTAAAAATGTCAACATCGGATAAATATATCTTTCAATAGCCTCACATGATGTTTATACCCTTAAACGAATGAATCATGGATCATACGAAGCTAATTATGAAAGAAAGTGAGGAATTACAAACTACAGGGGTTAAATGTATCAACATGTTTAAAGTGTACCTCTGAGTGACCTTTTAGCAAACCCGAAGCTTTGTAACAATTAATTATGCTCACTAGAATGCATGATAAAATTTTCACCAAGTTTAGTTATCGTATGAGAAAGTTATGATAAAATTCGTATACGAGGGGTTAAAAGTGTCGACGTTGATAATTAAGGCTTTTCGGGTGACCATAAACTTGATCGAGGATAACACAAAGATTGGTTATGTCTTGGAGTACTTAGGAATCAATTTAGAGGGCTCAGAGTGCAAAAAGAAAGGTTGAAACAACTTTTAAAAGGACCGGGGGCCAAAATGGAATTGTTGAAACTTGTTTGGCCAGTTCAGATCACCCATACGGGCCGCGTAAGACCAGGCAGGTCCTTTACACGGGCCGCCTGAGTTCCCCAGAATCAGAAAAACATGACAAGTGTCTGTCCAGCCCATTTAACCGACTTATATGCCTTGTTTTGCATACCATGGGCTGCCCCAACTAGTTTTTAGGCATAGGAGGGCACTTGTAAGCATCTTGGACAAATCCTAGACTTGTTTGGCATGATCTAGTGAGATTAAACTCACTATATAAGGGTCCTTGTTTGCAACATTTTTGCACACATTCATAACTTCAATTCTGGAACCAACTGGAGCCAAGACCACTCCCTAAGCATCATTAGTCGTGCATTGGACCTTGGTAAGCTTCCTTAACCTTCCTTAATCGTGTTTTACTTAGTTTATTAGCTTAAAGTCAAACCGTCGTAATTAAGGTTTAACTTAACGATTAATCACTAATGGTCTAGTGATTAGTCAAATTGAGAGTAGTTATAAGTTGGTTATTATGTGGGCATTAAACCCTTAAAAGGGCACCCTCTGATTCCTGCTCTAACTAAGTCATTTGTCGGGTCAAAGTTGGTTATAAATAGTCAACAGAATCTTAATTTTTGAATTAACACATAATTAGAAATGTAGAAGACGTGTAACCTGTTTTACCACTCATATAACTTGGTAATCAATGCAAGAACATGTCTAAGCATGTCCGACCAGACAATTTTCAGTTTAGGACCGGTTCAGAACCGAAAGTCGCATAAATTGACCATTGCTTTGACTTTCAGTTCTGACCCATATTAGCATGATTTAGAAATGCCTTAGAGCTTCATTAGGACCAGCTTGTATGATAGTATAACCCTCTGCGATTATACTACTTGACTCGTTGATTGTCCGATGTTTCCGTTAAATGCCTAATGTTGACCAATATGCCCATTTGACCCTAAAACTAGAATTTTGGAAATATGAGAGGATAATAATCTTTGTTACAGATTTATAAACATATCCCTAAAATTTCACATCAGTTGGAGGTCTAGATTAGGAGTTATGCTCAATAGCGTAATTAGAAAGCTTTTTATAAATTAAACGACGTAGCATAAAGCCTATCTAAAACCAATTTTTGACACCAAACCTTTTACCCACTGATGTAATATAATATTTTTGGATTTTTGAAGATTTTTAATTATTTTTAAACTGATCATAACCTAGGGTTATTGCCTTGATTCGGTTATTACCGATTATACCCTTTTTGCTTATAAAATGAGTTTTACATAACAATTTGATACCAAATCTTTTTCTACTGATTTTATATGATAAATGAAGTATTTTGAACTTTATAACCTGATCAGAAAACTTAGATTTCCTGTTATATCCCGGAAATCGTTTAAAACGACTTTTTACGCGTATTAAACACATAGTATGGGTTAAAACCATTCTTGTCATATAAGACCTTTCACCAACTGATATAACCTATTAAATTGATTAGTTTTACTGATTATTTCAGACCCGAATATCAGAATTATATTTAATCTCTTTTATAATCTTTAAGATGACCAAAATACCCCTACGGGGCTTAATTTGAGATTAAACTCGTCTTGGGCATATTGGAAGGTACTGATATCACAACATATTTAAAGCATATTAGCTTAGGAAACCTGTTCGTGACTCATTTGGTTACCTGTTATGCATTATTCGCGTTCGGTTCGGTTTATGTAACTAGTTTGCATAAATTGACCGAAACGGGTCAAACCTTATCACTTTTACCTCAAAACCCAGAATGTGTTTAGTTTACCCATATTATACAAGTATTCAAACTTGTAGGGACTAAATCACATTCTAATCCGGTCTTCGCTTAACCTTGCGTTTTGAACCGTATACCTCTCTTTAAAACTAACCGGTCTAAGTTTAGGCTTAATTGAGACCCGATAGGAATCTAATAGGTTATTAAAACCTTCGTTCCAGATTAGGAGCCCAGTAAAAGCTACGTGCACTTGCTGTTGTGTTTTATACTTTACTCAGGTAAATACTTTTAACTTGTTTTCCCTATACGGGCTTGGGGTACGGTATTAAAATACCGCTTAGTCGGGTATGAAGTCGTACAATCAGATATTGATTAAAAAGATGCATAACCCGTTTTATTCTGTCTTGTTTGATGCAATACCTTTGGGAGGTTATTGACCGTGTCCTGGATATCCTCGGCTCATTCATAAGAAATGGCCACGACTTAAGCACGGGGTGTAGGCATACACCTGACAGTTGCGTATGTAAAAAGGTAGTCCACAAGAAGGGTATCTTCTTGTGGGTATTATACCAAGTGGTGTGTCTATTAATCTTGTTAAACCGGCTCTTCTAACCGGGTCCTAAATGGACGACAAACATGTAAAACTGTATAGAAGTTTATTTATAAATAATTATCCCAAGTTATAAAAGATACTTTATGCCATGTGCATTCAAACTATTTTTTTTTAACTCTTTTCAAAATGAGTCAGTTAATTGTATTTACCAGTGTAAACTGACGTATTTTCCCAAAAAGGTTAAGTGCAGGTACTATACGAAATAGGCTGGCTACTCCAGGCATCAATAATCAAGTCTTGCAAGCTCTAGATGTTAAAGTCTGCTGAACAATGATTTTATTTATCTTTTGATCCGCCTGTGAACCCTTTACAGTCTGTTGTAATACTTTGATATTACTGTTTATTCGGTTTGTAATGTGATTCATACATTTTGCTTCCGCTGTGCATTCATAATTTGTGTTGTTTGACTATGATGATATCAACTGCGTCACGATACTCCCCACCGGGCCCACCGGTAATACGTGGAAATATCGGGGTGTGACAATGATGGACAATGGATGATGGTGTTGTGATGGTGGTGGGTGGTGGGTGAAGTGTAAGAGAGGTGGTGTGCCAAGGGATGGTTTGCAAATGAGCCAAGCACCCTTATTTATAGGCTGAACAGAGGCTCGGGCACGGCCCCGTGTCCATTGGGCACAGCCTCATGTCCACCTTCCTTCTCTTTCTTCATTAACTGCAGTTTTTCTGCATTAGTTCACCACGCCCCCGTGTCCGCTGGGCACGCCCCCGTGTGCAGAAGCGTATCTGTACTATCAAGATTTCCTCATATTCTGCGAATCTTAGAGTTGACCACGGCCCTGTGTCCGCTGGGCACGCCCCCGTGGTGGGTGATAGAAGCTTCTACAGGTTTGTCTTTTCTGCTGACACTTAGGCACGCCCCCATGCTCATTGAGCACGGGGCGTGTTCAGCCTTCTGTTCTCTTGTTTTGCTTGGGAAGATGCTGTCGAGGAGGCCAGGCATGCCATGTTTATCCCTTTTCTTGTATTTATGTTAGATTTAGCTGCCTTTTTGCTTCTTTTGTTCATTTGAGCTCATTTAATCCTGAAAATACAAAAGGAAGACAAAAACACACTTTTTCCAACATTAGTACTAAAAAGGGTTAGTTTTATGCCATAATTGATGTAATTTAGATGTTGCATTTTGCACACATCAGTGACCTTTTAACGATCCCAAAAACATTGTGATAATTTATTTTGATCCCAAGAATAACGGATATTAAATTCGTGGAGATTCGACGCATTTAAATAATCAAAATGTTAATTACAAATAATAAGGGTTAAATGCGTCAACGTCGTAATTTAAGACCATTTGGGTGACCTCGTAACTAAACGAAGGCCTATTGTTAAATGTTTGAAGATTCAAGACCCTTAAAAATCAAGTTTGGGGGTTAAAAGTGCAATAAACGCAAATTAAATAAAGATTAGAAGGACCAGGGACCAAAATTGCAACATTTGAAACTTGTTGACCGGATGTCCACCCCGACACGGGCCGCGTAGGCCATATGGCAGTTCTTACGCGGGCCTCGTAGAAGTACCAGGTGCAGAATGATGGGGACAGGTGCCTGTCCAGCCCGTTTCACCGACTTAGGAAGCTTGTTTTCGATTCTAGGAGCTCAGCCAATGGTTTTACATGCATAGGGGACACGTGGGAAGATCAGGAATCATTTGTAGGCTTGTGTGTAATGATCTTGTGAAGTTTATTTGGCTATATAAGCTTCTTGTTTGCATGTTCTTGGTGCTCATTCTCAAAAATCATTATAACTCACTCTCTGGAGCTCTCTGGACTTCAAGCAAGATTCCACAAGCTCCTAATTCGTGCTAAGGGCCTTTGTAAGCAATCTTAGCCTCTCTAGTTCATGTTTTATTAGTCTAATGACCAAAAGTCAAAGCTGTCGTAATTAAGCTTTGACTTAGTGATTAATCACTAATGGTCCAGTCATTTTTAGAATTGAAAGTGGCTATGAGTTGGTAATTATGTGGGTAATAAACCCTTAAAAGGGCACCCCCTGATTATCACTCTAACTTGGTCAATTGTTGGGTCAAACTTAATATTAAAAAGTCAACAGAAAGCTATTTTGCAAATAAATTCATAATTAGCAATGTAGAAGTTATGGAACCTATTTTGACACTAAAATAACTTGGTAAATAATGTAAGAACATGTCTAAGCATGTTCCACCGACAATTCTGAGTTTAGGCTCGGTTCGGAACCGAAAGTCGCAAAAGAGGACTTTTGCTTTAACTTTCAGTTCTGACCCGGTTTAGCTTAGTTTAGATATGCCTTAAGGTTCCTTTAGGACCATATTATAAGTTAGTAAAACCCTCTGAGGTTATACTACATGGTTCCTTAATTATCCGATTCATTTGCATGTTTCCGTTAATTGCTTAAATATTGACCATTATGCCCTTTTGACCTTAAAATGAGATTTTTTAAAATGTGAGAAGACAAAAACCTTTATTACTGATTTATAAACTTGTCCTAAAAATTTGACATCAGTTTGAGTTCTAAATTAGGAGTTATGCTCAATATCGTAATTTGAAAGCTTTTTATTATTTAAACGGCATATTTAGCATAAAGCCTACTTAAGCCCAAATTTTTACACCAAACCTTTTACCCACTGATGTAATATAATATTTTGAGATTTTTGAAGATTTTTATTTATTTTTAAACTGATCATAACATAGGGTTATTGACTATTATACCCTTTTTGCTAATAAAATGAGTTTTACATAACATTTTGATACCAAATATTTTGCTACTGATTTATATGTTAAATAAAATATTTTAAGCCTTCTGGACTGATAAAAATCTCAGCTTTTCTTATATAACAAAAAAATCGCTTAAAACCGACTTTTTACGCATTTTAAAAGCATAGTATGGGTTAAAACTATTTTTGACATATAAGACTTAATACCTACTGATGTTTTAAGTAAATTTTTATACTTTAACAGTAAGTAAAAGTTTTGAACTCAGATTTCTAAATTTGACCTTTAAAGCTTATGTGAAATGACCAAAATGCCCCTAGGGCGCATAGTTTGGTTATAAATGATAAATTTCACATATATACAATACCCTACTGATATGACTTGCAAAAATAATTATTTTTACTGATCATTTCAGACCTGAACCTCAGATTAATATTTAACCTCTTTTATAACCCTTAAAATGACCAAAATAGCCCTACGGGGCTTAATTTGAGTTTAAATTCGTTTTGGGCATAGTGGAAGGTATCCTAGTGATATCACAACATATTTAAGGCATATTAACTTGTAAAACCAGTAGATGACTCTTTTGGTTACCCGTTATGCATTTTTCGCGTTCGGTACGGTTTATGTGACTAGTTTGCATAAATTAACCGAAACGGGTCAAACCTTATCATTTTTACCTCAAAATCCAGAATATGTTTAGTTTACCCATATTATACAACTCTTCATACTTGTCGGGTCTAAACCACATTCAAATCCGGTCTTCGCTTAATCTTGCGTTTTGAACCGTATATCTTCCTTTAAAACTAACCGGTCTAAGTTTAAACTTAAGTAAGACCCGTTAGGAATCTAATAGGTTATTAAAAACCTTCGTTCCAGATTTAGGAGCCCAGTAAAAGATATCCGCACTTGCTGATTGTATACGGTTGAGATAAATTTGAATATTTGCTCAGGTAAATACTTTTGACTTATTTCCCTTATACGGGCTTGGGGTACGGTATATAAAATACCGCTTGGTCGGGTATTGAATTTTTAATCATATGAAGGTTAAATCATTGAGATAACCCGTTTAATCTGTTTTGTTTGTTTTAAAGCCTTTGGGGGGTTAATGATCATGTCCTGGATATCCTTGTCTCATTCATTGAAATGGCCACGACTTAAGCACGGGGTGTAGGCATACACCTGCCGGTGCGTATGTAAAATTAATAAACCCACCTGTTCGAGAATAACTCACCGTGGGTTATATAATGTGGTGTGTCAATTAATCTTTAACCCGGTATTCAGCCCGGGCAACTGAACGTATAACGAACATGTAATTCTTTTACAAGTTTATTTTTAAATAATTATCCCAAGTTATAAAAGATTATTTATGCCTTGTGCATTTAAATCAATTTTCTTAAAACATTTTCAAAAGAGTCAGTTAATTGTATTTACCAGTGTAAACTGACGTATTTTCCAAAAGGCTAAAGTGCAGGTACTAGGCGGAATAGGCTGGCTACTCCTGAGTGAATAAATAAGAGTCTTACAAGCTTTGTCACTTAAAATCTGTTGAACAATTATCTTCCTGTGTTTTGATCCGCCTGTGGATCCTTTACATTCCGTTGTAATACTTTGTTACTTTCAATTCGGTTTGTAATATTTTACTTTTAGACTTCCGATGTGCATTAAACTGTGATTATTGACTATGATGATATCAACTACGTCACGATACTCCCTACCGGGCCCACCGGTAATACGTGGAAATATCGGGGTGTGACACACTTGGCTGCTGGGTAACTTGATGTGCAGGCTTGGCGGGAGCAGTGTTGGCAAACTGCTTATCACGGACATGGTTGTTGTTGAGACTAGCTGCAAGATGGTAGACTTACTCAATAGTTTCAAGCTGAGCTGCTTCAATAGAATCACGCATAGCAGGAGGTAGACCATTGATGTACTTGGTTATCATTCACTTATGAGTAGAAACCAAGTGAGGAACGATCAAGCTGAGCTGCTTGAAATGAGTAGTATAAGCCAGATTATCATCGCCTATCTGCTTCAAGTGCCAGAACTCTTCTTCAAGCTTCAATTGTTCATGGGGAGGGCAGAACTCAAGCATCATTAGTTCACGCACCTCGGCCCATGGAAGAGCATAGGCCTCTTCATTCGAACGGATGTTTCTCTCATTTGACCACCACTCCAACGCTCTGCCTTGAAACATTCCAGTCGCACTCCTAGTCTTTAGATGATCCGGGCACTCGCTGTTGATGAAAGTAACCTCAATGCGGTCAAACCACTCGAGCATAGCGGTCACCCCGTCACTGCCCGTGAAAGGCTTAGGGTTGCAAGAGATGAAATGTTTGTAGCTGAACTTTGTAGTGTTGGTGCATTCATCTGTCGTCTTCGTCTTATGTCGAGTCTCAGGTTCGTTGCAGATCTAATCAAGCGTGACATCATCTTATAGAATGATGACATCACATGTGTGACATCAAGGATGACATCACAACAATGACATCATCATTTACATAAATCAGATTAAGATTTCGCTTGAAGACAAAAGTTTAGAATTGAAGATTTCGCTTGAAATGTTTATATAGATTTCGCTTGAAGTGTTTCCAAGCGAAATCTGAATATTATATATAGGCTTGTGTAGATTTCATTTGTAACGTTTTCTGAAATTCCATACCGAGGTGCTGCCGGTGTGAGGACTGATTGTAAACGATAGTATATCAATATAATCAGTGTTAAAGTGATACGCAAGCTGTTTCGCAATCGGTTTCTTAGTTTCCGCCTCTGAAACTGATAAATCTCTTCTGAACGACTCGTTCGGGTCGCAAACCGATCCTACAAGTGGTATCAGAGCTCAGAAGGAAGAGATTTCGCCAAAACAGCTCGTTTTTGTCACTTTTTCTGATTTTCTACACCTTCTTTCAAAATCGAACAAATTTTTACGGTTAAAATCGACTCAAATTTCACATATATTGTGCGCAAACATGGTTTAATCAATCCTTGAAAGTTTCAAGTTTAAAATCGATCTATATTCTGTATTTTTGTGAGATTTCGCTTTAATTGCTCGAACATATGATGACATCAGCAACTGTTTTGATCATGATTTCGCTTGAGATTATATGCTAATTTCACTTGAGCTTACATCATAAAATTCCGCTTGAAATTTGTGTGTAATTCTGCTTCAGGTTGTGGTTATCTTGTTTGGATGTTATTATTTCATGTGATATAGTGATAATGTCAGTTTGAAAGATAAGAGTTGTTGCATGAAATTGAATTAATCATGTTCAGTATTCGATATATGTGCAGTCCATGTGAAAAGAATTAGGAGGTCCAATGAGAATACATTGAGTTTGATAATTGTTGCATGTGATCTTGGTTCAAACAAATTGAATTGAATATCAAAGTTGTCGATTTGTATTGAAATGTATCTTTTATTTGGTTATTAATAATAAAAAAATTCATCTGATTCAGTGCACCGAATTGTGTGAAATGTGTTAAGGTGTCAGCTCACTAGAAGTTTTCGGCAATTATAAAATCAGTTTTGCATGTGAAGTGTCTCGAAAATTCATTTTGGTGATAAGTGTTAGTCCACTATAGAGTGTCGGCCATTGATAGTTGGGAAAACTGCATCGGGTCTTGGTTCAGTCTTTCACGAAGCAGTCAGTTTGCATTATAGTGTGTCATGAGGTCACATGAGTGTTTGATTCAAGATTAGTATTTTTTTTACAATCAACATTTAAAAAAAAAAAAAAAACACACGGCACATTTGTATATGAGATAACATTGATTTCGGATCAGTGGGATTGAGATTTGGAATTGCTTGTGATCGGCCCAAGACATTTATTAGCCCAAGACTATTTTAGAGGTTCAAGAAAGTTGTGTTGGAAAATTGAAAAGCTGTTGTCGACTAATGGAATAAAAATTTGTTTGATTCACTTTAATTCACGACAGTTCAGTGTTTGATGAAATTTGTTCGGCCAAATCAAATTTAAGTTTTTTGAACAAGTTTGAAAAATGGACAAGATGTTTGATGAGAAGGAAAATGAGTATCTTGAAAGTTTAAATCGTTGGTATATGAGAACTGTGGATAGTAGTTACAGAAATGTAGATGTGGATGTTTGGGTAAGAAGTTATGAACATTTCATGTGCCAAAAGAATGAAACTTTGGATGAGTTGGAAAGACGGTTTGAAATTTTAACAGACAATTTGAGAAAAAAAGGTATTAGAATATCAAGAGATGAACAGATATCAACATTGGTAGCTGCATTACCTGCTAAATGGGATGAATTCTTGATTGAATTAAAAAACAAAGATTTTTTTCAAGAACTTTATCCAAAACAATTCTTTAATGAGGTTAATGCAGAAATTCGTAAGGAATATAAGAAAAAGAAGGAATTTTTGAACGAAATGGAAAAGAATCTACAAAAATTAGAATTGAATGTAATTACTGAAATTGATAAAAGAATTCGTGTGTGTCTTGCAACAAAGAGTATTCTGAAATATGATATTAAAAGGAAATGTTATATTGATGAAAGTATGAATCCTTTTGATTTTGGTAAACTCTTTTGTGCAGGAACATATAAGATGGAAACAAAGGATATTCCAAAGAACGAAGAATCTTTGAAGCTTGGATCTTCAAGTTCAGAATCAGTGTGCTCTAAATGTGATAACTTTAAGGCTGACAATTACAAACTTTTGAAGGATGCGGAAAGTTTGACATTAGAAGTCAAAAAGATAAAAGATGAGAAGCAATCTGATGATAAACAGATTATTATGTTGAAAGGAAATTGTGAGAAGTTGAAAGCTGAAAATGACAAACTGTTAAGTGATTTGAACAGTTTGACATTGAAAAACAAGATTTTGAAAGAAAAGGAAAAAGAATTTGAAAATGAAAAATTAAAATTTGAAAAAGACTTTCAAAGTCAAATGAAGATTTTAGAAGATGAGAGAGATATGTTTGGTAAAAACAATCTTGAAAAACATATTGCAATCAATTCTCATCTTGAAAAGATTATTCGACTTGAAAAGGAAGTTGAGTGTGCTCAAAAGAAAATCAAAGAGTTAGAAGGTAAAATCAAGAAATGGGAACAAAAGTTGAAGGTGTTTGTGAATACTTCAACTATTCCTTGTCCAAAACCTTTAAATTCAGTTCCAATAAGTGATAATGTCACAAACTTTGACAATGTCAAAGTTGAAGATTGTGATGAGAAATCTGATGATGAAAAAGATAAAAGTGAAAAACAAAAATTGTTTTTGAAATTAAAAGAAAAATTTCAAGAAACTGTTCTGCAATCGACTGAAAAGGGAGAATGCTCTAAGCAAAAACTTTTGAAGAAGAAAGTGGAACAGAAACAAAAAATAAAAAATGAGAAAAATGTTCAAAAAGATAATAAAAGCTCATCAGATCGATCATCCAATCGCAATCAAAAACCACAAAAAGTAAAAAATGAAAACTCAAAAATTGTTGGTAATAAGTGGTGCAGGTCGGACCACAGTGCTCAAAAGTCAAATCCAGCAAACAAGAGGAGCAAAGATTATCACCAAGCCAAACAGTGCTATGATCTGAATGTTTGGACTGAAAATGGTGATTGGAACGATAACAGAGTGTGTTACCGATGTGGTTATCAAGGACACATTGCTGTTAACTGCCAAAGTTGGAATTATGAGACGAGAAGATGCTTTAACTATCAGAGGTCACATTGCCAGAGATTGCCCAAGGAGATCAAATGAAAGATTGAGGGTTAATTCTCAGAAGATGGCAAAGAAACCAGTCAATGTCAAGCCCAAAGAACAGAAGATTCAAGAACCTAAAGTTCAAGAAAAGAAAGTGAAGCTTTCTCAGGGGCAAAAAGACAGACTGAGGAAGAAGAGGAAGAAGGCCAGAGAGTATCTGGAGAAGATTTTGTCCTCGGGTTCATCTGTTAAAAATAAGAGTTCTGATGAATCAACTCCCTCGATTGCAAAGTCAAGCAAGACGTATTCATCAGATACAAATCTGAGGACGAAAGAGGGAAAGAAGAAAAAGAAAGTTGTTGGCAATGAATCTGTTTCTTTGGAAACAAAGGAGCCACATGTCGGTGATGAATCTGATGTGTCAAAGTCAGACAAGCCACCATCAGACGATGATTCTGACAGGTCAAAGTCAGACAAGACATGTGCAGGCAATGATTCTGGTTCGTCAAAGCCAGAGGAGCCATTGGTTGAGGTAAAATTGGAGAATTCAGGTTTAACAATGGACGATGCAAATTTTCCACCATTGTTGAACAAGAATTCAAAATCACCCAAGGACTGTCAGGCTTGGGTGAATCTGTTTAAATGAAAAACCTGACTTGCCGGAGTTCCCAGGTTGGTAAGCGTAGAACACGAATCGGCACATTTCTTGAGAAATTCACGAATGTGATATTTCGACTTAAAAGTGGTAAATCAGTGACATTAAGTTGTACTTGATTTTCTACAAGTGATGTTTGAGAATTGATCTTAAAAATGTTAGTTTTTACAAATGAATGAAGAGAACAAGGTAATGAAGCTCCGAATTTGTGAAATGACACGCAAAACTTATTTTCCGGAAAAACCATTTTGATTAAAACAAACTTAAGTGTTTTGAAATCACTATGGGAAAATAGTTTGTTGTCAGGGGGAGTTCTGATTGTTCAAGCCAAGTGAATGGAGAATTGAAGTGATTCTCATCATGTTGTCAAGTTTGTTTCAAATTTTCGCAGAAAATCAAAATTGAGACATATTTTGATTTTAGGGGGAGTAAAATTTTAAAAAAATTAGAAAATTTGAAAATGTCAAAAACATTGAAAAATGCAAAAATGAGTTTTATTGTCAAAAAGAGGAAATGATAGTAGATCAGTTGGACTGTCACAGCATGCTAAAGAAATGGAAAGTCAAAATGTGATAAACGGTCTCACTAAAGATGTGACGATAGGCTCAGCTAGACTAGTAGATTTGCGAGAAAGATACAAACCTAAATGAAAAAGCCTAGTTCTAGTGGGAAACATGGTCGAAAGCATAGTACTTAGTTTTGTCCTTCTTGACTGTGTACCTACTCGGTAATCGTTGATTGTCGAAAGACATAAAACTGGTTAAGTTTGTGAACTTTCACAACTTTGCTGAAAAGTCGCTGTGATTGTGCATTTTATTTTGCAAAGATTTAAACTTGTTTTATTTCTTTATTTTGTTTAAGCATCGGACATCCTCTGTGTATACGTGAGTATCGACCTGGATGTTGTTGCCTAAACGTTCTGCTTTATTTTCTTTGGTGTTTCGTTTAAGCTTTGGACCACCTCTGCGTATACGGGAGTATCGACCTGGTGGTTAAAGCCTAAACAACTTCAACTTGTTTTATTTTTCTTATTTTGTTTAAACATTGGACTTTCTCTGCGTATACGGAAGTATCGACCTGATTGTTAATGTTTAAACATTCTGCTTTGTTTTCGCACAATTCACAGTCGATAAAAGTTTAAAGGCATTACTTGAGTTAGTGTATTGCATGATGAGGGGATATGCTGAGATCGTGGGGTCCATAAGAATTTAGTGCAAAATTAATATACCTTAACGTATCGGTAAGCATTTCGAAAGTTTTTAGATTGAGTTTAAGTGGACAACAATATCGTCAATCAATGTGAATAGTTTAGAGCTTAAAATGTTTAAAGCTTAATGGTGCTAGTGATTGGTCACATAAACTGATATGATCCTCTTACACAAACTCACAAAAATATGTTTGTACATATTTTATTTCTGCAGTTAATTTCTGTTATTGCATTCATGTTTCATTATTTTCAAAAATCCAAAAAGATTTTAGTGTGTTTTAGCATAAATTTTGTAAAATACAAAAAGATTTTCGACAACTGATGTTGAAGAGCTGATTTTCAAAATTTCAAGTGCTGAACATGATGAACTGGTTTGGGAGTGTGTGTATTGAAATTGAAAAATTTTGATTTGAAAAAGAAATTGAGTTTAGTTAATCAGGGTCATTAATTTGAACTTGATGTAACTATTTCTAGTAAGTTTTTCTTATTGATTTAAGTGAAAACTTATGTTTTGATGAGATTTGTGCAGGAGATGAACTGAACAGAGTTAAAGCTAGGATGCAATCTCAAGGCGATAGCTAATTCCAGACGGCGATCCCATCATGATGAGAGGGGGAGTTTGACGAGGTTAGAGCCAAAGAGAAGATCCTGGTATATGCTAATAAAGAAAAAGACCGATAAAGACTGAAGATTGAGAATACTCGACATTTAAGACTCGTCAACATCTGAGGGGGAGTCTGTTGGTGCATTCATCTGTCGTCTTCGTCTTATGTCGAGTCTCAGGTTCGTTGCAGATCTAATCAAGCGTGACATCATCTTATAGAATGATGACATCACATGTGTGACATCAAGGATGACATCACAACAATGACATCATCATTTACATAAATCAGATTAAGATTTCGCTTGAAGACAAAAGTTTAGAATTGAAGATTTCGCTTGAAATGTTTATATAGATTTCGCTTGAAGTGTTTCCAAGAGAAATCTGAATATTATATATAGGCTTGTGTAGATTTCATTTGTAACGTTTTCTGAAATTCCATACCGAGGTGCTGCCGGTGTGAGGACTGATTGTAAACGATACTATATCAATATAATCAGTGTTAAAGTGATACGCAAGCTGTTTCGCAATCGGTTTCTTAGTTTCCGCCTCTGAAACTGATAAATCTCTTCTGAACGACTCGTTCGGGTCGCAAACCGATCCTACATGTAGGCTTTAGTTTCTCGGCCTTTGAGTCCACAGAGGATGGAGGAGTGTTTGATCCTTGGATCTCAGTGACAATCTTTGGCACGACTCGAGCAATCTGGTCGGCCATGAAAGACATCATCTTTTTCTGAGACTTTTTCCTTGATCTCTTGAGAGTGTCAGATAGTTTACCAGAAGACATCTAAAGATCCAACAAGGGGATCGTATAAGTCTAAAGTCTCACAGTATAGATTCACACACGATAGATTAAGACTCAAGATTCAACAAGATTCACGTAGATTAAAGACTCAAGTTTCACATAGATTCCAATAGACTCAACACCACACCCACGACCTTCGCATGGCACGTTGTACGAAGTTTGGAAACATGTCAGAAACTCTTATATATAGGAAGTACCAGCAGCGTATCCACCATGCTTCGGGCACCTCACTTTCGCCTCGTACTCAGTGTCATGATACGCGTCGCAGAACACGCTCATCATCATTGCCATTGATTCACATAGATTACTCCAATAGATTCACATAGATTCCAATAGATTCAATAGACTCCGATAGTTTCACATAGATTCCAATAGATTCAATAGACTCCAATAGTTTCACATAGATTCCAATAGATTACAATAGATTCACATAGATTACCATAGTTTACATAGATTACAATAGACAATCCACAAACAACGAAATCCCGTATGGCACGTGCTACGAAAGTTCGGCAACATGATGAAAGCACTTATATATAGGAAGTACCAGCGGCGTATCTACCATGCTTCAATCATGCCACATCCGTCTCGTCATTGGTGTCGTGCTTCGTTAACCATAACATTAGATTTCATCACTTCTCACAACATAGATTAGCCAGTTAGATTCAACCTCATAGATTAACCAAACAAATTCCACAACTTCAACCCGAGCCTACAAAACTACGAACTTCACTTAGCGCGTGGTACGAAGACTTGGTAACATGCCAGAAACACATATATATAGCAAGTACCAGCGGCGTATCCACCATGCTTCGGACATGCCATGTCCTCCTCGTCTTCGTCGCTAGGCTATGTTTCGTATTTTGTTTCTCAAAACAACACATACTTAGATTACACATAGATTATGCTAGAGTACGCATAGGTTACACATAGATTCCTCATAGATTACCCAAGTAGTTTCCCATGGATTAGATTTCAACCAACTCATCACCGGTTTGCAAAACACTAAGTTTCACATGGCACTTAGTACGAAAGTTGGTAACATGTCGGAAACACTTATATATAGGAAGTACCAGCGGCGTATCCAACATGTTTCAGACACGTCACTTTTCCCTTGTACTTCTATGCCATGTTACTTTTAGTGCTTTACAACCACATTAACACATAGATTCATCAGATAGATTCACATAGTATCATAGTCGATCAAGATTTCCACATAGGCTATCATGATAGTATAAAGCTTCATAAATTTAGTTTGATCCTAAGATTAGAGTTAGCGTTTCGGATTGCGGACAGCGCGCGTATTTGTGTAAAAAGTCTCAAAATAAACAAAGAATCAAGATAACCAAAGAATTAAGTTTAAAACCACATATAAAATCGAGATACATAAAAGATAGGCTCATAAAACTTAGGATTGTTCCGGGTAGAGGAACGGTGACTAACCAGAGCGATTCGAACCCCTTTCGAATTGAGGCAACGTGTCTTGTCTTACTTAGACAAATACGTCATCGATGTTAGGCCTACGATATTCGTCCTTTTGGTCCTTTCACGTACCTAATTGATTGGGAATTTCGAGACTTTGGCGAGACATAAAAATATCAAGGAATGGGACTAGTTATCAAGGTCTGAGTTTCACCTCTAACTTGACAACATCATACCCCAATAGCGTTGGTACTTATCCGCAGACAAGACCTACTAGAATAATATGGAGGTTTCCCATCAAGGTTCGGATGTCACTCCTGTCTTTAGGGTAAATCTCGTGCAAAATACAAACACTGATTAACAGTGTTTTCAAAGTATCAAGTGTCACACCCCCAAAATACCACATGCGGAAACGCCGCGGGACGTGTGACGTACCAAGATCCAAGCCACCAATCACATTGAACCATAATAAATATTTAAGCAAAACATTACATTCATTTCATAATATAATTCCAAGTCATAAGTGAAACCCATGACCACTCCAGCACTCACAGATAGCAAGTCCATAACCAATAATCTAACGACCTGCAAGCATGTAGACAAGTATGTCAGACGACGCTGGTGAGTTCAAACTTTGTTAACACGTTTTAGTTACCAGATATAAGTATAATTCAATGATTTGATGTTGTTATTAACTCGATTACCGCAGATGGCTCTAGATTTATTTTCCCAAATCCCATTGCTCTATCACACATTGGTCAAGTGGTTAAGGTAATTAGTAGACGACCGTCCTCCCCGGTACGGTGTGAGGGTGCCAAACCTAATAGCGCTATCAACTAATAAACCCGTTGCCTCCCCGGCAACCAATCGATATATGGTGGGAATTAATGATGGAAATGAGTATAATAACCAACATCCCAATAACCTGACATTCCTCCCCGGAACGTTACCCGATATCCCTCCCCGGGATGCATGCTTGTAAAAAGAGCAGTGAACTCACCTTGGTTTACTCGGTTTGTTAAGTTACCCGTTTCCAAGTTAATCAACCAACCCTACCGTGGTTATCAATGAATATTAGTTTCTCAAATATTGAAGTCATTACTTTCACACAGATTGCATTTCTCATAAGATCACAGTATATCAGGTAGCCAAAACACCTTTCTAATGCAAGTTCACATCTCATGTGATTGTCACATGTAATACATAACATAACAGGTGGGCTTGTTACACCAACTAATCGAACCAAGTTTCTTATTATCATTGACAGGTAACATGGATCGTGTACACACACAAGTATCTATCATCCTTAACATCACAGGCACCTACTATTCAATTTAGTGACTCACTCGGCGAAACACCCCTTGCGGCGAAAGATCATCTTTCGTCGAGGTGAGGTGTGACGAAACCCATATGTTTCGTCGGATTGTTTGTCGACGAATAACCCATGTTTCGTCGAGATGCTTGTGGACGAACCATCTATGTTTCGTCGACCTATGTTTCGTCGACTACCCTTTACAGTTTCATCAATTCCCTAAACCCAGATTAAGACGGTTTCACGTATCAACATACAATTGTCAAACAACTTTCTGTTAGCACTAGTTCATCGAATAGATTTAGCAAACCACACAATGAATGTGCACAGATTATCTAATCTCTTATCATACATGTTCTAAATTCTCAGATTTAGTATCAACACTTCAAAACCCTTTTTAACAACTAACCCTACTCATACACCCACTGTTCGAATCTGGTCGATTTGTTGTTACCAGTCAATCATCACAACCTTGTTATCATGCAACCCTAAAACTAACATCAATCATATCGAATTACTAACTAGGCATTCGATCATGCATTGGTTCCACAATAACCAAATCAAGTACACACGAACAGGAATCACATAGAGAAATCACATAAAGGTTTATTCGAATCATGGAAGGATTACTAAGCACACGATGACTGAACACGGGGAAAGATCGATTGAGGGCTCCCAAGAGATTAGAATAGCTGCCGTCTAACAGAGAGAGAATAGTAGGGTTTGCGTTGGGTTTACGGTTATAATTATAGGTGATTATAAAGTCCGAGAGTTATGGGCCATCAGTGGGCCTGGGCCGAAGGTCTTGACAAAAGACCTCTTTCGACTTGTGGGGTGGTGGCGAAACTCCTGAGTTTCGTCGTACAGAGATGACGGCAAACCTATATTTCGTCGAGTAAAGGAATGACGAGAAACTATATTTCGTCAAGTATGAAAATGACGAAAAACCTTAACTAGAAACATGCATAACACAACCACACAATCAATGCACAATAATCATTTAACAAACATGCAACATTAATCACTTATCAAAACAGAGTTGTGAAACAAATAATTGCATAGAGTCAAGACCTTGAAATCTCGGGTTGTCACATCATCCCCAACTTGTAAGAAATTTCGTCCCGAAATTTGATAAGCAACCCACAACAGCATGATGTTAGATCTGGATGACTGTGGATTTTCCGCATGTGCTACATCATCCCCAACTTGAATGGGAATTTCGTCCCGAAATTCACTAGTTGCATTAGTTTTAAATTTGTCCGCTGGAAATAAGTAAGGGTACTTGAGCTTCATCTGATCCTCGCATTCCCATGTTAACTCTGGTCCACGTCTTGAATTCCAACGAACCCTCACGATCGGAATTCGACTATGCTTACGGACCTTGACCTCCCGGTCCATAATTTCTATTGGTTCTTCGACAAATTGCAACTTGTCGTCATTCTTCAACTCTTGAAACGGTACCACAAGTGTTTCATCGGACAAGCACTTCATTAGTTGTGACACGTGGAAAACATCATGAACGTTACCCAACTCAGCAGGTAACTCTAGTTTGTAGGCCACATTACCGTTTCATTCCAGAATTTTGAATAGTCCTACATAACGAGGGTTAAGCTTGCCGCTTTTTCCAAAACGCACCACACCCTTCCACGGTGAGACCTTCAACATAACACGATCACCAACTGCGAACTCCAAAGGTTTCCTATGCTTATTAGTGTAGCTTTTCTGACGGTCCCGCGCTGCTGTCATACGATTTCTGATCTGAACAATCTTTTCTGAAGTTTCAAGCACCAGCTCTGGGCCTGTGATCTGGCTGTCACCCACCTCAGCCCAACAATGAGGTGAACGACATTTCCGTCCGTACAATGCTTCAAATGGGGCTGCCTGAATACTGGTATGGTAGCTATTGTTATAAGAAAACTCTATAAGAGGCAAGTGTTTCTCCCAACCCTTTCCAAAATCAATCACGCATGCCCGCAGCATGTCTTCTAGTGTCTGGATGGTCCGTTCACTTTGACCATCCGTCTGTGGGTGATAAGCAGTACTCATGTCGAGGCGTGAGCAAAACGATTTGTGCATCGACTGCCACAAATCTGAAATGAAATGCGGGTCATGGTCAGAGATAATAGAGGTCGGCACCCCATGCCTAGAAACCAATTCCTTAAGATAGACAGCAGCTAGCTGTGAGAACTTATCCGTTTCCTTAATTGCTAGAAAGTGCGCCGACTTCGTGAGACGATCAATGATCACCCAGATGGTATCGTTCCCGTTTTGAGTTCTAGGTAACCCAGTGACAAAATCCATGGCAATTTTTTTCTCATTTCCACATGGGTATCTCTGGTTGCTGAAGTAGGCCTGAGGGTTTCTGATATTCTACCTTGACTTTCTAGCAGGTCAAACACTTATTCACATAAGTCGCGATGTGAGCTTTCATCTTCGGCCACCAATACAAGACTTTGAGGTCCTTATACATCTTATCCGAACCTGGGTGAACAGAGCATCGAGACTTGTGTGCTTCGTCCATCACAAGCTCTCTAAGGTTACCCAACAAAGGGATCCATATTCGTTCCATGCAGTAGAGAATACCATCCGATCTCTCTACCAGTCGTTTTTCCATGCCCCTTAAGTATTCTGCTTCAATATTTTCCTCTTTTAATGCTTCGGTTTTGCAGAACGGATCTGGTCAGGGAAGTTAGAGTGGATGGTGACCTGCAAGGCGCGAACATGTTTGGGTTTCGATTCCTTCCGACTGAGGGCATCTGCTGCAACGTTAGCCTTACCCGGGTGATACTTGATTGCGCAATCGTAGTCGTTTAAAAGTTCTACCCAGCGACGCTGTCGCATATTCAATTCCTTCTAGTCAAAAATATACTGAAGGCTCCTGTGATCGGTGTAGATAGTGCATTTGGTACCGTACAGATAATGCCTCCAGATTTTCAACGCGAAAACCACTGCCCCCAACTCTAAGTCGTGAGTCGTGTAATTTTTCTCATGTACCTTCAACTGTCGAGAGGCGTAAGCTATCACCTTCTCGCATTGCATCAACACGCAACCGAGGCCCTGAATAGAAGCATCACAATATACTACAAAATCTTTTGTACCTTCAGGTAGAGACAGGATCGGTGCGCTGCAGAGTTTCTGTTTCAACAACTGGAAAGCATCTTCTTGCTTCGTTCCCCACGAGTACACGATCCCTTTCTGTGTTAACGAGGTAAGAGGTTGCGCGATCTTCGAAAAGTCTTTAATAAATCTGCGATAGTACCCAGCGAGACCAAGAAATTGTCGCACCTCTAAAGGAGTGTTCGGTGCCGCCCAATTTCTGATAGCATCAATCTTAGCAGGATCCACGTGTATCCCTGACTCATTCACAATATGGCCAAGGAAGTGTACCTCTCGAATCCAGAAGTCACACTTAGAGAATTTCGCGTAAAGCTGCTCCTTCCTCAAAAGCTCCAAAATGAGACGCAGATGTCGCTCGTGATCTTCCTTGCTCTTTGAATAGATCAGAATGTCATCGATAAACACGATAACGAAGTCGTCGAGATACGGCTTGCATACACGGTTCATGAGGTCCATGAAGACCGCTGGCGTGTTCGTCAACCCAAACGGCATAACCAAAAACTCATAATGCCCATACCGTGTTCGAAAAGCCATTTTAGGAACATCCTCCTCTCGGACTCTCATCTGATGATAGCCCGATCTCAAGTCGATCTTCAAGTAAAAACTGGATCCTTGCAACTGGTCAAACAGGTCGTCGATGCGTGGCAGAGGATAACAATTCTTAACTGTCACCTTGTTGAGTTCTCGATAGTCTATGCACATGCGAAAGGACCCGTCTTTCTTCTTCATAAACAGAACTGGGGCTCCCCAAGGCGAAGAACTGGGTCGGATAAAGCCTCTATCCAACAGGTCCTGAAGTTGATTAGATAGCTCTTGCAACTCCCCAGGTGCAAGACGATAAGGAGCACGAGCAATCGGTGCTGCCCCAGGTGCAAGATCAATCTGAAATTCCACTTGACGGTGAGGAGGTAAACTAGGAAGTTCCTCGGGAAACACGTCTGAAAATTCACGAACAACTGGCAGGTCTTTAATCTTCCTCTCTTCAGGCTGAGGATCATAAACAAGTTCTAAAATAGCAGGATACCCCTTTCGTAGACACTTCTGAGCTTGCATAGCTGAGATAATACCAACCATCGCACCACTGCGACACCCTTGGACCGATAAAGATTCTCCACTGGGGAGGGGAATACGTACAATCTTCTCTTTACAGAGAATTTCAGCACGGTGCTTGGACAACCAGTCCATACCAACTACTACGTCGAAACTACCAAGAGTAACAGGAAGGAGGTCAATGTCAAACACTTGACCCACAAGATCTAATTTGCACCCAAAAAGGACATGCGAAGCTTCAATCGTCTTACCATCAGCTAATTCTACTACATGCTTAGCTTCTAAAGGCGTTGGAGTTAACCCTAATCGTTGACTGAATTCTAGGGACACATAACTCCAATCGGCACCGGAATCAAACAACACAGAAGCAAAGAGATTGTTCACAGAAAACATGTGACAACTCGAAATTTAGAACCTTTCGTTGTAACATGCTTGAACGTTATGTGACTAGTTAACTTGTTGGTTAATGATATAAGTGAACATCCTATGTGATTATGTGTTATGTTTATATGTATGCTTGTATGTATGCGACCCGAGACACAAGAACCCGACTCGAGACCATGCGGTCTCGAGTGAATAGTGTAACTGTTGGGCCGGTTGGGCCATGTCCCTCTTCACCCCACTCGAAAACCCACTAGGGTGAACCAACTTAAGAGCTAGTATATAACTTATACTCCTAGAAAACTTTGCCATTCTTTGGACAACACACACTCTCCTACACACACACTCCTACCTTCTCTCTCACTAAAACCCTAAAGATCAAACATCACCTCTCCTCTCCTTCCCTCTCGGATCAAACCGGTGACCACAAGGAGCTCTCGGACCGGCTCGCACACACCCATTTGGAAGTTTCATTCTTCACCACTACTTCTCTAACCGGTTAGTGCTTCATGTTATGTTATGTACTTCGGTTGATGATGATATATGAAGTAATATGATAATATGTGCTTACTTGTTAAGTTTTATACATGATGAATATATCCTCCTTGAATAAATCGGTGCTAAGGTCGTTGTTATATGATGATGTAATGTCGGCTTGGTATAGATAATATGTGATTAATCATGAATGATTGTAATCGGCTCTTTATGGTTTGAATCCGAATGAATTAGTGATGTTTAGGAGGTTTATTGTTCAATGAAATCGGATTAGCACATGTTGATGATGAATCTTATTTAAGTATGTTATTACATTGATGGAATGTGCTAGATGTAGGAACCGATGATGTTATCAACTTGAGTTCATGCTAGGATAAACTTTATTGATGAAGCATGTTGTAAAATGAAAACCCTAAAATGAAGAACTAGTTGAATGTATGATGAACAACATGAATATGCTATGAATGTGCCTTGAATATTTGAAATTTAGGTGTTTGATCCATTTTCGGTTAGTGTTAGACAAAGAAACATGTTTGTATGGATAGTACACACTGTGCATGAAATCAAAATCCCATTGGCTAGTACAATGTCGGAAATCAGCAAATGTTCCAGCCGAGACCTTCAGTCTCGACTCGAGATCACCACATGACAACTCGAGACCGTAGATTGCGACACAGATTGCGAGTCGAGAACCCCTAGTCTCGACTCGAGACCACACAACATCAACACAAACAGCATGACTCGAGACCACGGTTGCGGGTCCGGTTGCGACTCGAGACCACCTAGTCTCGAGTAGTTCATGCATGACTCGAGAACTCGTAGGCTTTAACCGAGATCGCACAGTCTCGACTCGAGAACCTCTAGTCTCGACTCGAGACCACGTACGCATACTCGCTGAATTGGACTTGCATTGTTACGGGCTTAGATGTTTGGGCCGAACTTATGGGCTTCATGTGTTGCTATTGAATGCGTATGTTGTGCACACTGACTTGGACTTGCATACCATCACGAGCCCAACTGTTTGGGCCGCACACTTGGACTTTGGTTGTTACGTGAATGTTACTGTGGAACTTGTTACGAACTGTTGTTGAACTGCCATGCTAGACATGTATGCCATGATTGTTACTTGTGTACAATACGTGTAGAACATACGTGCACTACTTGGATATGAACCTGACATGAATGGTATCTATGTTAGGACGTAGTTGACCACTTACAACTTGATTGACTTTTCTGTGTATCTGCCGAGCAAACCAAGGTGAGTTCACACCCTCTACAAAGCATGGGATTCCCAGGGGTCGGGAATTGGGGTTAAGGAACATGGGTTCCTCGTCCTTCTTGGGTAGGACAGCATCGGTTCAGGAATATAATTCCTCGTCCTCATGGACAGATAACTCGTACTAGACTAAAACTCTATCACGAAGTCCCTCCTTTTTATATCGACTTAATCGCCGGGCCAATGGCGAGCGGGTCATTAGTTAGATAGCGCTATTTAGGTCTGACAAACCTCACACCGTGCCGCAGAGGACGGACGTGAACTAATGGATCTGGGGCACGTCAATGATGATAGACATTGACAGTTTCAGGGAACATAAACATGACTGCAGTCAGAAGTCGATATGGTAACGAGTCTAGTGTATACATGGGGTAGCCCCCACGGCCGAAATGCTGGATAACTAACATGGGGTAGCCCCCACGGCCGAAATGCCAGATAACTAACATGGGGTAGCCCCCACGGCTGTATTGCCAGAGTAAATGGGTAAACAAATCACGTTTTCAACTATGGGGTAACCCCCACGGCAGGATGCCAGCTAAAGGAAACTGTTTTCGAAACAACTTAAAACGAACACCCAACCGTGAACTCACTCAACTTGTTGTTGACTCGTTTCTACATGCTTTGCAGGACATTAGGTACTTAGCTGGAGCTTGCATGGAAGAGAGTCGTTGTGGGACATGGACAGCTGTGTGCCATGTTAAACTTTGAAACAATTAAACTTGTGTTTTGGTTTTAAACGTTATGCTTCCGCTTGCAACTTAAACTATGTTTTGTTTGGACACCAATTGTATTGGTTGGATTTTATAACTACTTATTTGCTTGTTCAATATGATTGGTGGCTGGATCCTGGTCAGTCACGCCTCCAAGCGGTGGTACTCCGCAGGTGGATTTTGGGGGTGTGACAAAACATACCAGTCACGACATTTACGTCGTTCCTAGCATCACCAGCACCAATTGTAAACACCCTTCCACGAGCACCATTGCCCCCATTGTTGCCATTGTTGTTGTTTCCAGCATTGTTGTTGTTGTTCTGGCGGTTGTTGTTGTCGTTGGCATTCTGGTTCAACTGAGGGCAATCCCGTTTAATGTGGCCCTCATCCCACACTGGAAACACCCCTTCCTATTGCCTTGGTTCTGGTGGGGCTGCGGTCTTTGCTGTTGTTGATGTTGCTGATTCTGCTGCTGCTGCTGCTTTAGGTACGGAGCTCTACAGTCTTTTGCCTCATGGCCCACCTTTTCACACCGACGGCAAGCCCAGACACACGGTCCATGATGATGATAACCACACTTGTTGCACTTTGGCTTCTTACCAACGTAGGTGCCTTGATTCTGATTGTTACCCTGTCCTTGGTTAACTGAAGACGACTGACTGAAACTACGATCATTGCTGTTGTCAGGCCTTTTCTGAGATTGACTTGCACTGGTTGCCTTGTCAGCATCGTTCCATTTGCGCTATCACTAGCAGGTGTGGTAGTTGTAGCAGTAGAGGTTGTAGTAGAGACACGTGGTGGTAACGCACCATGCTCGACCTCTTGGTCAGTAATCTTGTGTGCTAAATGGATGATCTGAGGCAGATTGTTGAGGTTTGCAGCAGTGACCAAACTCTTTACTAAGGGTGCTAAGCCCTTGATGTACAGCTCTATTCTTCGAGGTGGGGGTCGAGATAGGTTAGGGCACATGTTTGCTAGCTCATGTGACCTCTTCGTGAATGCTTCAATTTCAGACCCCTCCATCTTCAGATTGTAATACTCGTTCTCAAGTTTCTAAATTTCGTCACGAGGATAGTACTCCTCCCACATCAACTCCTTGAAATCATCTCATGTAGTAGCGTTAGCCATCTCGATGCCTAACATCTGCACCTGGGCATTCCACCAGGTTAAGACACCATCCTCCAAAGTGCCTGTAGCATACTTCACACGGTCCCCCTCGGGACAGTTACACATAGTGAACACAGACTTAGCCTTCTCAAACCAACGTAGTAACCCCACAGCCCCTTCAGTCCCACTGAATGTCTGTGTCTTGCAATCCCTAAACGTCTTGAAAGTGCATGTAGGCGGATGATTTTGATTTTGATGGGCTTGTTGAGCTAAGGACGAAAGAAAATTTTAACACAAGGGTAAGAGTTGTGTATGCGACACAAGGATAAAGAGTATTTGGCACATTTCGTACCCTCTTGGTAGGCTGCCAAAGCCTCAGCTACACGGGTGTTTATCAGATTTGTCAACTCTGCCTGAGTCATTGCGATGTGACCACGTCCATGTCCATGTCCTCGTCCACTCATGATTCTATATAAGAAAAGAGGACAGGTTAAGAGTCGAGATAAGGTAGGAGTCAAAGCTCACGAAGGCCTCTATAGACCACTAAGTTTACATCAATTAACAGAGCGAAACCCCTTTCACACTCGTTAAGGCTCACTGGGACTCACATGCACCCCACATTATTATTATGTGTGCACCCATAATAGTAATGCGATTTGCATGTTTATCTCAGCTCCTCCCAACTCATGCTAGAAGGTTCCTCAAATTCTCGCAATAGTACAGAACATCACAAACATGAATCACGAAAATTTAATGGGATATCGCACTGTGACTCTATCAATCACATAACTCAGGTAAATACGCATGAATTTAGTCTGAAATGCTAAGTGTGTGCAATCACATAACTCATGTAAATACGTACATAAGTGTATACTAGATATACTACGCAATAAGTAAACGAGAGACGAACCTTGCAATCTGGAGCTGAGTGTCATGGTCGATTTCGAAGTTGTTTGGTTATAGTCTGGTTTTATAAAAACGTTTTAAAACCTAGTTCACTATAACCAGTGGTTCTGATACCAAACTGTCACACCCCCAAAATACCACATGTGGAAACGCCGCGAGACGTGTGACGTAGCAGGATCCAAGCCACCAATCACATTGAACCATAATAAATATTTAAGCAAAACATTCCATTCATTTCATAATATAATTCCAAGTCATAAGTGAAAACCAAAGTAAACGTTTAACGGAAGCATAATGTAAATTGTTAATCAATTGTTTCAAAACAAGTGTTCAAAACCAACGAAACAAGTATCCAAGAGTCTCGACCCATGACCACTCCAGCACTCCCAGATAGCAAGTCCATAACCAATAATCTAACGACCTGCAAGCATGCAGACAAGTGTGTCAGACGACGCAGGTGAGTTCAAAGTTTGTTAGCACGTTTTAGTTACCAGATATAAGTATAATTCAATGATTTGATTTTGTTATTAACTCGATTACCGCAGATGGCTCTAGATTTATTTGCCCAAACCCCAATGCTCTATCACACATTTGGTCAAGTGGTTAAGGTAATTAGTTCACGATCGTCCTCCCCGGTACGGTGTGACGGTGCCAAACCTAATAGCGCTATCAACTAATAACCCTGTTGCCTCCCCGACAACCAATCGGTATATGGTGGGACTTAATGAGAGAAATGAGAGTAATAACCAACATCCCAATAACCTGACATTCCTCCCCGGAACGTTACCCGATATCCCTCCCCGGGATGCATGCTGGGAAAAAGAGCAGTGAACTCACCTTGGTTTGCTCGGTTTGTTTAGTTACCCGTTTCCAAGTTAATCAACCAACCCTACCGTGGTTACCAATGAATATCAGTTTCTCAAATAATGAAGTCATTATTTTCACACAGATTGCATTTCTCACAAGATCACAGTATATCAGGTAGCCAAAACACCTTTCTAATGCAAGTTCACATCTCATGTGATTGTCACATGTAATACATAACATAACAGGCGGGTTTGTTACACCAACTAATCGAACCAAGTTTCTTATTATCATTGACAGGTAACATGGATTGTGTACACACACAAGTATCTATCATCCTTAACATCACAGGCACCTACTGTTCAATTCAGTGACTCACTCGGCGAAACACCCCTTGCGGCGAAAGATCCTCTTTCGTCGAGGTGAGGTGTGACGAAACCCATATGTTTCTTCGGATTGTTTGTCGACGAATAACCCATGTTTCGTCGAGATGCTTGTTGACGAACCATCTATGTTTCGTCGACTACCCTTTACAGTTTCTTCAATTCCCTAAACCCAAATCAAGACGGTTTCACGTATCAACATACAATTGTCAAACAACTTTCTGTTAGCACTAGTTCATCGAATAGATTTAGCAAACCACACAATGAATGTACACAGATTATCTAATCTCTTATCATACATGTTCTAAATTCTCAGATTTAGTATCAACACTTCAAAACCCTTTTTAACAACTAACCATACTCATACACCCATTGTTCGAATCTGATAGATTTGTTGTTACCAGTCAATCATCCCAACCTTGTTATCATGCAACCCTAAAACTAACATCAATCATATCGAATTACTAACTAGGCATTAGATAATGCATTGGTTCCACAATAACCGAATCAAGTACACACGAACAGGAATCACATAGAGAAATCACATAATGGTTTATTCGAATCACGGAAGGGTTACTAACCACACGATGATTGGACACAGGGAAAGATCGATTGAGGGCTCCCAATAGATTAGAATGCCTGTCGTCTAACAGAGAGAGAACAGTAGGGTTTTCGTTGTGTTTACGGTTATAATTATATGAGATTATAAAGTCCGAGAGTTATGGGCCATCAGTGGGCCTGGGCCGAAGGTCTTGACGAAAGACCTCTTTCGTGGTGTGGGGTGGTGGCGAAACTCCAGATTTTCGTCATACAGAGATGACGGCAAACCTATATTTCATCAAGTAAAGGAATGACGAGAAACTATATTTCGTCAAGTATGAAAATGACGAAAAACCCTAACTAGAAACATGCACAACACAACGACACAATCAATGCACGGTAATCATTTAACAAACATGCAACATTAATCACTTATCAAAACAGAGTTGTGAAATAAGTAATTGCGTAGAATCAAGACCTTGAAATCTCGGGTTGTCACATCAAGTGTATATTGTGTCAGCTTTAGGAAAGGCATGTAAGTTTAGCAGGAAAATGTGCTGCTAGGAAGCAGATACGGCAGAATGCATAAGTCTTAAACAACAGATAAGAATCAAGATTCCTAGAACTATAGACTAGGGCAAGTATTCCTACTTATCCTAATTCCCTATAGTTATGGCTCTGATACCAATCTGTCACACCCCAACCGACGGCGGAAACATCGGGGCGAGCACTAGGCGTTCAGATTGCTCATGAGATTCCATAACACTAAATAGTTGCAATATATATTAGATTGATTTCATGCTAACAATGTCTAAAGTGCCAATCACCAAGTATCAAATTACAAAACCATAATAAAATAGTTTCAAGTTTCTAATTTAGCTATGATGTGTTTCTAAGCAGCATCCTAGCATATTTCATGAGTCCTAATATCCTGTCAACCTGCAACATGTATTAAAATATAGTCAGTACAAAACGTACTGGCGAGTATACAAGTTTGAGTAAGAGTATAATAGATTAAAACAACTCATATCCATCGTGTAAATGTTAACAAAATAGTTTCAGCCATGCTAGTGTTCGCAGTCCAACAAGTGATAGCCCAAGTATCCTGATGCTTTAGTGTTTTCCCAAGTCTCAAGGAAAACTAGTATCCTCTTAACAATACCCCCGAGAATAATGGGGAGGTGCATCTCCTATAGCGCTACTATTGTTAAGGCGGAACTACACAACCTGGATTAAACGTCTACATAGCACAAATAGAATACAAGAATCACAAGTTTCACACGCAGATAGCATAGAGTTTAGTTTACAAAAGTCTCAAGTATCATAGTTTAATAGAATACCTGTTGCATCACAAAGTTTAAAACAAAAAGGGATCGAGTATACTCACAGTGATTGTTTAACAGATTAACTGTTATTGGATCAAAGGGAGCTCCTTAGGTTTAGCCTGATTAGATTACAACAGATAAGTGTCGGACAAAACAACGAGATTGCGCAAAGTGTCGGGCCAGTCACTGGATCGGATGGTAGTTCGATCGGATGGCTATCCGATCGGATTGCCATTCGATTGGTGTGGCTGTTGTGAGTGAGAGACGGATTGCCATCCGATCGGATGGTCATCCGTTCGGATGGCCATTCGATTGAATGGTCGTTCGATTCAAGTGTCATGATTCCAAATTGATACCAAGTTTCTAAAAAGTTTCCAAGTGTCGAAGTGTTTAGGGTTGAGAAGCAAGTGTCACTAAATCGGATGGTTGTTCGATCGGATGGCTATCCGATCGGAGTGCCACTCGATCGGGTTGTCCTTGTCCCGTTCCTAAACTTGTAAAGTTTCTAAGTTTTTGTTTAAACAATGACGACATGGTACGCATTGAGACAATGGTAAACCCATCAATGTACAATCGATCTAATCGGGTGGGAATCACCCCAGTCCGTTCAGTCATCCATTCGTGACGGTGCTTATGTCAGAATTCGTACCCCAGTCATCTTCTCCGGCAACAATCCTTCTCCAAACCAACTCCAGACTAATCATCAAGTCTACAGTCCGTTTAGATCCAGATCTCACCGTTTTAGGTAAAAGTTTTAAGAAAAGTAGAAGATAAACATTAGTTTTAGTTGAAAAGTCTGGATTTAGTAAAGATTTAGAGTGAAACACATGAAATTCCTTAGATCTGAGCTAGATCTTGACTAGAATGACATCACACAACAGTTTGGTACAAACCGCCATGATGACATCACCATCAAGAGCTCAAATCTTAGAGATTTTATGGTGAAAAGTGAGATTTCAAAGGAGAATCTTGTAGAGAATAACGTGTAGATCAAGGTTGTACAAGAATCTAGTGTAAAACGTACCGAAATAGCCGATAAATGGAAGAAGAGAGGAGTGCGTGTGTCTGGATCGAGTGAGGCTGTCACATCGATGAGAATGATGATGTGACAGGCCTATTTATAGTGTCAGAGTGAGTGAAGGAGTGAGGCAGTGTGCACGGATCGGGTGGCGCTTCGATCGAGTGGCCATCTGATCGGATTACCACTCGGCCAACCCATCCTTTCCGTGTTCCCGTCTTTGATTCATTTTGCGAGTTAGATTAAATGTTGTGTTGCATATTATTGGGTAATAGTATCACATAACTAGATTATATCATTAACACAAAAGTTTCCATAGTTTCCATAGTTTCATAATTTCATAGTTTCCGCCAGTGACAAGACTCCAGTCCCTCGTTCAACCAAGTCTCAAGTTTCCCGAGCCTCAAGAGTAAAGCACCAAAGTATCAAGAGTCAAGAATCTAGCTTCCAAGTATCAAGAATCATAGAATCAAGTTTCATAGAATCATAGTATCATAGAATCATAGTGTCCATAGTTTCATAGCATAAGACTCATCAAGTATTAATAGCATCAAGTATCACATAGTTTAGGGACTAAAAGTGTCAAATAGGTAAAAGTCTAGGGATGCAGATGTTACATGACCATCCCCACTCCCCTTATTATGATGTTACTTAAATGTGAATATATTTTAAACATAAAATAAATTGTTATATGTCGTATATTAACTTTCATTAAATGATTCAGTGCAATTTTTTAACAAGTTTTTACATCAATCCGTCTGTTGGCGGAGCTCGAACTCTTTATCTCAAGCGGATCCGTCTTTGTCCAAGCTTGAACTCTTTATCCCGAACGGAACAGAAAAAAGTTATTTTTATAAAAAATAGAAACTGTTTAAAAAAAACAGAAAACAATTATGTTTAAAAAACAGAAACTGTTTAAAAAAAAAAAAGAAAACAGTTATTTAAAAAAAAAACAGAAACTGTTTTTTTTTAAACAGAAAACAGTTATTTTTTTAAAACCAGGAAACTGTTTTTTTTTTAAACAGAAAATAGTGTTTTTTATTTTTTAAATAACTTTTTATATTTTTTGTAGAACCGAAATCCACAAAGTGGAGCGAGCGAGGCAACTATCATGCAAACCATCACCGAAGAGTATTGTCGACTGTACAAAAAGAGGAGTTTTCCACACGTGGCGGCATGGGAGGTTGCGATACGTCACCCGAAGTGGGTACCGATTGATTTGGTCCCCATGGGTGGGCCTACGGCTCCAAAAAAAGAGGAGGTCCGAAAAGATCAAAGACCTCCGAGTCGGGGAACTACACGACTTCCGCATCAGATAACTTGCCCCAAATGAATTTAAATGATGACCCCGTTGACGAACCCGATCAACCCGTTTCTGACAACCCGGATAATTAAGGTTAGCATTGCTTGAAATCCCACAACTTGAAGCGTGTGTCTCTATGTTTATCTGCCTATCTCGTACACTATACATGATTACGTATGTCTAACCGATCAGTTATGCATGAAAGTGTTAAACGTTTTGTGTGTTATTCAACTGATTTAGAAAAACCAAATGAGATTGGGCCGCGTATATTTGGGCCACACATTCACAATTAATCGGACCACAACATAACACCCACAACATAGACCAACCAAGATGAATTGTTTTGTGCTTCATCCTGATCTCGGCCCAAACTTAGAATCACCGGCCCACTTAAGGTGTGAGGGTATTATAATGGCATGATACGTAGACTTTTGATACTTCTCATTATATCAACACATACAAGCCATAAAACCCTCTAAGTGTGCGTCAGCAATAGCAACCCCCCGTGTTCGCGATTACACCTTGATTGATCAGGCTTCCGGTTAGTCTACTATGCTTATTCAATCCTTGTTTCTTGGTGTGCATGTATATGTTAATAAACGTATACTCATACATATAGATGTTCTTGAAAATCAAAGATTAGGGTAATAGTATTGATAATTGATATTATAAAATTGATGTTATGCTAATAGATGACGTGGTATGATCACGGTTTGCTCACACAGGTCTGATCCAGGATTGAAACGTGTAATATGTGTTGACTTGTGATGAATGCCTGATTAAATGTTAGTTTTTAGGTGATAATGGTTGATCCATTATTTTAATTTAGGGATTGTCAATTGTGCATGGAATCCTTGTAAGCTGCTTGTTGTTTTCGTAACTGGCACATGATGGCCCCCCCATATTGACAAGTTGGGTAGATATAATTCAGGAGATAGTGGTAATAAATGGGCCGGCCACAAGGTTGGGTTAAGTGGACCAAGACCTTGTTACATATTTGGGCTCAAACAGTAACATAGGGGTTATGCATGGTCGCTAGGGGATCGGGTAATGGGTAACATGTATAACAGCGAGTAGTTGGGGCCGTGCGAAACAAGTGGGTTGGGGAAATGTTGGGCCGAACTAAACAGGAAATATGGTGATAAACGATCTGGAAATCATGTGTTATAGTTATTAATGGGTATGTATAATGTTAGAAGTTTAACAAATAACCTATTAAACTCCCTGCTACATGTAATCTAGGAGCAGAATGATGATTGTATGATAATGAAATATATGTTAAATACACCCGGCAAGTCAACTCTTTTTTAGTTTTACCCATAAGTCAACCATATTTTAATAACTTTTCAATATTATTTCAATTTTCTATAAAACAAATTCAACGGAACAAGTTTCGAGACCAACATTATCATCTCCTTCAATGACTAAATTAAACCTGATACACAACCATATACACATTTCTATATAAACTATGTAATCTATAAACAAACCACCGCACACCTCCGGCCACCACCCCACCGCACACCTCCGGCCACCACCACCCCACCACACACCTCCGGAAGAAGATGATTTTACAATAAGGACACCTCAATTTTACACTAATCAGGTACAAAAAAAAACTCTACGGAACAACTTTTTTACAACTAGATCTTAAAAAAAACAAACTTTTTTTCAACCAGATCTAAAAAAAAAAACAATCTTTTTTTCAACCATCTTAGTTCGCCGGAGTTTCTGTCTTTGATATAGATGATGAACAACCGGCGGATGACGGCTGGTTTCTCCGGTAAGTCACCGGAAAATTGTAAGAGAAGAAGGGTAGAGAGAAACAGGGGTTTCTGTCTTTGATATAGATGATGACGCCGGAGTTTCTGTCTTTTCGCCGGAACCATCTTGTGTTTGCAAGAGAAGAAGGGTAGAGAGAAACAGGGGTTTTGTGAATCTTGGAGTTCTCAATCGGTGTGAAGAATTGATATATTGATTTTGTTTATATATTGATTTTGTTATTTCTAAATTTTGTCTAAATAAAGTGGGTAGAGAGAAACAGGCGATTTATTTATATGATATATTGATTTTGTTTATATATTGATTTTGTTATTTCTAAATTTTGTCTAAATAAAGTGGGTAGAGAGAAACAGACGATTTATTTATATATTGATTTCGTTATTTCTAAATTTTATTTATAGGTATTCGGGAATTGGGTACAAAAGTTGGCATACTCAATCGGTGTTGTCGTCATCAAAAGAAGGTCGAATAAAAGATCTTGTGGTTTCGTTTATAGGGTTGTGCTCCAATGTGATCGTGGCGGCGAATATAAAGTTAAGGATTCAAGTAAAGTTACCGGCACAAAAAAACTAATTGTCCTTTCGAATTAGAAGTAACATATTCAGATGACTATGATTGTTGGACCTTAAAGGTGACATGTGATCAACATAATCTTTGGGTCACCTTGTCCAAGAGAACACTGGATGAAAATGCCTGAAGCAGGTGTTCTGATTGCCAATAAGTTTGGTGTAATCGTCCATTCTTTAAGCATGTCAGGCAGTTTCACTATTTTCCCGTTTTGGAGTGGTCCAGAAGAGATTCAACATCACAGAGCTCTTACAATTGCCCTAGTAAATGACGATAACCATTATGTTATGGTGGAATTACAAGGAGGGTACCCAATGCCTACAATCACGCCTTATTGGAATTTTCGCAACATTAGCATGTCTGCGGCTGGGTGGGAGACCATGTATAGGTGGCGTCTAGAATTATATACCCAACTTGATCGTCGTGAAAGTGGTTTTGTCGATCTAGGGGATTAAATGTTTTAATGTTTGCACGTTTACTGTTTTATTAGAGACTCGTTATTTATTCATAATTAACTTTTTCACTTTCGTATTTATAATAAAGTGTCTTGATTATTTATTTATTAATATTGATATTAATACTAATAATAGTATAACAAAATATAAAAAAATAACAAAAGTATTATAAAATAAAATAAGATAAGATAAAAAACATAATCATTACTTTTTACTTTATAATAAAATATAATTATTACTTTTTACTTTATAATAAAATAACATATTAAAGTAGTTAATCATTACAAAATAATTACATAATTTGACTTTTTGTGTATATTAATCCTTGTAATGGGTATATTTATCATACCCCTAATGAGTAATGTTTGCAAATTAATTCAATGATCACGTGGGGGTTGGGTTAGGATTACATGACAATAGAAGTGGCTTGCATGATGAATGGATTTGTATGTGTGGTACGACATGACTGATCTGATTGGGTCTATGAGAATGATAATTGGTATGTTGATTTTATGTAATCATTGGACCTCACATGTTAGTCTGGGCCGAAGACATTGGTGGATCATATACATGTTGGTTGAATTATTATATGTTACCTACATGGACTAATAGTGGGTCACAACTTACATTAGTGTGAACTGACCTGTGAACGTGTATTTTGCATGAAAATCTGTGATGTGGACCAACTGTGATAACTAGGATCGTGTGAGAGATAGTTACTGCTATAGCCTGCATGAAAGATGATAATATTTCGTGAATGTAACGTGTGTAATGTGTGATAACATACATGGTACAACGAGAATGTAGAACTGATTATGGTTGGTAAATCATGATAGGACGCGTTTGAGCAACTGTTAAAAACAAGTAACTAATTCTACCGAGCAAACCGAAGGTGAGTTCACTACATTCGAGCATGCGTCCCAGTGGTTGGGGACAGTCAGTGGGTATCCCGTGGAGGGATAAGTCTTTCGGGTAAAAACGGGTATATTGGTTAATATTCTCACCTATCATTCTTGTAAGTCCCTTATATTGTTACCTGGAGGGTAACGGGTATTAGTTGGTAGCGCTACTTAGGTTTGGCACCCTCACACCGCTCCTAGAGAGGACGGATGTGAACTAATGACCCAGTCGGGCCCAGTACTGGATAGGAGTACGTGGGAAAGGGCAGTCATGTACTTCAGGAGCCGTCTTGTTCGGAATTGAGATATTAACAATATTACTTGCATTTGTCAGTGAACTGTTTTACATACAATGGGTAACAAACGTTTTCTAAAACTGTGAACTCGCCAGCTTTGTCTGATACACTTGTTACATGCTCGCAGGTCGTTAGATACTTGGGAACAGTTATTTTAAAAAAAAAACAGAAACTGTTTTTTTTAAACAGAAAACAGTTATTTTTTTAAAACCAGGAAACTGTTTTTTTTTAACAGAAAATAGTGTTTTTTTATTTTTTAAATAACTTTTTATATTTTTTGTAGAACTGAAATCCACAAAGTGGAGCGAGCGAGGCAACTATCATGCAAACCATCACCAAAGAGTATTGTCGACTGTACAAAAAGAGGAGTTTTCCACACCTGGCGGCATGGGAGGTTGCGACACGTCACCCGTAGTGGGTACCGATTGATTTGGTCGACATGGGTGGGCCTACGGCTCCAAAAAAAGAGGAGGTCCGAAAAGATCAAAGACCTCCGAGTCGGGGAACTACACGACTTCCGCATCAGATAACTTGCCCCAAATGAATTTAAATGGTGACCCCGTTGACGAACCCGATCAACCCGTTTGTGACAACCCGGATAATTAAGGTTAGCATTGCTTGAAATCCCACAACTTGAAGCGTGTGTCTCTATGTTTATCTGCCTATCTCGTACACTATACATGATTATGTATGTCTAACCGATCAGTTATGCATGAAAGTGTTAAACGTTTTGTGTGTTATTCAACTGATTTAGAAAAACCAAATGAGATTGGGCCGCGTATATTTGTGCTTCATCCTGATCTCGGCCCAAACTTAGAATCACCGGCCCACTTAAGGTGTGAGGGTATTATAATGGCATGATACGTAGACTTTTGATACTTCCCATTATATCAACACATACAAGCCCTAAAACCCTCTAAGTGTGCGTCGGCAATAGCAACCCCCCGTGTTCGCGATTACACCTTGATTGATCAGGCTTCCGGTTAGTCTACTATGCTTATTCAATCCTTGTTTCTTGGTGTGCATGTATATGTTAATAAACGTATACTCATACATATAGATGTTCTTGAAAATCAAAGATTAGGGTAATAGTATTGATAATTGATATTATAAAATTGATGTTATGCTAATAGATGACGTGGTATGATCACGGTTTGCTCACACAGGTCTGATCCAGGATTGAAACGTGTAATATGTGTTGACTTGTGATGAATGCCTGATTAAATGTTAGTTTTTAGGTGATAATGGTTGATCCATTATTTTAATTTAGGGATTGTCAATTGTGCATGGAATCCTTGTAAGCTGCTTGTTGTTTTCGTAACTGGCACATGATGGCCCCCCCATATTGACAAGTTGGGTAGATATAATTCAGGAGATAGTGGTAATAAATGGGCCGGCCACAAGGGTGGGTTAAGTGGACCAAGACCTTGTTACATATTTGGGCTCAAACAGTAACATAGGGGTTATGCATGGTCGCTAGGGGATCGGGTAATGGGTAACATGTATAACAGCGAGTAGTTGGGGCCGTGCGAAACAAGTGGGTTGGGGAAATGTTGGGCCGAACTAAACAGGAAATGTGGTGATAAACGATCTGGAAATCATGTGTTATAGTTATTAATGGGTATGTATAATGTTAGAAGTTTAACAAATAACCTATTAAACTCCCTGCTACATGTAATCTAGGAGCAGAATGATGATTGTATGATAATGAAATATATGTTAGATAATGAGTAATGTTTGCAAATTAATTCAATGATCACGTGGGGGTTGGGTTAGGATTACATGACAATAGAAGTGGCTTGCATGATGAATGGATTTGTATGTGTGGTACGACATGACTGATCTGATTGGGTCTATGAGAATGATAATTGCTATGTTGATTTTATGTAATCATTGGACCTCACATGTTAGTCTGGGCCGAAGACATTGGTGGATCATATACATGTTGGTTGAATTATTATATGTTACCTACATGGACTAATAGTGGGTCACAACTTACATTAGTGTGAACTGACCTGTGAACGTGTATTTTGCATGAAAATCTATGATGTGGACCAACTGTGATAACTAGGATCGTGTGAGAGATAGTTACTGCTATAGCCTGCATGAAAGATGATAATATTTCGTGAATGTAACGTGTGTAATGTGTGATAACATACATGGTACAACGAGAATGTAGAACTGATTATGGTTGGTAAATCATGATAGGACGCGTTTGAGCAACTGTTAAAAACAAGTAACTAATTCTACCGAGCAAACCGAAGGTGAGTTCACTACATTCGAGCATGTGTCCCAGTGGTTGGGGACAGTCAGTGGGTATCCCGTGGAGCAAACCGAAGGTGAGTTCACTACATTCTCACCTATCATTCTTGTAAGTCCCTTATATTGTTACCTGGAGGGTAACGGGTATTAGTTGGTAGCGCTACTTAGGTTTGGCACCCTCACACCGCTCCTAGAGAGGACGGATGTGAACTAATGACCCAGTCGGGCCCAGTACTGGATAGGAGTACGTGGGAAAGGGCAGTCATGTACTTCAGGAGCCGTCTTGTTCGGAATTGAGATATTAACAATATTACTTGCATTTGTCAGTGAACTGTTTTACATACAATGGGTAACAAACGTTTTCTAAAACTGTGAACTCGCCAGCTTTGTCTGATACACTTGTTACATGCTCGCAGGTCGTTAGATACTTGGGAACAGGAACTTGCTGGCTGGAGGGCGTGAGTGGTCATGGTTGCATTGATGGGTTTATTTATCAAACATTTATTTACTATAGTTGTTTGGAAAGTATTTACATTATGTTACGTTAACGCTTCCGCTGAACTTGTGGTTTTTGAATAACTTATGATTGGGATTTTATCATTATTAATTGATGGAACGTTATTTTAAACTTATGATTCAATGTAATTAGTGGCTCATTGCTAGTGGTCACACGCCTAACAGGGACACTCCCTAGGTGGTATTTTGAGGGTGTGCCCGTTGACGACCCCATTCAAGAAGATACGCCTACAAGGTCACGCCGCAAGAAAAGTGGTGATTCGTCAAGCATAGGAAAGGAAGCGGTGGCAGAGTCGATCTTCAGAATTGAAGAGGCGAAATTGGCGGAAATATGCGACTCCAAACAAAGAAAAGAAAAACTTGTGTCCGCAACACTTGAACGCCAGCACGCGTATATGGGACACTTGAAAACGGTAGAAAGACAAAATGATTTAAAAATCTTGTGTGAGCCGCACGCCCATCTTGATGAACTGTTTAAGTCGATCGTAATTCAACAAAAGCGCGAGATTTGTGAAAGGTGGGGTTGGGAGATGCCATCCGTTTAATTTAAGTTTTTTTTCCAATGTTTAGTTTTTTTTTTTATTTTGCTATGTAATTTATGTTTTATTTAAATAAAATTTATAATTTATAAATTTAGTGTTTTATTGTTAATTTATAATTTAAAAAAAATAAAAAAAAATTGTGAGTGATGGAATTCTATCACTAGTGATGACCACCGCCATTAAAAAAAACTTGTAAGTGATGGAATAATGGTTGATGAAATGGCGGAACTTGATTGGATGTTGTGAGTGATGAGCGATGACTGATGATCACCCCCACTCCCCTTATTATGACGTTATTAAATGTGAATTTATTTTAAACATAAAATAAATTGTTATATATCGTATATTAACTTTCATTAAATGATTCAGTGCAATTTTTTTAACAAGTTTTTACATCAATCCGTCATTGGTGGAGCTCGAACTCTTTATCTCAAGCGAATCCGTCTTTGTTCGAGCTTGAACTCTTTATCCCAAACGGAATAACGTCTTAACTTTAATGGCTTTGCATTTACGCAACCCCACCCATTCAGTTCAAAATTTTAAACTTTAATATGTTTGGTTTAGCATCTTATAAATGCTAGTCATCTTGTTTGTTTGAAATTTCATCCTATCTAATAATTCTATTAAAATTTGTAAGTAGACAATAAATCCTAATTGTGTTCTGTAGGGAAAAAGAATAGGGAGGATGAAAACGTTTCTCTCTCTCAAATTTTTAGTCTTTCAACATTTACTATAATCTTGAAATTAGTTTGAAACAGAAGTGATTTTTAAAAGTATTTGTTTAGGGGCGTTATGCGACAAGTGGCGAAATGCATAAGACGGAGGTTTTATGAGACTTTATATCACAAGAGGATGTAGTGGTAAGGGGGTTATATAACCCTTCAATTATACATACATATGAATGTATATATATGTGTGTGAGTTGGGAAGAATGAGTCATGCCGTTATCACCTTCGCGAGAATCCGAAATCTTCAGCCCATAGCGTTAGCCGTAGTGGTGTGCGGCGGCGATACAGGACGCTATGCCTCTTTTTCCCGTGATATGGGCCCCACTACGGGTGTCCTTAACCTATTTACCATACATACATTTACCAAATGGGGAAATAGTGCCAGGTAGCTGCCGGGCACTCCCCCATTGGGCCAACGAGTTTATTATTTTATATTTATTTTAAAATTACGTTTTTGCACCTGTTTAAAATTACCGTTTTGCCCTCAGCTCAAAATAAAATTACGCTTTTGTCCCCATCTCAAAATTACGATTTTGCCCTCAATTCAAAATTACGCTTTTGCCTGGCCCTCCCCTATTGAACCAACCAGTTTATTATTTTATATCCATTTTAAAATTACGTTTTTGCTCCCAGCTCAAAACAAAATTACGCTTTTCTCACTAGCTCAAAATTACGATTTTTCCCTCGATTCAAAATAAAATTGTGGTTTTGCCTCCAGCTCTGAATTACCTTTTCGCCCCACAGTTCAAAATAAAATTATGTTTTTGCCCCCAGCTAAAAATTATGATTTTGCCCTCTTTTCAAAAATGTAATTTTCCCCGTTTAAAAAATTATGATTTCGCACTCAGTTTAAAATTACGTTTTTCTCTAGTTCAAAATAAGATTATGATTTTGCCCCCAACTGAAAATTACGATTTTGCCCTCGATTCAAAATAAAATTGTGGTTTTGCCTCCAGCTTAAAATTACAATTGTGCCCTTAGTTCAAATTTATTTTACATTGTTACCCGAAGTTCAAAATTATGAATTTGCCCATGTGAAAATTTACAATTTTGCCCCTGGTTAAAATTTACAGTACTGCCATCACTTTAGCTTTTGGCAAATTACGATTTTACCCCAGTCAAAAAATACAACTTTCCCTTAGTTAAAAATTACAATATTGCCATTGTTTTAGTTTTTTTTATCAAAACTATAAAAGTGTTTTGTTTTAATTGATTGACTCGATTTAATTGTTTTTCGTATCAATGAGTTGCCTAACACTCGCTCATTATTCGGCCATCGCCCCGCAACACGGGCGGGGCATCCACTAGTTTACTACATATACATTTACAACTTGAGGGAATAGTGCCAGCCAGCTTGCCTGGCACTTCCCTATTGGACCAACCCATTTTTAATTTAATTTTATTTCCAGTTTAAAATTACGATTTCGTCCTTCGTTTAAAATTACGTTTTTGCCCCCCAGCTCAAAATAAAATTATAACTTTGCCCCTGGCTCAAAATTACGCTTTTGCCCTCAGGTCAAAAACACATTTTTAATTTTATTCCCAGTTTAAAATTACGGTTTCGACCTCCGTTTAAAATTACGTTTTTGCCCCAGCTCAAAATAAAATGTTGTTTTTCCTCTAGCTAAAAATTACGATTCTGCCTTCAGCTCAAAATTACGTTTTTGCCCATAGTTCAAGTATTTTCAAGTTGAGGAAATAGTGTCAGGCAGCTTGCCTGGCACTTCCCTATTGGACCAACCCATTTTTAATTTAATTTTATTACCAGTTTAAAATTACGTTTTCGTGCTTCGTTTAAAATTACGTTTTTGCCCACAGCTCAAAAGAAAACTATAATTTTGCCCATAGCTCAAAATTACACTTTTGCCCTCGATTCAAAAACTCATTTTTTTATTTTCTTCCCAGTTTAAAATTACGGTTTCGCCCTCCGTTTAAAATTACGTTTTTGCCCCCAGTTCAAAATAAAATGTTGTTTTTTCTTTAGCTCAAAATTACGATTCTGCCCTCAGCTCAAAATTACGTTTTTGCCCACAGTTCAAGTATTTTCAAGTTGAGGAAATAGCACCAGGCAGCTTGCCTGACACTTCCCTATTTGACCAACCCATTTTTAATTTAATTTTATTCCCAGTTTAAAATTACACTTTCGTCCCTCGTTTAAAATTACGTTTTTGCCCCAGCTAAAAATAAAATTATAATTTTGCCCCTATTTCAAAATTACACTTTTGCCCTCTGTTCAAAAACTCATTTTTAATTTTGTTCCCAGTTTAAAATTACGGTTTCGCTCTCCGTTTAAAATTATGTTTTTGCCCCCAGTTCAAAATAAAATTTTGTTTTTTCCTCTAGCTCAAAATTATGATTCTGCCCTCAGATCAAAATTATGTTTTTGCCCACAATTCAAAATTAAATTATGTTTTCCCCCCTAGCTCAAGATTATGATTTTGCTCTCAGTTTAAAATTATCATTTCGCCTTCAGTTCAAAATATAATTACGATTTTGCCCTCTGTAAAAAAACATACATGTTATGAGAGAGAAATATTCGGCTTATTGCCCCGCATCGCGGGCGGGGCAAAAACTAGTTACATACGTAAAGAGATAATTAAAGGGCTTGGTTATTCACACATCCCCCTTGGTTATTTGCACATCCCTTGAACCCTATAGGAAGCGTATAGGGCAATACGGTTCCTCTGGGTCCAAGCGTATTGAGCAATACACTTCATATATGTGTACTTGAAGTACAAACTTTTCAGAAGATGGTCAGCTAATGATTAGGGGACCAGAGGAAACGTATAGGGCAATACGGTTCCTCTGGGTCCAAGCGTATTAAGCAATACACTTCCTATATGTGTACCAAACTTTTCAAAAGATGGTCAGCTAAAAGGAAGTGTATAGGGCCATACGTTCCCTTAATGATTTTTTTAAAAAGACAAGAGGAATCATATAGGGCCATACGTTCCCTGGAGGATTTTTTTTTTTTTTTTTTTTGCAAGAACAACCTATTGTTATTAGTATATTTTTTAACTTTATTTTTTTAAACATTAATTAAGTTGTTTTTTTTGTTATAAAATAATGTTAGTTTTTTTGTTATAAATTTTATAAAAGACGTAGTGAAATTTAAGCAATCCAAACAAATTAAACATATCCAAATTAAACAAATATTACAAATACTTAAAATTAAATTCAATTGTTCGTACAGTACTACATAATATGATAATAAAAACCACTATCATCATCAATACTCGTCAGACTCAGTGAGCTCCTCCTCTGTAAAGTTCGGGCCACGCCTAGTAAAGGGTGACGGGCTGTGCCGTGTATAGGACGTGCCTGGAGCCTATAAAAAATTCAAACAAAATACTCATTACATAACATTAAAATTGTTCGTAGAAAATGAAATAAAACAAAATAACATACCTGCATGGAAAGGTCGGACAGAGGAAAGAACGGCATGGTCTGGCCGGACCAAGGAAAATGTGGCAAGGAAAGGTCGGGCTAAGTATAGGACGGGTCGTAAGGCTATAAGAATTTAAACAAAATACCCATTACATAACATTAAATTGCTCGTAGGTAAATAAAATAAAAATAAGATAATATACCTGCATGGACGGGAAGGGCTGGGTAAAGGATGGCATGGACGAGTCGGGCTGCTGCGTAAAGAACGGGCCCTGGTCCGGATAAACTCGTGGTGGTGGACGGGGTGGAATCGATATACCCATGTACTTATACATTTCACCCATGCCAGTCATCAGCCACCTATGTCATCATGCATCTGATCCATCTGGCGACCGTGGGATGTTATCTCCTGACCATGCAGTGTGAGAAGTCGCATTTGCTCATCTTGGTTACGCAAAATCCTATCGAGAAGACGGTTGGTTGACCAAACCTGACGGTACATCCAAACACGGGTGATGTACCAACGGCTGCCATGCCCAAACCTGACGGTTCGTCCCGACTAACCTATAACCAACATTAGGAATGTTTGCCGCCACTTTCATCCCTGTCATGGACCTCATGTCCAGATATTTGCAGGGAGCCGGCGGTGGATACCTATCCTCGACCCAACCAAAGTACCGACTAACACTCTGGGCTATCCGGCCGATAAACGATCCTCCATATATACTACCACGACGCTGCTTTTTCCAACGTGTGACAAAATAATCCACCAGGCAGAGATGGAGGGCGCACGGACGACCAGTAAATAAACAATAGAGATAGAAAAGATCGACCTTCATTACGTGCTTGCAACTCTTGCCACGGGCCGCGATGCCCGTGCTAAAGCAACGGTGCAAGTAACAAACGGAATGTGATCTCGGGTGATGGGGCCGGCAAGTTCGGATCATCAAATTCCGAGTTCGGCCAGTCATCCGGCCGAGGTCTATAGCGGAATGTGGAGAGAAACTCCACCATCAACGGCCGATAAGATGGTGTGGCTCCTATTCGAAATAAACGATCCCACGGGCTATCCTGCCTGATAACCTGTCGAACAGTGTCCGTCACCCCACATGGTTATCATAAATATGTTTTGGGTGTTACAATAATGTATAAACGTTTTTTTGACACATTTTTATAAAAAGGATTCAGATTAGGGGACCAGGGGAACCATATTGCCCCATACACTTCCTATACATTGGCTCTAGGGGAACCATATTGCCCCATACGCTTCCTATACTTTGGGTCTAGGGGAACCATATTAGCCTATACGCTTCCTATACTTTGGGTCCAAGGAAACCATATTGCCCCATACATTTCCTATATATATATATATATATATATATATATATATTGTTTTGTTTAATAAGTGTTTTTATAAAAACATTATAAGATAACAATAATAAGTTAAAAATTTGATGCAACTTATAATTTTTAAGTAAAACTAATATGAAGTGTATTGCCCTATACGCTTCCTATTAAACTTATGAGAATCGTATTGGGCAATACGCTTCCTATTGGGTCACTTTTCAGACCTTTATAGTTTTGAACTGCGTGCGCGCCAGAGAATATTGTACCAATAGGAACCATATTGCCCAATACGCTTCCTATTGGTGTCGCATTTAATGCTTCAAACCCTATGGGAAGCGTATTGGCCTATATGGTTTCTATTGAGGGATGTACAAAAATTTTAGGGGATGTGTAGATACCATCACCCTAATTAAAAAGTAAATGGAATCTGGTTCATCTATCCAACACGTTTCATAACTTTTAAAGGACGAATGCTATCTGAAAATTAAGATAGTAATTTCAACTTTCAAGTACGTACTCCTATTTACCTAATATAACCTGAATTATAGTTAAATCCATACACTATATAACTGTTAAACAGTTAGCGTTTTTTTAAATATTTTTATTTTCATAACTTGTTTTTCTTTTTTCAAAGTACGTTTTTAATTAAAAATAGAAAAACATGCACGGATTAAATACCATTTAATATAATGGTTTACTTGTCATGAATATGTTCATCATTATTCAAACAAAAGAACAATGTAGCTTAATTTAGACTTGATTTCTAGTAGTTGTGTGCAATTTAGAGCAGCTAGTGGAAATCAAGTGTTAAAAAAACTTAAGCGCAACTTGTTTCATGGGAAAAATAGAGAGAGGTGTTTAAAAAAACTTAGTTGTATTTTGTTAAGGACGGCATAATTCGTCTTTAGAATCCATTTAGTTTTTATCTAAATCGGTTATTTGGGAGTAACATATCCACTATTATGTTGTAGTGACCTCAACATTAATTAGTAATTACATTAGCTAAGGAAGAATCAAAAAATCTAAAACCCGATGAGAATGTGTAAGGCTCCAAATTCGGGAGGTTATTCATAGCATACATAGTTCTTAAACTGAAAATTTCATAATCCGTAGCAGCGGAAACATTCAACATTCACAATACAGAGCGTGCAATATATATAATACAATACCAAACATTGAAAAATAACTACACTACTAGGGATGCTAGTTCATGAGATGTCGGGTAACTTCAAGACTATGTTGGGGAGCTAACCATCTTAGCATCGCTCTATACCTGGTTCAACCTAACATACAAGCTAAAAAGTCAGCTTTTCTTAATGAGATCTAGTAATAAGATAAAAGACATAACACTTAAATATTTTCATTACACTTTCAAAGACATAACCGCATCTCGTACCAAAACCCTAACCCATAACTGTTTTATTTTTTTTATTTTTTTTTTTGAACGGCAAATTTGGATCACTGACGGACCACTGGAGTATCATCGTGCCACCAGCGGAACCACCCGATCATATCCATCTACATTAGACATAATGCAAATACACCAATTCAGGAGGAAACCCAATAAATATGGGAAAACCCCCCATGTGGGAATCGAACCCAGGACCTATTAGTCCAAAGTCTTATCCCACCCCTAAGATACCACTAGGCTATAAAGCCATGGGTCCTAACACATAACTGTTACCTTTTGTGATTCCCTCCAGAAAACAATACAAGTCTTTACCATCTCTACCTTCCCTAGGTATAGGATTTTACCTTTCCTACATGTAACCAGTGAAGGACATTACCGTCCTTGCCATCAACACATGCAGGGCTTTTCATTTCCTTTAGCCTCCCCAATCCCGGATGCATACCCGTGTTCCGTATAGCCATTCCTTATAGTTCTATACCTTTAATTCATTACCGTTCACATTTTAAGAAAAGTATTCTTAATTTCACATTCCAAGAAAACTGTTCTTTCTGTTCAAAACAATATAAGCATTACCATTTTCTGACATTAAAGATTCAATAGGCATAAACTTTTCAAATAGTTATACATATGATATACTTTATACATATCACTAATTCAAGTATATTTTCTAACAATGCATATCAGCCCAAAAGTATCTAAAAAGTGGCCTCTAGACTACAACTCACGTGTACGATTGCCTCACACTTTACTTGCTACAGGATCTTGACCTTGGACACTAAGTTAACATGATCAGTGGTTACACAACCATCAACTTTTCTCATGAACAGCGTCTTCGTTCCATACGGGACATTTTGCTAAACTATACTTTTTGCATAACAATATTATATGCAAACAATAATATTCACTAAGCTATACTATTAAAAAACAATACTATTTGCAAACATTACTATTCACTAATATTCCACTCCTTACGTTGCAGATTTAAAATTAATCAAGATTCTTGCTTTAATGATCCATATGCCTCAAAATACAATCCTAATATGATCCCATGCATAGAGGTTCACGAAAACTCCAACGGTATATCAAAGCTTACCTTGAAACATATTTTAAACGGAACCAAGCTTAAACAGCTTGATAATCTTGTTTCTTAGCTTGAAAAAAACCTTAAACGCTCATGGTGTTTTGGTGAGTTTCTCTCTTTCTCTTTACACTCAAGTATAATGATAAAAATGAGGATTGGTGGCTAGAGAAATCCCTTTCCATATTGGATTATGCACTTTTACCATTTTGTGCTTATGGGCCCATTCCAAATCTATAAGTAAAATAGGCCTTTCAAAATCTATAAGTAAACTAGGCCTTTCAAAATCTATAAGTAAAATAGGCTTTTAACCTGACATGTAAGTCCATTTATTATATTAGAAAAGTGAGGTGTTAGAGAAACAAACAAATCGTATCATTCAAACCAAATTTTAAAATTTAGGTTTTTATGGTTTATAGTATATATCATTGGTTGTTTGTGTATATACGCATATACATACATGCTACGCACATATTTAATCACAGGACACACAAGAAATTAAATATGCTACGCGCATATTTAATTACTCAGGTTTCTTCTATGTTATTAACTACTGTATTATATATACTTATAATTTGCAACAACTTTGTGCAATAGGTACTTGTAACTCTGGCTTTATTGGTTTTATGTGCATAAGTAACCTGTACATTTGCTTATGTTGATTGTACTAAAGCTTCTTTTGGAAGCTTTATATTTCATATAAATAGAAGAGAGAGACCTGAGAGATAGAGATGCAGATTCGTTGTTTGAGAGAGAGAAGGGTGGAAGGACGGTGGTTACTAGGCGGCGTACGGCGGCGCTTTTTCACTTATTACGCTACACGACTAACACTCAAAGAATCATCGAAGATGAGTGTATTCCGGTGAAGTATGACGAATCTCCGGCGAAGATCCGGTAAGTCTTCTATTCTGTTGCATGTTACAGTTTCAGTTACATCGGCTCTTGATGTGTCGTTTGAGACTATTCTTGTGATAAATGATTCCGACAAGAATCCGGTCAAGTTCCGACCAAGCTTCGGTGAACGAAGCTCGACCTGCATCTCTTGTTGCTTTATTTTTCTATGTGCATATGTAGTCATACGTTTAGTTTTGTTGATTGTAAATGTTTGGGAATTAGGTCAAGTGGTTGTAGTATTGGGTTGAAATTTGTTGATCGAAGTCAAAATAGTTCTGAATTGGTTGCAAAGATGAAGAATACAGAGCTCAACTTGTGAGTAATGTTAGACACAGCCAAAGAAGTATAAACAGATTAGAGTCAAGCATTAGTGGAGTGGAAAGAAGTAGAGAGGGTACAAGTAAGAGATACAAAGAGCTACAGCTTCCATGGCAGTGGCTGATGGATACAGGAGTCGTTGGAAAGGTAGGTGCAGACTTTCCTTTATCACCAAGCAAAGGCTTTTTGCGATAATAAACTTGAATTACAATATATTCTGCTTTATAAAGTTAACTACAAATCTTGACTGTAACTTAAGCTATTTATTTTATTAATTAATTAAGTCGATAATTACAGATAAAACTAAGTTCCCTAAATCTGGCACAAGAGTGTATGCAGAGGATTGCTAAAGAATTGGAGTGCAATGAAGCTTCACGAGACGGGGATTTGGCACGAGAGTGTATGCGGAGGATCGCTAAAGAATTGGAGTGCAATGAAGCTTCATAAGACGGGGATTTGTTGCTACAAGGTGTTCAATTTGCTTTTCGGGTTCATCAGTTACATTTATGTATATTATAATTTGCAACATTTGTATGCAACGAGAGTTGTACGCTGTGCTATTGTACCTGTTTTGTTAGTATTTTTGTCAGGATAGTTTGGTGGTGGAAAATACATCAGCTCATGAAGACACGCGTCATTAATCCTCATCGTATGGGAACCCTAAACCATTTTTCTCACAAAGTCTGGGTAGAGGGAGAGATCGAGAGAAAGAGAATCCGACCACACTCTGGCGGCCGGTGGTATCGATGACAACGGTGATGATAGGGATAAACGGAAATGAAGACGATCGTCTTTTGAGATTTAGGTTGTACGGTTGTTTTGTAATAAACCTGTCATTGTGGTGGCTCTGGTGGTGTTTCGCAGCGTGTAAGGCGACTGCCGGTGGCGGAGATGACCTACTAGAGCCGAACATTTGATGGTAAGAGTTTTAGTTTATGAATATGATTGTTTCTTTTCTTTTTGCATACAAATGGTTTGTTGCAAATTTTTTATTTCTTATATATATATGTTTTTTTATTTAGATTTGAAGGTAATGCGGTTTATCTGATGTGAATTTTAAGTTTTAACTTTTTTATTTGCTGTTCATTTGACTTCAGTTTAATAGACTTTTTTATTTGGGGCTAAATTTGATTTATATACCTAACTGAGAGGCTGGGGGATTTGTATTGATTTGTATTGGGTAGTTGCTAATTAAGTAATTATATAACGTGACAAGTTGGGTATCTTTTTGTACAAACAGATTTGAAGTTTGTTAGATTATCTTTGCTTAGGTTGTATTGGAGTTACCTATTAATTTTTTTTCCTGTTTTCGCGTCGTAATTGTGTTGGTAGATATAAGGATTTGTAACTGGCTTCTTGGTTATTGGTTATTAGTAACTGTTTGACGATTTAATGATTCTGTCCGGTTTGGAACTTGGAATCTGCCGTCTATTGCAAACCATACTGGTTGTTTAACCTTTATTATTGTTTTATAAATTTGCAATACTCGGTTATTATACGTATTACATTGACAAATCATCTTTTTGGTTAAAAAAACATTTTAAATAGCCAAAACCAACTCAACCAACAAGGCCTTATTCAAAACCATAGTGATTGATTCGACCTAATGTATTCTTAAAACATGGCAAACCGAACCATAAACACCCTCCCTATAGGTATACATATTTGCTTGTAATGTTCTAAACCAAATATATTAGATAAATTAGCTTAACAATCTTCAAATTATAATCAAATCAAAATATAAACGAGGAAAGTTCATATTTATTCCTATGAAATGTGGAACATGAGTCTCCATCGATCTCCCACGCTTGAATTCAAATCGTTGTTATCAGATCGACATTCTTATAAATCTAAAAAGTCAATATTCTATTACCATTTGGTAATTTCACCAGCCTAAAAACAACAAGTTGGACGAATAACCAATAAAGCAACTTCCTCAAAAGATACCACATTGAAATCATAAAAAAAATAACATATGCCCTGGTCTCTATCAACTCTTTGAACAGTAAGAATGAACTTAACCTGATCATATTCTTGAAGTGACATGACAAGGGTGCGAATGTGATCAATCAAGGGTCATAGGCTTAACTGTGAACATGTTGGTAGCATTATGCTTAAGCTGTTGGTTTGCCAATCCTCTTGACACCAACTTTTTTTTTTGTCAATTGACAGTTGTGTTCGAGTACAGTCGTGATTGTGAAGATTGTTATTGGCTTTGCTCATGAGGTTTGTCTTACCATCTCTTATGTTTTAATTTATGTCATGTGTGCATGTTGTGTATCTGTTTATGTTTGCCTTTCCATTTAGTTGTAGCAAGTTTTTAGTTTAGCTGTATATTAAAAGAAAGCAACATGCACAACGGTGTTCTTTAGGGTGTTATTAAGAAGGAAGCGACTTAAAGATGTCATCAGTTGTAGGTTTAGAAGAACATGTTTGTTGTCTTGATGTACGTTATTGTCAAAGCCTGTTGGCATGTTTTTTGTTCAAGGATTTGAAATTTTTTGCTGCTTGAGTTGGTATTTAGTTAAAGGTCCTTGAAGATTTTATTGTTATAATGTCTCTCATGTTACGCTTTTGGCTCCTTGAACAAAAGAAAATAAACGAGGAGCTATAGGATTGAAACCTCCAATGTTTAGAGTTTAAACTTGGTTGATTTGAAAAGGATTGTTAAGACATCGTTTATGATGGGCTCAATTTGTATGCCCCCGCCGCAACGCGGCGGGCCTCTTAACTAGTTTTCTCCTCACAAGCATCCCCCAACCAAAAAAAAAGTCACAACATTACATCTATTATCTCTTATCTATTATATACCTAATAAATAATACAAATTTCTAGACACATGTCTTGATATTAGGCTACGTGGTATGGTGATGGTCCTCCCTTGGAGGATGATCCGCCACCTAGGCGCCACAGCATAGTCCTTATGAGGATGGTTCATCCCACAAAAACAATGGAAATGGGAGGATGATCCGACCCCACCCGGGGGACGTTCGGGATGTCATTTTGCAATTTTATCAAAGTTGAGCGTTTCGTTTCGGGATAACTATCAACATCCATCGTTAATATTTCCCCACTCCTTGAGCCGAACCTTATCATTGGACAATCGTAACTTTTCTCCCGCCACGTGTAACTTTTCTCCCGTCACGCGTGACTTTTCTTCGATCGCCCGCTCCTTCGCCCTCGCCTTTTGGGCCGTGACCTCGGTGTATGTTTTAAATTGCGTCATAAACTCCTCCATCTTCGGATCGACCTTTTGCTTTTCTTTCTTTGACGCCGCATCCTTCTTTGATTTGTCCCGGCCCGGGGGACGTTCCACTTCCTTTACGACGTACTCTTCTTCGTCGAACTCGGCGTCATCGTTTAACTTTATGTGACATCTCACGTCCGATCCACCGACGCTATAACTACCGGATTCCGATGTCCTTTGCCGCTTTGCCATCTCCACCTCGTTCGGAACCGGCGCCCATTTTTGTGCCGTTTGCGTAATTTCTCATGCCCGAACGTGGTACCATGGTTTGACTTGTAAACATCCAACTCCTTTTTGGACACATCCTCGTCGCTCATCCCGCTACGACGCCCACTTGAATATATTTTATTATATTCTTCGGAAAACTTATTGACGAACCCGCTCATTTTTCGCCACTTAGAAGACACCGAGTCAATATCTCGTTACGGCCCTTGGTCCATTAGCTCAAGAAACTTCGCTAAAACCGCCTTCCAAAACCCCTCACCCGTTTGATTGTTACCTATATTGGACAAAAATATATGTTACAAAAAATTAAAAAAATAATACTATAAAGTATATACTTAGAAAAAAAATACAAGTTATTTTTACGTACCTTTAATCGGGTGTGTGGACGTGCCTATGTAAGCCTTCGCTAAGGCTTCTTCCTCGAGTTGCGTCCATGGTTTCGGCTTTGGTTTGGACGGTTGGCTTTGCTCACCTGCAACTTGCTTGCCTTTTCTTCGTTTGCCTTTTTGCAGTTGGGTCTCGGGAACAACTTCGACAACATCCTCATCGGGTTCGGATCGAATGGGTTGCGTCGGGTTCGGTTTGGGTCGAAAGGGTTGCACGGGTTGGATATTAAAAGCATTTCTCATCATCAATTGTTGTATGGCTTGACTTTGTTGGGTGTGCGCAAAAAGATTCGGTGAGTTTTGGAAAGCGGCAAAAGCGTTTGAGGAAAATTGACCGAATTGGCTCGGTTCCATCGTCGGATAGTATCCCGGCACCGAAAAAACATTCGGGATGTTCGGTGGATTCGGGTTGTTGGGGACGTTCGGGTTGTTCGGGTTGAAGGGATCTATGGTAGAATAGTATTTTATAAAAAGGGAAGAATGTTTATAAAAAATGAGAGAGAGATGAGTTGTAGTGGATGAAAAGTGTGAAAAATTGTGTAAAAATGGGGAATATACATAATTTTGGGTTGGATTTTGGTAAAAATGTGGGAAGTAGCAGTTTGAAAGGTTTTTGAAATTGGAGTTAATTTTTTTTTATATTATAATGGTCATCAAGCATCGAAACCCCATAACTTTTGTCCTTTTGTGCTGTGTCTCAAACATCTAGGGGGCGACGGGGAGGACGAGGACGGGGTATTTAGTTAAAGGTCCTTGAAGATTTTATTGTTATAATGTCTCTCATGTTACGCTTTTGGCTCCTTGAACAAAAGAAAATAAACGAGGAGCTATAGGATTGAAACCTCCAATGTTTAGAGTTTAAACTTGGTTGATTTGAAAAGGATTGTTAAGACATCGTTTATGATGGGCTCAATTTGTATGCCCTCGCCGCAACGCGGCGGGCCTCTTAACTAGTTTTCTCCTCACAAGCATCCCTCAACCAAAAAAAAAAGTCACAACATTACATCTATTATCTCTTATCTATTATATACCTAATAAATAATACAAATTTCTAGACACATGTCTTGATATTAGGCTACGTGGTATGGTGATGGTCCTCCCTTAGAGGATGATCCGCCACCTAGGCGCCACAGCATAGTCCTTATGAGGATGGTTCATCCCACAAAAACAATGGAAATGGGAGGATGATCCGACCCCACCCGGGGGACGTTCGGGATGTCATTTTGCAATTTTATCAAAGTTGAGCGTTTCGTTTCGGGATAACTATCAACATCCATCGTTAATATTTCCCCACTCCTTGAGCCGAACCTTATCATTGGACAATCGTAACTTTTCTCCCGCCACGTGTAACTTTTCTCCCGTCACGCGTGACTTTTCTTCGATCGCCCGCTCCTTCGCCCTCGCCTTTTGGGCCGTGACCTCGGTGTATGTTTTAAATTGCGTCATAAACTCCTCCATCTTCGGATCGACCTTTTGCTTTTCTTTCTTTGACGCCGCATCCTTCTTTGATTTGTCCCGGCCCGGGGGACGTTCCACTTCCTTTACGACGTACTCTTCTTCGTCGAACTCGGCGTCATCGTTTAACTTTATGTGACATCTCACGTCCGATCCACCGACGCTATAACTACCGGATTTTGATGTCCTTTGCCGCTTTGCCATCTCCACCTCGTTCGGAACCGGCGCCCATTTTTGTGCCGTTTGCGTAATTTCCCATGCCCGAACGTGGTACCATGGTTTGACTTGTAAACATCCAACTCCTTTTTGGACACATCCTCGTCGCTCATCCCGCTACGACGCCCACTTGAATATATTTTATTATATTCTTCGGAAAACTTATTGACGAACCCGCTCATTTTTCGCCACTTAGAAGACACCGAGTCAATATCTCGTTACGGCCCTTGGTCCATTAGCTCAAGAAACTTCGCTAAAACCGCCTTCCAAAACCCCTCACCCGTTTGATTGTTACCTATATTGGACAAAAATATATGTTACAAAAAATTAAAAAAATAATACTATAAAGTATATACTTAGAAAAAAAATACAAGTTATTTTTACGTACCTTTAATCGGGTGTGTGGACGTGCCTATGTAAGCCTTCGCTAAGGCTTCTTCCTCGAGTTGCGTCCATGGTTTCGGCTTTGGTTTGGACGGTTGGCTTTGCTCACCTGCAACTTGCTTGCCTTTTCTTCGTTTGCCATTTTGCAGTTGGGTCTCGGGAACAACTTCGACAACATCCTCATCGGGTTCGGATCGAATGGGTTGCGTCGGGTTCGGTTTGGGTCGAAAGGGTTGCACGGGTTGGATATTAAAAGCATTTCTCATCATCAATTGTTGTATGGCTTGACTTTGTTGGGTGTGCGCAAAAAGATTCGGTGAGTTTTGGAAAGCGGCAAAAGCGTTTGAGGAAAATTGACCGAATTGGCTCGGTTCCATCGTCGGATAGTATCCCGGCACCGAAAAAACATTCGGGATGTTCGGTGGGTTCGGGTTGTTGGGGACGTTCGGGTTGTTCGGGTTGAAGGGATCTATGGTAGAATAGTATTTTATAAAAAGGGAAGAATGTTTATAAAAAATGAGAGAGAGATGAGTTGTAGTGGATGAAAAGTGTGAAAAATTGTGTAAAAATGGGGAATATACATAATTTTGGGTTGGATTTTGGTAAAAATGTGGGAAGTAGCAGTTTGAAAGGTTTTTGAAATTGGAGATAATTTTTTTTTATATTATAATGGTCATCAAGCATCGAAACCCCATAACTTTTGTCCTTTTGTGCTGTGTCTGAAACATCTAGGGGGCGACGGGGAGGACGAGGACGGGGTATTTAGTTAAAGGTCCTTGAAGATTTTATTGTTATAATGTCTCTCATGTTACGCTTTTGGCTCCTTGAACAAAAGAAAATAAACGAGGAGCTATAGGATTGAAACCTCCAATGTTTAGAGTTTAAACTTGGTTGATTTGAAAAGGATTGTTAAGACATCGTTTATGATGGGCTCAATTTGTATGCCCTTGCCGCAACGCGGCGGGCCTCTTAACTAGTTTTCTCCTCACAAGCATCCCCCAACCAAAAAAAAAAAGTCACAACATTTCATCTATTATCTCTTATCTATTATATACCTAATAAATAATACAAATTTCTAGACACATGTCTTGATATTAGGCTACGTGGTATGGTGATGGTCCTCCCTTGGAGGATGATCCGCCACCTAGGCGCCACAGCATAGTCCTTATGAGGATGGTTCATCCCACAAAAACAATGGAAATGGGAGGATGATCCGACCCCACCCGGGGGACGTTCGGGATGTCATTTTGCAATTTTATCAAAGTTGAGCGTTTCGTTTCGGGATAACTATCAACATCCATCGTTAATATTTCCCCACTCCTTGAGCCGAACCTTATCATTGGACAATCGTAACTTTTCTCCCGCCACGTGTAACTTTTCTCCCGTCACGCGTGACTTTTCTTCGATCGCCCGCTCCTTCGCCCTCGCCTTTTGGGCCGTGACCTCGGTGTATGTTTTAAATTGCGTCATAAACTCCTCCATCTTCGGATCGACCTTTTGCTTTTCTTTCTTTGACGCCGCATCCTTCTTTGATTTGTCCCGGCCCGGGGGACGTTCCACTTCCTTTACGACGTACTCTTCTTCGTCGAACTCGGCGTCATCGTTTAACTTTATGTGACATCTCACGTCCGATCCACCGACGCTATAACTACCGGATTCCGATGTCCTTTGCCGCTTTGCCATCTCCACCTCGTTCGGAACCGGCGCCCATTTTTGTGCCGTTTGCGTAATTTCCCATGCCCGAACGTGGTACCATGGTTTGACTTGTAAACATCCAACTCCTTTTTGGACACATCCTCGTCGCTCATCCCGCTACGACGCCCACTTGAATATATTTTATTATATTCTTCGGAAAACTTATTGACGAACCCGCTCATTTTTCGCCACTTAGAAGACACCGAGTCAATATCTCGTTACGGCCCTTGGTCCATTAGCTCAAGAAACTTCGCTAAAACCGCCTTCCAAAACCCCTCACCCGTTTGATTGTTACCTATATTGGACAAAAATATATGTTACAAAAAATTAAAAAAATAATACTATAAAGTATATACTTAGAAAAAAAATACAAGTTATTTTTACGTACCTTTAATCGGGTGTGTGGACGTGCCTATGTAAGCCTTCGCTAAGGCTTCTTCCTCGAGTTGCGTCCATGGTTTCGGCTTTGGTTTGGACGGTTGGCTTTGCTCACCTGCAACTTGCTTGCCTTTTCTTCGTTTGCCTTTTTGCAGTTGGGTCTCGGGAACAACTTCGACAACATCCTCATCGGGTTCGGATCGAATGGGTTGCGTCGGGTTCGGTTTGGGTCGAAAGGGTTGCACGGGTTGGATATTAAAAGCATTTCTCATCATCAATTGTTGTATGGCTTGACTTTGTTGGGTGTGCGCAAAAAGATTCGGTGAGTTTTGGAAAGCGGCAAAAGCGTTTGAGGAAAATTGACCGAATTGGCTCGGTTCCATCGTCGGATAGTATCCCGGCACCGAAAAAACATTCGGGATGTTCGGTGGGTTCGGGTTGTTGGGGACGTTCGGGTTGTTCGGGTTGAAGGGATCTATGGTAGAATAGTATTTTATAAAAAGGGAAGAATGTTTATAAAAAATGAGAGAGAGATGAGTTGTAGTGGATGAAAAGTGTGAAAAATTGTGTAAAAATGGGGAATATACATAATTTTGGGTTGGATTTTGGTAAAAATGTGGGAAGTAGCAGTTTGAAAGGTTTTTGAAATTGGAGATAATTGTTTTTTATATTATAATGGTCATCAAGCATCGAAACCCCATAACTTTTGTCCTTTTGTGCTGTGTCTCAAACATCTAGGGGGCGACGGGGAGGACGAGGACGGGGTATTTAGTTAAAGGTCCTTGAAGATTTTATTGTTATAATGTCTCTCATGTTACGCTTTTGGCTCCTTGAACAAAAGAAAATAAACGAGGAGCTATAGGATTGAAACCTCCAATGTTTAGAGTTTAAACTTGGTTGATTTGAAAAGGATTGTTAAGACATCGTTTATGATGGGCTCAATTTGTATGCCCTCGCCGCAACGCGGCGGGCCTCTTAACTAGTTTTCTCCTCACAAGCATCCCTCAACCAAAAAAAAAAGTCACAACATTACATCTATTATCTCTTATCTATTATATACCTAATAAATAATACAAATTTCTAGACACATGTCTTGATATTAGGCTACGTGGTATGGTGATGGTCCTCCCTTGGAGGATGATCCGCCACCTAGGCGCCACAGCATAGTCCTTATGAGGATGGTTCATCCCACAAAAACAATGGAAATGGGAGGATGATCCGACCCCACCCGGGGGACGTTCGGGATCTCATTTTGCAATTTTATCAAAGTTGAGCGTTTCGTTTCGGGATAACTATCAACATCCATCGTTAATATTTCCCCACTCCTTGAGCCGAACCTTATCATTGGACAATCGTAACTTTTCTCCCGCCACGTGTAACTTTTCTCCCGTCACGCGTGACTTTTCTTCGATCGCCCGCTCCTTCGCCCTCGCCTTTTGGGCCGTGACCTCGGTGTATGTTTTAAATTGCGTCATAAACTCCTCCATCTTCGGATCAACCTTTTGCCTTTCTTTCTTTGACGCCGCATCCTTCTTTGATTTGTCCCGGCCCGGGGGACGTTCCACTTCCTTTACGACGTACTCTTCTTCGTCGAACTCGGCGTCATCGTTTAACTTTATGTGACATCTCACGTCCGATCCACCGACGCTATAACTACCGGATTCCGATGTCCTTTGCCGCTTTGCCATCTCCACCTCGTTCGGAACCGGCGCCCATTTTTGTGTCGTTTGCGTAATTTCCCATGCCCGAACGTGGTACCATGGTTTGACTTGTAAACATCCAACTCCTTTTTGGACACATCCTCGTCGCTCATCCCGCTACGACGCCCACTTGAATATATTTTATTATATTCTTCGGAAAACTTATTGACGAACCCGCTCATTTTTCGCCACTTAGAAGACACCGAGTCAATATCTCGTTACGGCCCTTGGTCCATTAGCTCAAGAAACTTCGCTAAAACCGCCTTCCAAAACCCCTCACCCGTTTGATTGTTACCTATATTGGACAAAAATATATGTTACAAAAAATTAAAAAAATAATACTATAAAGTATATACTTAGAAAAAAAATACAAGTTATTTTTACGTACCTTTAATCGGGTGTGTGGACGTGCCTATGTAAGCCTTCGCTAAGGCTTCTTCCTCGAGTTGCGTCCATGGTTTCGGCTTTGGTTTGGACGGTTGGCTTTGCTCACCTGCAACTTGCTTGCCTTTTCTTCGTTTGCCTTTTTGCAGTTGGGTCTCGGGAACAACTTCGACAACATCCTCATCGGGTTCGGATCGAATGGGTTGCGTCGGGTTCGGTTTGGGTCGAAAGGGTTGCACGGGTTGGATATTAAAAGCATTTCTCATCATCAATTGTTGTATGGCTTGACTTTGTTGGGTGTGCGCAAAAAGATTCGGTGAGTTTTGGAAAGCGGCAAAAGCGTTTGAGGAAAATTGACCGAATTGGCTCGGTTCCATCGTCGGATAGTATCCCGGCACCGAAAAAACATTCGGGATGTTCGGTGGGTTCGGGTTGTTGGGGACGTTCGGGTTGTTCGGGTTGAAGGGATCTATGGTAGAATAGTATTTTATAAAAAGGGAAGAATGTTTATAAAAAATGAGAGAGAGATGAGTTGTAGTGGATGAAAAGTGTGAAAAATTGTGTAAAAATGGGGAATATACATAATTTTGGGTTGGATTTTGGTAAAAATGTGGGAAGTAGCAGTTTGAAAGGTTTTTGAAATTGGAGATAATTTTTTTTTTATATTATAATGGTCATCAAGCATCGAAACCCCATAACTTTTGTCCTTTTGTGCTGTGTCTCAAACATCTAGGGGGCGACGGGGAGGACGAGGACGGGGGCGGCGTGGTGTTTGGGTCGGCGACGATCCTGGATGGAGCGGGACGACCCCCCATACTGTCTAGCCTTAGGCCTCGTTGTGTTTCCAGACTCTCTCTCATATTAAATAATAAAGATATTTAATTATGAGTAATTAATTATTATATAATTAAGTTCATAAGTTTAATAAATTTAATATGAAATTAATTATGGATAGTTATAATCTCTAACTTCATTTATCAATTTTAGAAAATAAATTTGTATTATGTATATATATTTAGTTAAATAATAAAAATCTCAAGTTTTAGTACTTTACTTTCTATATGTGTTTATATATTTATTACTTATAATTAGCTTACTTGTGTTAAAATAATATTTAAAAAACTAAACACACTTTAATTAAATTAACATTTATCAATTACATAAAAAAATGATTTGAAGAAATGCTTAGAAATTAACTTAAAGAAATTTATAACTGTCACACCAAATACCTTTTAAAAAACAACATTTCTTTACAAAAATGTGTGTTAACATATTTGATTATGTTTTATTCAACATATACTTATGTAAAACATAAGTTTATTAAACTCATGCAATACACAATATTTTAAAGACATTTATTAAATTGGTACAATACATAATTTTTTTAAGACATTAATTTTTATTAATAATTATATTACATTGCATTGCATTTATTCAACCGGTGTAATAAAATTCTAATCTTGTTGTATATAAATAAGATAACGTAAACTTTAAAATTGAAATCGGATTTGTTCATTATCCAATGCAAGTTGAATTAAACCATTTTCTTATCAAGGTATTGCTAAATACATTTGTATAGTCAAGGAGGTAAGGATTTTATGATATGTCATTTATAATTGTTGGGTTATATAAGATTTGCTGATTATGAAAGACAAAACCCAAAAGAATCATCTTCCCTGCCTGACTGAATAAGTTGAAGTACAATCCTTGATCCCGAAGTTTTCACCCTTAAAGGCTTCTCAAAACAAATGCCCAAACTACTAATACAAAATTGTTGCCTTCAAGAATAGATAACAGAAGACCAAGTGCTGGAATGTCAAAGTGTTGGTCAACAAGTCAAAAGTCAACTCAACAAAAGTCAAGACTGAAGACTAGAAGATTAAGTCAACAAGTGAAAGACCAAATGTTATGGATTCCTAGAAGTGTCTAAATCTAATATCACTATCAAAGTCTTCTCGTGGACCTTGAAGGAGTTCGAACCCCAATCTACTATGTCAGTCGTACACTTAATGACCTAGAAATAAGATATTCAATGATAGAAAAGTTGGTTTTAGCTCTGGTACATGTCTCCAGACGATTGCGCAGGTATTTCTCTGGCCACGTCATCAACATTCTCACTAATTACCACATCGGTCACATCCTGGAAAATCAGAAATATCATGAAGAATAGCCAAATGGGCCATAGAGTTGGGAGGACACAATATGATTGGTGGCTGGATCCTGGTCAGTCACGCCTCCAAGCGGTGGTACTCCGCAGGTGGATTTTAGGGGTGTGACAAAACATACCAGTCACGACATATACGTCGTTCCTAGCATCACCAGCACCAATTGTAAACACCCTTCCACGAGCACCATTGCCCCCATTGTTGCCATTGTTGTTGTTTCCAGCATTGTTGTTGTTGTTCTGGCGGTTGTTGTTGTCGTTGGCATTCTGGTTCAACTGAGGGTAATCCCGTTTAATGTGGCCCTCATCCCACACTGGAAACACCCCTTCCTATTGCCTTGGTTCTGGTGGGGCTGCTGTCTTTGCTGTTGTTGATGTTGCTGATTCTGCTGCTGCTGCTGCTTTGGGTACGGAGCTCTACAGTCTTTTGCCTCATGGCCCACCTTTTCACACCGACGGCAAGCCCAGACACACGGTCCATGATGATGATAACCACACTTGTTGCACTTTGGCTTCTTACCAACGTAGGTTCCTTGATTCTGATTGTTGCCCTGTCCTTGGTTAACTGAAGACGACTGACTGAAACTACGATTATTGCTGTTGTCAGGCCTTTTCTGAGATTGACTTGCACTGGTTGCCTTGTCAGCATCGTTCCATTTGCGCTTGTTATCACTAGAAGGTGTGGTAGCTGTAGCAGTAGAGGTTGTAGCAGAGACACGTGGTGGTAACGCACCATGCTCGACCTCTTGGTCAGTAATCTTGTGTGCTAAATGGATGATCTGAGGCAGATTGTTGAGGTTTGCAGCAGTGACCAAACTCTTTACTAAGGGTGCTAAGCCCTTGATGTACAGCTCTATTCTTCGAGGTGGGGGTCGAGATAGGTTAGGGCACATGTTTGCTAGCTCATGTGACCTCTTCGTGAATGCTTCAATTTCAGACCCCTTCATCTTCAGATTGTAATACTCGTTCTCAAGTTTCTGAATTTCGTCACGAGGATAGTACTCCTCCCACATCAACTCCTTGAAATCATCTCATGTAGTAGCGTTAGCCATCTCGATGCCTAACATCTGCACCTGGGCATTCCACCAGGTTAAGGCACCATCCTCCAAAGTGCCTGTAGCATACTTCACACGGTCCCCCTCAGGACAGTTACACATAGTGAACACAGACTTAGCCTTCTCAAACCAACGTAGTAACCCCACAGCCCCTTCAGTCCCACTGAATGTCTGTGGCTTGCAATCCCTAAACGTCTTGAAAGTGCATGTAGGCGGATGATTTTGATTTTGATGGGCTTGTTGAGCTAAGGACGAAAGAAAATTTTAACACAAGGGTAAGAGTTGTGTATGCGACACAAGGATAAAGAGTATTTGGCACATTTCGTACCCTCTTGGTAGGCTGCCAAAGCCTCAGCTACACGGGTGTTTATCAGATTTGTCAACTCTGCCTGAGTCATTGCGATGTGACCACGTCCATGTCCATGTCCTCGTCCACTCATGATTCTATATAAGAAAAGAGGACAGGTTAAGAGTCGAGATAAGGTAGGAGTCAAAGCTCACGAAGGCCTCTATAGACCACTAAGTTTACATCAATTAACAGAGCGAAACCCCTTTCACACTCGTTAAGGCTCACTGGGACTCACATGCACCCCACATTATTATTATGTGTGCACCCATAATAGTAATGCGATTTGCATGTTTATCTCAGCTCCTCCCAACTCATGCTAGAAGGTTCCTCAAATTCTCGCAATAGTACAGAACACCACAAACATGAATCACGTAAATTTAATGGGATATCGCACTGTGACTCTATCAATCACATAACTTAGGTAAATACGCATGAATTTAGTCTGAAATGCTAAGTGTGTGCAATCACATAACTCAGGTAAATACGTACATAAGTGTATACTAGATATACTACGCAATAAGTAAACGAGAGACGAACCTTGCAATCTGGAGCTGAGTGTCATGGTCGATTTCGACGTTGTTTGGTTATAGTCTGGTTTTATAAAAACGTTTTAAAACCTAGTTCACTATAACCAGTGGCTCTGATACCAAACTGTCACACCCCCAAAATACCACATGCGGAAACGCCGCGAGATGTGTGACGTAGCAGGATCCAAGCCACCAATCACATTGAACCATAATAAATATTTAAGCAAAACATTCCATTCATTTCATAATATAATTCCAAGTCATAAGTGAAAACCAAAGTAAACGTTTAACGGAAGCATAATGTAAATTGTTAATCAATTGTTTCAAAACAAGTGTTCAAAACCAACGAAACAAGTATCCAAGAGTCTCGACCCATGACCACTCCAGCACTCCCAGATAGCAAGTCCATAACCAATAATCTAACGACCTGCAAGCATGCAGACAAGTGTGTCAGACGACGCAGGTGAGTTCAAAGTTTGTTAGCACGTTTTATTTACCAGATATAAGTATAATTCAATGATTTGATTTTGTTATTAACTCGATTACCGCAGATGGCTCTAGATTTATTTTCCCAAACCCCAATGCTCTATCACACATTTGGTCAAGTGGTTAAGGTAATTAGTTCACGACCGTCCTCCCCGGTACGGTGTGACGGTGCCAAACCTAATAACGCTATCAACTAATAACCACGTTGCCTCCCCGACAACCAATCGGTATATGGTGGGACTTAATGATAGAAATGAGTGTAATAACCAACATCCCAATAACCTGACATTCCTCCCCGGAACGTTACCCGATATCCCTCCCCGGGATGCATGCTTGGAAAAAGAGCAGGGAACTCACCTTGGTTTGCTCGGTTTGTTAAGTTACCCGTTTCCAAGTTAATCAACCAACCCTACCGTGGTTACCAATGAATATCAGTTTCTCAAATAATGAAGTCATTATTTTCACACAGATTGCATTTCTCACAAGATCACAGTATATCAGGTAGCCAAAACACCTTTCTAATGCAAGTTCACATCTCATGTGATTGTCACATGTAATACATAACATAACAGGCGGGTTTGTTACACCAACTAATCGAACCAAGTTTCTTATTATCATTGACAGGTAACATGGATTGTGTACACACACAAGTATCTATCATCCTTAACATCACAGGCACCTACTGTTCAATTCAGTGACTCACTCGGCGAAACAACCCTTGCGGCGAAAGATCCTCTTTCGTCGAGGTGAGGTGTGATGAAACCCATATCTTTCTTCGGATTGTTTGTCGACGAATAACCCATGTTTCGTCGAGATGCTTGTTGACGAACCATCTATGTTTCGTCGACTACCCTTTACAGTTTCTTCAATTCCCTAAACCCAAATCAAGACGGTTTCACGTATCAACATACAATTGTCAAACAACTTTCTGTTAGCACTAGTTCATTGAATAGATTTAGCAAACCACACAATGAATGTACACAGATTATCTAATCTCTTATCATACATGTTCTAAATTCTCAGATTTAGTATCAACACTTCAAAACCCTTTTTAACAACTAACCATACTCATACACCCATTGTTCGAATCTGATAGATTTGTTGTTACCAGTCAATCATCCCAACCTTGTTATCATGCAACCCTAAAACTAACATCAATCATATCGAATTACTAACTAGGCATTAGATAAAGCATTGGTTCCACAATAACCGAATCAAGTACACACGAACAGGAATCACATAGAGAAATCACATAATGGTTTATTCGAATCACGGAAGGGTTACTAACCACACGATGATTGGACACATGGAAAGATCGATTGAGGGCTCCCAATAGATTAGAATGCCTGTCGTCTAACAGAGAGAGAACAGTAGGGTTTTCGTTGTGTTTACGGTTATAATTATATGAGATTATAAAGTCTGAGAGTTATGGGCCATCAGTGGGCCTGGGCCGAAGGTCTTGACGAAAGACCTCTTTCGTGGTGTGGGGTGGTGGCAAAACTCCAGAGTTTCGTCATACAGAGATGACGGCAAACCTATATTTCATCAAGTAAAGGAATGACGAGAAACTATATTTCGTCAAGTATGAAAATGACGAAAAACCCTAACTAGAAACATGCACAACACAACGACACAATCAATGCACGATAATCATTTAACAAACATGCAACATTAATCACTTATCAAAACAGAGTTGTGAAATAAATAATTGCGTAGAATCAAGACCTTGAAATCTCGGGTTGTCACATCAAGTGTATATTGTGTCAGCTTTAGGAAAGGCATGTAAGTTTAGCAGGAAAATGTGCTGCTAGGAAGCAGATACGGCAGAATGCATAAGTCTTAAACAACAGATAAGAATCAAGATTCCTAGAACTATAGACTAGGGCAAGTATTCCTACTTATCCTAATTCCCTATAGTTATGGCTCTGATACCAATCTGTCACACCCCAACCGACGGCGGAAACATCGGGGCGAGCACTAGGCATTCAGATTGCTCATGAGATTCCATAACACTAAATAGTTGCAATATATATTAGATTGATTTCATGCTAACAATGTCTAAAGTGCCAATCACCAAGTATCAAATTACAAAACCATAATAAAATAGTTTCAAGTTTCTAATTTAGCTATGATGTGTTTCTAAGCAGCATCCTAGCATATTTCATGAGTCCTAATATCCTGTCAACCTGCAACATGTATTAAAATATAGTCAGTACAAAACGTACTGGCGAGTATACAAGTTTGAGTAAGAGTATAATAGATTAAAAAACTCATATCCATCGTGTAAATGTTAACAAAATAGTTTCAGCCATGCTAGTGTTCGCAGTCCAACAAGTGATAGCCCAAGTATCCTGATGCTTTAGTGTTTTCCCAAGTCTCAAGGAAAACTAGTATCCTCTTAACAATACCCCCGAGAATAATGGGGAGGTGCATCTCCTATAGCGCTACTATTGTTAAGGCGGAACTACACAACCTGGATTAAACGTTTACATAACACAAATAGAATACAAGAATCACAAGTTTCACACGCAGATAGCATAGAGTTTAGTTTACAAAAGTCTCAAGTATCATAGTTTAATAGAATACCTGTTGCATCACAAAGCTTAAAACAAAAAGGGATTGAGTATACTCACAGTGATTGTTTAACAGATTAAATATTATTGGATCAAAGGGAGCTCCTTAGGTTTAGCCTGATTAGATTAAAACAGATAAGTCTCGGACAAAACAACGAGATTGCGCAACTGGATCGGATGGTAGTTCGATCGGATGGCTATCCGATCGGATTGCCATTCGATTGGTGTGGCTGTTGTGAGTGAGAGACGGATTGCCATCCGATCGGATGGTCATCCGTTCGGATGGCCATTCGATTGAATGGTCGTTCGATTCAAGTGTCATGATTCCAAATTGATACCAAGTTTCTAAAAAGTTTCCAAGTGTCGAAGTGTTTAGGGTTGAGAAGCAAGTGTCACTAAATCGGATGGTTGTTCGATCGGATGGCTATCCGATCGGAGTGCCACTCGATCGGGTTGTCCTTGTCCCGTTCCTAAACTTGTAAAGTTTCTAAGTTTTTGTTTAAACAATGACGACATGGTACGCATTGAGACAATGGTAAACCCATCAGTGTACAGTCGATCTGATCGGGTGGGAATCACCCCAGTCCGTTCAGTCATCCATTCGTGACGGTGCTTATGTCAGAATTCATACCCCAGTCATCTTCTCCGGCAACAATCCTTCTCCAAACCAACTCCAGACTAATCATCAAGTCTACAGTCCGTTTAGATCCAGATCTCACCATTTTAGGTAAAAGTTTTAAGAAAAGAAGAAGATAAACATTAGTTTTAGTTGAAAAGTCTGGATTTAGTAAAGATTTAGAGTGAAACACATGAAATTCCTTAGATCTGAGCTAGATCTTGACTAGAATGACATCACACAACAGTTTGGTACAAACCGCCATGATGACATCACCATCAAGAACTCAAATCTTAGAGATTTTATGGTGAAAAGTGAGATTTCAAAGGAGAATCTTGTAGAGAATAACGTGTAGATCAAGGTTGTACAAGAATCTAGTGTAAAACGTACCGAAATCGCCGATAAATGGAAGAAGAGAGGAGTGCGTGTGTCTGGATCGAGTGAGGCTGTCACATCGATGAGAATGATGATGTGACAGGCCTATTTATAGTGTCAGAGTGAGTGAAGGAGTGAGGCAGTGTGCACGGATCGGGTGGCGCTTCGATCGAGTGGCCATCTGATCGGATTACCACTCGGCCAACCCATCCTTTCCGTGTTCCCGTCTTTGATTCATTTTGCGAGTTAGATTAAATGTTGTGTTGCATATTATTGGGTAATAGTATCACATAACTAGATTATATCATTAACACAAAAGTTTCCATAGTTTCCATAGTTTCATAATTTCATAGTTTCCGCCAGTGACAAGACTCCAGTCCCTCGTTCAACCAAGTCTCAAGTTTCTCGAGCCTCAAGAGTAAAGCACCAAAGTATCAAGAGTCAAGAATCTAGCTTTCAAGTATCAAGAATCATAGAATCAAGTTTCATAGAATCATAGTATCATAGAATCATAGTGTCCATAGTTTCATAGCATAAGACTCATCAAGTATTAATAGCATCAAGTATCACATAGTTTAGGGACTAAAAGTGTCAAATAGGTAAAAGTCTAGGGATGCAGATGTTACATGACCATCCCCACTCCCCTTATTATGATGTTACTTAAATGTGAATATATTTTAAACATAAAATAAATTGTTATATGTCGTATATTAACTTTCATTAAATGATTCAGTGCAATTTTTTAACAAGTTTTTACATCAATCCGTCTGTTGGCGGAGCTCGAACTCTTTATCTCAAGCGGATCCGTCTTTGTCCAAGCTTGAACTCTTTATCCCGAACGGAACAGAAAACAGTTATTTTTATAAAAAATAGAAACTGTTTAAAAAAAACAGAAAACAATTATGTTTAAAAAACAGAAACTGTTTTAAAAAAAAAAAAGAAAACAGTTATTTAAAAAAAAAACAGAAACTGTTTTTTTTAAACAGAAAACAGTTATTTTTTTAAAACCAGGAAACTGTTTTTTTTTAACAGAAAATAGTGTTTTTTATTTTTTAAATAACTTTTTATATTTTTTGTAGAACCGAAATCCACAAAGTGGAGCGAGCGAGGCAACTATCATGCAAACCATCACCAAAGAGTATTGTCGACTGTACAAAAAGAGGAGTTTTCCACACCTGGCGGCATGGGAGGTTGCGATACGTCACCCGTAGTGGGTACCGATTGATTTGGTCGACATGGGTGGGCCTACGGCTCCAAAAAAAGAGGAGGTCCGAAAAGATCAAAGACCTCCGAGTCGGGGAACTACACGACTTCCGCATCAGATAACTTGCCCCAAATGAATTTAAATGGTGACCCCGTTGACGAACCCGATCAACCCGTTTGTGACAACCCGGATAATTAAGGTTAGCATTGCTTGAAATCCCACAACTTGAAGCGTGTGTCTCTATGTTTATCTGCCTATCTCGTACACTATACATGATTACGTATGCCTAACCGATCAGTTATGCATGAAAGTGTTAAACGTTTTGTGTGTTATTCAACTGATTTAGAAAAACCAAATGAGATTGGGCCGCGTATATTTGTGCTTCATCCTGATCTCGGCCCAAACTTAGAATCACCGGCCCACTTAAGGTGTGAGGGTATTATAATGGCATGATACGTAGACTTTTGATACTTCCCATTATATCAACACATACAAGCCCTAAAACCCTCTAAGTGTGCGTCGGCAATAGCAACCCCCCGTGTTCGCGATTACACCTTGATTGATCAGGCTTCCGGTTAGTCTACTATGCTTATTCAATCCTTGTTTCTTGGTGTGCATGTATATGTTAATAAACGTATACTCATACATATAGATGTTCTTGAAAATCAAAGATTAGGGTAATAGTATTGATAATTGATATTATAAAATTGATGTTATGCTAATAGATGACGTGGTATGATCACGGTTTGCTCACACAGGTCTGATCCAGGATTGAAACGTGTAATATGTGTTGACTTGTGATGAATGCCTGATTAAATGTTAGTTTTTAGGTGATAATGGTTGATCCATTATTTTAATTTAGGGATTGTCAATTGTGCATGGAATCCTTGTAAGCTGCTTGTTGTTTTCGTAACTGGCACATGATGGCCCCCCCATATTGACAAGTTGGGTAGATATAATTCAGGAGATAGTGGTAATAAATGGGCCGGCCACAAGGGTGGGTTAAGTGGACCAAGACCTTGTTACATATTTGGGCTCAAACAGTAACATAGGGGTTATGCATGGTCGCTAGGGGATCGGGTAATGGGTAACATGTATAACAGCGAGTAGTTGGGGCCGTGCGAAACAAGTGGGTTGGGGAAATGTTGGGCCGAACTAAACAGGAAATGTGGTGATAAACGATCTGGAAATCATGTGTTATAGTTATTAATGGGTATGTATAATGTTAGAAGTTTAACAAATAACCTATTAAACTCCCTGCTACATGTAATCTAGGAGCAGAATGATGATTGTATGATAATGAAATATATGTTAGATAATGAGTAATGTTTGCAAATTAATTCAATGATCACGTGGGGGTTGGGTTAGGATTACATGACAATAGAAGTGGCTTGCATGATGAATGGATTTGTATGTGTGGTACGACATGACTGATCTGATTGGGTCTATGAGAATGATAATTGCTATGTTGATTTTATGTAATCATTGGACCTCACATGTTAGTCTGGGCCGAAGACATTGGTGGATCATATACATGTTGGTTGAATTATTATATGTTACCTACATGGACTAATAGTGGGTCACAACTTACATTAGTGTGAACTGACCTGTGAACGTGTATTTTGCATGAAAATCTATGATGTGGACCAACTGTGATAACTAGGATCGTGTGAGAGATAGTTACTGCTATAGCCTGCATGAAAGATGATAATATTTCGTGAATGTAACGTGTGTAATGTGTGATAACATACATGGTACAACGAGAATGTAGAACTGATTATGGTTGGTAAATCATGATAGGACGCGTTTGAGCAACTGTTAAAAACAAGTAACTAATTCTACCGAGCAAACCGAAGGTGAGTTCACTACATTCGAGCATGCGTCCCAGTGGTTGGGGACAGTCAGTGGGTATCCCGTGGAGCAAACCGAAGGTGAGTTCACTACATTCTCACCTATCATTCTTGTAAGTCCCTTATATTGTTACCTGGAGGGTAACGGGTATTAGTTGGTAGCGCTACTTAGGTTTGGCACCCTCACACCGCTCCTAGAGAGGACGGATGTGAACTAATGACCCAGTCGGGCCCAGTACTGGATAGGAGTACGTGGGAAAGGGCAGTCATGTACTTCAGGAGCCGTCTTGTTCGGAATTGAGATATTAACAATATTACTTGCATTTGTCAGTGAACTGTTTTACATACAATGGGTAACAAACGTTTTCTAAAACTGTGAACTCGCCAGCTTTGTCTGATACACTTGTTACATGCTCGCAGGTCGTTAGATACTTGGGAACAGGAACTTGCTGGCTGGAGGGCGTGAGTGGTCATGGTTGCATTGATGGGTTTATTTATCAAACATTTATTTACTATAGTTGTTTGGAAAGTATTTACATTATGTTACGTTAACGCTTCCGCTGAACTTGTGGTTTTTGAATAACTTATGATTGGGATTTTATCATTATTAATTGATGGAACGTTATTTTAAACTTATGATTCAATGTAATTAGTGGCTCATTGCTAGTGGTCACACGCCTAACAGGGACACTCCCTAGGTGGTATTTTGAGGGTGTGCCCGTTGACGACCCCATTCAAGAAGATACGCCTACAAGGTCACGCCGCAAGAAAAGTGGTGATTCGTCAAGCATAGGAAAGGAAGCGGTGGCAGAGTCGATCTTCAGAATTGAAGAGGCGAAATTGGCGGAAATATGCGACTCCAAACAAAGAAAAGAAAAACTTGTGTCCGCAAAACTTGAACGCCAGCACGCGTATATGGGACACTTGAAAACGGTAGAAAGACAAAATGATTTAAAAATCTTGTGTGAGCCGCACGCCCATCTTGATGAACCGTTTAAGTCGATCGTAATTCAACAAAAGCGCGAAATTTGTGAAATGTGGGGTTGGGAGATGTCATCCGTTTAATTTAAGTTTTTTTTTCCAATGTTTAGTTTTTTTTTTATTTTGCTATGTAATTTATGTTTTATTTAAATAAAATTTATAATTTATAAATTTAGTGTTTTATTGTTAATTTATAATTTAAAAAAATAAAAAAAATTGTGAGTGATGGAATTCTATCACTAGTGATGACCACCGCCATTAAAAAAACTTGTAAGTGATGGAATAATGGTTGATGAAATGGCGGAACTTGATTGGATGTTGTGAGTGATGAGTGAGTGATGAGCGATAACTGATGACCACCCCCACTCCCCTTATTATGACGTTATTAAATGTGAATTTATTTTAAACATAAAATAAATTGTTATATATCGTATATTAACTTTCATTAAATGATTCAGTGCAATTTTTTTAACAAGTTTTTACATCAATCCGTCATTGGTGGAGCTCGAACTCTTTATCTCAAGCGGATCCGTCTTTGTTCGAGCTTGAACTCTTTATCTCAAACGGAACAACGTCTTAACTTTAATGGCTTTGCATTTACGCAACCCCACCCATTCAGTTCAAAATTTTAAACTTTAATATGTTTGGTTTAGCATCTTATAAATGCTAGTCATCTTGTTTGTTTGAAATTTCATCCTATCTAATAATTCTATTAAAATTTGTAAGTAGACAATAAATCCTAATTGTGTTCTGTAGGGAAAAAGAATAGGGAGGATGAAAACGTTTCTCTCTCTCAAATTTTTAGTCTTTCAACATTTACTATAATCTTGAAATTAGTTTGAAACAGAAGTGATTTTTAAAAGTATTTGTTTAGGGGCGTTATGCGACAAGTGGCGAAATACATAAGACGGAGGTTTTATGAGACTTTATATCACAAGAGGATGTAGTGGTAAGAGGGTTATATAACCCTTCAATTATACATACATATGAATGTATATATATGTGTGTGAGTTGGGAAGAATGAGTCATGCCGTTATCACCTTCGCGAGAATCCGAAATCTTCAGCCCATAGCGTCAGCCGTAGTGGTGTGCGGCGGCGATACAGGACGCTATGCCTCTTTTTCCCGTGATATGGGCCCCACTACGGGTGTCCTTAACCTATTTACCATACATACATTTACCAAATGGGGAAATAGTGCCAGACAGCTGCCGGGCACTCCCCCATTGGGCCAACGAGTTTATTATTTTATATTTATTTTAAAATTACGTTTTTGCACCTGTTTAAAATTACCGTTTTGCCCTCAGCTCAAAATAAAATTACGCTTTTGTCCCCATCTCAAAATTACGATTTTGCCCTCATTTCAAAATTACGCTTTTGCCTGGCCCTCCCCTATTGAACCAACCATTTTATTATTTTATATCCATTTTAAAATTACGTTTTTGCTCCCAGCTCAAAACAAAATTACGCTTTTCTCACTAGCTCAAAATTACGATTTTTCCCTCGATTCAAAATAAAATTGTGGTTTTGCCCCTAGCTCTGAATTATCTTTTCGCCCCCCCCAGTTCAAAATAAAATTATGTTTTTGCCCCCAGCTAAAAATTATGATTTTGCCCTCTTTTCAAAAATATAATTTTCCCCGTTTAAAAAATTATGATTTCGCACTCAGTTTAAAATTACGTTTTTCCCTAGTTCAAAATAAGATTATGCTTTTGCCCCAACTGAAAATTACGATTTTGCCCTCGGTTCAAAATAAAATTGTGGTTTTGCCTCCAGCTTAAAATTACGATTGTGCCCTTAGTTCAAATTTATTTTACATTGTTACCCGAAGTTCAAAATTATGAATTTGCCCATGTGAAAATTACAATTTTGCCCCTGGTTAAAATTTACAGTACTGCCATCACTTTAGCTTTTGGCAAATTACGATTTTACCCCAGTCAAAAAATACAACTTTCCCTTAGTTAAAAATTACAATATTGCCATTGTTTTAGTTTTTTTTATCAAAACTATAAAAGTGTTTTGTTTTAATTGATTGACTCGATTTAATTGTTTTTCGTATCAATGAGTTGCCTAACACTCGCTCATTATTCGGCCATCGCCCTGCAACACGGGCGGGACATCCACTAGTTTACTACATATACATTTACAACTTGAAGGAATAGTGCCAGGCAGCTTGCCTGGCATTTCCCTATTGGACCAACCCATTTTTAATTTAATTTTATTTCCAGTTTAAAATTACGATTTCATCATTCGTTTAAAATTACGTTTTTGCCCCCCAGCTCAAAATAAAATTATAACTTTGCCCCTGGCTCAAAATTACGCTTTTGCCCTCAGGTCAAAAACACATTTTTAATTTTATTCCCAGTTTAAAATTACGGTTTCGACCTCCGTTTAAAATTACGTTTTTGCCCCAGCTCAAAATAAAATGTTGTTTTTCTTCTAGCTAAAAATTACGATTCTGCCTTCAGCTCAAAATTACGTTTTTGCCCATAGTTCAAGTATTTTCAAGTTGAGGAAATAGTGCCAGGCAGCTTGCCTGGCACTTCCCTATTGGACCAACCCATTTTTAATTTAATTTTATTCTCAGTTTAAAATTACGTTTTCGTCTTTCGTTTAAAATTACGTTTTTGCCCACAGCTCAAAAGAAAACTATAATTTTGCCCCTAGCTCAAAATTACACTTTTGACCTCGATTCAAAAACTCATTTTTTTATTTTCTTCCCAGTTTAAAATTACGGTTTCGCCCTCCGTTTAAAATTACGTTTTTGCCCCCAGTTCAAAATAAAATGTTTTTTTTTTCTCTAGCTCAAAATTACGATTCTGCCCTCAGCTCAAAATTACGTTTTTGCCCACAGTTCAAGTATTTTCAAGTTGAGGAAATAGCACCAGGCAGCTTGCCTGACACTTCCCTATTTGACCAACCCATTTTTAATTTAATTTTATTCCCAGTTTAAAATTACACTTTCGTCCCTCGTTTAAAATTACGTTTTTGCCCCAGCTCAAAATAAAATTATAATTTTGCCCCTATTTCAAAATTACACTTTTGCCCTCTGTTCAAAAACTCATTTTTAATTTTGTTCCCGGTTTAAAATTACGGTTTCGCTCTCCGTTTAAAATTATGTTTTTGCCCCCAGTTCAAAATAAAATTTTGTTTTTTCCTCTAGCTCAAAATTATGATTCTGCCCTCAGATCAAAATTACGTTTTTGCCCACAGTTCAAAATTAAATTATGTTTTCCCCCCTAGCTCAAGATTATGATTTTGCTCTCAGTTTAAAATTATCATTTCCCCTTCAGTTCAAAATATAATTACGATTTTGCCCTCTGTACAAAAACATACATGTTATGAGAGAGAAATATTCGGCTTATTGCCCCGCATCGTGGGCGGGGCAAAAACTAGTTACATACGTAAAGAGATAATTAAAAAGTAAATGGAATCTGGTTCATCTATCCAACACGTTTCATAACTTTTAAAGGACGAATGCTATCTGAAAATTAAGATAGTAATTTCAACTTTCAAGTACGTACTCCTATTTACCTAATATAACCTGAATTATAGTTAAACCCATACACTATATAACTGTTAAATAGTTAGCGTTTTTTTAAATATTTTTATTTTCATAACTTGTTTTTCTTTTTTCAAAGTACGTTTTTAATTAAAAATAGAAAAACATGCACGGATTAAATACCATTTAATATAATGGTTTACTTGTCATGAATATGTTCATCATTATTCAAACAAAAGAACAATATAGCTTAATTTAGACTTGATTTCTAGTAGTTGTGTGCAATTTAGAGCAGCTAGTAGAAATCAAGTGTTAAAAAAACTTAAGCGCAACTTGTTTCATGGGAAAAATAGAGAGAGGTGTTTAAAAAAACTTAGTTGTATTTTGTTAAGGACGGCATAATTCGTCTTTAGAATCCATTTAGTTTTTATCTAAATCGGTTATTTGGGATCAACATATCCACTATTATGTTGTATAATTCGTCTTTAGAATCCATTTAGTTTTGATCTAAATCGGTTATTTGGGAGTAACATATCCACTATTATGTTGTAGTGACCTCAACATTAATTAGTAATTACATTAGCTAAGGAAGAATCAAAAAATCTAAAACCCGATGAGAATGTGTAAGGCTCCAAATTCGGGAGGTTATTCATAGCATACATAGTTCTTAAACTGAAAATTTCATAATCCGTAGCAGCGGAAACATTCAACATTCACAATACAGAGCGTGCAATATATATAATACAATACCAAACATTGAAAAATAACTACACTACTAGGGATGCTAGTTCATGAGATGTCGGGTAACTTCAAGACTATGTTGGGGAGCTAACCATCTTAGCATCGCTCTATACCTGGTTCAACCTAACATACAAGCTAAAAAGTCAGCTTTTCTTAATGAGATCTAGTAATAAGATAAAAGACATAACACTTAAATATTTTCATTACACTTTCAAAGACATAACCGCATCTCGTACCAAAACCCTAACCCATAACTGTTTTATTTTTTTTATTTTTTTTTTTGAACGGCAAATTTGGATCACTGACGGACCACTGGAGTATCATCGTGCCACCAGCGGAACCACCCGATCATATCCATCTACATTAGACATAATGCAAATACACCAATTCAGGAGGAAACCCAATAAATATGGGAAAACCCCCCATGTGGGAATCGAACCCAGGACCTATTAGTCCAAAGTCTTATCCCACCCCTAAGATACCACTAGGCTATAAAGCCATGGGTCCTAACACATAACTGTTACCTTTTGTGATTCCCTCCAGAAAACAATACAAGTCTTTACCATCTCTACCTTCCCTAGGTATAGGATTTTACCTTTCCTACATGTAACCAGTGAAGGACATTACCGTCCTTGCCACCAACACATGCAGGGCTTTTCATTTCCTTTAGCCTCCCCAATCCCGGATGCATACCCGTGTTCCGTATAGCCATTCCTTATAGTTCTATACCTTTAATTCATTACCGTTCACATTTTAAGAAAAGTATTCTTAATTTCACATTCCAAGAAAACTGTTCTTTCTGTTCAAAACAATATAAGCATTACCATTTTCTGACATTAAAGATTCAATAGGCATAAACTTTTCAAATAGTTATACATATGATATACTTTATACATATCACTAATTCAAGTATATTTTCTAACAATGCATATCAGCCCAAAAGTATCTAAAAAGTGGCCTCTAGACTACAACTCACGTGTACGATTGCCTCACACTTTACTTGCTACAGGATCTTGACCTTGGACACTAAGTTAACATGATCAGTGGTTACACAACCATCAACTTTTCTCATGAACAGCGTCTTCGTTCCATACGGGACATTTTGCTAAACTATACTTTTTGCATAACAATATTATATGCAAACAATAATATTCACTAAGCTATACTATTAAAAAACAATACTATTTGCAAACATTACTATTCACTAATATTCCACTCCTTACGTTGCAGATTTAAAATTAATCAAGATTCTTGCTTTAATGATCCATATGCCTCAAAATACAATCCTAATATGATCCCATGCATAGAGGTTCACGAAAACTCCAACGGTATATCAAAGCTTACCTTGAAACATATTTTAAACGGAACCAAGCTTAAACAGCTTGATAATCTTGTTTCTTAGCTTGAAAAAAACCTTAAACGCTCATGGTGTTTTGGTGAGTTTCTTTCTCTTTACACTCAAGTATAATGATAAAAATGAGGATTGGTGGCTAGAGAAATCCCTTTCCATATTGGATTATGCACTTTTACCATTTTGTGCTTATGGGCCCACTCCAAATCTATAAGTAAAATAGGCCTTTCAAAATCTATAAGTAAACTAGGCCTTTCAAAATCTATAAGTAAAATAGGCTTTTAACCTGACATGTAAGTCCATTTATTATATTAGAAAAGTGAGGTGTTAGAGAAACAAACAAATCGTATCATTCAAACCAAATTTTAAAATTTAGGTTTTTATGGTTTATAGTATATATCATTGGTTGTTTGTGTATATACGCATATACATACATGCTACGCACATATTTAATCACAGGACACACAAGAAATTAAATATGCTACGCGCATATTTAATTACTCAGGTTTCTTTTATGTTATTAACTACTGTATTATATATACTTATAATTTGCAACAACTTTGTGCAATAGGTACTTGTAACTCTGGCTTTATTGGTTTTATGTGCATAAGTAACCTGTACATTTGCTTATGTTGATTGTACTAAAGCTTCTTTTGGAAGCTTTATATTTCATATAAATAGAAGAGAGAGACCTGAGAGATAGAGATGCAGATTCGTTGTTTGAGAGAGAGAAGGGTGGAAGGACGGTGGTTACTAGGCGGCGTACGGCGGCGCTTTTTCACTTATTACGCTACACGACTAACACTCAAAGAATCATCGAAGATGAGTGTATTCCGGTGAAGTATAACGAATCTCCGGCGAAGATCCGGTAAGTCTTCTATTCTGTTGCATGTTACAGTTTCAGTTACATCGGCTCTTGATGTGTCGTTTGAGACTATTCTCGTGATAAATGATTCCGACAAGAATCCGGTCAAGTTCCGACCAAGCTTCGGTGAACGAAGCTCGACCTGCATCTCTTGTTGCTTTATTTTTCTATGTGCATATGTAGTCATACGTTTAGTTTTGTTGATTGTAAAGGTTTGGGAATTAGGTCAAGTGGTTGTAGTCTTGGGTTGAAATTTGTTGATCGAAGTCAAAATAGTTCTGATTTGGTTACAAAGATGAAGAATACAGAGCTCAACTTGTGAGTAATGTTAGACATAGCCAAAGAAGTATAAACAGATTAGAGTCAAGCATTAGTGGAGTGGAAAGAAGTAGAGAGGGTACAAGTAAGAGATACAAAGAGCTACAGCTTCCATGGCAGTGGCTGATGGATACAGGAGTCGTTGGAAAGGTAGGTGCAGACTTTCCTTTATCACCAAGCAAAGGCTTTTTGCGATAATAAACTTGAATTACAATATATTCTGCTTTATAAAGTTAACTACAAATCTTGACTGTAACTTAAGCTATTTATTTTATTAATTAATTAAGTCGATAATTACAGATAAAACTAAGTTCCCTGAATCTGGCACAAGAGTGTATGAAGAGGATTGCTAAAGAATTGGAGTGCAATGAAGCTTCACGAGACGGGGATTTGGCACGAGAGTGTATGCGGAGGATCGCTAAAGAATTGGAGTGCAATGAAGCTTCATAAGACGGGGATTTGTTGCTACAAGGTGTTCAATTTGCTTTTCGGGTTTATCAGGTACATTTATGTATATTATAATTTGCAACATTTGTATGCAACGAGAGTTGTACGCTGTGCTATTGTACCTGTTTTGTTAGTATTTTTGTCAGGATAGTTTGGTGGTGGAAAATACATCAGCTCATGAAGACACGCGTCATTAATCCTCATCGTATGAGAGCCCTAAACCATTTTTCTCATAAAGTCTGGGTAGAGGGAGAGATCGAGAGAAAGAGAATCCGACCACACTTCGGCGGCCGGTGGTATCGATGACAACGGTGATGATAGGGATAAACGGAAATGAAGACGATCGTCTTTTGAGATTTAGGTTGTACGGTTGTTTTGTAATAAACCTGTCATTGTGGTGGCTCTGGTGGTGTTTCGCAGCGTGTAAGGCGACTGCCGGTGGCGGAGATGACCTACTAGAGCCGAACATTTGATGGTAAGAGTTTTAGTTTATGAATATGATTGTTTCTTTTCTTTTCTTTTTGCATACAAATGGTTTGTTGCAAATTTTTTATTTCTTATATATATGTTTTTCTATTTAGATTTGAAGGTAATGCGGTTTATCTGATGTGAATTTTAAGTTTTAACTTTTTTATTTGCTGTTCATTTGACTTCAGTTTAATAGACTTTTTTATTTGGGGCTAAATTTTATTTATATACCTAACTGAGAGGCTGGGGGATTTGTATTGATTTGTATTGGGTAGTTGCTAATTAAGTAATTATATAACGTGACAAGTTGGGTATCTTTTTGTACTTTTTTGTACAAACAGATTTGAAGTTTGTTAGATTATCTTTGCTTAGGTTGTATTGGAGTTACATATTAATTTTTTTTCCTGTTTTCGCGTCGTAATTGTGTTGGTAGATATAAGGATTTGTAACTGGCTTCTTGGTTATTGGTTATTAGTAAAAGGGCTATTAATGCGGGTGATCATATTCTTGAAGTGACGCCCAAATTTTTGGCCACTACGAGTGGTCTAATAGCACTTCACTTCACTTCACTTCACTTGCTCTTATTCTTCAATGCTGTGATTGGTCAAGTTTCATACACAGAATCATATGTGCATTTGGAGCTAGATGTATAGTTTCCGTTTTCAGCTAAATAGTTGCATATATGGACCTGTTTATAAACCATTAAAAACGATTAATCCGTCCAAATCGAAGGAAATAGTTTAACCTGTTTAACAATTTAATGATTCTGTCCAGTTTGGAACTTGGAATCTGCCGTCTATTGTAAACCATACTGGTTGTTTAACCTTTATTATTGTTTTATAAATTTGCAATACTCGGTTATTATACGTATTACATTGACAAATCATCTTTTTGGTTAAAAAAACATTTTAAATAGCCAAAACCAACTCAACCAACAAGGCCTTATTCAAAACCATAGTGATTGATTCGACCTAATGTATTCTTAAAACATGGCAAACCGAACCATAAACACCCTCCCTATAGGTATACATATTTGCTTGTAATGTTCTAAACCAAATATATTAGATAAATTAGCTTAACAATCTTCAAATTATAATCAAATCAAAATATAAACAAGGAAAGTTCATATTTATTCCTATGAAATGTGGAACATGAGTCTCCATCGATCTCCCACGCTTGAATTCAAATCGTTGTTATCAGATCGACATTCTTATAAATCTAAAAAGTCAATATTCTATTACCATTTGGTAATTTCACCAGCCTAAAAACAACAAGTTGGACGAATAACCAATAAAACAACTTCCTCAAAAGATACCACATTGAAATCATAAAAAAAATAACATATGCCCTGGTCTCTATCAACTCTTTGAACAGTAAGAATGAACTTAACCTGATCATATTCTTGAAGTGACATGACAAGGGTGCGAATGTGATCAATCAAGGGTCATAGACTTAACTGTGAACATGTTGGTAGCATTATGCTTAAGCTGTTGGTTTGCCAATCCTCTTGACACCAACTTTTTTTTTTGTCAATTGACAGTTGTGTTCGAGTACAGTCGTGATTGTGAAGATTGTTATTGGCTTTGCTCATGAGGTTTGTCTTACCATCTCTTATGTTTTAATTTATGTCATGTGTGCGTGTTGTGTATCTGTTTATGTTTGCCTTTCCATTTAGTTGTAGCAAGTTTTTAGTTTAGCTGTATATTAAAAGAAAGCAACTTGCACAACGGTGTTCTTTAGGGTGTTATTAAGAAGGAAGCGACTTAAAGATGTCATCAGTTGTAGGTTTAGAAGAACATGTTTGTTGTCTTGATGTACGTTATTGTCAAAGCCTGTTGGCATGTTTTTTGTTCAAGGATTTGAAATTTTTTGCTGCTTGAGTTGGTATTTAGTTAAAGGTCCTTGAAGATTTTATTGTTATAATGTCTCTCATGTTTAACTTTATGTGACATCTTACGGCGTACTCTTCTTCGTCGAACTCGGCGTCATCGTTTAACTTTATGTGACATCTTACGTCCGATCCACCGACGCTATAACTACAGGATTCCGATGTCCTTTGCCGCTTTGCCATCTCCACCTCGTTCGGAACCGGCGCCCATTTTTGTGCCGTTTGCGTAATTTCCCATGCCCGAACGTGGTACCATGGTTTGACTTGTAAACATCCAACTCCTTTTTGGACACATCCTCGTCGCTCATCCCGCTACGACGCCCACTTGAATATATTTTATTATATTCTTCGGAAAACTTATTGACGAACCCGCTCATTTTTCGCCACTTAGAAGACACCGAGTCAATATCTCGATACGGCCCTTGGTCCATTAGCTCAAGAAACTTCGCTAAAACCGCCTTCCAAAACCCCTCACCCGTTTGATTGTTACCTATATTGGACAAAAATATATGTTACAAAAAATTAAAAAAATAATACTATAAAGTATATACTTAGAAAAAAAATACAAGTTATTTTTACGTACCTTTAATCGGGTGTGTGGACGTGCCTATGTAAGCATTCGCTAAGGCTTCTTCCTCGAGTTGCGTCCATGGTTTCGGCTTTGGTTTGGACGGTTGGCTTTGCTCACCTGCAACTTGCTTGCCTTTTCTTCGTTTGCCTTTTTGCAGTTGGGTCTTGGGAACAACTTCGACAACATCCTCATCGGGTTCGGATCGAATGGGTTGCGTCGGGTTCGGTTTGGGTCGAAAGGGTTGCACGGGTTGGATATTAAAAGCATTTCTCATCATCAATTGTTGTATGGCTTGACTTTGTTGGGTGTGCGCAAAAAGATTCGGTGAGTTTTGGAAAGCGGCAAAAGCGTTTGAGGAAAATTGACCGAATTGGCTCGGTTCCATCGTCGGATAGTATCCCGGCACCGAAAAAACATTCGGGATGTTCGGTGGGTTCGGGTTGTTGGGGACGTTCGGGTTGTTCGGGTTGAAGGGATCTATGGTAGAATAGTATTTTATAAAAAGGGAAGAATGTTTATAAAAAATGAGAGAGAGATGAGTTGTAGTGGATGAAAAGTGTGAAAAATGGTGTAAAAATGGGGAATATACATAATTTTGGGTTGGATTTTGGTAAAAATGTGGGAAGTAGCAGTTTGAAAGGTTTTTGAAATTGGAGATATTTTTTTTATATTATAATGGTCATCAAGCATCGAAACCCCATAACTTTTGTCCTTTTGTGCTGTGTCTCAAACATCTATGGGGCGACGGGGAGGACGAGGACGGGGGCGGCGTGGTGTTTGGGTCGGCGACGATCCTGGATGGAGGGGGACGACCCCCCATACTGTCTAGCCTTAGGCCTCGTTGTGTTTCCAGACTCTCTCTCATATTAAATAATAAAGATATATAATTATGAGTAATTAATTATTATATAATTAAGTTCATAAGTTTAATAAATTTAATATGAAATTAATTATGGATAGTTATAATCTCTAACTTCATTTATCAATTTTAGAAAATAAATTTGTATTATGTATATATTTAGTTAAATAATAAAAATCTCAAGTTTTAGTACTTTACTTTCTATATGTGTTTATATATTTATTACTTATAATTAGCTTACTTGTGTTAAAATAATATTTAAAAAACTAAACACACTTTAATTAAATTAACATTTATCAATTACATAAAAAAATGATTTGAAGAAATGCTTAGAAATTAACTTAAAGAAATTTATAACTGTCACACCAAATACCTTTTAAAAAACAACATTTCTTTACAAAAATGTGTGTTAACATATTTGATTATGTTTTATTCAACATATACTTATGTAAAACATAAGTTTATTAAACTCATGCAATACACAATATTTTAAAGACATTTATTAAATTGGTACAATACATAATTTTTTTAAGACATTAATTTTTATTAATAATTATATTACATTGCATTGCATTTATTCAACCGGTGTAATAAAATTCTAATCTTGTTGTATATAAATAAGATAACGTAAACTTTAAAATTGAAATCGGATTTGTTCATTATCCAATGCAAGTTGAATTAAACCATTTTCTTATCAAGGTATTGCTAAATATATTTGTATAGTCAAGGAGGTAAGGATTTTATGATATGTCATTTATAATTGTTGGGTTATATAAGATTTGCTGATTATGAAAGACAAAACCCAAAAGAATCATCTTCCCTGCCTGACTGAATAAGTTGAAGTTCAATCCTTGATCCCGAACTTTTCACCCTTAAAGGCTTCTCAAAACAAATGCCCAAACTACTAATACAAAATTGTTGCCTTCAAGAATAGATAACAGAAGAACAAGTGCTGGAATGTCAAAGTGTTGGTCAACAAGTCAAAAGTCAAGTCAACAAAAGTCAAGACTGAAGACTAGAAGATTAAGTCAACAAGTGAAAGACCAAAAGTTATGGATTCCTAGAAGTGTCTAAATCTAATATCACTATCAAAGTCTTCTCGTGGACCTTGAAGGAGTTCGAACCCCAATCTACTATGTCACTCGTACACTTAATGACCTAGAAATAAGATATTCAATGATAGAAAAGTTGGTTTTAGCTCTGGTACATGCCTCCAGACGATTGCGCAGGTATTTCTCTGGCCACGTCATCAACATTCTCACTAATTACCACATCGGTCACATCCTGGAAAATCAGAAATATCATGAAGAATAGCCAAATGGGCCATAGAGTTGGGAGGACACAATTTTGTTTATAAGCCGAGGCTGGCAATCAAAGGGCAGGTACTACCTGAGTTGGTCACTAAGGTCCCAAGCAAAAAAGTCAAAGAATGCGAAGCAGTCCAAAAGCCCCAACAGAAAACTATAGATGAAGTATTGTCATTATTCACAGACGTGGCATCCAACGACGATGGAGCAAGTGTAGGGCTGAGGTTAGTGAGCCCCGAGAAATACGAATTCATGTACGCCATACGCCTAGACTTCAAAAGCAAAAACAATGAGGCAGAATATGAGGCTTTCTTGGCAGGGCTACGTTTAGCAATGAAATTGGGAGTTAAGAATTTAGAGGTACGCGTAAATTCTTTGTTGGTTGCAGGCCAAATAAATGGTCTCTACGATGCGAAGGGAGATGTCATGGTAATGTACCTGGAACAAGCCAAGTCTTTGATTCAAACTTTCACTTATTCAATATCGTTCACATTAACAGGAGTGAAAACAAGCTGGTAGACGCACTTAGCAAACTCGCCTCTACAATTTTTCATCATTTAGCTAAAGATGTATGTATTGAAGTTCTGAAAAACCCGTCGGTTCCATTGCATCAGGTAAATGTCATACAAATGGGTTCACCTTCCTAGATATTACCTATTATCATGTATTTACAGTCTGGCATGTTACCGGCGAGCAAAGAAGAGGCCAGAAAGATCCAACACAAAGCATTGCACTACCGAATATCAGATGGTATCTTGTATCGACGATCTTATTTAGGGCCCTTGTTACAATGTGTGAAACCTGAAGATGCAAACTACCTCATCAGAGAAATCCATGTCGGTATTTGTGGAATCCACGCGAGACCACACATGGTAGTGGCAAAGGTGATGAATGCAGGATACTATTGGCACGGGGTGCATTTATATGCGGTAAAGATTCCAAGAAAATGTGATGCATGCCAGCACCACGCACCATAGACGTTGCGCCCCAAAAACGCCTTAATTCCGGTAACGACTGCCTGGCTATTTCAATAGTGGGGGATTGATATGGTTGGCCCATTCCCTGATGCCCACGTCGCAGTAAAGTTCATAATAGTCGCGGTCGACTATTTTACCAAGTGGGTGGAAGCCAAAGCCTCGGCCTCCAAAACGGCCATGGTGGTGTGAAAATTTATCCAGGAACACATCATTTGCCATTTCAGCCTTCCCTTGCTTATAATCACAGATAATGGACCCAATTTTGTTGCAGAGGATCTTCAAGGATGGTTGAAAGAGCTGAACATAGAACATGTTTTCTCCTCTGTGGCGCATCCCAGGGGAATGGGCAGGTAGAAAGCATCAACAAGAGCATCATCGAAGGGATTTTGGCACATCTCGATACACAGAGAAGAGGATGGGTAGATGAGCTCCCGAGCATCTTGTTAAATTAGTTGAATCTCAAGTTGTTTATCTTCTAGAGAGAGAGAGAGTACTAGAGGATAATGATGAAGAGAAAGATAATTAGGATGATGAAGAAAAATTGGATTTTGGTGATTCTGATGATAACAATGATGATGATAATGCTGCTGATGATGATGATAATCAAGCTGGTGTTGGTATTACTACAATCGAAACAACAACAACTGAACTAGAAGTAACTGAAACTCAAACTAAAGATGAAAGAACAGAAGATGTATATGAAGTTCAGGGGGACTCAGGTGAAGGATTGAAGGATGCTAGTGAGGATACTACAAGAATCATCACAGACGCAGTAGCGATCACGTCTGTTCCTGCTAGTCTAATAGCCGAGCAGTTTATGAATGATGATTATGATATTGAATAGGGAGAATATGTACACAATTACACTAAAGAAGAACTTTTCAGGCTATGTGAAATTGATGAAATGGAGTTGGTATTTGATTTGAAAGATGAGTTGTTGGATACTGAAAACCATGACAAACAGGAAGCTTATGTATTCGAACCGGTTGCAGATGCTAACGATTATGAACAGGTTGAAATTGAAGATGATTTTTATGATGCAGAGGTTCGATATGCTAATCATGTGAATGAAGAATTTCCTACTTTTACCGATATGTTTGTTGAAGAAGCTAATGATATAGTGAGAAGGAAAATGGAAGAAAAAGGGAAGTGTGGTGATAATCTAGTGACTGACAAAGAAAGACTGTGACTGAAAGATAGAAGTGGTTTTTAAATCTTCCAACGGAAATAAAATATCGAAGACCGTTATCATTTTTTCACAAGAAATAAAGGTATATATCTTGGTGAGTTGAAGGTGATAGCTATTCGTAGAGAATACGACGTGCAATATTTCAAAAACATCAATCATATTAAAAGTCTCCCGTGGTGGTACGTGACTGAATTATCCCTGTTGAGATTGATTAATTACCAGCTGAGTCAATATAATCAACAAGTGCTGAGGTTTATTAACAACACGATAGAAATCATTTTAAGTGGTGGAAGCCTCAGGAATCGAAACACATTGTGTCAAAGACTAAGATTGATCCTGAAACGGGAATACCTAAGGTGAAGCTGAAGTATAAGAGGTCGAAGACGATAAGAAACACACCACTTATGGAGATGCAACAAGATTTTCACAAAATTCAGATGTGGCATTATGATGAGAAAACTAGTGAAGTAGTGATAGTATTATGCAAAGAAGGAAACTCGATCAGATGTGGATAGTTAATATGTTAGAGAAAGATATCGAGATGTTGTTGTATAAGAGAGAAGAAAAGACTGCAGAAGATAGCTGATTGACAACAGAAAGCTGTTATTACAAGATTTCAATATATGAAGAAACTTCTTATTACAAATCAAACGCCAATTGAAAGATTTGAAAGGCCCATGAAGGATTACAAGAAGAGGTTCTTCGGCAACAAAGGATAAAGATTAACAAGACAAGATTGCGGCATCATCCAAGGGGGATTTTGTTGATGAAGAATGTCCAATGCCTACGTCTTAGTTGAGTCTAGATTAATGTATAGAGTAGCATAATAGTGTGTTTAGTGAGTTTGGAAATGATTTTGATGTAAACCAGACTCATTCGCACGCATGAGCACATACGTGCGTATGAGACTTGGTACATGCGTGCACATGAGCTCATGCTCATAGTGATGCCGATAAATACCTAGGTCTCATGCACATATACTATCTTTCAGACGTTTTTTTGAAACCTTTTAAGGGGGGGTGGAATTGTAACAACCCAAAAATATAGATTTTATATATAAATTAAAATGTCGGTAATAGCCAAAGATAAAATAACTAGGAATTATTAACCTAGTTAGTCATGAGTTCTTGAAATAATAAGGAAACTTAATTATGAAACCCTTTAAAAAAAAACTTGAGTAGTTGAGGGACTAAAGTGGACAAAACTGAAAATGGTTTTAATTTAATAAAATCAAAACACCAGAACACACACTCAAGTGGGTGTTCTGGTCGAAGATTCCACAGGAGCCAAAAAGGGTTCTCTCATTTGAACCGTAATTTACACAAATCAACCAAAATCAAGAGGGAAATCAAGTCTAAATCGAAAACCAAGCTGAAATTAGTGATCACCCAAGTGAAGGGATCACAAGGTATGTCAAATTTCATCTTTTGGTGATGTTTTGAATTCTTGGTGATTTCTCATAAACGAAATTATTGCTTGAATGATTAATGTATGAGTGAAATTATGATGAATCCATGTCTAGGAGCAAATCCTAGTCAAAAGTTTGATTAATTAGTGATGAAAATTATGAAATTTATAATCACCCATACATGTCTCAAGTGGGTATTATAACTAGGTGATGAACACATGAATTTCAATGTTGAAATGGTATAAAACAGATGTTATGATGAAAGCCTTGATATTGTGTATGAATACAAGGCATAAGGGCTTGATTGTTATGAATAAACTTGGTTAAAAGTTAAGTAGGAGCTAAATAGATGAAAGTATGAAAATCATGCCCACAAGGTGTTTGTTAAAATGCCTAAATGAACGCTAATATGTTGAAATTTTGAGTAAAACGCGTAATTGAATAATATGGTGAATTACGTGAAATATGAAATGATATGAGTTATAAACAGGTTGTTGGTTGAATTCTATAGGCAAGGTGTTTGAATCTTCAAGCGGACAAGTCGGAGCGGACGCGCGCTTGAAGGAAAAGCTTTGAAAGGTACGCGACATGTAGTTTCGTTACATTGTGTATATACATTGGTCATAATTATGATAATGTTTTTATAGCATAATGTACGAGTTTGGTATGTCATTGATGTGACGAAGCTCACTCGACAACCAAACGGGCCAAAATAGATGGTTAGAACATGTTTGGTATGTTATTGAAGTGATGATTTTCACTCGACAACCAAATGGGTCAAATTGATGTTTAGAATGTTAGTGTTTTGAAGTGACTTGAATGTCACAAAATAAATTAGTATAATGAGTGCGTAAGCCGAGAAAACGGACACGGCAAAAATTGATTTAGTGAGCCCTTCCAATTTGGGACAAAACTTAGAAACATGATTTGTTGATTTTGATTAGATGTGCATGCTTGAATTATAGACAACAAGCATGATGCTAATGCGTGTGCAAACCATGTGATAGGAGCGAAAACGCTAATGTTTGACAAGCCCAGGAATGGGTAAAAAGGACTAGAAACAATCATTATTAATAAACATGTAGTTTATTGCTCAAATGAAATGGGTCAAATATTGGCATAAAGGATTTATAAGTCTTCTGCTTATAAATCAATTTTTAATGTGAATCGAGTTGATAAACGGATCCGTAATTGAATTACGGTCGCATAGAAACAAGAATCACGTAAAACGGATAAGTAGATCAAAAGTTATGATAGTTTTAAGTTTGAAAGTTGTTGAAAGCATATATGGGCAAGACATGCAGTAGCAAAAAAAAACCTTTTGTCGAAAATAGGTTGTCGCGCTACGCGACAACGAAGGGAGATCATCGTCGCAGCCCGCGAGAGGGAAGCCCCTCACCTGTCGCGCCCCACGAGGGCATGGAAAGCTGGCCAAAGTCTTTTACTTGAATGATTTGCATAAAGATTATGTTTAAATGGCCTTTCAAGACTCATAACTAATGTTATTGATGGTTTTGAATATAGGTGAATGTTACGGGACTCCGGATGAAGATCAAGCGAAGAACACGAACCGAATACACGTCTAAATGAAGCTTCCGCAATTTATCTTGTTTTGTTTGTAAGAAGTGAAATCTATAAACACTTATAACTTAGTTTTTGAATGTTTTTAGACATGTATGAATGTTTGGATGAAATTTTTTTTGTTAAGTTGCATTTTGATATAAAATGTGTATTTTAATGATATATTTATGTTAAAACCGGAACGGGTCTTACAAGTTGCTAATCAGAGCTCAAGGTTGTTGACAAAGTGTGTTCGGTTCGAAGCTTGATCAAACACATCCAGTAAGAAATAATTATTTAAGTAGATTTAAACAAAATACTAGGAAAGGAATATGAATCTATGTGCATCGGAAGAGTGTGTTAATACACTTAAACCCGGAAAGTACACCAAACATGAATGGTTTAAGCAAGTTACGAACTTGGCTTAACCAAAGTGAAAGATGCAAATGATAATGAAATGAAATGAAATGTTTAACAATTGATATAAACATTTCAGATTCTAGATGTCTGGTGGTGGTAATGATACGGTGTCGATAGTCATCGAACAAATGAAAGAAGTGATTGCCGAAAAGGTTGGAAAGGCAATAGAAAACAGTTTATCCGGATTCATAGACAAGATCCAAAATACGATACTTGCGGTAGTTGATGAACGGGTGAAAAGGTTGGAGGAAAGCTTCAATCAAACGAAAGACAAGCAAATATAGAGAAAATCTTGTCCTTATAACAAATTCATGGCTTGCAAACCTCTAATTTACAACGGGGAGGTTGACCTGATTGTTTGTCAACGTTGGTTGAGTGACATCTAAGGGGTGTTTGAAAGGACCCATTACGACGTAAGCGACTTTGTAGCTTACGGAACAGGTCAATTGAGGGGACAAGTGAAAGACTGGTGGGATAATTTGAAAAAGGAGCTAGGGGTTGAAGCGAAGAAGAATATGACAAGGGATAAGTTTAAGGCATCGTTCCTTAAACATCACAGTCCCAAAGCTGTCATTAATAAAATCAAGAAAGAGTTCATCCAACTAAGGCAAAAGGGTAAAACGATAGACAAGATCACGAGTATCTTCCTTGATAGATTAAGGTTTTGTAACGAGCTAGTAACAACTAAAGAGTAGAAGATATACTACTATTATAATATGCTGAGTGCCAAATATCGGGAGTTCATGACTCCCTCAAAGTACGAGACTCTCACCGAGATTATCAACACTACTCGGGAACGAGAGATAGAGTTGAGGAAACAAGTTGAGCGGGGTGAAAGAAGGGCATCAGATGTGAATCCAAGCACTACTAAGAAAGCAAGGATGACAGAATCTTCGAAGAAGTCGAATGTGAAAGGCGGGTTGCCAAGTTGTAAAATATGTGGAAAGGCTCACAAGGGCGAATGTCGTTTCAAAGACAAACCTTGCCCTGTATGCGGGAAGACAGGGCATACGGCTTCGATATGCCTGGGAAAAGTCTCAGTTTACTACAAATGCTACCAACTGGGCCATAAGAAATCAGAATGCCAGGAGTTGGTCGGAAAGAAAGACGTGAAAGATACGCAAACGGAGGCTCGGAAAGCAAAGTCCAGATCGTTTCATCTGACCGCGGTAGAAGCAAAAATTGAACCCGATGTGGTTTCAGGTATATTTTCGATAAACTCTATTCCCGCACGTATTTTGTTTGATACGGGTGCGAATAAATCCTTTGTTTCACATGGATTTATTCGACATCCTTCATTTGTATTGACGAAGTTACCTATGCCTTTAGAAGTAGAAATAGGTAATAACAAGAGTTTTATCGTTTGTGATGTATACCAAAACTGCAATTTGAGTATCGATGACAAAGAATACTCAATAGACTTGATCCCGATGTCGATGGGAGAATTTCATGTGATCGTCGGAATGGATTGGTTGTCCCGACATCACGCGAAGGTCGTATGCTTCCACAAGGAGATAAAACTAACATCTCCAAGCGGAAGACACGTTACTATTTACGGTGAAAAAGGGGGTAATCCCGTGGTGTGTTCAATGTTAGAAGATCACAAACTCATGAGACATGGACGTAAAGCATACATGATATACGCATTCGAATCGGAGAAAGAGTCACCGAAGATAGGAGACGTACCGATGGTACGGGATTATGAAGATGTATTTCTGGAGGATCTACCAAGAATACCGCCAGAACGGGAAATGGAATTCGGAATCTAATTGGTTTTGGGTGCAAAACCGGTAGCTAAGGCGCCATATCGGCTCGCGCCATCGGAGCTACAAGAGTTAATGTCGCATATACAAGAGCTGCTAGATAAGGGGTTCATAAGGCCGAGTGTGTCTCCGTGGGGCGCACCGGTATTGTTTGTGAAAAAGAAAGACGGGAGCATGCGTATGTGCATCGATTACCAGGATTTAAACAAACTCACGGTGAAGAATCGATACCCGATCCCGAGGATTGATGATTTATTTAACCAACTACAAGGCGCGAGTTGGTTCTCTAAAATTGACCTTAGATCGGGGTATCATCAGTTAAAGGTCAAGGAAGAAGATATATCGAAGACGGCCTTTTGTATAAGGTACGGGCATTACGAGTTCCTTGTGATGTCCTTTGGGTTGACAAATACACCCGCGGCTTTCATGGACCTCATGAACCGGGTTTACAAACCTATGTTGGATAAATCGTTGATAGTGTTCATCGACGACATTTTGGTGTATTCAAAGAATGAAGCGGATCACACTCATCATGTACATGAAGTATTAGAGACACTTAGATGAGAAAAACTCTACGCGAAGTTCTCGAAGTGTGCCTTCTGGTTAAGAGAGGTGCAATTCTTGGGGCACATCATTAGTGACGATGGAGTACTAGTTGATCCGTCCAAAACAGAAACCGTATCAAATTGCAACCCTCCGAAGAATCCTTCGGAAATCAGAAGCTTCTTAGGGCTTGTGGGATATTATAGGAGATTCATACACGATTTCTCCAAAATCACTTCGCCGTTAACCAAGTTAACTCGCAAGGATGAAAGGTTTATATGGGGCGTTGAACAGGAAAGAGCATTTCAAAGGCTCAAGGAAAAGTTGACCCACGCTCCGGTATTAACTTCGCCGGACGGTGTCGACGATATGGTAGTCTACTCGGATGCGTCGCATTTGGGACTCGGGTGTGTCTTAATGCAACGAGGCAAGGTTATAGCCTACGCCTGGAGACAACTGAAGGTTCATGAAAAGAAATACCCTACGCACGATCTTGAATTGGCGGCAGTGGTATTTACTTCAAAAATATGGAGGCACTTATTTGTATGGGGTGAAGTGCACTATATTAACCGACCACAAGAGTCTAAAATAATTTTTTGATCAGAAGGAATTAAACATGAAACAAAGGCGATGGTTGGAAACAATGAAAGATGACGATTGTGAAATACATTACCATCCCGGGAAAGCCAATGTAGTGGCAGACGCGTTGAGGTGAAAGGCGGATTATTCTCCCATACGGGTGCGATTGATGCAACTTATAGTGACATCGGGTTTACTTGAACGAATCCAAGAAGCACAAGTCAAAGCAGTGAAAGAGGAGAACTGGAAGGAAGAATGAATAGTTGGACAATTGAAAGACTTGGTAGATGGTAACAACGGGTTGAAAACCCGCTTCAGAAGGACGTGGGTTGCTAATACGTGTAGAGTTAAAAAGCTTCTACTTGACGAAACTCACAAATCGCGTTATTCTATTCATCTGGGGGCAACCAAGATGTACAATGGCTTGAAATAAAATTATTGGTGGCCCGGAATGAAAAGAGATGTAACTAAGTATGTGGAGAAATGCTTGACGTGTTTGCAAGTCAAAGCAAAGCACCAGAAGCCTTACGGTAAACTTCAACCGTTGGACATTCCAGTGTGGAAGTGGGAACATATCACGATGGATCTATTGACCAAACTACCAAAGACAACCCGCAGATTTGATGCCATTTGGGTAGTTGTAGATCGACTGACGAAAAGTGCTTACTTTATTCCGATACGTGAGACTTATACGTCTGAAAAGATGTCGGAGGTTTATACGAACGAGGTTGTGGCACGCTGACGTGTTGTCGTACTCTCATGCAAATTTAAACCAATTACAACTAATAGCTAGCAGTAAGTGGGTATCGAACACAGGGAGTCTGTGGAATGTATGTTGATTATGCAGCTTTGTAAATGAACTAAAATTAAACTAAATTGTAGAAATAAAGATTCAGGAGTTTGATTGTTTGCTTTTCAGAATTAAAATTAACTAACTAATTGCAAATCAAACAAATTAGGAGAAAGCGACTATCTTAGGTTTCCGGTTTTAATTGACAATCATGCTTAAATCCACTAGAAAGAGTCACATAGACATGACTCATGCATAATTGTTTGTTGTGATGAAAGGGAACTAAGTACTCGGATTATTAAAACGCGAGGTTGTTACCTGATGACCAATTAACTAATATCCAAACCTAACCCCTCATGTGATATCTTGATTATCAACGACACCAAGAACGTACGGTTTAGATTATGATCAAAACATTAATCAACAATTTACAAACAAACATTCATGCATCATAATAAATTAAACAAACATTGCCAGTTCATTATTCTAGAAATACGGATAAAAACATAAAAGTTATAGAGAAAATCTTCAACCTAAGATGATCACCAAAAGTTTAGCCACACATCACTTGGTGAATCATCATAACACAAATTTTAATGTTCATACGAATCAAAAACACAAACCGAATGTTTAGAATTGTTCACAAACACTAGCAGAAGCCAAAATTCTCCCTAGAACTTCTGCAAAATGTCGCCAATGATGAGATATGTGCAAAGGCACTTGAAAACGGAATTATAATGGGCAGTTACACATTTTCCATCAGACGTTACCGTAAATTGCGGTAGCTACTGCAATTTATGGTAGCAAGTGTTAGTGCAGTATGTCTATCGCCTCCGTCATCTCAAGACCGTAGCTGAAACCATTTAATTCTAGTCTTATATTGTAATATCTAGTTAAGAAAGGCAAGGTGGCAATATTGTAATTAATGAGTTTTCTCATTAAAAGCCTTGGCCTATAAATAGATGTATTAGGGTTAGAGTTTAGAACTTTTGACTCATTTGTGTTTAGGAGAGCTTGGTGCTTAGAGAGAGAAAGTAGAGAGAGAAAGTGCTCTAGGTGATTCACGTGACTTTATACTTTTCAGATCCTTTATCGAATCACAGATTTAGTACATTCGTGTGTTCGGTCACGCATGTTCACGGATTCCGCACGTCGAACGTGTCACACGCAATCGTTTCGGAGTCAAAACCGGTCCTAACAAGTGGTATCAGAGCAGGTTCTCGGTTGCGAAGATCAAACACACAGAATCGTTCAAGAATTGATCAGAATCAGATCCAAAATCATTCAGATTTGTCGAATTTCTCATATTTTTCATCCTTTCACGTTCTTAACTGAAAATCGTCAAATTACACAGGTTTTTACGGTCGAAAATTGCTTATTTTTGGATATGTTGTGCGAACATATCTGATCTATAACCCTACAAATTTTCAGAACTTAATTCAAAGCCGTTTAAGAGAATTCTAGAATTTTTGGTTCGAAAAAGTTGACAAAATGCTAACTGTTGCTGTTGTCTGTGTTCTTGATGTTCACCGATCGGATGGCAATCCGATCGGATGACCATCCGATTCATTGTCCCACCCGATTCATTTCACTGCAATTCATTAAATGTTGACTATGTTGACTGTCACCCGATCGGATTACCACCCGATCGGGCGATAATCCGACTCAACACATCTCACCCGATTCAAAGCATCCCACCCGATCGGGCCACTTAGTCAACCCTGTCAGCATTAGTCACTCAACCTTATCAGCAGTTCACGTGTATCATTAAAGGGACATTTAATCAACTGTCGGCCATGTTTAAATAATACACAAGATTTTCAATTGCATTAAAAGCTTGTCAGGAATCTAATTTGGAGTATCGTTTATCGGCCATTGATAAAATTCATGTGATAAAGTGATGTTGTCAGTTTACATGTGAGAATCTTGTGAAGTTCAAAGTTCATCGTTGAGGTCACCCGATCGGACAACATAACTATCCGATCGGACAGCATCAAGACAATCCGTTCGTACAACTTTACTATCCGATCGGATAACAATCCGAGGCACTGCATCATCACTAAGAAGTCTTTGACTTTAGTTGACCTATCCGAGCGGATAGCAATCCGTGTTGACCTTAGTTGACCTATCCGAGCGGATTACTATTCGAGCGGACAGCAATCCGAGTCTCTGCAACTAATCTTTTTTTGTTGAATGCAGGTGTGCTTGTGACGACGATTTAATTAGTTGAAGAACAATAGACATCGATGAACCCTCATGTGCGACGAACCTTTCATCATTTGACGAACCCTTTATTATATTCAACAAATAAAATAGTATCAGCAGCCCATGTGATCATTAAATTGGTCATCTATTCAAGATTTACAGTCCATGTGCATATGTCTCGAGTAAAACAATAACAATCTTGATCATTTCAAAGGTGTCGGCCATATATCAAAAAGTTAAAATCAATATTATAAATCTCGGCTGTAGGATCGGTTTGTGACCCAAACGAGTCGTTCAGAAGAGATTTTATCCGTTTCAGAGGTGGAAACTAAGAAACGAATGTAGAAACAGCTTGAATATCACTTTAAACCTTGTGTATATTGATTTAACAACGATTACATTCACGAAATATACCGGCAGCACTTCGGTACACTCTCTAAGATCTTCTCTAGTTCTCAGGTCTGTCACCTTCAAATGAGCATACATAACATCTATATATAGTGAATGCTTGACCGCTTGAAATGACACATACATGTTCAAGCGAATAAGCTCAAGCGGTCAACCAATTCAAGCGAACTATACAAATTACAATTTCAAGCGATCACACTTTGTCTTCAAGCGAACATGTAATCTGTTTTCATTTGATGTCACTTGTGATGTCACCTAGATGATGTCACTTGTGATGTCATCCAAATGATGTCACTTGTTCAGATCCGCAATGCAATCCATGACTCGATATAAGAGGAAGACGACAGATGAATGCACCAACAGACTCCCCCTCAGATGTTGACGAGTCTTAAGTGTCGAGTCTTTGCATCTTCAGTCTTTATCAGTCTGAACGCTCTCTGAAATATCTCACAGTATAAGCATCCTCAAACTTTATCTCCTTCTTCTCTTCAGCATCAACAGACTCCTCGCGAACAATCGCTACTTGGATGTCTTCAGACTCCCCCTTTCGATATGCTGGGATCGCAGTCTGGTATGTTGAACTCACAAAGTCCTCATGTATCGGAACCTGACTTTCTATCATCAGGTTCAAGATCGAAACCTGGCAACACCTGCACATCCTCTACCTCACAATAAATTTTCTGATGATAATTTGTAAAACAATCTCACCATCTACTGAACCACTTGCATGAATTATACAATCAAAGAATGATTTTACAATGTTAATCATTGATGAACCACTTGAAGATATATCATTTTAATTTTCAAAACAACACACTCTCCCAAACCATCTGTTCATCATGTCTAGCACTCGGAATTTTGAAAATTAGCTCTCCAACACCAGTTGTCGAAAATCTTTTTGAATTTTTCAAAATTTATGCTAAAACACACTGAAAATCTTTTTAGATTTTTTAATAGAATGAAATGCAGTAAAGAAATATTTACAGACAATATTTTTGTGAGTTCGTGCAAGAGGATCATATCAGATTTTGACAAGTCACAAGTACCGTTGAGCTTAATTACACATTAAGAATTAAACAATTCACTTAGATTGCCGATATACTGATCCACTTAAATTCTCACACAAATTTCAACTGATTCGGGACATGAGTTAGATGTTTTAAGGACTTAAACTCATTCATGTGTCCCACCTCTTGAATATACTCCCGTATCCAGATCCCAATATTCAGTCTTACAGGTGAGTATACCACAGATGATATCTGTAAGGGAATAAATTATAGTACGAAACCGTGAGAGCTCAGGTCAGAACTTTCGTTCAGCAGAGAGATGACGACTCGACTTTTGGTGTGTCCCCTTTAGAGGATCTTTTGTTACAACAGCAATGACTATCAATTTTATTGTTTTATCAATTTGCTGAGGGCGGCGCTATGTTTCAAGCAAACGGAAAGTATTATTCGAGGACTAGGTCAGAACTTGCATTCAGCAGAAGTCCCGGAATAATAGCCCAGATATCACTGAGCATAAAGACCTAGTATATCAGAAAGAGGGACCTTTAAAACGAGATTTCAGGGGTTACCTATATATCCAAGTTGTGTTCCCCACGAAATAAGCAAGTTTGAATTTAAGTTTATATCCTGAAAAAGCTTACTAAATGTGTAAAAACCTATCGGCATATCATCAGTGAGACCGTTTAACGCTATTTAAACATTACATTTCTTTAGCATACTGTGACTGTCTACTGATGTACTATCATTTCCTCTTCTTTGACACTAAAACTCATTTTTGATTTTATCATGTTTTTGTCTTTTTCAAAATTTCTAATGTTTTTGGATTTTCTGAAAATTTCTACTCCCCCTAAAATGCAAACACATTTTAGGAAATTTGAAAATAAACTATACAACAAATTTGACAACCGATATCGAATCGCTTCAAATCGCCATCCACTTGGCATAAACAATCAGAACTCCCCCTTTCACAAAACTATTTTCTCATTATGATTTCAAAACACTTAAGTTTATTTTAACCAAAATGATTTTTCCGGAAAATAAGTTTTGTTGATTTAACCACTTGTAGGTTCGGGGTGTGGTTCATCACATTGTCTTTCAAATACCAATTGTAAGTTTGGTCCAATCAAGTTCAACCTAATGACCTTGATTAACCATTTGTAGGAAAAACAAGTACAACTTAATGTCCTTGATTTATCACTTGTAGGTATAAACCTGCATCAACCAACTTGTAGGAATATCACATCTACACAAATTCATTGGACCAAACAAAGTTGGTTGATGCAGGTTTATACCTACAAGTGATAAATCAAGGACATTAAGTTATAAACAATCAGACAACCCACACTTGGTTATCTTTTGCTTTCTTTTTGTAAAAATACTTTTTAGAACATTCACCAACCTCATAAGTTGAATTTTCAAACATTTTGAATTTCTCGATTGGTGGATCAACATCAACAACTATTTCTTTCAGTTTTTTAGAAACTCCCTGTTTAGTCTTAGCATTTTTCAGACAGTTCCATGCAATGTGACCAACTTCATTGCATTTGAAACATGTTCGAGTCTCTTTTGGATGAAACACTCCAGTTCCATTCCTTTTCTTCTCAGCAAGAAACTCCTGGTTTGTTTGTCTCCAGAAAGGTTTCTTCTGTTCTTCCTCAGCACTTCCACCTGAAACATATTCTGTTTTTGTTTTAGAGTTTTTCTCATTTTTATAATTTTCTGGTGGAATAAAACCTAATCCTTTCTTTTTGTAGCTACTATTATGGTTTGGTTTCTTTTGAAAACCAGAACCATAATTGTAACCCTTTTTCTTATTTAATCCTTGTTGTACTCTTGAAGTGTATTTTTTAGGTTTTCCAGTAAGATTTAAATTTTTTATTTCAGAAATCTTAATTTCCGTCATTTTGAAAACCTTTTTGATCTTTTCAAATCTAACACTTCTTATTGGAAACTCTTTATCAGAATATAATTTGCCAGAATCATTTAAAGTGTATGCAACTTCAAATGTTTCATCATTCAAATTAGATTTTGATAACAAAAAACTCTTTACTGTAAGCCCTTTTAACCAACGACTTTGGACTATTGACCGATGAACTTGAACCTCCAGACTCAGACTTTGACTCAGACTCCTCATCTGTATCCAACACCTAATCGACCACCTTTTTTATTAACTCAGACTCATGATCAGTGTCAGACGATGTAAAAACGATATCAATGTTTTCTGGTAATTCATCAGTTGACTCGGACTCTAACTTTAGATTAACTGCCTTTTGGACTTGTTCCTCATTCGGTTTTCTAGGCGAATACCCTTCCCAAATTGGAGGCGGACACTTGTTATAGCTAACACTCGGTTTCTTACCAGTATCCTTCTTCTTTGTCTTTTCATCATCTTTAAAAACTTCAAAACCTGCAACAGTCGGATAAATTCGATCAATAAGATAATCAGAACTAGAATAACTCTGCAATAATCTTCTAATCCTCTCATTCTCAATTTTCTCCTTCTCCAACTCTTGCTTCAATATAGCACATTCTTCGATATAATGATTTATAGCTTTTTGCTTCGACATCATCGTAGCATTCATCATCGTTAAAGCATCTTCTCTCTCAGAGTTAGTCTTTTGAAGACCAGTTACTGTTCTGTTTAAAACATCATATGATTCTTTCACGTAATTAAGATTAAACAGTAATTTTTCCTTCATCTTCTCTAACTCTACCATCTTCTCATCTTTAGTTGCACATTCCTTGCAAGATTCCAAACACTTCAAGCAAGGCTTGACAACCTCCACAGTCTTCTCTATTTCTATGATCTTTTCAACTTCAACCACCTTTTCTGCTTCATGTATCTTTTCTGGTTCAGTAATCTCCTCAGAAACACTTTTTACTTCTTCATTCTGAACAACTTCCTTTGTTTGATCACCACTTTCAGACTTCTGTTTCATTTGTTCTTTTGCAGCTTGTTTCTCTTTCAATTTTTCCAAACGATCTGCAAAATAAAAATGAAAACTTTCAGGTGAGAGATGAGTTTTAGCAACATTAATATGTCGTTCTTCTTCATCATCACTACTGTCATCAGTTGGTGTTTGATCAAACTCTACTGATTTGTCAGAATTATCATCCGAAGAACCAGAATCAACTGGTGTTTGATAAAAAACAACTTCTTTTTCTGAACTTTCATCACTTTGTGAACTTTCATCTGAGCTATGTGAGCTTTCTTCAGATGCAACAAACTCTTTCTCCACATTCTTCACAGTCTCACCAATAGACTTCATCCATGTGGTAACCATATCTGGTTCTTTCAAAATTTTAGCAATGAAAGCTTTAAAATTCCCATTCTCATCTGCAAACATATCCCAGCTGAACCCTTCAGGTAACCTTTCATCATCTTGATTGATTAGACATGCTTTGTTCTCAGATGAAATGTATTTTTCCCAGTTGAAATTTTCTTGATTCCCTAGACATGCTCTTTTTGAATCTTCTATCACTTTTCTACCATGAGCCACTTGTGGTTCTTGCAGTTGTTATTGACCGACTTGTTGATAAATGGCTTTCCGGTAGTAGTCATCTTTTCCGAAAGGATTCTTCATATCACTAGCTTCTCTGTTCTTGCATTCCCTCTTGAAATGACCTTTCTCCCTGCATCGAAAACAAGTAACTTTAGATTTATCAAAACCTAAAGTAGAAACATGTGCATCAAGAAAGTCATTTCTTCCAGTAATCAGTTTGAACTTTTCAGCTCGTCTAAGAACACTAGCTAGACACCATTTGATATCCATAAGTTCCATTTCTTCAGCGTCTATCTGATCATAATCCTCCTTTGTGAGCATAGGATTCCCGATCCGACCAGCAACCAAACCTTCATATGATAGTAGCACAGAACCAAGTAAAGCCATGTGATCTTTCGCAACCTCTTCAGAAAAACTTTGACCATCTGGAAGATTCAAGGCAATATTGCATTATATCACATAACCACTTCCACTTTTTGTACTTTGAGAATGAAAGCTTGATGTAGTATATTTTGGATTGACACTCGGGTATGAAGAGAAACCACGGCTGTTTTTAGAACTTTGATCAACTTTTTCAGATGAATCGCCAGCACTAAATGCAGTTTGGATTTTCGGGCTTCTTTCAACTTCTGGAACACTGCCTTTGTAGTACATTTTTACATCCTGTTGACCACTTGGACTGTTCATCCTCGCGATCTTTTGCTGTTCCAAATCTTGACCCTCAATCTTCTCAATAAACTGAGAGATCGTCAACCCATCATAAACCCCAGTGTTCTTCAGAATCATCAAATATGTGCCCCATTCTTTTTGTGGTAAAGCGTCAGCTAACTTGTCTACCCATTCTTCAGGATCTTTTGTTATACTAAGCATCGACATAGATCGTACCAAGTGGCAGTATCTTTCAATTAGCTTCTTTGTATCTTCACCTGGTAAACTTGTGAATAGATCAAATTCTTTCTTAAGCAGTGCCTTTTTACTCTTAATCATTTTCTCACTACCCTCAAATTTGATTCGAAGAGCATCCCAAATTGATTTCGAAGTTTTGTCATGCTGAAGCAGTACAAAGATGTCTTCTTTGATGGCTTGTTGAAGTAGACTAATCATCATCTTTTCAGCTCTATACATTTCACGTTCTTTGTCATTGAACTCTGAGATTTGTTTTATAACTTCCAGCTCAGTCCGTGGTAGAACATATCTCTTCAGAATGCACTCCCAAGATCTCAGATGATTAGCTTATACCCAGTTTTCGAACCTATCTTTCCATCCATAATACTCCTCAATACTCATTAGCTTCAGGGGTTTCTGAGTAGTTCCTGTTTCGTTTTCCAAATTCATGTTCTGAGCAATGACAGCCGGAGTAGTCGGAGTAGCAAACGCGTTGTAAAAATCTTCACTCGTGATTCGGAAACTTTTTCAAACAAGCTTTCAAACAAACTAGTTCACCTTGTAAAAATAATAATACCTGAAACAAACAAACAAACGATCAGTTTAAAGATTTATCAATTAACAGAATAAAACTGGTACTCGAACTGGTGAATATTCTGTGCGGACTGAAGGTTGACACACTGTGCGGACTACTATGACCCTTTCCAATGACCTAGCTAAACCACACAACCTTGACCGAGTTTGAATTCAAATGACTGATTAATTTCTCAAACGAACTGAATCAATTTCAAGCGATCTTGTGCGAATGAGACTGATGTGACTTGAATTTGGTGCAAACTGACCCAAAACTCACAACACAATATGAATTACTTCCAAACTATTATGACCAACTTCAATGGGCCGAGACTTGATACTATTGGGCCGAGACTTGAATCAAACAACACATTGATTGGGCCGAATATTTTTGTTAATAGATTGGCTGAGTAGAGGAGATAAAATGATGATTGGGTCAAGCTTTAAATCTGATCACATGCATCTACCGAATTCCAAATCAAATTACCGACACTTTGTCTCACTTCACAAATCTTTGATTGGGCCGAAACTAGCACATGTACTACTGACAATTTTCACTTGAATTGTTACTACCTAGACAATAGTTTAACAAACAATAATACTCTTTACATGCACATGCCGCTGACAAAGTTTAAGAAACTATTGGACCAATGAAACCACTATCCCGACAACACGTGAAAGAACGATGACAATATATGAGAATCACATGCAAACTGACACAAACATGTGATTTCCTTTTCAACTCACTGACATCTTGTTGAATGATTCTCACAACACGATGCACTTTTTTTCAAGTGGTATGTCGTTTTCAAGCGATCGGTGTTTTCAAGCGAGCAGACTATTTCAAGCGAGCAAACTATTTCAAGCGAGCAAATAATTTTAAGCTGACTCAATACCCTTAGTTCGCTTGAAAAATCAATGACGTCAGCAAGTTCGAACACATTTCAAGCGAGCATATGATTATAACCAGTTTTTAAGTTGATATTAGTGCTGAAACTTTCCAGGATTTGTTAATACATGATTACGCACAAGATATGTGAATTTGAGCCGATTTTAACCGTGAAAAATCTTTAATTTTGAAAAGAATGGTGTAGAAATCAGAAAAAGTGACGAAAACATGCTGTTTTGGCAAGATCTCTTCCTCCTGAGCTCTGATACCACTTGTAGGATCGGTTTGTGACCCAAACGAGTCGTTCAGAAGAGATTTTATCCGTTTCAGAGGCGGAAACTAAGAAACGAATGTAGAAACAGCTTGAATATCACTTTAAACCTTGTGTATATTGATTTAACAACGATTACATTCACGAAATATACCGGCAACACTTCGGTACACTCTCTAAGATCTTTTCTAGTTCTCAGGTCTGTCACCTTGAAATGAGCATACATAACATCTATATATAGTGAATGCTTGACCGCTTGAAATGACACATACATGTTCAAGCGAATAAGCTCAAGCGGTCAACCAATTCAAGCGAACTATACAAATTACAATTTCAAGCGATCACACAAAACTTTGTCTTCAAGCGAACATGTAATCTGTTTTCATTTGTGTATATGACTTTTAATGATGATGTCACTTGTGATGTCACCTAGATGATGTCACTTGTGATGTCATCCAAATGATGTCACTTGTTCAGATCCGCAACGCAATCCAAGACTCGATATAAGACGAAGACGACAGATGAATGCACCAACATCGGCCAAATCAAAATGTTAAAACAAGAATAATTTGTCTGTATTGCATGTGATCAAAAAGGTGAGGTCCAATAGAATTGATTTTAGTGGCAAGTATCATGTGAAGTTTAATATTGTTGCATATGATCTGACATAATTCCATGTGAAGTATTAGACTTTGAAGTGAGATGCACATGAAATAATAAAGTTTGTCGGCATTCTATAAATTGAAAGATAATTTCATTTTTGTCGTGTAGTGCCATTAATCGAGTGGTGAGTCGAGCGGATTGCCACCCGACTCAAAAAAAGGTGTTTGCCAAAGAGTCGGATACTTACTCGACCGGACAGCATTCCCATCCGGTTGGACAACAACTTCATCCGTACGGACAGCAACCTCACCCGAACGGACAGCGTTGTCACGCAATTATTTTCACTGTTGACTTGTGTTGACTCACTCGTTCGAGTACCCGTCCGATTCATTTGTTTGATATTGATTAAACTAATTGTGTTTGCTTTTTTGTTGATTCGAGGTGATTCAAGATATACAAGGTGCAAAAATCAAGACACAATTTGAAGATGTCGAGCAGCGGTGAAGAATTTTTTGATCATGATAGATGGTGGAGAAGAGATTACGTGAGATGGGAAATTGAAAAATTCAGAGAACTATTCAAAGAAGCCCAGAGAGCCAAAAGATGGAATGACGAATTGGAATGTTACATGGATCCACGGGGTAATCCAGTTGTTGACCCATCAAAGGTGGATTTTGAAGCTGTAACAAATTTGTTTCCAAGTCAGGGTACTTTCAACACAAGAAGGTTATCTGATAAAGGATATTTGCCGGATTTGTTGAACAAAATAAAAGAAATTTGTGAAGCAAATCTACCAAAGGTGGTAGAAATGAAGAAGAGAAAAGAAGAAGAGTTGAAAAAGCTGGTAGAAGAGGTGAAGATTAATGCAAAGCTTGCTGCTGAAGAAGAACAGAAGATTGAAGAAGAACGAAAGGTTGAAGAAGAACAGAAAGTGGAAGAAGAAGAGAAGAAAGAAGAAGATCAGAAAGTTGAAACAGAAGAATCATCGGTGCTGAAAGAGACTGAGGTAAATGAATCTTCTGATCTATTGAATGTTGAAATTATTGATAACAATGAAAACAAGTGCAGGAATTGCATAGAAATGTGCAAAGCCTGTATTGAAAAAGATGAAATAATCAAAACAAAAGATATTGAAACAAACAAACTTGAAAATGTTTTCAAAATAAAATGTAAAGAAATGATTGAAAAAGAAGAAATTTTGAAACTAAAAGTTGAAAAATTGACACAGAAATGTCTAGGTCTTGAAAAGGATAATGATGTTTATAGACAAATGTGTATAGCAAAATGTGTTAATTGTGTTGAAAAAGAAACTAAATTTCAAGATTTTCAAAAAGAGTATGATTCTTTAAAGTGGTCGAGTCAGAGAGTACAAGAGGCTTATGATACTTTGAAGAGCCAAGTCAAATGTTTTGACCAAAGATTGTCTGAAACTTTAGTCATTAAAGAAATGTATGAGAGAAAGTTTAAAGAAAAGCAACTTGAATTAAACAAATGTGTTGATGAAATTGCTAATCTTAAACAAATTCTGGCTGAAAAAGAAAATGTTGTTACCAAACTTCAAAGTTATCATAACTCTTCGTACATTGTCGAACGCATTTTCAACATTACACCAGATGACAAAGATACTGACAAGAATATAAAAGGTATTGGTTCAGAATTTCATCAGGTACCACCACCATTGAGAAACAATTATACTTTTTATGATGAGGAAAAGGTGGCAAAAGGTCTGAACATAGTTGACCAATTACCTGAAAGTATCGATGTGACTTACACCAAATCTGATGAAGCTGATGATTCAGAGGTGGTAAGTAAGGTTGTTGATAGCGTTTTAAAAGATGAGTCTACAAAAGGTAAGTCTGAATCACAGGATGAAAATGAAGGTAATTTTCATGATGAGTATCTGAAAATCATAAAATCTGAGAAAGTTGTGAATGATGATTCAAAAGGATTGGTTTACACCATGATTGGATCGGACAAACTATTCTTAGATATTATATTCCCGATTCAGAATGTGATTTCAGAAAAGGTTGATAAAGTTTTCAAAATGGTTAAGAATGAGAAGTCTGAGATTCCAAAGTTTGATGGTAAAAGTCACAAAACTTTTTATAACAAACCTGGTTTCAAAAAGAAAAACATGAAGGCTGGGTTGGGTTATAAAAGGAAACAAAATTGGAAGAAAAATGAAGTGTCAAATTCTCAGGCAAAAATGAGTTTTGTTCAAGGAAAAAGTTTTGAAGAAGAGGAAAAACTCAAATTTAGACAACAGTCTATTGAAGAGTTTTGTGCTCAAAAGAAAAGGCAACAACCACAGGTCAAAGATGTGTCCAAGAGAACATGTTTCAAGTGTGATCAAATTGGACATCTTGCACGAAAGTGTCCGAATCTGAAACCTGTGGTTGTTGACAAAAAGAAGCCTGAAAATATTGAGAAACAAAAATCTGAGGGTGTGAAACAAAGGTTAGCCAAATTTGATTCAAAACAAACTTGGAGGTACAACATAAACAAGTTTGCTTCAAATCAAACTTGGAAACCAAAACAGACTAGGTCTGATTCAAGACAAACACAGATTTTTCACACACCCAGATTTAGAACAACGCAAAGTTGGCAAAAATCCGTTGATATGACAAAACCCAAAGAGTTTTGGAAACCAAAAGTTGTTGATCAAAAACAAAATGTTCAAAAAGATTCCCATTTTTATAAAAGAGGTACTCCGAAAGGTCAAAAATGGAGTGCTAAGAAACAAGTAATTTTGGTAAAAGATGAAAAAGTTGAAATCAAAGTTGAAAAAGTTTTTGATGAGAAAGATTTTCCGAAGCTACATGATGAATATTGTGTTGAAATGCCTAAGGTCCAACAGACCTGGGCTAAATTGTTCAAGTAATTGAGTTTTTGTGAATGTGCAGGTGCTCATGAAGTTTGATTGTCAAGGAAGAGAATTGATGAGCAGCCTGGCACAGGAGGAGAAGGCTGCTGAACCCTGGTTTGGTTGAACAGGGAGTTTATCAGTTTCTGTATATAAATAAACCATATTTCAAAACCCTAAAAATTGAAAAATAAAAAAAAAAAACCCAAAAATATGTTTTTATTTTGTCAAAAATTTGAAATTTCAAAAATATGTTTCTTGAATACCCCGAAACCCTCACGGCTAAACAAACATGATTACTTTCACAAGATTAAAAAACGGTTTTCAAACTGTCGAAAATCAATGGGTTGTAAATCATGGGGGTAATTGTTGGTATTCTATATTAGTTTTTTCTGCAAAACAGAGCATAATTAGCATAAAATGGATGGCGAGACAAAGCTATCAGCATTGTGTTGTCAAATTTTCTTTAAATGGTTTTGCATTTTAGGGGGAGAAAAATTGTCAGAAAATACAAAAACATTTGAAAATTTGAAAAAGACAAAAACATGATAAAATTCAAAAATTGAGTTTATGCGTAAAAAGAGGAAATGATACTACATCAGTAGACAGTTACAGTACGCTAAAAAATTGAAAAGTTAAAATGTGTTAAACGATCTCACCGTGGATGTGTCGGTAGATTTTTATACATTTAGTAAACTTTTTCGGGATATAAACCTAAATTCAAACTTGCTTATTTCGTGGGGAACACTACTTAGATATATAGGTAACCCCTGAAATCTCGTTTGAAAGGTCCCTCTTTCTGAGATACTCGGTCTTTATACTCAGTGTTATCCGGGGTATTATTCCGGGACTTCTGATTTTGCGGAAGCAATGGCCTAGTCCCCGTATAATAATTTACCGCTTGCTTGAAATATAGCACCGCCCTCAGCATAAAATGATGAGACAATAAAATTGCTAATCAATGCTGTTGTAAAAAAGATCCTCTAAAGGGGACCCACCCAAGTCGAACCGTCATCTCTCTGCTGAACGGAAGTTCTGACCTGAGCTCTCACGGTTTCGTACTACTTCGTAATTTATACCCTTTACAGATATCATCTGTGGTATACTCACCTGTAAGACTGAATAATGGGATCTGGATACGGGAGTATATTCAAGAGGTGGGACACATGAATGAGTTTAAGTTCTTAATACATCTAAATCGTATCTCGAAACAGTTGAACTTTGTGTGAAAATTTAAGTGGACCAGTATACTGACAATCTAAGTGAATCGTTTAGAACTTATTGTGTTTAAAGCTCAACGGTGCTAGTGATTTGTCAAAAACTGATATGATTCTCTAACGCGAACTCAAACAAAAATATTGTCTGTAAATATGTTTGTAAATATTTCTTTACTGTTTTACATTTCAGAAAAAGTACAAAAATATTTTGATTTCTGCTTTATTTTTGACAACCGATTTCTGAGAGCTGAGTTTCAAAATCTAAGTATGCTAATCGTGTTTCTGAAAATAAACAAGTTCATTAAGTTGAAACTTAAAGTTTTTAAAAAAATCAAAAATAAAAAGCAGTTTGTGATATCTCCAAGGTCGTTAAGTTGGACTTGGATGATTAACTGTGAGGGATTTGGATACTTATACTGTTAAAATATGTAAAAGAGCCAGTTTCCGATCCGGTTCGCTGAAACTGCCAAATCTTTGAAGTTTGTTGATAGGGAGAGTGAATCAAGTATTTCTAGATATATTCATTTTTTTTATATCTTAAAACCAGGATCTTGATTTAGAAAGTTTAAAAGAGCCAGGTAACAATTCCTGGATAATTGAATTTTTAAAATGCTGTTACTTATGAATGTATGAGATTTGCAGATGGTATTCCAGATTACGATCCCGATAGCCGAGTCTAAGGGGGAGTCTGAAGACAAGCTAAACGCAAGGGGAAGCGTTCAAGGAGCCAGGTATCTTTCCCGGAAGAGCTTGTAACCGGAAAGCCAGGTGTCGATCCCAAAGCACGGAAGCTTGTCGAAAGGGGGAGCCTGAAGAATCTACTGAAAGGAGGAGCTGAAGCTGAAGACAGATCCAGGGGGATTCTGTTCAAACAATAAGACTCAGAAAGAGAGAAAAAGTCAAGATGCTGTGAGTTTGACTCAATGATTGAGATTGACTGCGGCAATATCCAAGGGGGAGTCTGTTAGTGCAGTATGTCTATCGCCTCCGTCATCTCAAGACCGTAGCTGAAACCATTTAATTCTAGTCCTATATTGTAATATCTAGTTAAGAAAGGCAAGGTGGCAATATTGTAATTAATGAGTTTTCTCATTAAAAGCCTTGACCTATAAATAGATGTATTAGGGTTAGAGTTTAGAACTTTTGACTCATTTGTGTTTAGGAGAGCTTGGTGCTTAGAGAGAGAAAGTAGAGAGAGAAAGTGCTCTAGGTGATTCACGTGACTTTATACTTTTCAGATCCTTTATCGAATCACAGATTTAGTACATTCGTGTGTTCGGTCACGCACGTTCATGGATTCCGCACGTCGAACGTGTCACACGCAATCGTTTCGGAGTCAAAACCGGTCCTAACAGCAAGCAACTCTTTACGCCAGCTTTCTACTGTCTTATGGTTGGAAAACATGCATTCAAGGGCTACCGTAACTTACGGTGTAACTTACGGTAGCCACCGTAAGTTACGGTAGGGTCCTGGAACTTTCCTTATGTTCTTTGTTCAACTCCATAGGAAACGCACTTTACTCATTTTCCATCCAAAGCTGCATTTCCACTCCTTTTTAGTCCCGAACACACCTGAAACACAAGCAACTGTAGTTATCTAATTCAAGACAATTACATGATCAAATGGGGGATTAACTTATCTTTTAACACACTTAAGGGTTGTCCCGTGGACCACCCGTCACATCCCCACACTTAACCGTTGCTTGCCCCCAAGCAACCCAGCAAAAACCATTTCCAAGTAAACAAGCGATCAAACATAAAGCAAAGCAAGTACACCCCTCACTATGTCGTCCTTTTACTAACCTTTTCCTAACACCCACGCAACACACCCCTCACTATATCTCTCCTCTCGATGACAATCAACAACTAGCACATATAAGCTAGACACACACAAGGCAAATGGGTGATTGCACAACAATATGCTTGTACCTAAATCGATCCTCCGCCTAAAAATTGTCAAAACATAAATGTGAATCAAAGGGACTTGAAGGTTGTAACTTGGCTAGGCATATGGGTAGGAAATGGAAATATATATGTATAGTAGCGCATGATTCAAGCCGATCTTCTTATTACAAACTAAGCAACAAAGACATAAACATAAACATAAACCTCTATATACAAGACGATACATTCATTTATTTCCCTTTTTTTCTTTTTCTTCTTTTTTTTTCTTTTTTTTACAAACATTGCACTAATAAATACAAACTAAAACAAACTACTAACACTACAAGACCGGGTCAAATACAGGTAAATTTTAGGGAACTAGGCATGGGTTAACAATTGATCGGCTCTAGGCTCAAAATGGGCAACTTAATGTCCAAACCCCCACCAAGCTCATATATATAACTTATGAGGTCCAACCCCCCAAATCCCACACTCACACACACCAAGACGAGGCTACCTAAATGCCCTTATCCTTTCCACATTCATATCAAGCTAAGGCCTCAAACCGTATTTAAGCACAAGTTCTAATGCACCCCACCCATTGCCACTCTCCTCAAGAAAGGAAATGTTTACTCAAAATCAAAGAGGTGGCTTCAACTCTCACCAAGAAAAAAAGGTGAATAGGGTTGCGGGTGTGTCACTCAGGGATAGTACAAAGTGTTCAAATTTCGACCATGTTTCGCTTGATTTAAAAATTTTCAAAATCATCAAAATTTTCCCCCATCCCCAAACTTGGGATACATTGACCCCAATGTATGGCTTTGGAAGGGAATGATCGATAAAAACCAACTCAACATCAACATTTGCTTATCCACTCAAACCCCAAATTTCTTTTTGTTCTTTTCTTGATTATATATATATATATATATATATATATATTATATGAAAACACACTAACACCACCGATGTCACACCCCAACCGATGACGGAAACATCGGGGCACGGCACTGAGCAAAACAGATTGTCCAAGAGAAATTCCAAAACAACTAAATTACCGGATAGTTAATATTATGTCCCATACCATAAGCCATCAAGTAAAACAATTATTACAGACATCGATATCTCTAGGCAAATCATTGTTCCGACAACTCAAATAAATAAATTGTTCATTTGTTTCTAGACTCTCCTAAGCTCGATTCCATGAAAGCAAGCAAGCATCCTAAGCATTCAAACACCTGTCACATACGTTAAAATAGAGCTCAATACACATAGTGTAAAGGTGAGCATACAAGTTTAATAGTATAATAGATAGCGAAAACGTTTACGCATACCTATCATGTAACATGTAGCAAAGCGAAGGCTAGTAGGTTATCGACAATGAAATATGCACAGACGTGACTGCGAGTTGTAGAATCCGCAACACATATCCCCACTGGGACCCGTGAAGTAAAGCCCTTAACAACCCCTGTCTATGACAGGTGATGAGTCCAAACTATAGTACTACCGTTGCTAAGGTGTCGGGCAACAATCACTGTGTAAACACAACATACAAGCATTCATCGAATAACACATAACATGCAGTAACGGTCAGCGTATAAATAGTGTTTGCATTGTGTGATCGATGTGATTTGAATAAGTAACGTATGTAACACCCAAAAGTGCGTAAAGCAAAAAGGGATCGAGTATACTCACAGATAGCGTTTAACAAGTAAACACTCTCTTGGATTGAAGGGAGCGCTGAGAGATTAGCCTGAACAGATAATGATAGCATAAACGAAGAACGGCGCGTAAAACGATGCAAGTGACCAAGTGACGAATGGTAATCCGGTCGGATGGCAATCCGAACGGACGTCCATTCGATCGGATGGCAATCCGTTCGGATAGCCATTCGATCGGTTTGCCACTCGTTTGGGATGGATGTATTTGTGTATGATGGCTTTGAAGTTTTCGTTGTAGCATTTTGAAAACAGAGAAGTATCTCTACCTTTCAGGTCGTTCGATGGAACGGCAGTTCGATCAAATGGCGATCCGTCCGGCGAGGTATTTCTTAGAGAACAAGTTCACAGTAGGATTGTCATTCGATCGGATGGTCTACCGATCGGGTGGCAATCCGTTAGAAACAGATGATCTTTGAAAATTGTAAAAATCTAAGTGTTGAGGTCGAAGTGCAATCCGATTGGATTGCTATTCGATCGGATGGCAATCCGATCGGACGGCAATCCGATCGGACTTCAATCCGATCGGACGGCAATCCGATCGGACGGCAATCCGATCGGACGGCAATCCGTCCCACAATCTGATCGTTTTGCAAACCTGTAAATTTGTTAAGTTTTGAAAGTGTTGCGGTTTACTCGAGACGGTATGACAACATGTTAAACAACGGAAACTCCATCAGACCCAGGTTATCCGATCGAACGGGAATCACCCCAACTCGATCAGTTAACTGTTCGTGAAGGGTGGTTTCATGTTCAACCCGAAATCGGTTGTCTCTTTGATAGAAATCGGATCTCAGACTAACACATCACTAGAGAAGAGTAGAAGGCCTGAACAAGCTCCGATTCTATCGGTTTTGAGCTATTGAGTGTAAAAGAGTTGAAAGAAAATTGAAAAAGTATCTTTCAATCCTTTTAACCTTGAAATGTTTAGATCTAGATGAAAATAGTGTTTAATCTTGTGGAAATCCTTCACATCTGAGTTGTTCTTAGTGGAATGAGGCCAAATCTTGAAGTTCACAATAACTCCATGATGACATCATCCTAGAACACCTTAAATCCGCTGATTTCACGGTTAAAAGTTAAGATTCAAAGGTGAAAATGATGAAGATGTGCGTGTAGATCATAGAAGTACAAGATTTGAGCTGAAAACTTACAAGAATCACGAGAAATCGAAAGAAAAGTGAGCTTAAGTGAGCTGGTCGAATGAGAGTGTCACACACCGACCACGTAAAACAACAAATCATGGAGGAAACGTCGGGGAATGTTGTAATAGAATTATTGTTTCACAACCATGGATACAAAAGTGTTTCTTTTTATTTATTCATTAAGTAATTAACATTGTTTTAGCATGAAACAAGAAAGTTATATATCGACTATCATCGTTATTATGTCACTAAGGTCTCGTCCAGATCCTATGTGACTTATGCATCCTAGCAATCAATATCAAGCAACATCACCTAAAACATATGTAAAAACAAAGTCAGCAAAGAAATGCTGGCGAGCACATAGGTTTTGTGTGAGTGCCAGATTCATGGCTCGTTTAATTGTTTAAATAACTCGTACAACCTCGTTAATCGATATTAGAAAACCTTGTTTTGTAAACCATTTGTATTGTAAAATGAATAACCAAGTCAAAACAGATTGGTTATAGTTTGTAAAACCTTGATGCCATGAATCTTAACTCAAAACATTTGTTTAAGTAACCAAATCGTAAATCGTTCTCGTAATAAAACTCGTATGGCTTATATCGTTTAGTAAACCTCGTTTGTGTGACATCGTTTTGAATCGTTCGCCCAAGTGAACTAAATAATGCCACGGTATGTAATATGATAAAAGCACTTATATATAAGAAGTACCAGAGGCGTATCTACCATGCTTTTATCACATCACACCCGTCCCGTTATCTAAACACTAACCAAAAACCAATCTTTCGTTCGAATCGTTTAACTTGTTCGAATCGTTCAATCATTTCAAATCGTTCTCGTTCAATCTTTCAAAATCGTTCAATCGTTTAATATCGTTCTCGTTTTAATTGTGAAAACTACTTTTGGTCGTCTTGTTTATAACATTCAAACCTTCGTAACTCGTCCATCGTTCAACTCGTATTAACAAACCACCAAAGGGTAAGTTAACAATCACAGATTCAGTCGTTACCCACCTAACCCACACATAACCATGGGTTCAGTTTGATAACGGGATTTATCAGATCCTATGGTACCATAACCTAATACTGGTCGGTTCGGCCAAAATTAATGAATGTCATTCGTTATGTAACTACAACCAACAAGTTCGTTCACATTGTCGAAATCGTTATTAATTTAGTATAAACCATCTTAATCGTTTTTTAAATCATCGTTAAAATATCGAAATCGTTTTGATATATATGAATCACCCCAAAACAATCGAAAACAGTAAAAAGAGGGGATCTATGTACTCACCTTTGGGTGCGTTTTTATATGTTAACACAATCCCTCAAATTGTTTATTCGTCCTAAATTAAATAAGAATGATTTAATAATCAAACTCACAAAAAGTACATAAGTTTCTCCGATACTTAGAATTTTCATATTACTTTGAGATTTCTTGAAAAGTTATTATTTTTTATTATATTGGTGTATTTCTATATATACTTTTTGTGACATAATATAAATATCGTATACACATAATTTTGTCAAGTATTAACATGTCATCACACGCATATTAAGAAACACATAACACATTGTAACACATAAAATTTACCCATGAACAACCCATTATAGTGTATGTCGAAAAACACTTATTTTAGCGATTCGTTAACATTTTTGGGTGTCGGAAGTCACGTATGACTAACCAAACACCAAGTAAACTTAATATAAGTTAAAATACTTATTTTTACATCAAAAATATCAGTTTACTTACTGATCTAAAACAATTTTATGAAAATCCTCCGAAAAGCCGATTTTTCAACCGTTTTACCGCATAGTTTTGCATCAAACGTTACCCTAACCATTCCAAATCGAAAGGACTTGATATTTTAACATAACCCATGTTATTTACTAAATAAAATAGTGGTTATACTCGTGATAGTGCAGGTCTCACATAAAGCACATAAATCATGCAAATTTCACATATTTTACCACTTTTTAAGCTATATGTACAATATGCAAAGCTATCAAAGCTATGTCAAAGTTTCATGCCATTATAATATACCAAAAAAATGTTATTTTTAGTGTTTATAATCTGTTCTAAAACATTTTTGTCATACAATCATTTTTATCATTTCTTGAGCTTTAAATCAACATGTATTCTCATGTACAGGTGTCTAAAGCACAGTATCATATCACCAACATTTCATATGAGTTTAGATGCACAAACATGTGATTTATTCATGTTTATTTGCTGATTTAATTGATCATTTATCATATCTTGCACAAATCATCCAACACTTGCATTTTAACTATTATTCAAGAACAAGCAACAACTTAAACAAGTATTTATCAAGAGATCAAACTCAAAGCTCATACACACTTATATATATGTATACGATTATATACACACATAAACATCACCATTTTTATTTGTATCAAGACCCATTTCATTTAAGATTTCAAGTTTGTGAAAATTCCAAGATTCAAGAGAAACTTCAAATCATCAAGAACAACCAAGAATCAAGAGTATGATTTAAACATAAACTTTATACCTTCAAGATTCAAGTAAGTTGTTGGATGAGGTTTTGATGATATGGAGCTTGAAATCACTTGAAAGCACCTTGGAAACTCCTTAGGATCTTCACACTAACTTGAAATATGCTTGGAATGAGCTTTGATCTTGAAGAACAAAGTTGGAAAAATGGAAATGGTGATGAAGGTGGTGTGGACGGTTGGGAGGAGAGAGAGAGGAGGAAGAATTGTGATCTTTGAAGGATATGGAAGAAGATATATAATGGATATGGAGGATTGCATGCACTTACAAGTGTCCTAAACAATCTAGCAAAGATCAAAAGAAATAAAATCAAGATCTTGGAAATATTAGGTGGGGTCCCCTTATTGTAACCGTGAATTTCAAGGGGGAGGGGGTTAAAGTGTAAATTTGTTTGGTAAATTAGATAAAAACAGGTATTTAACTGGATACCGGGTATTTTATCTAGCGTTTAAATCCCGGTTTATGGCGTTCTAAATTATTTTTATTATTCTATAAAAATAAACTCGCCAAAATATTATTGAAATAAATTTCAGTTGCCAAGACTGGTTGCATTGTCCGTGTTTTGCAGTAGAAGCACTGTGTTACGCAGTAACACACGGTACGCGCTTAAACTTGAAAAATAACGTTTTTAAGCGTTTTAATTTATTTTTCAACACGAACCTGATTAAAAATAAAATTTTAATCATAACAGAATATTTTTGGGATTTAAATATTATCCGGCCGGTCACCAACGTTCGTTTCGCAGTTTTGTCGCAATTAGTTCTTTAGTTCAAATAAACATGTTTTTGCCATACCGAATCCTTCAAAATTTATTTATAAGTTATGTAAAGGTATTTAGGGTATGTTTGGCTTATGTCACAGTTCCAGAGTGTACGTCGCGTTAAACTGATTGCATTTACGCACCAGTTTGCGTATAACCTTCCAGAAAGCGATTAAAGCTTGAAATCGGAATCGAATCAAATTGTAAAATCATAAAACACAATAACACATATAATAACACCAAAGCACATTGTTTTATTGATAATCAACATTGTTTTACATTATACAATGATTACATAATACAGTTGCCACAGTCTCCCCTACTTTAGGAAATTTCGTCCCAAAATTTTTATTTAGAGGAAACTTGTGAAAACAAATGCGGATATTTCGTCTTCATCTGGTCCTCACGTTACCAAGTAAACTTGGGGCCACGTTTGGATTCCCAGCGAACTTTGACCAATCGAATCCGTTTGTTCTTTAACTGTTTGAATGTATGGTCCACTATCTCCACAGGTTTCTCGACGAAGTGCATTGTTTCATCGATTTGAATCTCGTCGAGAGGAAGGTGAAGATCAGCATCAGCTAAACACTTTCGCAAATTGGACACGTGAAAAGTCGGATGAATATTTCCAAGCTGTGGAGGTAGCTCTAGTCGATAGGCAACCTTTCCAATTCTTTCAACAATCTTAAATGGTCCAACATATCGGGGTGCAAGTTTTCCTTTCTTTCCAAATCTCACCACTCCCTTCCAAGGTACCACCTTGAGTAGGACACGGTCTCTGATTTGAAATTCTAAGGGCTTGCGTCGCATATCCGCATAACTCTTTTGACGGCTTCGAGCTGTCACAAGATTATCACGGATTTTCTTCATTTTGTCTATTGTTTCCAGAATGAGCTCAGGTCCAGTAAGCTGAGCTTCACCGATCTCTTTCCAACAGACAGGTGAACAACATTTTTGACCGTAGAGAGCTTCGAATGGTGCCATATTAATACTATCATGATAACGGTTGTTGTAAGAGAACTCGATCAGTGGAAGATGAGAATCCCAATTACCACCAAAGTGTAGGTACGAATAATAAAATTTTCGTATATAGTGTACTTTGGGACATAGCGGATTTAAGCGTATAAAAACATTCAAAAGGTTGAGTATGTAAATACGAACGATATGAATGATTTTATCGCGAGATATCGACGAAAACGTGTATGATGATATGCATGTATAGTTGTTTAAATGAAACGTTGAGTTTATCGAATCAAAATTAGATTGAGCTTGATTTGAAGGGTAGAATATAGTTTGTATATGTAAGAGGATATAAAGTACTCATTAGGTAAGAATAATGTATTTTGTAATGAATGGAAATGCTACTTTTGTTTTAAAAGAGTTTACGTAATCCGAAGATAGTCGGTCCCCATGAAGTCTTCTTGCCACGTGTTTTGTAAATTGGTGTAGGAAAAACGTTTTCGATAAAAAGTAAGTTCGTTTCATCAAACAAGAAATTATGAATTTAGGAGGTTCTTGTGAAAACGAGGATCCTTAGAAAAGAAATTTAGGAAAAGGACTTAGTGATTGTTAAAAGTTTTAGCAAATGATTTGTTGATGTTGAAAAGAGTATTTGGTAAAACAATCATATAACATCTATAAGATCTTATAAGTAATTGAGAAATATTGGTTTGATTTCGATTAAGAATGGAAGTCTCTAGTATGATGATATAACGTGTGCATGTTTTAGTGATTAAGTTGAATATGAAGTTCATGGGCCAGAGATTCATTGGACCGATTAAATTGATAGGTATCATTTCGTAAGGTTTTGAAATTCGGGAAATAAAACGTTTTAAGGTATGATTAAGAATTTCGTGTATGTGAGTTATGTGAAAATAGATTGTAGGATAAGAACTACGTTTGATAAAACAATGTATTTTGGAATTGATATAAGTGGGTATTTCGATAAATGATAAATGATTTAGGTATGAAACATGATTGTGTTTGCTTGATAAAGTATTTTGAAGGAAAGTTTTGGTAACGATCACCTAGGTAAGGGAATCACCCCTAACTCGTTGGTGAGGTCGTTTTAAGAAAAGAAGGAGTGGAGTTAATCGTCAAGGTAAGGAAATCACTCCTAACTCAATGATATGTCTCAATTTTGGCGTTATAAAGAATGTAAACAAAATTGAGTGACGTTTGGAAATCATGCATAGGTATAAATATATGAAAAAGATTTAGTATGATGTGTGTGTGAGAAGAAAATATCGAAAGTAAATTCGAATTTGAAAGATTGTATCGTATAAAATAAATAATAGAAACACATGTTTGATTAAATTTTGGGATGGTTCCAAAATGGAACTTTGACTAACCAAAGTGGTCGAAAAGTCTTTCGAATTTGAGGAGCATGATTTAGCCTAATAGGTGGAATACTCTCGCCGACTAGTCGGTTAACGGTATTTACCCTTCCGGTTACTACATGTCCCAAATCAATCGAAATTTCGAGACTTGGCGGGATTTATGAAAAATTCAAAGAGTGGAACTAGTCGACAAGGTGCGGGTTTCACCCCTAACTTGATGATTTCGTATCCTAATGTGGTTGGTACTCGTCGGGTCAAAATTTAATTTCAACACTTTGACGAGGGTCCACTAGAATTTGAAAGCGGAAATTCTCCATCAAGGTGAGGGTCTCACTCCTAACTTGGTGGCGAATTTCGTGTAAAGAGAATACGTGGATTGAGAGTCTTTCACCCAATTATGGGTTTCACGCCTATTTTGGTGAAGTTGTCTCGTTTGTGTATTACAAGTGGTTTCAAATTTAGTATAAATGAGTAAAAGATGTATGTTCAAGATAATAATAACAAGTATAAGCACATAAAAAAATTTAAGAAAATAACACGTAAGAGACATTTCAAGAATAACATGTAAAGATATTTCATAAAAGTAGCATGTGAAGCAAGTATGGTCGAATTTTGGTGCTTAACTATAGACTAGGTCAAAAGCATGGCAATTTTCCTAATTCCCTATAGTTATGGCGCTGATACCAATTTGTCACACCCCAACCGATGGCGGAAACATCGGAGTGAGACGAAATAGATTGCAAGAGACTTCATAACACTATACGTGACAAGTATTTATATAATAGATTTTCATTTCATTTCTAAAGAGTCAATTACAAGGATTTGAAACAAATACAACATGAATAATGAAATACAATACAATAAGAATACAAAATTTAAAGTGTGTATCTAAGCATCCTACTAGATTCCATGCATCACCAACATCATCGCTAAACCTGCAACATGTTTTAAAAGCATAGTTCAATACAAAGGTATTGGCGAGTACACTAGTTTTAGACTCGTGGCATATGCATAAAAAGTTATTTTCAATCCAACATAGCATTTGGTATACAAGGTCAAACTATCATGCATAACAATATGTCAACTCTAGTGTCCACTAGTATTTAGCATCCCTCGACACAAAAGTGACGAGACCGTTATAGAATAAAGACTCAATAAAACCCCGTCGGGTGGTGTGCTACTCCTATAGCGCTATAATTGGTAAGCCGAGTTAACAAGTAGTATGTATTCTAGCACGAACCTAAGCATAGCAAAGCATGTATAAGGATTGAACGAATAAAAGCATGGTTGTGAATCGTGCATTTTAACAAGTAAAACATGTTACACCCAAAGTGTATTAAAAGGAAAATGGGTCAAGTGTACTCACAAAGTTGCATATGCTTTCCGATTATCCCATGTGACGAAGTTGTTGAGACTAGGAAGTTGAATGTGTTCGATTTGGAGTTTAAGAGGTGTTTACATATGGTTCTAGGGACTTGGAGTTTAAATAACATGAAAAATAAGCATATGAAAATAATCATCTAACACCTATGATACTTGTTCTTGACTCTATGAAACTCTAAAAGAGTTTAAATGTTTTCATGGAACAAAGTTCCTTTAGAATCATGACAAGTTGTCAAGGCCTAAGATGATACAATCTACTAGCTTGACGAATATCCATTAGTTCATCACCAAGAGTTCGATTATTTGGTTGTTACATAAGTATAACATAGTGTATATTACATCATATAAGTCAAGCATGAGGTAGAAGATTAAAGTCTTCATTTAGGCACCTCTAAGTATCATGGAATTCATACATGAGGTAGGAAGAACAAAGCTTCCATTTAGGTACCTCTATTGTTCACCACTACACTTGTTGTTATGAACAACAAGGAGGGTTATGAACTTACAAGAAACAATAGAATATGAACAACTAATCTATGAGAAAACATCAGGCAATGTGTGGATTTTCAAGTAGGTTAGCCCAAGCTCATCCTAATCACACAATCATCAAGTCTTGAACTTGAGCATCACTTGTAGGTTAAAACCCTTGAACAAAACAGAAAGTTTGTGAGGTTTATACCTCTGATTTTTAATGTCTCAACCTTGTTTTTAAGCCTAACTAACCATAGAAGTGGTTATAAGCATAAGGACATAGGTTTGAGATGAGTTTCCTCAAGTTTAAACAAGTTTATCAAAGTTTGAAACAAGAACAGAAAAATCAGTCCACTTTGGAGCCCTTTTTCCAACATTCCAGGCTCTGGTTTTCCAGGGAAAACCCATGGAAATGTAGCTAAGGTCAATACAAAGTAGTAGGAAAAAGAATCGAGTGAATCAGATAAGAATTGAGTGAGTTAGGCTCACTTTAGTGAAGTGGTATAAATCTGCTCGAACTTTGGCAATCAGCTACGGTTTGGAGTGTTTGAGAGTGAATGGAGAGTGTTTAAAAAGTGAAAAATACTTGGAGGAGGCTTGGGTTATATAGGGGATGGATTAGGGTTTTATTGGGTTGGGCTTTGGAAGTGTTTAGTGGGCTAAATAACTCAAAACAAGGAAATTAAGTGGGTTGATGCAAGGCTATTAACAACCCTATAATTTTTATTTTACTTTATTTTATTTTGACATTAGAATGTATATATTTGATGTTTAAGAAAGTGTTACATGGTCTCTAGTATGTATGCAACTTGTAATAATTTCCAAAATGCATAAATGACGTGTTTTAATTTAGCAAAAAGTGTGATAACATAGGTGTGCATAACACATGAAATGTAACAAGTATTTATGGTTTATAGTTTGGTTTGATCAAGTGAAAAAAAACATACAACTTAATCTTATAATTGAATAACTAAGTGTTTAAATGTATGAAGATTTAAGGATTACGAATACACGATCATTGTTTATGAGTTAAGCTTACGTTTATACGAATTACGAACCATGTATCAAACAAGTGCACGTATTAATGTATAAACATGTATAAACAATGTATAAAAGATTCTTTTCATTACGATCAAAGTCTCGGATTTTACAACGATACAACGAAATACGATTACAAGGAATACAAGATTTCCAAAAAAATAGAATTTCAAGCAATGGTTTCTAAATATGGAAAGTATGAAAACGCAGGGCGTTACAGATCCACCCACTGTGAGTGGTGCAACGGTGGTGTTGGGTATGAAACGCTACCATCATAAGATGGCAATGTCGAATAATCCACCGGTGGTGGGTCCACAACAACCGGCCGCCCCGCATGCCAATCATCATGCATGCGTCGATTCTGATCATCAAGACACCTATTATTCATTTCTTGTTCGAAAGCATAGGCATGGGTGCAATTCCATGATTCTTGTCGATCAAAATTATGTTTCAAAGCCCGCTCCATGCTTGCTCCCATCCAAGTTTGACGATCAAAAAATGTCCGCTCGGACCCGGACGAACTGTTGAATACGGATGATGGCGGACGCTGATTTTCAATAACTTCTTGCATTGTTCCTTGATAAGCCCAATTCGGCTCATAAGAACGATACGCATAATCAAAGAATCCCCCCTCCATGCACATGACTCCTACTCGGACCCCCTTAGTCCACATTCATGTGTTCCATATTCGGCTCGTCAGCATAATCATCATCCCCACTTCGGGGCTCCTCATCACTCTCGGGCTCATCCGCCTCGCCCTGTTGCAACGCTATTTCATCCACCTTCAACGCACGCCAACGTTGACCTTCAGATTTCAACTTATGATATCTCTCAGATTCATCATAAGTCCACCCCATTCCCATCCTTCGAATATCAAATGGCTTATGTCTTTTCAAAGCACCCTTATCCTCCGGCCCAATAGCTTTGTACATCTTGAGCAATGCCGTGATTATTCGGCAATAGGGGATAATAATCCTTCCAACCTTGTTCCGACATATCCACACATTATTAATCACCAAGAACCGGAATGGAAAACGGGGTGACCCATGAAGAAAAGAATAATGAACGGGCACCTCAAGGAATCTAACTTCCTGTTTATCCCCCCTCCTCAGGATCACATTATAAATACAAATCATAAGTGACAACTTAGCTTCAATCTTCAAATTTTTCCTATAGAGTGTGCCATGGTAAGTACCCGATAGAAATAGAGCTTCTAACATATCATTCCATCGTGGGTGAGCTTCCGGTTTTTGAAACAAATCGTCGAGAGTTGGGAACATGTACTCTCTTGCGGGCCGACTGTCAAACTTTGCCAACCTTCTCAAACTATCAAAAGACATCTCAACCTCTATATCATTCACAGTTCCAATTAGTTTCATTTGTTGTGGTTTGCTCTTCTGGGGGACATGTGAGAGTGGCCATCCACTCTTGGATCTCATCTTTAAACAAATTATTTTTATCCCGATCATAGCAATTCAACGCCGCTTCCCAACCCAATGCTCGAAATCGATCAAATACATTAAAGGGACTGAACTCCACTTCCTTCACTTCTTTCTCACACGTAAATGCCGCTGCTTTATCTTTCAATCGGTTCATGCGGTTATTAAACAAAGTTGCTTGCCATTCTATTGGCTGGTCATCCAATGGACCCGCCTCCCATACTGACTTATCCGCCGGATCCAGTTGTTGCTCTTCTTCCTCATCACTATCTTCCCCGAGAACTAACCTCCGCTTCCACTGCGGACTCTCCTTTGGATAGCAAGATGACCCAGCATGTTCTTTTCCGTTTCGACCTATTCACCTGCAAGTCACAATCACAACACAAACAAACAAAATCAGTTTTTTTCTTCATCCAAACATCCCCACACTTACTTGTTACTATACTTGTAGATGTAAATAAACACAAAGTTTCATATTATATTTTTACAAAATTTGGGCATGATGCCTCTACAATGTAAAAATTTCCCAAAAATTCAGAATTTTAACATCAACCTAACATTTACAACCATAGCAACTTCCAAACTAACAATTTCATATCATCACATATAAATAAGCAAGTGTGTGTTATAACAAGTAGAAACATCTACCTTCAGTTTCACAATGCATCATCAAAAAGAATGAAAACATCACATACCTTGAGTTTGAAGATGAAAAGACACAAAGAAACCCCAAGAAACAAGAAACCTTCAAAAACCCCAAAAATTTTGGACCCTAGGGCTTGAAAATCGGCCAAGAAAATGACGTTCCAAATATCTACCCAAAATTAGATAGCTTGTGAAATTTTAGTCAAGTTAGACCCAAGAATCACTCGATTTGGTCAAGATTTGAGAGAAATATGAAGGATTGAAGGTTTGGAAGGTTATGGAGGAACTAGGGTTGATGTGAGGAAGATAGAAGGTGAAAAGTGATTGTGTGGATGGGGATAGACAGGGGAAAATGAATGGCTGGGGATAAATCATGTGATCATTAATTATATAATTTTTTTATATATCACCCGTGACCTGCGCCGATTCTCAGCCTGCCAGTGGCTACCGTAAGTTACGGTAGCTACCGTATCTTACGGTAGCTTCTGGCACAAAATCCCTACCGTAAGACAGTAGCTAAGCAGCGTAAAGGTTTATTTTTCCTAAGGCTACCGTAAGCTACGGTTCCTACCGTAACTTACGGTAGGACCTGGGAATCTGCACTTTGCCAAAAATTTGTGTTGATAATTTTTTTTTAAGTTTTATAATTTTTATGGTTTTTGTATTTTTCGAAAAAACATGGAAATTACCCTATCCCCTATGAAAAAACCCGTGTTGTCCTCAACACTATGTTAGAGAAATTCGTACGAACGTCCCCACACTTGTCCTGACACAAGTTTAAGCGGGTATGGTAATTATTCTACACAAAACAAAACAAAACTAAACTAAACTAAACTACATATTCACACTACCAAACCTGGGCCTCTCATACTTGTTCCTCATTGACCGGGCATAGGATATAGCCCACTTTGTCGAGCTCGAGATTGTTGATGTCATTGCCTTCCAAATACGGCTTGAGCCGATGTCCATTCACTGTTTGCTTTACATTCGTATGAACATCTTCAATATCAACATCACCAAATTAACCCACTCGCGTAATCATGTATGGACCCATCTATTTACTTTTTAGCTTGCCCGCGAATAACTTCAATCTCGAATTATACAACCACACCTTCTGGCCCACTTCAAAGGTTCGCTTCCTAATATTCGCATCATGAACCTTTTTGAGCTTATCCTTGTACGCTGATGCACACTCATAAGCTTCATCTCGGATCTCTTCTATCTCGCTCAACTGTAACTTCTGAATCTTACCTGCTTCATCGTAATCCGCGTTCACCGTTTTAATTGCCCAATGTGCCCGATGAGCCAACTCCATTGGTAAGTGACATCCTTTCCCATACACCAACCGGTAAGTAGTTGTACCAATAGGAGTTTTATAGTCCGTCCTATATGCCCACAATGCATCATCCAACTTACTTGACCAATCTTTTCTATCTGTTCGCACCATCTTCATGAGAATTTCTTTGATTTGACGATTGGACACTTCGACTTGTCCACTTGTTTGCAGATGATACGGTGTAGCGATTCGGTGGTTCACATTGTACCACTTCAACAATTTTCCGAAGTTAAAATTTTTAAAATGCGAACCGCCATCGCTAATTATTACCCTTGGAATACCAAAACGAGCAAAGATGTTTGATTGAACGAACTTGCATACCACCGAATGATCGTTGGTTCTTGTAGGAATGGCTTTAATCCATTTCGAGACGTAATCCACCGCCAATAGAATATACAGAAACCCATTTGAACTCGGAAAGGGACCCATAAAATCTATGCCCCACACATCGAATATCTCAACCACCAAAATCGGTTGCAAAGGCATCTCATCTGTCACACCCCGACCACGTAGAACATACAAAACGTGGCGGAAATGTCGGGGAGTGTTGTAACAGAATTAATTGTTTCAAATCCATGGCAATTGAAGTTTCGTTTTATTGATTAAATGTGTTACAATGTCTTAACAAACAAGAAATACAACATAATTAACTAGTCTTGCATCTTTTATTGTCACTAAAGCCCAAGTCTGCCTATGTGTATCTTGATCATCTTATGCAACAGTTCCTGAAAAACTCATGTGAAAATAGGTACGTCAGCATAAAAATGCCTGTGAGATACATAGGTTTTGTGAAAATAGGTTTCATGACTTATGTTTGAGAAAATGTTTAGTCATGAACCTTGTTATTTGCTTTGCTTTGTAAATCATTTGAAAATCGATAAGATCAGATGATAAGTATAAATAAAGGTAAGGTTAAATGAATAACCAAGTAAAATATGTTTGCATAAGATAAGATGTTTATAAATCAATGTCTTGTGAAAAGTATGTTATTTGTATAAAATGTTCTATGTCTCAAACTGAAATGATTCAAATAACGCTATGATATGTAATACCATACAAACACTTATATATAGGAAGTACCAACGGCGTATCCACCATGCTTGTATCATATTACACACGCATCGTTACTTAATCACTTAATCAAACCAAACCAACCAATGTAAGAAGTCTATGTTTAAATCAATTGTCAAATGTATTGGGTAACATGTCAAAGTGTTCATGTCAAGATGGAAATCATATCAAAATGTCTATGTCAAATATCCATGTCAAATGTCTATGTCAAATATCCATGTCAAACGTCTATGTCAAGATGTCATGTATGGCAAGTGAAATGTCACAACTAAACCATATGCACAAAAACAAAGTATTGAAGTAAATCTTGGTTTAAATCAAAGTTATGTTTTGTGGGAAATGCATGATCAAATGTCAATCATGTTAAAATGTCTATGCCGAAATGTCTATGTCAAATGTCTGTGTCAAAATGTCATGTAAAACGATGTACTAAGTAATGCACACAATTGGGCACACCTAGCATGAAATGTCATAAAATCATGTACTATAATGTACTAACGAACATAGCAGTATATGATGTTAAAACAGGAAAGCATGAAAGTAACAAGTAGGCACATGTGTTCCACCCCAAAACAGTTTGGAAAACAGTAAAAGAGGGGTCTATGTACTCACCTGAGATTGCTCAGTAGTTCTGGAGTGACAACTAAATAATGCTAGAGATCGCGGATATCAAACGACACCTAGTATAGGTAACTATGTTAATAAACCGGACCTAGATCGGAAGATTGGGTAGCATTAGGGTTTGTAAACCAAACGAGTGTAGAGACTCGTGTCATTTGGTTTAACAAAGCCTACATACTAAATGAAACTTAACCTAAGTGTCTACGACCCATTACGACCCGTTTAGGTAGCTTATGCTACTTTAACGCGTCGTTCGCGTGAAACGCGTTCGGACCGCCTAACTAGCCCTATGACAAGTGTTATATGCCTAAACATATTACATAATCAGTTATGTGACAAAGGTTTAGGTTACATATGCTTAATTACCAATTATACATGAAAAGGGTATTCTGGTAATTTACCTAAGGCATATAAACTACCTATCATACAACTACTTAAACGATGTGACCATAGGGTATAACCTCGGAAGGTTATTCCCTACCTACTATGGTCACCTAATGTGTTTGGTCGGATCCTAATGATCGACCAAACTGGGTCGGGTTCGAGGTATAAGCGATTCATCAGATCGCTTACCCTACGACCCTAGACAACGTGGTAATCAGTGGGCATAGTCCCAAGGGACTATGACCAACGTGATTACACTCACGTTGCGAAGTTCAAAAGAACTTCGCATTGACCATTACTGGTCAACGCTGAAAGTCAAACAAAGTTTGACTTTCGGACTCGAAAAGCAATAAAATAAGGAAAAGAACGAAAGAATACTTACGAAGGGTCCCCGAATGCTAATCCCGATTCAAGAATCTCAGGTATGAAACAATGGTTTCAACTTAGAGGTTCTCAAATCAGAATTCTAGTGATTTTAGCAATGGGGGGGTATGGGGTATTTATAGGAATACCCGAACCGTTAAGATCGTTTCATGGAAAACGTGCCTTAATCCCATCCGTACATGTGTTGAAATGTCATGGTGTTTAGGTGTTTAAATTCCATCCATACATGTGTTGAAATGTCATGGTGTTTAGGTGTTTAAATTCCATCCATACATGTGTTGAAATGTCATGGTGTTTAGGTGTTTAAATTCCATCCATACATGTGTTGAAATGTCATGGTACCAAAATTCCATCCTTATCCGCTGACTAAGCAAGTTTAGAATGTGTGGTTGTGAATTAAACAACGGCTAATACATCGAATCTGGTCCCGAATGCGAAAAACGAACCAAATGACGCGACGAATGGATTTTTCTTATGGCGAACACTAAAATAAAATATTTTAGTGCTTACATAAATTTTTGGATGTCCGGATGTATTCAGAACGTAAGTTATGCGCGAAAATGCAAACTTGTGCACTTTTTGACACTTTTAGTCCCTGAATGACCCAAAAGTTTATTTTAGCACACCGAACCCCTCAAAGCCTATTTCTAAGCTATGTAAAGGATATTTATGGTATGTTTAACTTATGGTCATGTTCCGGAAGGTCTGTTACAGTTCAAATTGGCATACTTTCGCAGTTTGTCAACTTTAGTCCCTGTAAGCGATTAAACTTGATTTCACCACACCAAACCTTCCAAAACTTATATATAAGTTATGTAAAGGTTATTTAAGGTATGTTAAGCCTATTTCACTATTCCGGAGTGTTCGTTGCATTAAACTGGTTATATTTACGCATCAGTGCGGGTATAACCTTCCAGAAAGCGATTTAGAGCTTGAAATCGAAACAAGAGTTGATATGTGAAATCGATACACATATTTTTACAAATCCAAAGTATGAAATACAATATTTCATTGGTTTGGCATTTGTTTGATGGTCGCAGTGACACGGGTGTCACATCATCCCTCTTTGAAATACTCCCCATCTTTTGGCAATTGACACAATTTCGGGCATATTCACATGCATCTTTGAAAATTGTAGGCCAATAAAACCCACATGTAAGCACCCGGTAACCCATTTTGTGGCCACTAAAATAGCCCCCACAAGCGGATGAATGAGCATGTGTCAAAATTTCTAACAGTTCCGTCTCGGGCACACACCTTCGAATTACTTGATCAGGCCCAATCTTGAAGAGGTCCGGTTCATCCCATATATATTGCTTGACTTGGACCATGAATTGTTTCCTTCTTTTCTTGGTCCAATGGCTTGGGATTGCACCCGTGGCTAAGTAGTTCACGTAATGAGCATACCACGGTGCAACAAAGGTAGATACGGCTAACAGTTGTTCATCGGGAAACCCTTCATTAATTTCACTCAAATCATCAACTCCTTCCACCAGAATTCGGGATAAGTGATCTGCCACTACATTTTCGCTTCCTTTTTTATCCCGAATTTCTAAATCAAACTCTTGCAATAACAACACCCAACGGATCAAACGGGGCTTCGCGTCTTTCTTCTCCATCAAATATTGAACCGCACTATGATCCGAATATACAATAACCTTGCTTCCCCATATGTATGATCAAAACTTGTCCAAGGCATATATCACTGCTAACAACTCCTTTTCGTTTGTGGTGTAATTCAGTTGCGCCTTGGACAATGTCTTGCTTGCATAGTAAATTGCCACCGGCTTTTTGTCAATCAGTTGACCCAAAACTGCACCAATTGTTGTGTCACTTACATCACACATAATCTCGAACGGCTTTGACCAATCCGGCGGTTGCAAGATGGGAGCTTTTACCAACTGTTCCTTCAAAACATTGAAAGCTTGCAAACATTCATTAGTAAAATCAAAAGGGACATATTTTAATAACAAATTACATAAAGGTTTAGTAATAACACTAAAACCTTTAATAAATCGTCGATAAAAACCTGCATGTCCCAAAAATGACCTCACCCCTTTTACATTCTTTGGTGGAGGCAAAGATGATATTACCCGAATTTTTGCCTTATCCATCTCCATCCCCCTTTCCGAAATAACATGGCCCAACACAATACCCTCTTGCACCATAAAATGACTTTTCTCCCAACTTAGCACCAAGTTTCTTTCAACACATCTTTTTAAAACTTTTTGCAACTCGTCGAGACAAAATTCAAAACCTGTGCCAAAAATGGAGAAGTCATCCATAAATACCTCAAGCGACTCCCCAACCATGTCCGAGAAAATACTCATCATACATCGTTGGAAAGCTGCCGGTGCATTACACAAGCCAAATGGCATTCGCCAAAAAGCAAAAGTGCCATATGGACAAGTGAAGGTGGTCTTGTGTTGGTCATCCGGGTGAATTGCAATTTGATTATATCTCGAGTATCCATCTAAAAAGCAATAATATTTTTGACATGATAATTTTTCAATAATTTGGTCAATGAAAGGCAAAGGGAAATGGTCCTTAGAAGTGGCAGCATTCAACTTTCGGTAATCAATACAAACACGCCACCCGGTGAACGGTCGGGTTGTGATTTGTTCACCATTTTCATCTTTTATAACTTGAATGCCGGCCTTCTTAGGCACAACTTGGGTAGCACTTACCCAAGCACTATCCGAAATAGGATAAATAATACCCGCGTCTAACCATTTAATTACCTCCTTTTTTACCACTTCTCGTATATTCGGGTTCAATCTCCTTTGTGCCTCCCTAGTTGGTTTTGCATCCTCGTTGTGATGATTTTGTGCATGACAATTGATGGACTAATTCCTTTCAAGTAGGCAATCGTCCACCCAATAGCCTCTTAATTTACTTTCAACACTTTCAACAACACCTGCTCTTGAGCCTTCTCCAAATTAGAGGCAATAATGACCGGTAACGTGTCATTATCCGCTAAAAATGCATACTTCAAGTGGCTTGGCAAGTCTTTCAATTCCAATGTCGGTGGCTCCTCCAAAGACGGCTTCGTACCCGAATTAATTTCCACCGGTAAGCTCTCAAACTGATGGGTCCATGGCGGTCGACCCTCTTTAAGTGCCATAGCATCTTATTCTTTCTCCTCAACCCTCAATGCACAAGCATGTACCTGTTTAGAAAAATCATAAACACAAGTGTCCACACTATCTTCCTCATACTCATGCGGGTCACATCCGTCGACTAAATCTGCCATGAAACACCCATCAACACCAATAGAATTAGAATTGTTAGTATAAACATTCAACCTCATTTTTCTATTGCTGAATGTCATGTCGACCGTACCAAATTGACAATCAATCACAGCATGAGCGGTGCTAAAAAATGGCCGACCCAAAATAAAATTTTGTTGTTGTTTCGGGTCCGCGGATGAGTAATCTAAGACTAAAAAGTCAACCGGATAGTAAAACTCATCAATTTTCACTATGACATCTTGCACCATCCCTCGGGGTAGCTTATGGGACAAATCGGCTGGAACCACAGTTGTTTCAACCCGTGCTAATGGACCAAAATCATATTGGTCGTATAAGACCCCCGGTAAAATACTCACTGCGGCTCCAAGATCTAACAACGCCTTTGACATTTGAAAATTCCCAACTTGAATATTTATTAACGGCGTTCCCGGATCTTGGAGCTTAGGGGGAAGATCCCCTTTTAGCACCGCACTAACTTGCCTCTTTTAAGCCGCTTAGGCATCTTTTTCTTTTGTTGCCTCTTTTGTCTACATAATTCTTTTAAAAATTTAGCATAAGCGGGCACTTGCTTAGTTGCATCAAGCAAAGGAAGCTTAACTTTTACTTGCTTGAAAACTTCCCACAATTCCTCTTTTTGAGGACCCCTTGTTGAAATAAAGTTTTTCTTACCCGGGTCAATTAAAGCCGATGGAAATGGGACTTGGCTTAGTCCCCCTTCCTTATTTTTATCTTTTAAAATTTCTCCCAACCCTGGTTTTTGAATTACTTTTTCAACATTAGAGTCCTTAGACACAATTGATGGTGAGACTTCATCCTCATCACTTTCATTTCCCGTAATATCCTCAACCACCCCATCAACCAAACCCAGTGACAAATTTGCTTGAAATTCCTTCCCACTTCTTAAAACACTAACATGGTTAATAGGAATATTATTACGTGATGAGTTATGAGAAGGATTTACCTTAGTGTCGCTAGGAAGTTGACCTTTACCTTTTTTCAACTCCGCCACCTCCGTTGCTAGTTGACCCATTTGAGTTGTCAATGTTTGAATGCTCTTGTCACGAACTTCATCCTTTTGTATCCGAACTTCATCAAGTTGATTCCTCTTTTGCATATCTTGTTGCATCACCCGAAGCATATCCATAACTTCATTACCACTTGATGAAGTTTGACCCGAAGAACCACTTTGACCACCCGATTGTTGAAATTGACCTTGGTAGCCGAAATTATTTCCACCTCGATAATTACCTTGATTATATTGTTGTTGATGAGGTACGAAATTTCCTTGAGCACCTTGGAAATTTGGGTTGGCTTGGTTTGCCGGGTTCCCATAACGAAAATTGGGATGATTCCTTAACCCGGGATGGTATGTGTTTGAATTCATATTGAAATTACGACCACCCCCTTGAATAACATTCACCTCCTCCACTTGATCTTCAACCACCCCTACCAAACACACTTCCGCCGTATGACCTATTTCATTACAATTAGTGCACACGTTGTACACTTGATTCGTAGTTTGCACACTTTCATTCTCTACCCCATGAACTTGTGGCCTTGTAATAACATGCCTCGCCCTTCTCAAAGATTGAGCCTTCCTTTTTGAGGTAACCACCATTTGCTCTAAAAATGACTAATCATCATGCTCAAAATTTGTACCAAATGTACCGTTAGTAATTGACATTAAATCATGAGCATCCTCCGAACTCAACCCCTCATGAAAGGCATTCAACAACTCCCAAAGTTATATACCATGACGAGGACAATTTTTCAGCATCATATTGAACCATTCAAACGCCTCTTGAAACATTTCCCCCGGTTGTTGTTGGAAACTCCTCAAACTCCGTCTTGCATCATTGGTCTTTTGGGCCGTGAAAAACTCTTCCAAAAACCTTTGTTGCTTGTCGGCCCATGTATAAATTTATGCGGAAGGCAAAGTACGAAACCACCTTTTTGCTTTATCTTCCAAGGAAAATTGAAAAAGAACCAATTTAACATCATCCGAAGAAAAACCTTGCGCCCCCAATAGTATTGCAAATGGAGTCATATGTATCCAAATGAAAGTATGGTTCTTCCGTTGCTAACCCTTTGAACTTTGGCAAACTTTGGAGTGCGGTCGTTCTAACCTCAAAAGTCCTTCCATCCGGGTGATGCGGAATCACTACCGGAGAAGGGTTGTTAGTGATAACCGGTCTAAAATGAGCTTCAATTCCCCGCACCACCTCTCAGTGATGTCTTCGTGGAGCACCCAATGGTACTCTTGGACGAACCATTTGCCCTTGCATCAGCCCTTGAGGTGCAAACTGAGGTTGTTGCATTGGTGGCTGCTTCATCGGCCTTTGGATGAGGTTGTTGATATTGTGGACGAGCTTGTTGTAAAGGCATTGGCTGTTGAAACTGTGGCCCATGTGGTCGAACTTGTTGTACCCCCGTTGGTGGCCTACCCATCTCTTGAACTTGTTGCACTTATTGTTCTTGTTGATAAACCGTTCCTCCCTGCGGTCCCAAATTTCCTCCTTCACCTCTATAATAATACACCTCTTCTTCGTATCCTCTAAATTCTTCTTCGTACCCGTCATCAAATCCATCTCCTCCTACACCCGAAGATTGCACTAACTGAGGAGATGAATAGTGAACACCCGGTTGGTTCGGCGGTCGATAAGTAGAAGTAGTATGACTAATAGTTGAACTTGGTGGTATTGGGTAGGTTGAAGATGATTGACCGGAAGCTGGAAAAAAAATATGAAAATGGTGGAACCGTTAAGGAAGGGCTATAAGTGAGAGTAGGCTCGGTTTGGGTAGTGGCATGTGATGTGGTGTTGGTTGGGTCAACTTCATGTGTTGGAGTAGGATTGGTGGTGGAATTTGGAATAGCAATATTTGGTGACGGTTGTGATGAAGAAGGTACAAAAGATGGTGTAGGTTGACCCATAGTGGGAGTTGGTGGATCCATGAGGTTTTTAGGTGTAATAGGTGAAGTGGGTGAACCAATGATCTTGTTTTCTCGTACCAAAACTCGGTTTTGCCGTAAAGTTCTTTCAATTTCCGGATCGGACGCTAATGGTGATGACTTGTGAGAGCTTCTAGTATGCATACACCTGTAGTACCTGCACACTAAACACAACCAGCGTAAACCCAAAAATAACAAACAAAAGCTACTAAATTAACACACGTTGCGCACTACTCCCCGGCAGCGGCGCCAAAATTTGACGTGTTGTCGTAGTCTCACGCAAATTTAAACCAATTACAACTAATTTCTAGCAGTAAGTGGGTATCGAACACAGTGAGTCTGTGGAATGTATGTTGATTATGCAGCTTTGTAAATGAACTAAAATTAAACTAAATTGCAGAAATAAAGATTCAGGAGTTTGATTGTTTTCTTTTAAGAATTAAAATTAACTAACTAATTGCAAATCAAAGGTTGGTTGTTAAAACAGATTAGGAGAAAACGACCATCTTAGGTTTCCGGTTTTAGTTGACAATCGTGCTTAAATCCACTAGAAAGAGTCACATAGACATGACTCATGCATAATTATTCGTTGTTATGAAAGGGAACTAAGTACTCGGATTATGAAAATGCGAGGTTGTTACCCGATGACCAATTAATTAATATCCAACCCTAACCCCTCCAGTGATATCTTGATTATCAACATCACCAAGAACGTATGGTTTAGATTATGATCAAAACATTAATCAACAATTTACAAACAAACATTCATGCATCATAATAATCTAAACAACCATTGCAAGTTCATTATTCTAGAAATACGGATAAAAACATAAAAGTCATAGAGAAAACCTTCAACCTAAGATGATCACTGAAAGTTTAGCCACACATCGCTTGGTGAATCATCATAACACAAAGTTTAATGTTCATACGAATCAAAAACACAAACCGAATGTTTAGAATTGTTCACAAACACTAACACAAGCCAAAATTCGCCCTAGAACTTCTGCAAAACGTCCCCAATGATGAGATATATGAAAAGGCACTTAAAAACAGAGTTATAATGGGCAATTACACATTTTCCATCAGAGGTTACCATAAATTATGGTAGATACCGTAATTTACGGTAGCAAGCAACTCTTTACGCTAGCTTTTTACTGTCTTACGGTGGGAAAACATGCATTCAGGGGCTACCATAACTTATGGTAGCCACCGTAAGTTACGGTAGGGTCGTGGAACTTTCCTTTTGTTCTTCGTTCAACTCCATAGGAAACGCACTTTATTCCTTTTACATCCAAAGCTGTATTTCCACTCCTTTTTAGTCCCGAACACACCTGAAACACAAGCAACTGAAGTTATCTAATTCAAGACAATTACATGTTGGTGCATATTTTTGTGTCTGTAACTTGTTCTTTTTTAACGTTGTATTAGTACGGTCTTTTGTTTATCGAGTCTGTAAGTTTCCGTCTAGTCGACCAAGTCGGATATCCTCCTATCTAACTTTGGTACGACATTTGTCTCCTTTTTTATGTATGTTGAACTAATGAATGTTGCATTTAGTTTATCTGTTATGTTTGTGTGTGTGTATTTATGTTTTGCTGTAAACTGTCTAACAGTTTGCAGCTTTACAGACTTGCAGCCTCCCCACGAAGAACCTATTCTTCGTGGGATGTCATCTGTCATGAAGAACCTTCTTCTTCGTAAAGTGTGTGTGACGAAGAACCCCTTCTTCATCACATGGTGTTTTGTGGCAACAGTTGATGAAGGACTTAGTTCTTCGTGGGCTTAGGTTCTTCGTCGGCCCATTTACATTCTTCGTAGTGTAGTGGGTGGGCTGCAGTATAAATATCACACTTTGTCTTCTGTGTGAAGTATGAGAACATAACCTACTGAGGATATTATCAAACATTGTGTGTATGTGTTTGTAATCTGTTCTCATCTTGTTAATCAATAGACTGTGAATCTTTGGTTAGTTTGTGTTTTCTATACTATGTTTGGTTTGCATCGTCACAGGGATTCCGCACTCGTGATTGTGTTTGTGATAAACAAGGATTAGGTTTCGTAATCGATCCTCCGAGAAAAACGGACCTACAAGTGGTATCAGAGCTTCGGCTCTTTTCCTTGTGTAAAACCAAACATTGTCGTGTTTGAAATAAGTGTTGTTTATGATTTTTCAGTTTCTTGATCTTGAAAAAGTTCTTATTTTTTATGGAAAAAGTCTTTAAAATCAGTGTTTATCTTGTTATTTGCTATAATTTTTATCAAAAACCTTGTTATATTGCGTGGTCACATGATAAAATTGGGTTTTTATTGAAAGTTTAAGCAAATTTTGTGTTTCGAAAAATTTCTCCGGTGAACAGTTTAGCCGGAAACTTCATATCTTCAAGGAGTTCTTCATACATTCAACATTGTTCTTGAATTAAATTAAAGTAAAATTGATTAAAATATGGTACACATGATGGGTTGGTAAATCAGACATGTTGTTAGGTTGAACGAGGTTGTCTGTGTCAGGACAAGGATAAGATTTCCTTTTGAAAATATCTCAACAACTTTCTGTGTCTGTGTCTGATTGTCAACGAAGAACCCTGCGACGAACAACCTGGTCTTTCGTCAAATCTTCTTCGACGAAAAACCCAGTTTTTCGTAAAGGTGTTGTCGACGAAGAATCTGTTCTTCATAGTAATTGTTTTTGACGAAAAATCATTCTTCGTCTAACCTGGTCTTTCACGAAGAACCTAGTTCTTCGTGGGTGTCTTCTGTGAAATTTTTAACAAAAGGTTTGTAAAAGTTATTTAACAGTGTCATTTCAAGTTTGTGACTAGGTATTCTCATTCATACATCAAATATGAGTACTAGTCCATGGGATTGGAGCAGTGGCCCAAGCTCGGCTCAAGATCCAACCTCCGTAGCGGCTTGGATGAAAAATATGATGCCACAACAAACCATTATTGCAAGTTAATGGGCATGCGTGACGAATCAGAATCAAAGTATTCAGAATTCGTTATTAAGTGAAAGTGAAACGGGTAGCAACAATCGCCCGCCAAAGCTCAATCATATGAACGACTATCCATCTTGGAAGGGTCGATTTAACACTTATGTTCTAGGGCAAAACACCGAGCTATAGACGTGTTTCACTACGCCATATAATACAGCTCTTGAAGAAGCAGGATCAAATCCAACGACCTTGGCAAACATGTTGGAAAGCGACAAAAAGGCATATGATCTAGAAAAGAAGGCGTTTGCTATCCTTACACAAGCAATCCACAAAGACATTTATCATCAATTCGCTTATTGTACTAACACGAAAGCCTTATGGGATGTCTTGGTAACAAGAGGAGAAGGAAATGCGGTTGCAAGAAAGACACGCCATGATTTGTTGAAAAAGGAATTTGAAGCATTTCTATTCATGGAAAATGAAACATTAAATGATATGACAACTCGTTTTTATCATTTACTTAGTGAAATGTATTCTTATCATGTTGTTGTAGCTGAATAGGAAATGGTTGAAAGGTTTGCTGATGCCCTACCCCCGATGTGGAGTCCATTCATTGAATTGTTAAAGCATACGGGTGTTCTGGATACTGTCAGTATCAATGAATTCGTTCAGAAGTTGGAACACAAGAATGAAGAGGAAATCTGGAAGGCTAAACACATTACAGTTCCTCAAAATCCAGAAATGTACTTTAGAGGGATTAATCCTGCAGCTAGTTCTAGTCAGCAACCAAGACTACAAACGGCTTTTATGTCCAATACAAGCCCCTTTACCCAGTCAGCTCCTCAGGTTTTCGATCCAAGTGCCTATCTTCCACGATCACAACCTGCTGCACAACCTCAAGTTCATTCACAACCTTAATTCAATCCGAGTGCCTGGTTCCCTAAACCCCAACCTCAACCTCAAGTTTCCACAACACAACCTCAATTCGATCCGAGTGCCTGGTTCCCTAAACCCCAACCTCAACCTCAAGTTTCCACAACACAACCTCAATTCGATCCGAGTGCCTGTTTCCCTAAACCCCAACCTCAACCTCAACTTTCCATAACACAACCTCAATTCGATCTGAGTGCCTGGTTCCCTAAACCCTACCCTCAACCTCAAGTTTCCATAACACAACCTCAATTTGATCCAAGTGCCTATCTTCCGCCACCACCAGTTGCTACACCTCAACCATAAGCCCAAACACAACAAGCATGTTACAGTAACAACCCCAACACCGTCAGAGTTGATACTTCAAACCTTTCAAAAGTCAGTATAGAAGTTACAAAGGAACATATGGAACTTCTCAACACAATGTTCAGTGCCTACTGTGGACTGGTCGCAGGTCAAATTGGAAACATTAATTTGACCAATGAAGATTTTCAACAGATAGACCGTGGTGAATTGGAGCTAATGAACATTAAATGGGCGTTTGCGAGTGCTGTTCGAAGGGCTAAGGATTATATGAGCCGAACTGGGAGAACTACCTTGGAAAGAAAAAAGGATACAAAGTACGGTTTCGACAAGGATGCAGTTATGTGCTTTAATTGCGGCGAAAAGGGTCACTTCAAACGTGAGTGCACCCTACCGGGCAGACAAGGCAACCAAAATCCCTTCCGAAATCAGAAAAGTACTTCCGACACAAATCAAGGTAACCGTGAAAGAGGGATAGTCGCTGTGAACAACACAACCAACCAAAACCAGTCTGGGCCGTCAAACACCAATCGGGCATTAGTCGTTCAAGCTGATGAAGGGTGTGACTGGTCAGTACAGTTTGGAGGTGGTGATCAAGGAGAAGGAGGAACTGCATGTTATGCCAAGATTATCAATCACATCAAACAAGTGCACAAAGAAGAGTTTTTTGAAAGTGATGATAGTTCGGGTTATAGTGGCAGTTTGGATGAAGAAAGCTCGAGTGTGGGAGGTTATAATTCAGAATCGGATGTGAAGGAGGAAATGGATTCTGATGTTGATAGTTTGTTAAAAGAAGCTGAGGAGTTAAAGTGTCAGAAATCTCTTTTGATAAAGAAGGTTGTTGTTGCATTAAAAGAAATGGAGAAGTTCTTCTCTGAAGATGGATCTTTTAATTATCAGACTGCCTTTATGGCAAATGTTGCAGCCTCGACAAGTCAGGTAAATTCCGACCTTCCTATTCCTAGTGTATTCAGTAATTGTGCAGATTTGAAACATGAATAAGAAAAGATTCATAGTCACAATCAGAGTTTAGTTATTGAGCTGTTAAAATGCAAAGAGGCAAACATGGCCTTAGCTCGAAACAAAAAAGATTTCAAATCAGTAATCGAAACTTTAAAGAAAAGCGTTTCCGAATTAACAAAAACTGTTTTCAACAAACAAATTGGTATTAATAACTACAGTAATATCATTGAGGAAACAAAGAAGGAGCTAGCCATGGAAAAATGCAAGCATGATGCGATCAAGCTCAAATTGGAGAGTTATTCTAACTCCCGATATGTGCTTGATCACATTATAGACGCTCAACAGCTAAAAGGGAATAAGAAAGGTGTTTGGTATAAGTCGTGCCCGCCTCCTTTGAGACACAACTATACCAGAATGCCCGATGAAGAGGAAATGCCTCGTTATGAACCAAGTGTACCTCTTGATTATGAGGAGGTTACTACAGGGTTAGGGTTCAATTCGGACAGTTCCTCGGGTACCTCATCTGAAGGAACAGAAACTTCAACATCTACGAAACAAAGTGCTCCAATTATTGAGGACTATGATGAATCAGATGTGAGTGATCAGGATAAATCTCTTGATAAGATGAAAGGAGTAGAAATTCCTATTGAGAATCATATTCTATGTGATCCTCCTACTCCTGCTGTGCAATCTGTTGCTAAAAAAGTGATAGATCCTGTCAAGGAATCTGTGTCTACCGTTACAAGTGATAATGTGTTGTATACTTTAGTCGGTGATGTTAAAATCTATTCAAACAAAGATTTTCCAATTAAAAACGTCAATCCATCTTTGATTGATACAGTGTTTGAAGATACTACCAGTAAGTTTTTGGGAAAGACGATCCCGGGAGTTGTTGTAACTCAGTGTGATCCTATTCCAAAATCTGAAGTTAGAAAACAATATGGAAATCAAAAATTACCGACAAAGCAACAACCTATTGCTTCTAAGGGTAAACAGCAAGAACAACGAGCTCAAAAACCTAAGATTTCTCAACCAAAGTTTGAAACAAAGGGAGCTCGTTACAAGAAGAAAAGGAATGATGTTAAATTTGTAGTATCAAGAGGTACTCAAAAAGTGGAGACTTTTGAAAATAAATCAAATACCTATTTTGTTCAACAAGTTAGAATTTTAAAACGTAATAATAAAAACAACTACACCCAACACACAAATGGGTGTGATGAAGGAACAAGTACCTCTGGTTCTGCAGGTTTGACATCTGGTCCTCAATCGGAATCTCCTAAGTTTGTTGAAAGGAGAACTTGTTTTAAATGTGGGGAGTTTGGACATATTATCAAAAACTGTACAAATCCTCCCGAAGAAAAGTTTGTTGAGAGAGCCCCTCATGAAAAAGGTCACCAACAACGTCATTCTGTTTCACCAAAACTAGATAAGCGAACTGTTAAAGAACAAGAAACAAAACAACGACGTCAAAATGTCAAGGCAATAGAAAAGGCTTTAAAACCGGAAGTCAAATCTGTTAAAAAGGGACCAAGTTCATCACAACCGTTAAAACCAGAAATTCCAAAACCTTTTAATAATACTCAATCTGGTAAAAAAAATCAGTCTTGGAAACCTAAAACGGGTGAAAGTTCAAGGGGAGGTGCGATATTTCAAAATCATCAAGAAATCGAAATCACATTTCTTGATGATCAGGGACGACCCAAGACCACTAAGGCTTGGGTCCCCAACTCCAACTGATTGTTGAATGAAATGTGCAGGATGTTCCAGGAGGAACTGTTAATAGTCATTGGATTGTTGACAGTGGAGCATCTAGGCACATGACTGGCGATTTACGGCTTCTTTATGATGTGAAAAGCATTAGAGGAGGTTATGTCGCATTTGCTGGAGAGAAAGGCGGATACATCACTGTAGAAGGAATGATCTCCAATGGTGTTGTGTGTTTCGATAAGATCAATTATATGCGATAAATTGATCACAATCTTCTGAGTGTTTCGCAAATCTGCGATAAGAAATTCCCTGTGCATTTTGATGATGCCGGTTGTTATGTGCTGAAGCCTGGGTTTAAAATTCCAAAAGAATAGATTCTCTTATCGGCTCTAAGGGTTAATGATCTTTATATTCTTGACATGAGCCAAGCGATTACGACATCTGTACAGGTCACATGTTTTGTCTCGAAAGCCACAGAAAAGGAGTCTATATCTTGGCACAGACGAATGGGGCACATTCACTTGAGAAAAATGAACCATTTGGTGAAAAACAATCTTGTGAATGGTGTGCCTGTGAAGAATTTTCATCTACAAGATGTATGTGTTTCGTGTCAGAAGGGAAAGCAAACGAAGAAGTCTCACCCGATTAAGAAAGTCAACACTGTCAGCATGCCTCTTGAACATCTTCATATGGACCTCTTTGGACCTATAAAACACAAGACAAACTTTGGGGATGCTTATTGTCTGGTGGTTTCTAATGACTACTCTCGATTTTCTTGGGTATCGTTTTTGGCGCACAAGAGTGAAACTCCTGAAATCCTCAAGAATCTTCTTACCCGTCTCGAAAATTTGTACTCGTTGAAAGTGAAGAGGATCCGAAGCGACAATGGCACTGAGTTCAAAAACCGTATAATGGATGATTTCTATACCACAAAGGGTATTCTTCATGAGTACAGTTCTCGCTACACTCCACAACAAAACGGTGTCGCTGAGAGGAAAAATCGAACGATAATATAAACTGCAAGAACGATGTTGGTAGAGTCGGAGCTTCCTGTTCAGTTCTGGGGGAGGCTGTGGCTACTGCTTGCTACACTTTAAACAGAGTTCCCACAGTTAAAAGGCATGACAAGACTTGTTTCAAACTGTTACACAAAAGGAAACCGAACATTTCTCACTTAGAACCTTTTGGCGCTCCATGCACTATGATTGAACCGCATGGAAAGTTTGGCGCCAAAGCTATCAAGGGTTTCTTCCTTGGATATGCTACTCCGAATTTTCTTGTATGGAATTTAGCAACCAAAAGGATTGAGTTATGGAGTGAAGTAAAGGTTCAAAGGTATACTAATTCTGTTAGAGCTCCGGGTGATCCTTAGATGTTCGATTATGATGGGCTATTCGACTCCTTTAATCTGCCAACCTTTGACGAGGCATCTACAGCTGCTCAAATGTTACTAGAAAGTGATAATGCTGCTGACTCGTATTTCGTGCGACCAATTGTTGTTAACCCTCAAGTTTCTAATTCGGTTAACAACATTGTTCAAAATGAGGAATTTGAAGATGCGGCTGATTACAATGCGTCGTCGGAAGATGATGAGTTCCACTATGCGAATGAAGGCACTTCTGCTCCAGTTGCTCCTGTTCAAGGTGCTTCTGAAGCATCTACTCATGTGTAGAATGTAGACACTGCTAAAGGAAATGCATCCACATCTACGTCGATGCTAGGTATGGATTTGGTTGTTGATCTTAATCTTAACAATTTGGGTATTAATACTCATGTTCCTGATGTTTCTGAAACGAGAATTCATGATACTCATCCACAACATAATATTATTGGAGATGTCCATAGTAGTGTGCAGACGCATAATCAGTTAAGAAACAACTAGAATGCTGGCTTGTACTCAGCTATCAGAGAATCCGGTTTACAAAATGATTGGTCCTTCGCGTGTTATGTTTCACAAGAAGAATCAAAGTCTTGGAAAAGAAGCTCTAAAGGATAATTCTTGGGTGGAAGCTATGCAGGAAGAACTGCAACAGTACCAAAATCTGGGTGTCTGGAAACTTGATGAAAGACCTGAAAATTACAAGAAAATTGGCACCCGTTGGGTTTTCAAATGCAAAAACGATGACCGTGGAGTAGTCATTCGAAACAAGGCGAGATTAGTGGTTCAAGGGTTTCTTCAGATCGAAGGGATTGACTACAATGAAGTTTATGCACCAGTTACACGTCTTGAGGCCATTCGGATCTTTCTCGCTTATGCTTCATTTAAAGGATTCAAGGTCTACCAGATGGACGTGAAAAGTGCTTTCTTACATGGTGTGGTTGAAGAAGAGGTGCACGTCAAACAACCTCCGGGTTTTGAAGATCCTATTCACCTTGATCGGGTTTGGTTGCTCAACAAAGCTCTTTATGGTTTACATCAATCACCGAGAGCTTGGTATGCAACCTTATCTAACTATCTGCTGGAGAATGGTTTTCGGCGAGGTCTTATCGATTTCACTCTTTTCGTCAAAGAACAGGCTGGAGATCTTCTGTTGGTACAGGTATACATTGATGATATCATATTTGGTTCAACTAACGATGCTTTGTGCAGGCAATTCGAGCGTGTTATGCAGGATAAATTCGAAATGAGCGCAATGGGGAAAATAAATTTCTTTTTGGGCCTACAAGTTCAGCAAACTGAGTCTGGGATATTCATCTATCAGACTAAATATGTTGGTGACATCTTGAGCTGGTTCCAGATGTCTGATGCAACGCCCATTGGTACCCCTCTTCCGTAGAATCACGGGATTACTCCAGATTTGAAGGGTGAAAGCATTAACTCTTCATATTAACGCGCAATGATCGGATCTCTAATGTATCTCACAGCCTCAAGGCCCGATATAATGTATCCTACGTGCCTGCTCGCAAGATATCAAGCCAACCTGAAGGCATCACATCTCGTAGGTGTAAAAAGGATTTTCCGCTATTTGAAGGGTTGCCCGGACACCGATCATTGGTACCCTAGGGATGATAGCTTCGACTTGATCGCGTTCAGTGATTTGGATTTTGGTGGCTGCAAAATCGACGACAAATCCACAACGGCTAGATGTCAGTTTTTGGGAAATCGCCTGGTCACATGGCATTGCAAGAAGCAGACTCGTGTCGCTACATCAACTTGTGAAGCTGAATACATTGCTGCCTCAAGTTGTTGCTCCCAAGTTCTGTGGATCCAGCAACAAATTCGCGACTACGGTTTTGAATTCCAATCTACACCTATTTTCGTTGATAACAATGCTGCCTTACAGATCACTAGAAATCTTGTGCAGCATTCCAAGACCAAACACATCGAAATTAAATATCACTTCATATGTGATTGTTTTGATAAAAGACTTATCGATGTTGTTAAAATCCACACTGATCACCAACGTGCCGACCTGTTCACTAAAGCTTTTGATAAGTCATGTTTTGATTATCTTCTTTTGGTCAATGGCATTAAGGTGAAACCCGAGTAAAACTTCTTTGGCTAATCGTTTTTTAAATATTTTCTTTAAAAACTCTAAAAAAATACAAAAATGTTTTCATTTTCGTAACCTTTTCGCATTTTAGGGGAGAAATTTCAGAAAATACAAAAACATTTGAAAAAGTCAAAAATCCAAAAATATGTCTTTACTTTCTGTCTTTACGTTTGAAAAATCAAAAATTCAAAAAAAAAATTAGAAAATCAAAAATTCAAAAAAATTAGAAAATAAAAAATGAGTTTCTTGGATAAGGAAAATGATGAGATTCACTGGTGTGGTCGGTCAACATGCTCAAAAATATAAAAAGAAAAATTGAGAAATGATAAGTATCTCTACTAATGATGTATCGGTAGGCTCACAATCAGATTAAAATGTGTAGGATGATATAAACCTAACAGACTTTAAGTTAGGTGGGAACCATTCACTGGCATATGGTCTTGGTACCGAAATTTCGTTTAATTGATTGCCGAGGTTCTGAGATATATGGTCTTTATGCTGTCTTATCATCTGGGTATCATGGTTGTATCTTTTACCGAAAAATAATGGAGACGAAGTCTAGATCTTCCATGATACTATACATACGTGTACATATTGCATTCGACCTCAATAAGTGATCAACAATCACATGTCCCAAATCAATAAGTGATAAAATATCACATTTATACATGTACATATTGCATTCGACCTCAATAAGTGATCAACAATCACATGTCCCAAATCAATAAGTGATAAAATATCAAATTTATCTGGGAGTCAAGTTCGTCTCTTTGTTTGTACGATGGTACAAACCTATTCACGGACTTGCTCTTGTGCCCTCATGCATCTGAAAATCAAGTTCCTCATCAATAGGTGATTCTATCACATAGGGCTTGTTTTCAATCAAAATTAAGTTAGTATCTCACATCTTTTCATACGGTCAAACAGATGATAAGCGGTATACTTACCGGTAAGATGAACTCTCATGCATACCTTGATACGGGAATGTGTCGTGAGTGGATGAATATCGACTTGTAAGTATAATTCATACTGTAAATCGTATCTCCTAATTATGATTACATCTGATCAGTTTGAGCTTATGTGGAAAACAATACAGATAAATGTGGTAGTATACTTATCTAAAGCTTTAACCGAAACAAAAACCATGTTGACAAAGACCGTAAGCTGGTATGATTCCTTTACCTTGAAACTCGCAAAAGTTTGTTTTTGTACAGTCTTTTACTGATTATTATTGATTGTCGTTAGTTTACCGCATTTCAAATTCAGTTTTAGCGTAATTTGTAAAGTTCTTTTTGATTAGCCGAAGTTGAAATTCGAATGTTTTCTACTGGAAAGCCCGAATACCGACTTGTTTGTGATTTCACTACTTCATAAAGATCCTTTCGCATTTAGTAAACTTAACACAAAGGAAAATCTGTTCAATCAGTAAAAATCTGTTCAATCTGTACAAAATTCAAAGACTTGGTGATTTTATGTGAGAAAGGTCCACGAAAGACCTCCAGGTCAACGACGAACCAGTTCTGGTCAACAAAGAACTATTCTTCGTCAAGGTCTTCATGAAGAACCAGGGTTCTTCGTGGACCTTCATTATGGGCTAACTATATAAGCCCATTAAGGTTCTTCGTTGGCCCACAACAAGTTCTTCGTCGAGCTCAGTTCTTCGTCGGGGGTCAGGTTATAAAAGGGGACCCCCAGTGCATTATTGTTCCCATTTTTCAAACCCACTCAACTATTCATCTTCTTCCACACGCTACCCCCATACTCTCTACCGACTCAGAACCCTTGATTTTTCTCAATAATTTTTATCAAATCCAAGGTATACAAAGTGACCATTAACATTAATCGAATCATTAAGACCCTCTGTTTTTGCTCGAATGTTTGAAAAACCCTCGAAGACCTTTGATCTTTGATTCTTTCATATATCTACATGTTTTATTTCCTTGTTTTTCATCAAAAACTGATGTATATATTAACTGTATGTAGATTGGTTCATCTTTTGGGGTTTTATTTTGGATGTTAAAAAACAGGGGTTTGGGATTTTGTTATGTTAAACAGGTTTGGGTATGTTTTCTCGTTCAAACCAGTGTCGTTTAAACATCTGGGTTTTGGTCCTTCATGTTTATGTTTAAAAGGTGTTGGTTGTCCTTGCTGTTCTGGATCAATCGTTGATTCAACGTTGATCGGCGAAAAACCCTTGCAGCGAAAAACCCCCAGATTCATTTTGGTCGAAAAACCCTAACTGACGAAAAACCTAGTTCATCAAAATTGTTTTTAACGAAAAACCTGTTTGACGAAAGACCCACATAGTCAACGAATAACCATTCTTCGTTGACTTCTGTTGACTTTGTTTGACCAATGGTTTTTCGTGGTTAAACCCGACGAAAAACCAGTTCTTCGCCATGAGCGGGGTTCTTCGTCACAATGTCAGTTCTTCGTGGGCCAACACTTAGTTTTATGTTGTTCAGTAGTATTACACTTTCACAGTATGTATGTATATACATGTTTACTATTCACAGTATACATGAATATGTATAGATATATGTACTTTGCAAGTATTATCTCCTTATGACTTACAGTGGATGTTTTTCATATACAGAATGGCTCCGAAAGAACAGAAACGCAAACCCGCGACTAAGAAAACAGACAAAACAGAAGATCAAATCATGTCTGAACCCCGTCACAACATGGTCGCGTATCTTGATCCTGAAGGAAAGATTACTGAATTGAAGGAGATCACTCTATGGCTAAGGGAATCTCGGATCAACAAAGCCATTACCTTTTCAACACCGGTGTACAAGTCTCTTATTAAGGAATTCTAGAATTTAGCGAACGTGATTGAAGTTGATGGAAATGAGCTTATTCAAGGGCAAGTTAATCAAATGAACGTGGATGTCTCTCCGGATATTCTAAACAACATATTGGAACTTCAAGATGATCCAAACGCACCATATTCTGTTCCAATTATGTGCACGCGCGGATGTTTGCTTCGGATGAAATGTACTGGAGACATCTTTAGTGGTCAGATCAACAAGGCTTGGTTGCCGATGCGCTACAAGTTTCTATTGCATGTTCTTATTCAATTTCTGAGCAACAGACGTGCTGGTTACGACATGGCAGGAAATGATCTAGTTGGATTCATGGTAGCCTTGGTACTAAACAAGCCGTTTAGTATTTCCAAGTATATTTATGCAAACATGAAAGAGAATCTGAAGAGAACGGGTGGTCGTACGACAGGGAACAAGTTCTGGATGTATCCTAGATTCTTGCAGATGATAAAGAACGTCCAACATCCGAATCTTCCGAAAGCCGATAACGATATTCTGAAGATAGATGCTATGATAGAGCATTCTCTAAACATATTCAGGGGTGTTGCAGCAAATAGGTACAAAGAAAGCACACCGCCAAGGAAGTTGATTGGTGCTCTTGATAATAAAGATTACGTCATTCAAGAAAACGATAAATGGCGTCACAATAACAGCCAATTGGACGACGAAGAGCCGAAGTTGAAAAAGATGATGGAAGATAAGTTTGGTTGCAAGAAGATTAAAATTTTCGGTGATTCTGCTGAAAGTGACAGCGATGATAATGGTGATGATGAAGGTGGTGATGGTGGAGATGCTGGTGCAACAGCAGTTGGTGCACATGGTGCTAGTTCTGCTGGAGGTGATGAAGAAGATTCTGATTCTGACGATAATCATCCAGAACCAGGATATGAATTCTATCTCGACGATCGTGGTGTGAGAAAAGTGAGGAAGATTAGACAGGAGGAGGATGCTGATTATGTTCCTTCAGATACTGAAGCTGAACGGCTATAGAAGAAACAAACTGCTGCTCGTAGAAAGAAAAAGAGAAGGAGGTACATCGGTGCTTCATCTGTGTAGCCAACCGTTTCACAACAAGAATCTGTTCATGAAGCAGAAATGAATCCGAACTTTGGTCTCATAGCCGATGAAGCTGCTGCTATAATATCGTCTCCTCCAAGATCATCTGAACCACCTCCTGTGGTTACTTCAGCTTCGGAAACTCCAACGGTTACACCACAAGAACATACTCGCTCAATAGCATCCACTATTCGAGCAACTACTTCTCAGCACGACTCAGAACGCAGACAGAGGAAATTTTATGAAATGCAGCAAGATGAAAAGGTAGATTTCTTGTTTTCTCAATTTCAAGCTGCTGCAGGTCAGATTGATAGGCAATCGACGGTCATAAATGTTACAAGAGGCGACGTGATCAAGCAACGGTTGGAGATAAATACATTGAAGTCCATTGTTGAGCGTCAACAAGCGGAGATTCCAACAAACTGAGATTGAACAACTTAATGCTGAGAATGCCCGTTTGAAGGCTGCTAATGAAGAAAGGGGATGCCAATTACAACAAATGCGAGCTGCAGATAATGCTCGTGGTATTGATATGAATCGTTTGAAAGAAAGAAGCATTGTTGTTCAAAGGTTGGCCGAAACTCTTAAAGCAAAGCATGATGATACGAAAGAGTGGTACAACTCTCGCAATACTAAGATAACAGACGGGGTCAAGAAAATCAATGATAGTTTCGAGAATGTCAGAAAGCGTGTTAACATTATGTGGGGTGACCGATGCAAACAACAGGAAGCCTTGAAGAAACGTGATCATGATTCTGAAGATCCGGGTAACCCAGACCCTTCTGCAACATCTGAACAACCTCCAGCCACTGCATCTACTCAAATTGTTATTTTCAAGCCTCTACAGATTGAATCTACACAAGGAACCTCCGGTGGAACTGTAGAAGAAATACAACAACTAGAGAGCAACCATTATGATGAAAGCTCCTCGGCTGGTAAGGATTCGGTTAATGAATCTCCTGATCTTGCTCTGAAGAGAGTACATCCAGTGACTGATGAAGAACTGGAAGAGGAAGAATTAATTGCTGACTTCACAGATCAACAGATTGTAGCTCTTAATGAAATGAAAACAATAGAAGATGCTGCTATTGATCAGATTCCCAGTGAACCCGAAACAACAGACTTAGAAAATATTGAAGAGATTGTCTTTGAAGGTGATAATAACAAGTCTACTTACGTGCGAGAAGACGGAACAGAGTTCATTCCTTTTAACGAAGATTGGTTGAAAGAAAATGTGGACGACATCGACGAACATCTGAAAAATCATGATGCTACAAATAACGCACCTGATGCGTTCACAGAATGGAGGAAACAGTTCCTGTCCAAGGTTGCAAAGCCTACGCCAGCTGAAGTTCAAGTCGATTACTTGAAATACGAGAAAGAAAATTTGCACGGGAAGATACTTTGCTGGATGTTTATCAACGAAATCCACTGCATGGCCGTCAAACGTGAACACGACATTCAGTATTTCAGTTCGTTGCTGAGCATTCTGTCCTTACCATTTTATAACGTTGCAGCACTAACAAAGCTGGAACTGATTAATCGTTCAAATTTCGAAGGACCAACGTTGTTTGCTCACAAGTTGAAGATGAATCGGAGGACAAGCTGGAAAGACGAGTTGTACAAGCCTCAATTTCCAATTTATCTGTAGATAAAGTTCAACTTGGATCCGTCAACCAACACGGTGAGATACAAGCTTGTTTATTAGCCGGCGAAGGTTATGGACAAGATCCCTCTGATGCCAATGAAGCAGAATTTCTTGGAAAACATGGCGTTGTGGTGTTACGACTCTGATACGCACGAGGCCGTTATTTTGTTCAAAGACGATCAAGAAAACTTCCGCATGCTCGAACCAATGTGGATAGTCAACATGTCAGCTGCTGATATCAACAAACTATATTGTCACGACATATTTTAGGAGGACAAGGACGCGCATCAAGCGTTACGATTTCAGCGCGTCGCTTGCTTTTGTTTTTATCGCGGGATTCACGCCGGCAGTTCATGGTCGGAGAAACACTGAAGGTTAAAGAACGAAGATCGAAGACCATGTAACAGACATGGGGAAGTTTGTTGGTGCATATTTTTGTGTCTGTAACTTGTTCTTTTTTAAAGTTGTATTAGTACGTTTTTTTGTTTATCGAGTCTGTAAGTTTCCGTCTAGTCGACCAAGTCGAATATCCTCCTATCTAACTTTGGTACGACATTTGTCTCCTTTGTTATGTATGTTGAACTAATGCATGTTGCATTTAGTTTATCTGTTATGTTTGTGTGTGTGTATTTATGTTTTGCTGCAAACTGTCTAACAGTTTGCAGCTTTACAGACTTGCAGCCTCCCCACGAAGAACCTATTCTTCGTGGGATGTCATTTGTCATTGATGTATTGTAAAATACATCTTTATTCGCGTCTAGGTTTGTTCGGTTTTAGTTAGATTTAGTGTCGTTTTAGTTTAGATTGTATTTGCTTTTGATTTATTTGTGTTTTCAGGTACTTGGAGCTGAAACGTGAAAGAAACGAGTAAACTATGACAAAGGGAAAGACCGGGTCAAGAACCGGAAGCTCGGGAGCGAAAACGAAGTGAAAAATGCGCATCTGAAGGTTTGAGGCGGCCCGCATCAACTTAGCATAAACATCTCGCGGGCCGTTTGAACTTAAATTGTGTTTCCGGAAGATAAGTGGCGCGCGGCCCGCGACAACTTACCCTTATCTCATAAGCGGGCCGCGAGGGGGTCATGTTCGTGAAACAGTTTGTCTACAGCAGCGGGATTAGGGTTTTGGTTTTTATATATGTTCATAATCGAGATCAGACGGATTATTACGACTTGAAGACGGACAATTACGAATTTGGACGACTTAGAGAGGCTGATTTGAGGCGTTTGGAGCATTCGGGAAGCTTGGAATCATCGTGGGAGACTAGGGAACACTCGGGTTTGAAGATTTTCGGGTTTTATCTTCTCGTTTATTCTTCTTGTTCGTTTGATCTTTGTTTATTCATGATGAATTCTGATTTATTACTGATTGTTATGTTTGTTTTAGACATGTTTCTTGGCTAAACTTCATATACTACCTAGGTTAATGACAATAGCGTGGTTGTGGTTATTCTTGTATTGTAAAAGCTTTGGGAATCTAACTTGGTGCATATGCGTGTTTGACCATTGTTTTATTATTGTTTATTGCTTCATATAATCCTTGGTGACGGTCTTTATCACATAATAGGGTTGTATTAGGGTTTCTTGATTTAGGTGACGGTCTTTATCACATAATAAATCATTAATCCTTTAGGGTGAAAATAGCTTAAGTAACCTTAGAAGTAATATTCGGTAATTTTATAAAATCAAATGTGCTGCTAAACTCGTCGCGGAAAGGCTCGAGGTTATTGATAGGTCTAGGTTTGGTTATAAGTCCTTAACATCCCATAGCCTATTAAACCAAGATTAGAAACCATTGTCGCTTTAGACGTTCGCGCGGCAAAGTAGAGCGTCTTACATAAGCACTTTCAAGAAACTAGAGGACGGAAAAGAAATCTAGCAAACCGGTAAACGTAACAGCCTAGGTAGTGCCACAAGAATCGCCTTGAGCGTGTTTGAGGGGCTTAGTGGTGTCTTAATAAGTTTAGCATCTTAAGATCCCGGTTCCACACCACAAAATTATCAAATAGAGATCCATTATGAGTTAGCTTGCGTCTAGCCTAGGTAGTCTTCATCCATCACTGGTCAGAGCCTTCGTGTGAGTTCGTGTCTAGTTCGTCTAGTATAGTTAGTATTTGTTATTTGCATTCTTAGGATTTTTAGAAACCCCCCCCCCCCAATCAACAAACATTTAGTTAAGTCGTGTCAGTTTGAGTCTAGATAGAGTCATTAGCGTAATCAGTAGAGTCTCTTGGGTTCGATACTCGGACTTCCTTAGGCTATACTACATTCGATCGGTACACTTGTCGGTTGTGTGTTTTAGGGTTTAGAGAGTCTTAGTTTTATAAATTTAAAGCTTAGAGAGTCTAGAATTAGGGTAAATTTAGTTGTTTTAGTTAACCACTTTTTAGCACATCAGTCATGAAGAACCTTCTTCTTCGTAAAGTGTATGTGACGAAGAACCCCTTCTTCATCACATGGTGTTTCGTGGAAACAGTTGACGAAGAACTTAGTTCTACGTGGGCTTAGGTTCTTCGTCGGCCCATTTACATTCTTCGTAGTGTAGTGGGTGGGCTGCAGTATAAATGTAACACCTCGTAAAATCATGACCAATGTAATGAAGACACGTGTCATGAGCTTTAAACGTGTAATGGATTAAATATGAGGGACTAAAGTTGACAAACAAAGAATGTATGTGTGTAAAAGGATTCAAAGTGTCAACGTTTGATAAATATACCTTTCAACAACCCTACACGATTTTTATACCCTTAAACAAATGAATTATGAATCATATGAAACCGTTTGTGGAAGAAAGCGAAAGTTTACAAACCACAAGGGTTAAATGTGTCGACATGTTTAATTTATACCTCTGAGTGACCTTTTAACGAACCCGAAGCTTTGTAACGATTAATTATGCTCACTAGAATAAGTGATAAAAATTTCACAAGGTTTCGATATCATATGAGAAAGATACGCTAACATTCGTAAGTGGGGGGTTAAAAGCATCAACGTTGAAATTTAGGACTTTTCGGGTGATCGTAAAACTAACCGAGGACTTAACAAAGTTTGTTTATGACTTGAAGCCCTTAAAAGTCAAGTTAGAGGGTTAAAACTGCAATAAATCAAGTTAAAACAACTATTAGAAGGACCAGGGACCAAATATGAAATTGCTGAAAACTTGGTGACCAGAACTAGCACTCATACCGGCCGCGTAAGACCTCTTGGGTCTCTTACGCGGGCCGCCTAGTAGTCACCAGTGTCCAAAAACATGCACAGGTGCCTGTTCAGTCTGTTTAACCGACTTATGAGCATGGTTTTCGATCCCAGGAGCTGCACCAGTGGTATTTCATGCATAGGGGGCACTTGGACTCATCTGGGATCAATCCTAGACTTGTGTGTAAAGATCTCATGCAATTAAAGTCCCTATATAAGAGTTCTATGTTGCAAACATTGAACTTGCCACTTGAAAATCATTCTAACTTAATTTCTGGAGCCTCTTGGAGCTCAAGATCATTCCCTAAGGATCATTAGTCGTGCAAAGTACTTCAGTAAGCTTCCTTAACCTCTCTGATTCGTGTTTTATTAGTTTAATGGCCTAAAGTAAAAACCGTCGTAATTAAGGTTTGACTTAGTGATTAATCACTAATGGTCCAGTCATTTTTCGAATTGAGAGTGGCTATGAGTTGGTAATTATGTGGGTAATAAACCCTTAAAAGGGCACCCTCTGATTCCCACTCCAACAAGGTCAATTGTCGGGTCAAACTTAATCGTAAAAAGTCAACAGAAAGCTAATTTTCAAATAAATACATAATTAAAAATGTAGATGCCATGAAACCTGTTTTATCACTTGTATAACTTGGTAATTAATGTAAGAACATGTCTAAGCATGTTCAACCCGACAATTTTGAGTTTAGGCTCGGTTCGGAACCGAAAGTCGCAAAAGTAGACTTTTGCTTTGACTTTCAATTCTGACACGATTTAGCTTAGTTTAGACATGCCTTAGAGTTCCATTAGGACCAGGCTATATATTAGTATAACCCTCTGTGATTATACAACTTGGTTCCTAATTTATACGATTCATTTGCATGTTTCCGTTATATGCTTAAATGTTGACCATTATGCCCTTTTGACCTTAAAACGAGATTTTTGAAAATGTGAAAGGATAAAAACCTTTATTACTGATTTATAAACATGTCCTAAAAATTTGACATCAGTTTGAGGTCTAGATTAGGAATTATGCTCAATAGCGTAAATTGAAAGCTTTTTATTAATTAAACGGCGTAATTAGCATAAAGCCTATTTTAACCCAAATTTTGACACCAAACTTTTTACCCACTGATGTAATATAATATTTTAGGATTTTTGAAGATTTTTAATTATTTTTAAACTGATCATATCATAGGATTCTAGCTTTGATTCGGTAAATTACCGGTTATACCAAACTTTTTGCTACTGATTTTATATGATAAATAAAATATTTTAAGGCTTCTGGAATGATAAAAATATCAGCTTTTCTTATATAACCTGAATCTCGCTTAAAAGCGACTTTTTATGCGTTTAAAATGCATAGTATGAATTAAAACTATTTTAAACAAATAAGACTTAATACCTACTGATGATTTAAGTAAATTGTATACTTTAACAGTAAGCAAAAGTTTTAAACTAAGATTTCCAAATTGAGTTTAAATTCGTTTTGGGCATAATGGAAGGTATCTTACTGATATCACAACATATTTAAGGCATATTAACTTAGGAAACATGTTCATGACTCATTTGTTTACCTGTTACGCATTTTTCGCGTTCGGTGCGGTTTATGTAACTAGTTTGCCTAAATTAACCGAAACGGGTCAAACCTTATCATTTTTGTCTCAAAATCCAGAATGTGTTTAGTTTACCCATATTATACAAGTCTTCAAACTTGTCGGGTCTAAATCACATTCTAATCCGGTCTTCGCTTAATCGGGCGTTTTAAACCGTAAACCTTTCTTTAAAACTAACCGGTCTAAGTTTAGGCTTAATTAAGACCCGTTAGGAATCTAATAGGTTATTAAAACCTTCGTTCCAGATTTAGGAGCCGAGTAAAAGCTATGGGCACTTGTTGATTGAATACGGTTGAGATAAATTTGAATATTTGCTCAGGTAACTACTTTTAATTTATATTCCCTTATACGGGCTTGGGGTACGGTATATAAAATACCGCTTGGTCGGGTATTGAATTTTTAATCGTATGAAGGTTAAATCATTGAGATAACCCATTTAAACTGTTTTGTTTGCTTAAAGCCTTTGGGGGATTAATGACCATGTCCCGGATATCCTTGGCATCATTCTTTGAAATGGCCACGACCTAAGCACAGGGTGTAGGCATACACCTGCCGGTGCGTATATATAAAAAGATATAACTGCCGGTTTGAGAATAACTCGCCGCGAGATTATATTATGTGGTGTATCAATTAATCTTTAACCCGGTATTCAGCCCGGGCTACTGAACGTATAATGAACATGTAATTCTTTTACAAGTTTATATATATAAATAATTATCCCAAGTTATAAAAGACATTTTGATCCTTGTGCATTCAAATCAATTTTCTTAAACATTTTCAAAATGAGTCGGTTAATTGTATTTACCAGTGAAAACTGACGTATTTTCCCAAAAAGGTTAAGTGAAGGTACTAATCGAAATAGGCTGTCTTCTCCTAGCATCAATAAAGAGTCTTGCAAACTTAGATGTTAAGAATCTGTTGAACAATGTTCCTTTTTATCCTTTATCCGCCTGTGGATCTCTTACAACCGTTTTTGTAATATTTGAAATTACGTTTCATCGGTTTGTAATGAATTGATCTTTAGCTTCCGTTATGCATTAAACTGTGATAATTTAACTATGATGATATCAACTACGTCACGATACTCCCCACCGGGCCCACCGGTAATACGTGGAAATATCGGGGTGTGGCAGGTTGGTATCAGAGCCAACATTTAGTGAATTAAACACTAGCCTTTTGTGTTTAATCTCAATGACACAGTTGCACATTCCTCTACTTCCGAGTCTAGACAAAGAACTTAGGACAAATCCAAATTATTTTATTTTGTCCTTTATTGTTTTTCCTTTGTTGTTTCTTTTTATTTTGATAGGTTCAACAAGATGCCACCAAGGTTCCGAAGAGGAGGACGAGGAAAGGCACCATTTACCAGCCATGACCATGAAGTCGGGCCATCTCACCAGCGAACCCCATCAGTTACCATGAGCATAAGTCCTCAGGAGGATTGGAGGACCTATTTGGAGCCCGTGAGGCGATCTGTCTCGCTAAGTTCATCACCTTCCTACCATCATTCGTTTGGGCCTCAATCGGAGAACGAGCCCCACAACTCACATCACTCCTTCATCCCTCTCCAACGCTCAAACTCACACCACTCTTTCAATGACCCAACACCCTATTTCCAGAGCCGGTTCAACCCGGCAAACCTAATTGAAGAACCAGTGGGTTTTAACCCATCGGGACCCGAAGACCACTTCTTCGGTGATCAAAACATGGACATGGATGAAGACATAGATCCTGCCGAGCCACCATCTGGGATTCCCACTCATCCCATAGAGATTTCTGATGGGTCGTCTTTTCACGGATCGCCTTATCGCGGTCCAGACAGTTATGAGGCGAGGTTCGCCCAATACGATTGGGTGTTTACTCCCTCCTACCACTCAGCACCTCAACAGCAACAACAGGATCCCTCCGAGGATTCACGTTTTGTAGCGGTCACTCCACCACCACCACCGCCAGTACAGCAGCCGCCTCTGCAGCCACAGAGGAGAAGAAGAAACGCATGGATGTCCGTGCGAGGGGGGATCCGCATCAGCACCCCTCAACCTTCTAGTGGCAGTCATTACCCGCCACTTTATGAAGACCCGCAGATGGGTGGGCCTTCAAACCCCGTCTCTGAGGTGGACTCTGCACCAGTCGCACCACCACCAATGGGTTTTGATAGCCCAATTCCTTCATACACCGGTGCAGTGGCGTATAACCCTTTTGAGGAGCCAGCCCATACCAACTACAACTACGCCGAAGTTGACCCATACCTTGTAGTGGCGAACTACAATGCTCTCCATCCCGAGGGGCCCTATGGAGCTCCCTAGGGGACCGGATACCCGGCCTATGGGTACAAACATCCGCCACCTCCTCAACCTCTGTAGCCACAGCAGCCGCAACTGATAACGCCACAGCAACAATAGGAGATTCTGCAAAGGTTAAGCCAGGTGGAGCAGGAGGTCCAAGAAGAGCATAGGAACCACCGGGGATTTCTCAAGGGTCTGGCGAATCTAATCAAGGGAAAGAAGAAAAGGGATTTTTGAAGATTCCTTATTTATTTATTTGTATTGTAATTCCCTTGTTTCAATCAAGTCCCTGCGTGGACATCTATTTCTGTATTCAGTCCCTACGAGGACTTGTATTTCTGTTTAGCCCCTGCGCGGGAAAGTTATTTCTGTTAAAGTCCCGTTTAGGGCAATTATGTACTCCTTTAATCATTAGTGCAATGTTGAATTTAAATTTTCATTTTGTCATTATATGTATAAATATAAAATATGAAATAAATAAAATATCATTCCTTTTATAAGATCTGTCAGTATATTATTAAACAAAAATCTTAAAGGCAAGACCTAGCCCATGTGTCATTTTAAGACAGGGCCATGATGGTAGTTCCTTATTAAGATTCAGATCCCTGTTAACATCTGAAAACATGTTAACATTCCTGGCAAATGTGATACGATAAAATCACATAAGTCGTCCTTATATTGGATTCTCCCAAAAATCCTTTCCTTATTTTATTAATTAAGCGTCCATTAGTGATGTAATGCCTACGGGCCATATTCATTGTCATATAAGACAAAAGACAATTGTAGTCTACGACTCCCTGTCAAGAAAAGGTAATGAACTATGTTCAAACCTTAATGCCTTGATTCTATAAAATCTTGGCTTATGAATTAAAATTGTCCTTGTGACTAGGCCTTTTGTATGCCACCTTAATATCCTAAATAGTTTATAATTG